>OZ018319.1:118179629-118829629 GCA_963969495.1 Ceratothoa steindachneri
CTAGGGCTAGGTTCCGGTATATTTCGAAGCACGCCCGCCGCTCTTCTTGGCGGGCATACGTGTCTTCACTTAACGGGAAGACCCCTTTAGCTGAGGTGTGGAAGCGAGTCAAAAGGATTCGGGGCAAGTTCTCGCAGGACCCCCTTCCCGTTCTCCAGGAGAATGGGACCGCAATCTCGGACCCCGCGTCCGTGGCGGAATCCTTGGCGACCGCTTTCTCCGCATTCTCTAGCCGTGATGCTGTTCCGCCAGCATTCAATGCACGTCGTGATGTCGCGGAAGGCTGCCGGCTGGACTTTACCTTCAGAGGCGGAGAACCCTTCAACGACAAGTTTACTGTGAGTGAGTTGCGTTCCGCTCTCGCTTCGTGCGCGGACACCGCCCATGGTCCGGACGATGTCCCGTAAGCCATGCTTCGACACCTGGGTGAGCGAGGCATGGCCTTTCTGTTAGATTTGTTCAACAGGATCTGGGTGGAAGGTCTTTTTCCCAGACTCCTGGCGAATCGCTACTGTGCTCGCCTTTCGCAAGCCGGGGAGAGATCACTCTACTCCGACCGGTTTCCGCCCAATCTCTCTAACCTCTTGCGTGTGCAAGTTGATGGAGAAATTGGTAAATGTTAGATTAGCCTATTTCCTGGACAGCGGAGGCCATCTGTCTTCTGCACAGTGCGGCTTCCGTAAGTTCCACTCCACGTCGGATGCTCTGCTCCGACTGGAAAATGCTGTCTGCGAGGCTTTCCTTCGTAGACAGCACTACGCCACGGTGTTTTTTGATCTGGAGAAGGCCTATGATACCGCATTGCGATACGGTATCATGGAGACTCTCCACACGATGGGGGCGAGGGGACGCCTCCCAATGTTTATATCTGAATTTTTGCGAGATCGTCGATTCCGCGTACGGGTGGGGGGAGCCCTCTCTGCCCCCAAGGAGCAGGAAGAGGGTGTCCCGCAGGGAAGTGTCCTCAGTGTCACACTCTTTGCCCTGAGCATCAACGGCATCACCTCGGTGCTGCCAGAAGATGTTCTCGCTACGCTCTACGTGGACGACCTTTCGATCTCTTTTGGCGCGGCCCAGATGCCAACTCTGGAGCGTCGACTCCAACAGGCATTGAACCGCGTCTCTCGCTATGCCGAAGCGCACAGGTTTCGGTTTTCTTTGGCCAAGACTAAGGTGGTGCACTTCTGCCGCCATCCACGGCTTCACCCCGACCCAGATTTGTTTCTTAATGGGGTGCGCCTGGATGTGGTTGAGTCGCACCGTTTCCTTGGTCTTGTATTCGACCGACGCCTCACCTGGGAGGCTCATATTCGCAGCCTTAGGGTCTCTTGTACCCGCGCCATGGACATTCTCCGTTCCGTGACGTTCAGCGCTTGGGGCGCTGATAGGGCTACCGCCTTACTTTTTTATCGATCCTTTGTTCGCTCGAAGCTCGACTACGGATGCGAGTTTTATGCATCCGCAGCCGAGCGTTTATTGCGGAAGGTGGATTCAATCCACCACACCGGCCTTCGCCTTGCGACCGGTGCCTTCCGCACTTCCCCCATTGAGAGCCTATTGGTCGATGCTGGGGAGATGCCACTCGCTCTGCGCCGCGTGCAGTGCATCACTCGCCTGTACGCGCGAGCCCGGCGCCTCCCTCAGTCGCGAACAGCTCTCACTGCATCCGCAGCTGATCTCGATGGTACCTATGCCGCCGAGAGACGCCAGTCATACCCTAAGCCCTTTGGGTTTAGGGCCAGGAAACTCCTCCGAGAGGTAGATATCGCTCTCGGGCCGGTGGCGCCCCTGGTTTTGCCCAGGACGCCACCCTGGAGGGTACCACATTTGGCTATTTGTCGCCACGCCTCTGCTCCCAAAGCTTGTACTGCGCCGGGAGTATTGCGTTCGACCTTTTTGGATCACACATCGTGTCACGCTGGTACCGTGCCAGTGTATACGGATGGCTCCAAGTCCCAAGAGGGGGTCGGCTTCCACGCCGTATCCCCTCTGTTTGAAGTCAGCGGGGCTCTACCAGGCGCTGCGTCTGTCTTCACGGCCGAGCTGGTGGCAATACACCACTCGGTACGGGAGATTACGCGACGTGCCCGGTTCGGAGACCGGATTGTGATCTATAGCGACTCACAAAGCGCCCTGAGTGCTCTCGGGGCATTGGAATCTCCACATCCCCTGGTTCGCGATATCCATGACGCCACGGTTTTGGCGAGCCGGGCAGATGTCGAGATTATCTTCTGCTGGGTTCCTGGACCTGTAGGAATTGCGGGGAATGAGCGCGCCGATGAGGGCGCCAAAGAGTCCGCGAGGACTCTGCGACCGGACCAGCGTTTCGCTCTTCCTCACACCGACTACATGGCAGGAATACGGGCAGCTCTTCGGAGTGCTTGGCAAAGAAGATGGGAGACGGTCGAAGGGAACTTAAAGTTGCGTGCCATTGCGCCGCGACTGTTCCCATGGACCTATTTCCCAATGCCGTGGCGGCTTTAGGTTGCTTTCTGTCGTCTCCGAATCGGACACACTCGTGTGACGCATCGCTACTTGATAGAGCGCTCGCATGCGCCCTATTGCAACGACTGCGTCGTCCCCCAGACTGTTCGGCATATTCTTGTCGAATGTCCCAGTCTGGGTGATCTTCGCGCACGATACCTGTCTCGGTACCGGGATGGGTGGGGTCGCTACCGCCTGTCCCTTGTACTCGGGACGAGTGCGTGCACCATGACTGGTGGACTTATTGACTTTTGGGGGGAGGCCGGCCTTCTCCCTTTCATTTAACCCGGTTTTATTGTTGTTGTTTTTGTTATCGTTTTTGTTATTGCTTTGTTATTGTTATTTATTTTTATTTTTGTTTCCTGTTGAATTATTTTGAAGTAGCCTAGAACTAGGCTGTTTGTTTACGGCAACTTATGCCTAAGTCGGCAGTCGCCAGATAGCCCCTTAATAAACCCCCCCCCAAAAAAAACCCTCTTCCCCCAGCGTGACCGTTTCCCGCAAGGCGAAACGGCCACGCGCCTCCACCGAGTCATTCAACTCACAGGAGGCAACACCCCTGAAGATGGTCGCTAGGCCATCTTCGGGGGTTCGTAAAGCTGTCCCTCGAAAGGAGAACAGCAACAAAGAAGCTTCGGCTCATTCGCCCACGCGCCCAGGTGGAGCGAGTGGCTCGGAGACGGTGGTTCCTCGAAAAGACGGCCACCCCGCCTCCGAAGCCGCAGCGCCCGCCTAAGGTTTCGAGGCGGAGGGAGGACAAGACTCGCATGGCATGCCCAACCTCCCCCAATAAGTCCTCGAAGGCGACAGCGCCTCCAGCGCTTTGTCCGGCCAACAGCGCCCGTTGTTCTGCCCCCGGGAAGCGTCCGGCCATTCCCGTGAGGGTCTTCAGTTCGAGGAGGGCCCCCGCGTCTCCGAGCTTTGCCTGGAGGGCATATTCCTTCAATCGAATTGCCGTGGACTCCGGGGCAACTAGAGGAGCTGCGGAGGCTCGTCTCGTCCCGCTCCCCGTTAGCTATCTTTTTGCAGGAGACCATGCTAGGCGCGTGCCCCCTGTCCGCCCTCCCGGGGTACAAGAGTCTTGCGACCCCACCACCGCGGGATGGCCGAGCTGGGGGATGCGCGGTTTACACCCGGCATGATGGCTCCGTTCTTCCTTTCTCTTTAGATACCTCCTTTCAGGCAGTGGCTGTGCCGCTGCACCTGAATAGGAGGTATACTATCATTTCTGCGTACATTCCACCGTCAGCTGACTTCCGCCGCGTCGTGGCACGGTTGCCGAGGCCCTATCTCTTGCTTGGAGATCTGAACGGCAGGCATTCTCTCCGGGGAGATTACTCCATAAATCCCAGGGGACAAGTCCTTGCCGATCTGATCGAAGAGCTTGAGATGGGTGTCCTAAACGTGGATGAGTTTTACGCATCACTGTCCGAGAACCGCTTCATTTTCTTGCCTTGACCTATCTTTGTGCTCTTCGGATGCACAGCATGATTTTGATTGGGGGGTGGTCGATGACCTCCATGGTAGTGATCACTTTCCCATTCAAATATCATTTTCAGGGCAACTGCCACCTGAGAGACCACATCGGTGGTACTTGGCGCGGGCGCGGTGGCCTGCATTTCAGGAAATGACTGAATTCTCTATCTCAGTCGAGGAGTTTAGATCGGTGGATGAGGCCGTTGAGTTCTTCTCCGGCAACCTCATCGCCGTGGGCCTGACTATTATTCCTAGGACGTGTGGCCGTTTTGCACGCCGACTACTCCCATGGTGGTCGGCCGAGTGTGAGACGGCCCTCAAACAGAAGCGTTATGCCTACATTTTCTTGCCTTGACCTATCTTTGTGCTCTTCGGATGCACAGCATGATTTTGATTGGGGGTTGGTCGATGACCTCCATGGTAGTGATCACTTTCCCATTCAAATATCATTTTCAGGGCAACTGCCACCTGAGAGACCACATCGGTGGTACTTGGCGCGGGCGCGGTGGCCTGCATTCCAGGAAATGACTGAATTCTCTATCTCAGTCGAGGAGTTTAGATCGGTGGATGAGGCCGTTGAGTTCTTCTCCGGCAACCTCATCGCCGTGGGCCTGACTATTATTCCTAGGACGTGTGGCCGTTTTGCACGCCGACTACTCCCATGGTGGTCGGCCGAGTGTGAGACGGCCCTCAAACAGAAGCGTTATGCCTACATGCGCTATAAGCGCCGCCCGAACGATTTCACTGTCGCTAAATTTCGTCGGGCTAGCGCTCCGTCCGGCCCCAGCTTAGCCGCTTTTCCTTCCTTCAAAATACTTGTTTCCTCTATTTTCACACAACCTCTCCCTCAACAATCTCTGGTCAGCCTCTAATTTCACAGGGTAGATGCTGACCTTCCTTTCAGCCAACTGTCCCTCATCGGGGCTGAGGGGGTGGGGGAAAAGGTTCCCTAACCTCTGAGCTCCGGTCTGGGGTGGCTGGTTTTTAACAACCTGCTTCATCCCCACCCATACCTTCCTCACATCCCTTTTCCTCTCCTCTTCACAATCTATTATTTTTTACGCCGTGTTAAAGGTGGAGCCGCCATGCCGATGGACTGCCAGGCCACCAGGCGGGAGGGGTGGTCTTAAATGGCGGCGCCTGGCTCTGCCGGGCTTGTAAGCACCTCTCGCAGTGCAGGCTACTGCGAGAGGTGATGCGTGATTGCGTCCCGTGTCAAAAAGAGGGTCACCATGCCCAATGATGAGTTTAAAAAAAAAACCCAACCCCCAACTTCCCCTATAACATCGACGGAGCCGCCTTCGGGCAGCTCCAGCAAAAAAATGGAGGTCCCCCCCCTGTGCTTGCTCAGGGGACCCTCCATATATCTCTAACCGGAGAGGAGGCTTACTCCTCTCCTTCGCTTACGGGTGTAGGGGACTCCCCCTCACCCCCTTCTCTGGAAGTGCTTTCGGGCGCCTCAATTTTACCAGCGGCAGTCCCCTCTGTTCTTTCCAAGGGGACCTCCAAGAAAGCCAGCAGGCAGCCCTTAGCCAGCCGCTCCACATCGAAGCGGCTCGGTAGGGCAAACCCCCTTAGGGGGGAGAGGGAAGCCAGGCCCCTTCGGTCGCTTCCCTCAAAAGACCTGCTGGCAAGAATACTGAACCTTGCCGGGGTCAAGGCCCATGCCTCCCCAAAGAAGACTAGTGACGATACTGCCAACGGGACAGGCGATGTCTTGGGGGAGGATGGCCAACTGGAGGCTGCCTCTAAGATAGACATGGTCCTTGAGGAAACCCAGCCTCAGACGGTAGGGCCTTCCGTGGGGCGCCAAGCACCGAACCCGAATCCGCCCCGATGCAAGGTCCTCCTCAAACGGCTGTGGTTTCCGAAGCAGTACAAGGAGGGGAGGGATCTCCGCCGACCGGTGCCCCCACGACTACCAGGACCTTCTCCATTTCAGAGAATGACCTGGCTGAGGCCGGTCCATCTGGCCTGGGGGCTTCTTCCGGCGGAGGTGAGAAGCGGGTTCATTCCCCACCCTCCTCTCCGAAAAAGAAAAAGACTAAAAAGACAAAAAAGACTCAGGGCTCCTCTCCATCCGCGGGGGCTGCGGGGACGGATGGGTCTGCTGCCACTTTGGTAGGCGACCAAGCCAAGATCGGCACATCCGCCCCCTCTGCCCCCCCGGTTGCGGAGCCCCTGACAAAGAAGACTAATACCAAGAGTGCACAGGGCGGAGCCTCGATGACATCGGGGCCCCTGATTCAGAGGTTACCTGGCGTTTTTAAGCCCGCTGGCTTCAAACGCTTCCTCGTTATTCGCTCCACTGATGGCACCATGTTGTCCAAGGGCAACATGATCCATCAGAGGAGAGGATTAGCTAGTGCAATTGGTAGAGAGCCGAAGGTGACCCGTTTCTCGGACGGCAGCCTTCTGGCGAATGCGGCGAATCCCGCCGAGGCGGCCAAGATAAGTGCTCTTCGGACACTTCATGGCACCCCGGTGAGTGTGACGCCGCACTCTACCATGAACTTAGTGAAAGGAGTAGTTTATACGAGGGAACTCGTTGACTACTCCATTGAGGACATCACCCTAGAGCTGGCCGACCATGGGGCGGTCAAGGTCGAACGTGTGAAGAGAAAACAGGGAGGGGCTTCGAGACCCACCCCTACACTCTTCGACACGTTCGACTGTGACAAGCTCCTTAAGTCGGTGCGTGCCGGTTGGTACCGCTACCGCGTGAAGGCATTCGTGCCACTGCCGCAGCGGTGCTATTACTGTCACCGCTTCGGCCATACGAATCGCTGATGTAGACGTGCAAGGTCGGGTTCACCCGAAGTCTGTGTAAATTGCTCCAAGGTCGCACACGATAAGTCCAAATCGTGTGTGCCCAAGTGTGTCAATTGCGGAGAGCCGCACCCTGCTTCTTCGAAGCAATGTGGTGCATATCTCCTGGAGAAAGAAATCCTGGCCGTTCAGGCCCAGGATAGACTCTCATTCCGCGAGGCTAAGGACTTAGTCATGGCGCGCCCAGCTCTGCCTGAGACGTCATATGCCTCAGTAGTTCGAAAGGCACCCTCTGCTCCTGGCCCATCCAGGCCAACAAGCACGGTTGTTTCCGCGCCCATTCGGAGCCCTTCTGCGGGCTTTACCCAACCCGGGCGCTCCCCTGGTAAAGCTGGCGGCAAAAAGGGTTCATACCCAGCTCTGGCTAAAACCAGGGCTCCCCCCTCTTCCCCCAGCGTGACCGTTTCCCGCAAGGCGAAATGGCCACCTTCCTCCACCGAGTCATTAGACTCACAGAGGGCGACACCCCTGAAGATGGTCGCTAGGCCATCTTCGGGGGTTCCTAAAGCTGTCCCCCGAAAGGAGGACAGCAACAAAGGAGCTTCGGCTCCTTCGCCCACGCCCCGAGGTGGAGCGAGGGGCTCGGAGACGGTGGTTCCTCGAAAAGAGGGCCCCTCGCCTCTGAAGCCGCAGCGCCTGCCTAAGGTTTCGAGGCGGAGGGAGGAAAAGACTCGCATGGCGAGCCCAACCTCCCCTAATAAGTCCTCGAAGGCGACAGCGCCTCCAGCGCTTTGTCCGGCCAACAGCGCCCGGCCATTCCCGTGAGGGTCTTCAGTTCGAGGAGGGCCCCCACGTCTCCTCCGAGCTAGGCCTGGAGGGCATATTCCTTCAATGGAATTGCCGTGGACTCCGGGCCAACTGGGAGGAGCTGCGGAGGCTCGTCTCGTCCCGTTCCCCATTAGCTGTTTTTCTGCAGGAGACCATGCTAGGCGCGTGCCCCCTGCCCTCCCTCCCGGGGTTCAAGGGACTTGCGACCCTACCACCGCGGGATGGCCGAGCTGGGGGATGCGCGGTTTACACCCGGCATGATGTCTCCGTTTTTCCTTTCTCTTTAGATACCTCCTTTCAGGCAGTGGCTGTGCAGCTGAACCTGGATAGGAGGTATACTATCATTTCTGCGTACATTCCACCGTCAGCTGACTTCGACGCGGGGGACTTCCGCCGCGTCGTGGCACGATTGCCGAGGCCCTATCTCTTGCTTGGAGATCTGAACGGCAGGTATCCTCTCTGGGGAGATTACTCCATAAATCCCAGGGGACAAGAGCTTGAGATGGGTGTCCTAAACGTGGATGAGTTTACGCATCACTGTCCGAGAACCGCTTCATTTTCTTGCCTTGACCTATCTTTGTGCTCTTCGGATGCACAGCCTGACTTTGATTGGGGGGTGGTCGATGACCTCCATGGTAGTGATCACTTTCCCATTCAAATATAATTTTCAGGACAACTGCCGCCTGGGCCTGACTACTATTCCTAGGACGTGTGGCCGTTTTGCACGCCGACTACTCCCATGGTGGTCGGCCGAGTGTGAGACGGCCCTCAAACAGAAGCGTTATGCCTACATGCGCTATAACCGCCGCCCAAATGATTTCACTGTCGCTGAATTTCGTCGGGCTAGGGCTAGGTTCCGGTATATTTCGAAGCACGCCCGCCGCTCTTCTTGGCGGGCATACGTGTCTTCACTTAACGGGAAGACCCCTTTAGCTGAGGTGTGGAAGCGAGTCAAAAGGATTCGGGGCAAGTTCTCGCAGGACCACCCTCCCGTTCTCCAGGAGAATGGGACCGCAGTCTCGGACCCCGCGCCCGTGGCGGAATCCTTCGCCACCGCTTTTTCTGCATTCTCTAGCCGTGATGCTGCTCCGCCAGCATTCAATGCACGTCGTGATGTCGCGAAAGGCCGCCGGCTGGACTTTACCTTCAAAGGCGGAGAACCCTTCACCGACAAGTTTACTGTAAGCGAGTTGCGTTCCGCTCTCGCTTCGTGCGCGGACACCGCCCATGGTCCGGATGATGTCCCGTACGCTATGCTTCGACACCTAGGTGAGCGAGGCATGGCCTTTCTGTTAGATTTGTTCAACAGGATCTGGTTGGAAGGTCTTCTCCCAGACTCCTGGCGAATCGCTACTGTGCTTGCCTTTCGCAAACCGGGGAGAGCTCACTCTACTCCGACCGGTTTCCGCCCAATCTCTCTAACCTCTTGCGTGTGCAAGTTGATGGAGAAATTGGTAAATGTTAGATTAGCCTTTTTCCTGGACAGCGGAGGCCATCTGTCTTCCGCACAGTGCGGCTTCCGCAAGTTCCACTCCACGTCGGATGCTCTGCTCCTCGTAGAAAATGCCGTCTGCGAGGCTTTCCTTCGTAGACAGCACTACGCCACGGTGTTTTTCGATCTGGAGAAGGCCTATGATACCGCATGGCGATACGGTATCATGGAGACTCTCCACACGATGGGGGCGAGGGGACGCCTCCCAATGTTTATATCTGAATTTTTGCGAGATCGTCGATTCCGCGTAGGGGTGGGGGGAGCCCTCTCCAGCCCAAAGGAGCAGGAAGAGGGTGTCCCGCAGGGAAGTGTCCTCAGTGTCACACTCTTTGCCCTGAGCATCAACGGCATCACCTCGGTGCTGCCGGAAGATGTTCTCGTTACGCTCTACGTGGACGACCTTTCGATCTCTTTTGGCGCGGCCAAGATGCCAACTCTGGAGCGTCGACTCCAACAGGCATTGAACCGCGTCTCTCGCTATGCCGAAGCACACAGGTTTCGGTTTTCTTTGGCCAAGACTAAGGTGGTGCACTTCTGCCGCCATCCACGGCTTCACCCCGACCCAGATTTGCTTCTTAATGGGGTGCGCCTAGATGTGGTTGAGTCGCACCGTTTCCTTGGACGTGTATTCGACCGACGCCTCACCTGGGAGGCTCATATTCGCAGCCTTAGGGTCTCTTGTACCCGCGCCATGGACATTCTCCGTTCCGTGACGTTCAGCGCTTGGGGCGCTGATAGGGCTACTGCCTTACTTTTTTATCGATCCTCTGTTCGTTCGAAGCTCGACTAGGGACGCGAGTTTTATGCATCCGCAGCCGAGCGTTTATTGCGGAAGGTGGATTCGATCCACCACACCGGCCTTCGCCTGGCGACCGGTGCCTTCCGCACTTCCCCCATTGAGAGCCTGTTTGTCGATGCTGGGGAGATGCCACTCGCTCTGCGTCGCGTGCAGTGTATCACTCGACTGTACGCGCGAGCCCGGCGCCTCCCTCAGTCGCCAACAGCTCTCACTGCATCCGCAGCTGATCTGGATGGTGCCTATGTCGTCGAGAGACGCCAGTCATACCCTAAGCCTTTTGGGTTTAGGGCCAGGAAACTCCTTCGAGAGGTAGATATCGCTCTCAGGCCGGTGGCGCCCCTGGTTTTGCCCAGGACGCCACCCTGGAGGGTACCACATTTGGCTATTTGTCGCCACGCCTCTGCTCCCAAAGCTTGTACTGCGCCGGGAGTATTGCGTTCGACCTTTTTGGAGCACACATCGTGTCACGCTGGAACCCTGCCAGTGTATACGGATGGCTCCAAGTCCCAAGAGAGGGTCGGCTTCCACTCCGTATCCCCTCTGTTTGAAGTCAGCGGGGCTCTACCAGGCGCTGCGTCTGTCTTCACGGCCGAGCTGGTGGCAATACACCACTCGGTACGGGAGATTACGCGACGTGCCCGGTTCGGAGACCGGATTGTGATCTATAGCGACTCACAAAGCGCCCTGAGTGCTCTCGGGGCATTGGAATCTCCGCATCCCCTGGTTCGCGATATCCGTGACGCCACGGTTTTGGCGAGCCGGGCGGATGTCGAGATTATCTTCTGCTGGGTTTCTGGACATGTAGGAATTGCAGGGAATGAGCGCGCCGATGAGGGCGCCAAAGAGTCCGCGAGGACTCTGCGACCGGACCAGCGTTTCGCTCTTCCTCACACCGACTACATGGCAGGAATACGGGCAGCTCTTCGGACTGCTTGGCAAAGAAGATGGGAGACGGTCAAAGGGAACTTAAAGTTGCGTGCCATTGCGCCGCGACTGCTCCCATGGACCTATCCCCCAATGCCGCGGCGGCTTCGGGTTGCTTTCTGTCGTCTGCGAATCGGACACACTCGTGTGACGCATCGCTACTTGATGGAGCGCTCGCATGCGCCCTATTGCAACGACTGCGTCGTCCCCCAGACTGTTCGGCATATTCTTGTCGAATGTCCCAGTCTGGGTGATCTTCGCGCACGATACCTGTCTCGGTACCGGGATGGGCGGGCTCGCTACCGCCTGTCCCTTGTACTCGGGACGAGTGCGTGCACCATGACTGGTGGACTTATTGACTTTTGGGGGGAGGCCGGCCTTCTCCCCTTTATTTAAAGTTCCTTTTTTTTGTTATTGTTTTGTTTGTAGGTTGCACTCTCCTGCACCGGGGTGAGGGGGACCTCCCCCTGCTGCCGGAGATTGCTTCGATTGTTAAGTTTTTCCACTTTATATCATTGTTAAGTTTTCCTATTTTTACTTTAAAGTAGCCTAGTTCTAGGCTGTCGTGTTTTTCGGTGACTTATGCCCAAGTGGGTAGTTGCCAGATGGGCTCCATAAAATTAAAAAAAAAAAAAATCCGGCTTATTTCGAACCACGCCCGCCGCTCTTCTTGGCGGGCATACGTTCCGCTCTCGCTTCGGGCGTGGACACCGCCCATGGTCCGGACGATGTCCCGTACGCCATGCTTCGACATCTAGGTGAGCGAGGCATGGCCTTTCTGTTAGATTTGTTCAACAGGATCTGGGTGGAAGGTCTTCTCCCAGACTCCTGGCGAATCGCTACTGTGCTTGCCTTTCGCAAACCGGGAAGAGATCACTCTACTCCGACCGGTTTCCGCCCAATCTCTCTAACCTCTTGCGAGTGCAAGTTGATGGAGAAATTGGTAAATGTTAGATTAGCCTTTTTCCTGGACAGCGGAGGCCATCTGTCTTCCGCAAGTTCCACTCCACGTCGGATGCTCTGCTCCTCGTGGAAAATGCCGTCTGCGAGGCTTTCCTTCGTAGACAGCACTTCGCCACGGTGTTTTTCGATCTGGAGAAGGCCTATGATACCGCATGGCGATACGGTATCATGGAGACTCTCCACACGATGGGGGCGAGGGGACGCCTCCCAATGTTTATATCTGAATTTTTTCGAGATCGTCGATTCCACGTACGGGAGGGGGGAGCTCTGTCCGGCCCAAAGGAGCAGGAAGAGGGTGTCCCGCAGGGAAGTGTCCTCAGTGTCACACTCTTTGCCCTGAACATCAACGGCATCACCTTGGTGCTGCCGGAAGATGTTCTCGCTACGCTCTACGTGGGCGACCTTTCGATCTCTTTTGGCGCGGCCCAGATGCCAACTCTGGAGCGTCGACTCCAACAGGCATTGAACCGCGTCTCTCGCTATGCCGAAGCGCACAGGTTTCGGTTTTCTTTGGCCAAGACTAAGGTGGTGCACGTCTGCCACCATCCACGGCTTCACCTCGACCCAGATATGTTTCTTAATGGGCTGCGCCTGGATGTGGTTGAGTCGCACCGTTTCCTTTGTCTTGTATTCGACCGACGCCTCACCTGCGAGGCTCATATTCGCAGCCTTAGGGTCTCTTGTACCCACGCCATGGACATTCTCCGTTCCGTGACGTTCAGCGCTTGGGGCGCTGATAGGGCTACTGCCTTACTTTTTCATCGATCCTTTGTTCGTTCGAAGCTCGACTACGGATGCGAGTTTTATGCATCCGCAGCCGAGCGTTTATTGCGGAAGGTGGATTCGATCCACCACACCGGCCCTCGCCTGGCGACCGTTGCCTTCCGCACTTCCCCCATTGAGAACCTGTTGGTCAATGCTGGGGAGATGCCACTCGCTCTGCGCCGCGTGCAGTGAATCACCCGCCTGTACGCGCGAGCCCGGCGCATCCCTCAGTCACCAACAGCTCTCACTGCTTCTGCAGCTGATCTCGATGGTACCTATGCCGCCGAGAGACGCCTGCCTACCCTAAGCCCTTTGGGTTTAGGGCCAGGAAACTTCTTCGAGAGGTAGATATAGCTCTCGGGCTGGTTGCGCCCCTGGTTCTGTCCAGGACGCCACCCTGGAGGGTACCAAATTTAGCTATTTGTCGCCACGCCTCTGCTCCCAAAGCTTGTACTGTGCCAGGATTATTGCGTTCGACCTTTTTGGAGCACACATCGTGTCACGCTGGACCTGTGCTAGTGTATACGGATGGCTCCAAGTCATAAGAGGGGGTCGGCTTCCACGCCGTATCCCCTCTGTTTGAAGTCATCGGGGCTCTGCCAGGCGCTGCATCTGTCTTCACAGCCGAGCAAGTGGCAATACACCACTCGGTACGGGAGATTACGCGACGTGCCCGGTTCGGAGACCGGATTGTGATCTATAGCGACTCACAAAGCGCCCTGAGTGATCTCAGGGCATTGGAATCTCCGCATCCCCTGGTTCGCGAAATCCGTGACGCCACGGTTTTGGTGAGCCGGGCAAATGTCAAGATTATCTTCTGCTGGGTTCCAGAACATGTAGGAATTGCGGGGAATGAGCGCGCCGATGCGGGCGCCAAAGAGTCCGCGAAGACTCTGAGACCGGACCAGCGTTTCGCTCTTCCTCACACTGACTACATGGCAGGAATACGGGCAGCTCTTCGGACTGCTTGGCAAAGAAAATGGGAGACGGTCGAAGGGAACTTAAAGTTGCGTGCCATTGCGCCGCGACTGTTCCCATGAACCTATCCCCCAATGCCGCGGCGGCTTCAGGTTGCTTTCTGTCGTCTCCTAATCGGACACACTCGTGTGACGCATCGCTATTTGATGGAGCGCCCGCCTGCGCCCTATTGCAACGACTGCGTCGTCCCCCAGACTGTTCGGCACATTCTTGTCGAATGTCCTAGTCTGGGTGATCTTCGCGCACGACACCTGTCTCGGTACCGGGATGGGCGGGGTCGCAACCGCCTGCTCCTTGTACTCGGTACGAGTGCGTGCACTTTGACTGGTGGACTTATTGTTTTTTCGGGGGTGGCCGGCCATCTCCCTTTCATTTAACCCGGTTTAATTGATGTTGTTGTTTTTGTTATTGCTTTGTTAAGGTTATTGTTGTTTCCTGTTCAATTTTTTAAAGAAGCTTTGAACTAGGCTGTTTGTTTATGGCGACTTATGCCTAAGTCGGCAGTCGCCAGATAGCCCCTTAAATAAAAAAAATAAAATAAAATAAGACTAACACCAAGAGTGCACAGGGCGGAGCCTAAATGACATCGAGGCCGCTCATTCAGAGGTTACCTGGCGTTTTCGAGCCCGCTGGCTTCAAATGCTTCCCTGTTATACGCTCCACTAATGGGACCATGTTGTCCAAGGGCAACATGATCCATCAGAGGAGAGGATTAGCTAGTGCAATTGGTAGAGAGCCGAAAGTGTCCCGTTTCTCGGACGGGAGCCTTCTGGCAAATGCGGAGAATCCCACCGAGGTGGCCAAGATAAGTGCTCTTCGGACACTTCATGGCACCCCGGTGAGTGTTACGCCGCACTCTACCATGAACTTTGTGAAAGGAGTAGTTTCTGCGAAGGAACTCGTTGACTACTCCATTGAGGACATCACCCTAGAGCTGGCCGACCATGGGGCGGTTAAGGTCGAACGTGTGATGAGAAAACAGGGAGGGGCAGCGAGACCCACCCCTACACTCTTCGTCACGTTCGACTGTGACAAGCTCCCTGAGTCGGTGCGTGCCGGTTGGTACCACTACCGCGTGAAGGCATTCGTGCAACTGCCGCGGCGGTGCTATTACTGTCATCGCTTCGGCCATACGAATCGCTGATGTAGACGTGCAAAGTCGGGGTCACCCGAAGTCTGTGTAAATTGCTCCAAGGTCGCACACGATAAGTCCAAATCGTGTGTGGCCAAGTGTGTCAATTGCGGAGAGCCGCACCCTGCTTCTTCGAAGGAATTGTGGAGCATATCTCCTTGAGAATGAAATCCTGGCCATTCAGGCTCAGGATCGTCCCTCATTCAGCGAGGCTAAGGACTTGGTCCTGGCGTGCCCGACTCTGCCTGGGACGTCATATGCCTCAATAGTTAGAAAGGCACCCTCTGCTCCTGGCCCATCCATGCCAACGAGCACGGTTGTTTCCGCGCAATTCGGAGCCCTTCTGCGGGCTCTACCCAACCCGGGCGCTCTCCTGGTAAAGCTGGCAGTAAAAAGGGTTCATACCCAGCCCCGGGTAAAAGCAGGGCTCTCCCCCTCGTCCCCCACCGTGACCGTTTCCCGTAAGGCGAAACGGCCACGCGCCTCCACTGAGTCGTTAGACTCACAGGAGGTAACACCCCTGAAGATGGTCGCTAGGCCATCTTCCGGGGTTCCTAAAGCTGTCCCCTGAAAGGAGGACAGCAACAAAGGAGCTTAGGCTCCTTCGCCCACGCCCCGAGGTGTAGCGGGTGGCTCGGAGACGGTGGTTCTTCGAAAAGAGGGCCACCCGCCTCCGAAGCCGCAATGCCCATCTAAGGTTTCGAGGCGGAGGGAGGAAAAGACTCGCGTGGCGAGCCCAACCTCGCCCAATAAGTCCTCGAAGGCAAAAGCGCCTTCAGTGCTTTGTCCGGCCAACAGCGCCCGGGGTTCTGCCCCCGGGAAGCGTACGGCCATTCCCATGAGGGTCTTCAGTTTGAGGAGGGCCCCTGCGTCTCCTCCGAGCTAGGCCTGGAGGGCATATTCCTTCAATAGGATTGCCGTGGACTCTGGGCCGACTGGGAGGAGCTGCGGAGGCTCGTCTCGTCCCGTTCCCCGTTAGCTATCTTTTTGCCGGAGAACATGCTAGGCGCGTGCCCCCTGTCCGCCCTCCCGGGGTATAGGGGTCTTGCGACCCCACCACCGCAGGATGGCCGGGCTGGGGGATGCGCGGTTTACACCCGGCATGATGTCTCCGTTCTTCCTTTCTCTTTAGATACCTCCTTCCAGGCAGTGGTTTCGCAGCTGCACCTGGATACGAGGTGTACTCTGATTTCTGCGTACATTCCACCGTCAGCTGACTTCGAAGCGTGGGAGTTCCGCCGCGTTGTGGCACGGTTGCCTAGGCCCTATCTCTTGCTTAGAGATTTGAACGGCAGGCATCCTCTCTGGGGATCGATGGATTATTTACAAGTTCCTAGGTGCTCACTGCGAGGTGATTTCACCCTAATTTGTTTTGTAGTCAAGGTTTTAAACACGAGTTATAAAAGTTGTGTCTGATATCATGATGTTGTGATTAGGCAGTGATGATTGACGTACTAGATGAACAAATGGTATGATAATGTGTTAAAATAATTAAAATTCATTAAAACTTAGATCGTGTACTGGAGACCAATCTATAGCTTCTTTAATAGTCCCGTCTCCTCGAGGTAGCGGATGATTCCGCTGCCAGGGCGGATATTTTCATCTGTTAGTGCAAATCTTAGGATATCGAGGGTACCCCCACCATCGATGGGTATGTATCTTCGTCGGAGTTCTCCATAGGTTGGGCATTCCGCGATGAGATGTGCAATTGTGAGGGGTAGAATTCAATCTTCACAGTAGGGGGGATAGCCTTTCTCCCTTGGGTATCCATGTGTAAGTAGTGAATGTCCGATGCGTAGTCTGCATACGGATACCTCTTGCCGGCGGGTAAGTCCTCGAGGCTTCCATGGCGATAACTTTTGGAAAATGTGTCGCTTTTATTTTGGCCGTATAAATCTGCCCATCTGGCCATCCAGTTTTCCCGAATGGCGGCCTTTATTGAAATGATGTAGTCCTCAATGGTATTCGGGTATCATTGGGCCTGGTTGGACGAAGGGCGGCATTTTTTGCCGCTCTATCAGCCCTCTCATTTCCAGCTACCCCTACGTGTGCTGGGACCCAGCCAAAGGAAATTTTCTTTCTTTCGCATGCTGCTCTATATACGTAGTTTCTTATTTCTAACAGAATTGGATTGATGTCTGTCATTCGTTCTAATGTTTGTAGGCTGCTGAAGGAGTCGGTGAAGATTGTGAATTCATCTGATGTTAGGTTATTGTATGCCCAATGTACTGCATGTTTTAAGGCATAGCACTCGGCAGTGAAGATTGATAATGTTTGGGGTAGTTTTTCAGAGAACGTGTAGTTATTTGATATCACCGAAAATCCTGTTCCGTCTATGAATTTTGATCCATCGGTGTATATATGTATACCCATGTGTGTTGCTGCGTGAGTAAGGAATTGAATTTTCTCTCCCAGGGGAGTAGTTGTTGATTGTTTTATTATGTTCCCATAGCATATCTTTAAAGTTTATTTCCAAAATGGAATATCTGGGAAAGCAAGTGGATGGATGGGGTTCATCGTTACTCCGATTTCCTCCATCCATAGTCGCAATCTACTTCCAAATGGTCGTGGGAGAGTTAAGCGTGTTGTAAAAATATTATCCATTTGGTCATTCATGATGGCGGTCGAAGTCGGCGATGTTGGGAGTCGCTGAATGCGGCTAAAGAGGGAGATTTAAGAGAGATTTAAGATAAGTTACCGGTGGGTTGCTGCCCAATCCAAGTGGATTCTATATGGCCACTAGGGTGAAACGAGAAATATCATCTATAAAAGGTGGAAGAGACCACTTTGTGACAAAAATTTTAAAAACGACGGGTTAAAAGATTCCTGCGCCAATATGAATCGAAGACGGGTGTGTTAAGGAATAGTTAAAAGGGTCGGGAAACAGGACAACCGGAGAATGGTAAAATGGCTACAATCCAATAAAAGGTGGGCAACCGATTGGTCCCCACCACAAAAACGACAGCGAGGGCTGATATGGGCATCACCCGAAACAAGATGGCCGTGAGTAAGTCTCGTGTGGACAATGCGAACTCGGCAAAGGGCCACCTCCAACGATCGCATTCTATGACGACTCGAGGGCCAAGAGCGAATAGAATTTTTTATTTTGTATAGTTTGGATGATGAACAGTCATCCCATTCATTCTGCCACAGTTGAAAAATATACTTTCTTATTGAAGGAAAGTAGTCCCTAAAAGGCAGAGCAGAGTTCTCAGGGGACACAGAATGTGCTGAGCGGGCCAGCCGATCAGCCTTCTCGTTGCCCAGGACCCCCACATGCCCAGGAACCCAGCAAAAAAATAATTCTATATCGGGATGCATTTTGGATCAGCCAGTTGCAAATTTCTGTGACCACGGGATGGGACGCATTAAAAGATCTAATTGATTGTAAGACACTCCTTGAGTCGGAAAAAATGACAAAATCACTAAAAGGTAAAATTTGGATGAGTCTAAAGGCTAAAAGGATTGCTGAAAGTTCAGCGGTAAAAATGGATGCTGCTGGCGGCAAAGATAAAGTTAAGAATTCTCCTCCTGGGTAGATGGCTGCGGCGCCCACGCCACCGTCCGACTTAGAGCCATCCGTGTATAGTGGGCAGCATTGTTTGTGGGAGATCGAATGCTCTAAGAACAGGCTTTTAAGGATGCGAGGGTCCATGGAGGACTTCTCCATGCTCCACATGTTGGTACATATTGTGGGGAGAGGAGCACGCCACCTAGGGTTCAGTAAGGATGGAAGGGTAAGGACCCTTGGAGCACCCAGGTTAGAGAGATGATCTCCTATGCGAAGGTTCAAAGGGCGGGGTAAAGATGGCAACTTATCATATGCCGCCGTTGATTCGGCAGCATACAGGCATCTGTAGACCTCTGATACAGGGGCTTGCTGTACTCGGCAGAGGTATCGCATGCAGATTTGAAGTCTATGGTAGGGCAAAGGGAGTACCCCACTCTCGCAGTAAAGGCTGTTGACAGGAGAAGTACGGAAGGCTCCACTAGAAAGGCGAACTCCAAGGTTTCGAATGGGGTTCAGCATTTTAAGGGCTGAAGGGGAAGCCGATAAGTAAATTTGACAGCCATAATCCAATTTGGATTGAAAGAGGGCTGTGTATAATGTCCACAATGTTTGTCGGTCACTGCCCCACGAAGTGTGTGAGAGGACTTTCAAAATGTCTAGAGCCCGCAGACAGCCTGTTCGAAGTCGGCGTAGGTGTGGTAACCAGGATAACTTTGGATCGAGAGTTACGCCAAGGAACCGAAACTCGGAGACAAACTCTATTTCTTCGCCTTGTAGGAAAATAGATGGCGGAACGAGAACTCCTCTGCCTCGGTGAAAATAAATTGCTTTGGTTTTGGTCGTGGAAAAGCGGAATCCCTTAAGTTGTGCTCTTTTGGATACGGCATCGACCGCCAGTTGTAGCCAACGCGCTGCTGATGAAAGGCGAGGTGAGGAACAGTATAGTGCTAAATCATCGACAAACAGAGTTGCCGATACACCTTCTGGGAGAGACGAAATAATATCATTGATGGCAATTATAAAACATAAGACACTTAAAACACTGCCCTGAGGAACTCCCTCCTCTTGGGGTTGCAGGTCAGAGTATGCGTCTCCAACACGTACCTTGAAGGATCGAGATGCTAAAAAACTCTAAATAAGTGACGGTAAAAGGCCTCTCATCCCCCAGACGTATAACTGCTTCAAGATGCCGTATCTCCATGTTGTGTCGTAGGCTTTCTCAATATCGAAAAATATGGCTAGGACTCGGTGCTTTAATGAGAAAGCTTTCCGGACTGATCCCTCGAAACGTACTAGTAGGTCAAGGGTACTATGACCTTTGCGGAAGCCACATTTAAATGGAGAGAGAAGGTGATTGGCTTCTAGGAACCAGTTTAGGCGCTCCAATATCATTTTTTCCAGCAACTCACTCAAACAGCTGGTGAGAGCTATAGGGTGGTAGTGATCTGCATTCAACCCGTCCCTGCCCGGTTTGACAAAGGGAAGGATGATCCCAATGCGCCATGACGACGGGTAAAAACCCTTCACCCATATAAGGTTGTACAAATCAAGCAGGAAGAGAGTAGAGTGTGGATGTAGGTGCCGAATCATGTCGAAATGGATCTCATCAAGGCCAGGGGAAGTAGATCTGCAAAAGGACAGAGCGCTATGCAGCTCATAGATGCTGAATAGAGCGTTATACGGAAGGTTAGATTTTGTTGTGAAGTTGAGAGAATGAGATTCTTCCTTTGATTTGTAGGATTGAAAAGCCTTATCGTAACGGCTGATACTGCTGACGGCGCGGAAATGGTCAGCAAAAGCATTGCTGACCGCCAGGCCGTCATTCTCCAAGGAACCGTCTAAGTTGAGTGCGGGGGTATGATGATTAGCATAACGGCCCCTGATCTTATTAATCCTCTTCCAGATCTTAGCAGTAGGTGTCATAGAGGAGATTGATGAAACGTATCTGCGCCATGAATTTCGGCGAGCTTGACGAAGGGTTCTTTGGCGAAGCGCACGAGCTCGGTTTCGGTCGACCTTGTTGCACAAAGTTGGGTTCTTTCGGAATCGGGCATGGGCTAACTTGTAATTTTTGATAGCTATTGCACACGTCGAAGTCCACCAGGGCATGGTTGAGCGGCCCGTGACAAGGTCACCTCCGTGGGATGGTTTGTGTTGCTGCATTGTAGATAGTCGATGTAAAGTATTCTACTGCCGCGTCCACTCCATTGAAGGTCCCCAAAGATGCATTTGTGAAGGACGCCTCTTGGAAACCTTCCCAATCTGCATGACCTAAGTCCCACTTAAGGGGCATGGTTGTATGAGGGCTAACTTGAAGGGCCGACAAGACAATAGGGAAGTGGTCACTCCCATGGAGATCGTCAAGAATTGACCATCGAAATTCCGTGAAGCAATCAGGGGAACAAACAGACAGGTCAACACAGCTAAAAGAGTCCGTCTGGACATGATAAGAGGTAAAATCGCCAGTATTTAAAACACAAAGAAGGTCAGATAATAAAAGAGACTCTAAAACACTGCCTTTGGCATTTCGAGTGATGTCACCCCAGTATGGGTGACGGGCGTTAAAATCTCCTAGTAATAAGAATGGGGAGGGCAACTGGTCTATAAGTTCTAAAAGGTCGGATCTTGACAATGATAAACAAGGGGGTAGGTAAATAGAGCAAACGGTAAAAAGCTTAGTAAGAAAAACCCTCACAGCCTGAGCTTGGAGGGTAGTATGTAGGGAGATGAGAGAAACATGGTAGGATGAAGATACCATGATTGACACCCCTCCATGAGAGGGGCTTCCAGCAGGAGCAATAGAGTTGAAAGTGAGAAAACCGGGTACCGGCGGAAAGGGCCGTATACCCAGTTTATTCTGCTGGAGACAAATAACAGCGGGGTGGATAGTCGTCAAAAGAATTTTGAGTTCTTCCCACTTTGGAAGAACTCCTTGACAATTCCATTGTAAAATGGAAGATATTATGTGTGACGATTAGATACCACTGTGGATATCTTTTTCTCTTTTGAAGCCGATAATGTATTTGAGGTTCTTCCCAAAGAGCTTGGGAGACGGAGAGCTGATTTTGAGGATCCTGCTTTTGCAGGGGGAGAAATCCTAGATGGAGTAGTAACGGAGGTTTTTTTCGTGGGTTTTGGAGAACCGACCGAGGCCCTTGATTGTAATTCGGGCTCGCAACCTGGCGGAAAAGGAAGATTAAGAAGGGATTTTCGGCCGGTAGATCCGGATTCATGGGTCGAGGGTATTTTAGGTGTCTGAGGAGTTGGTCCAACGCCGCAGTTGGTGATGTTGGAGTATCAACTGCTTCAATCGGATCTTGGTTTGAAGGGTGAGCGGGACGAACAGATGATCTGAGAAAGGTGTGTGGAGCTGGGTGTATTTCTGCCATCGTTTGGATCAGGATGGGGCATACGTCCTGTGAAGGGCGAGACGGACTTAAGGGTAGAGAATGTTCAACCATAGCGGAGGAGTCCATTGGAGATTCTCGGGGTTCGGCCGAGTCGGCTCCAGAGGCTGCCCGCTTATTGGTGGTCGATGACCCAGGTGAGGAATCCTTTCTCTTACCACTGGGCTTTGAGTCTCGTGGCCGGGTGGATGAACCTTCACTGGTCGATGTTGAGAATTCTTTCAAATAGCGCCTGATGTCTTCAAGCGTCTCTCCCAGCAAGAGCTGCTGGAGAGAGGGGGGCTACATTAATTATCTCGGTATGAGAGCGATGCTTCGACTGCATATTCTGAATATTTTCGACGCTGCGAGTAGATCTAGGGTGAAGTGCTTCAGGCTGGTCGGAACTCGCGCGTGATGGTCGGTTTCGTCCAGCATCACGTAAAACGTCAGAGAAGAGCCGGCCGAGTGGCGAGGTTTGTGCTCGGGCACGCTGGTGGGCCTCTCTTATATCTAGACGTAGGGAGTCGCGCAAAGCGAGAACTTCCTTTTCATATAAAAATATAGAGCAGAGTTTCGACGCAGCACTGTGGGTACCATCGCAGTTGGCACAGTGGGGCGTTTTGGTGCATTCGGGGCCATGGTAGTCAGAGCTACAATTCACGCAGGAGCGAGGGTGCCGACAAGCTCGGCCAACATGTCCAAATTGATTGCAATTGAAGCAGCGTCTGGGTAGTTCGATGTAGGGACTTACCGGGACACGAAGGTACCCAGCTTTAATATACTGGGGCAGTTCTTGTCGTTCAAATGTTAAAATCAGTGTGGCGGTTGGAACTTTAGTGGAGCCTAATGTTTTAGTTACCCTGTGTACGTGTGTGACACGTTGGGTACTGAGCTTACTCTGAAGGCGGGTGGGGTCGTAGTCCTTTAGTTCGTTTGAACGGACGACACCTTTGACGAAATTCAGACGCGGATGGGGCGAGACAGTTATTGGAATTTCAGCTATCGAAGATAGATTTCGCACAAGGTTGTGTTGAGAGTGGGATGACACCTCGACTACGACATCACCACTTCCTCTTGACCACATCCGGCGGGGTTCACCACAGCGGGACTCAAAAGATTCATTGACGTCAAACACATCGACTTTTGCAAGTGGGATGTCAGATGATGAATTCATGACAAGAAAGCGAGGATAATCAAGATCTGGGTCTACTTCGTTGGAATAGGGGTCCAACGAGCGAGGAAAGGCTGAAAGGGAAGCTAAGGAACGTTTGGCACGAGAACCCTTACGAGAAGGGGAGGTTTTTGGTTTATGGCTAGCCATTGCAAAAAGAAAAAAAACTTCGCATTCTCCCTCGGGACTCCCCACCATGGAGGCCTACAAGGGCCCGGCACTACTGCAACTATGCAATCAGTTACGTCCGGTATGTCCTCTTGGAGAATGGATACGGATCCACCACACCATCTTTGTAACCCTAAGAGGCTGCCCGAGTTCTCCTACGCACGTAGAAAAGGGGCCAACGATGGGTTTCTCCTTGGGCATTCGGTAGACGAAGGCGGTGGAGATGCCCAGCCTCTTTCACCTTCATGAAAAAACAATTCAGAATCAATCCATTAAACGAGCAGAGGTCGGGTATTGATAAGGACCACTAGATAGGTGAAGGAAGAGGGGGAAATAAAGGGCAGTGGAAGATCGTAATAGAGGAAAAAAGGAAGAGGGGTATGTTAAAAGTCTTGTTGGCAGCACCATGGGTCTCCTAGGGGGCCCAGGGCTGACCCCCCTCGCCACGAGAAGGCCAGAGCCTCTCTGGGAACAACCCCTGAAGAAAAGATCCCAGAGAGGGAGGGGGCGGCTAAAGAGGCGTAGAGAAAATTCCATCCTACGGAGGTCTAGTGGTGTCTCCCCGGTATTGCATTGCAGGCTCGGTATGGGTGATGATCGGAAGGCTCCCGTAGCCATGCGGAGACATTCATTCGCCACCGTGTTGATGAGTGCAAGGCGCCTCTTGGAAGTAGAGGAGTAGATCTCGCATCCGTAGTCCAGTTTGGGTCACAATAAAGAGCGGTAGAGAGTCAGAAGTGTTTTACGATGAGCTCCCCAGTCGTGGCGTGATACTGTACGTAGGACGTTCATTTCTTTCTTACAAGAGTTTTTTAATGCTTCTTATATGTGAGCCCCATGTCAACCTTCTGTCAAATGTTAGTCCTAGGAATTTATAGCTCTCAACGACTGCAATCCTCTTTTGGTATAGGTATAGGTCAGGTTCCCTAATACATCTTCTACGACGGCAGAAGTGGACCACTTTGGTCTTCTTAGCTGAGAATTGGTAGCCGTGGGTAGTAGACCATCTCGTGATGTTGTTGATGGTGATCTGGAGGCGACGTTCTACTGTTGCCATTTCGGAACCTGCTAGGGAGATAGAAAAGTCATCTACATAAAGGTTGGCTTTAATGTCTTGATGGAGGTTTTGTGAGATATCATTGATTCCTATAGCATACAGGGGTACGCTTAAGACGCTGCCTTGTGGAACGCCCTCTTCTTGTATAAATGATTTGGATTTCGCGCTACCTAATCTTACAGAGGAGGTGCGGTTGGTTAGGAAATTTTGGATAAAAATTGGTAGTTGTCCGCGTAATCCGAGGTTATGAAGGGCTTTTAAGATGGCATAACGCCATGACGTATCCTATGCCTTTTTGAGGTCGAAGCAAACAGCTACTAAGTGCTCTTTCCTGGTGAATGCGTTACATATCGCCGATTCCAGACGGATAAGGGCATCCGTGGTCGAGTGAAATTTTCGGAATCCACACTGCGATGGGGATATGCTGGATTTCGTTTCAAGGAACCATGTTAAGCGTACATTCACCATTTTTTTTCCATGAGCTTACATATGCACGAGGTTAGAACGATTAGGCGGTAGTTTTGGGGACTGGTTGGGTCTTTTCCTGGTTTCCGGAAAGCTAGAACTGTAGCCCTTCTCCAGGTGTCTGGGAAGGCCTTTTCCATCCATATTTTATTGAATGTATCTAAGAGGAAGCGTTTACCCCCTTCCCCTAGGTCTGGGCCTGGAGCAGTGTCTCTACATGATGCAAGAGCTGTATCGAACTCTTTTTTGCTGAATTCTTCGTTGTAAGATTTGTACTCTTTTGATGCGAAGTTTAGAGGTGAGCACTCCCTCTCCAACCAGTATTGGGCGAACTCGGGGGTTGTTTTCGCTCTACTTGATATTTTAGCGAAGTGAGTCGCTAGCGTGTCTGCTACATCGATTGGGTTTAAGATAGTGTTTCCATTTATCCGAAGTACGGGAGTAGGGTCTCGGCTTGGTTTACCTAGCATCCCTCGGATTTTGCTCCATGTGCGGTGGATGGGGGTTTTAGAGTTTATCGTGGAGACATAAGCTATCCATGATTTCCGGTGGCTTTGTTTAAGTATGTATCCATATTTAGTTCTCTTTTTATTGAATTCCATTTTAGTCGTCGGATTTGGCCATCGTTTGTATGTTCGGTAGGCTTTCCTTTGTTCTTTCAGTGCGACAGAACATTCTGGGCTCCACCATGGGGTAGATATCTGACTGGGTTGTCCTGAGCTGGTTGCAATGGATGTTTTACCTGCTTGATATATAATGGATGTAAAGATTTCCAGCGCTTCCTCCGTCTCCGGGATGTCATCAACTTGGATATCAGTGATTTTGTTGAATTTTAGCCAGTTTGCTTGGTCCAGTCTCCATCGTGGTATACCCGAGGTGGGTAAACCCTCGTCTGAGGAAAAGATTCTCCATTCAAAGTCCGCTGTGATGTCGGGTGAGCAGAGGGCCAGATCTAATGCTGATAGGGTACCTGTTTGTATGTTAAATCTAGTACCTTCGCCCTGGTTCATGATTCGAAGTTGCTGGTTTTCTATTAGCTTTGATAGCTCGTTTCCTCTGGCGTTGCATATTCTGTCGCCCCACTCAATATGACGACTGTTAAAGTCCCCCATTAGAATGAATGGAGTTGGTAGTTGCGAGATCAAGTCTCGTAAGGCGGTGACTGGAAGGGGCCCTGTGGGTGGGAGGTAGACTTTTGCGATCGTGTATCGTTTCTTGATGTACATGGTCACGGCGATTGTTTCCAAAGGTAAATTCAATCTGATGGGTAATGTGGGAACATTTTGATGGGTGTATATGGCACAGCCACCGGATGTGCTGCCATACTTTGGTATTGAGGTGGTTACGCAACTTTAATTCGGTAGCTTTCGTGGTGGATGTATTCCCAACATGATTTCCTAGAGACAGACGCAGGCGGTGGTCTCGTCCGCTACAAGAAGCCTTAATTCTTCCCAGTTGGCTCTGATTCCGCGGATATTCCACTGGATTATTTTCATTAGTCTTTTGGTTTGGTTCGAGGAGTGAGCAATTTGGTTTTTGCGGAGGTCGTGGTGCCCATTGGTTTATTAGGGCCCTGTGGCCCCTGGAGTCTGGTGAGGACTGGTCTTTGAGGTTTTGGTTCTTCTTTGTCACCGTTTTTCTTGTTTGTGTCTCGGGTATCTACTGTTGGAGGCGGTGTTGGTGTTCCGTCAATAATAGAAGGACGAATTATCTTTTTTTTTTACTTCTGTTGGTGGGTGAGGGAGGTGGCTCGTTGGAGGTATGATTCGAGCTTCAATTTGTTTGGTGGGGACGAGGTCTGTTCCACGTGGGTCTTGGGTCTCTTTTTCCTCTTCTACCTTCTCTTCGTAGATGATGTCAGTGGTAGGACTTTGATTGGTGGTGGCAAAACGCTATCACGGGGTGACCGAGGTTGTGGGCAGACGATCTCTGGTATAACCTGAGTGTCCATTTGTTCGGGGTGGGGGTCGATGTGCTTAGGGATTTGCTGTGATTGCGATTTAGGTTTACCTCTCTGATAGGGATGGGGTTTAGCATCGAGGTATCGGGTGCAGGTGCCTCACGATGCGGCAACTGCTTTTGGGGGGGCGGGGGAGATGGTCGATTGTCGACCATATGCGTGGGGTAGGGGAGTTCAATATTTGGGGCCTGTGGTGCAGGCTCCTCGAGAAGAGGCAGTTGAGTTCTTGCTTTAACCCCGTGGTATGGGGGTCTGGTTACTCTGCTCATTTCAACTACAGAGGCATAAGAGTTTCCTCTGGTTCCTATAGAGGTCTGTGCCTTTTCTCTGGCATCTCTAAAGTTTAGTCTTTCTTTTTCACGTATGGATGCTACTTCTTCTTCGAATTTGTAGACATTACATTTATTGCTTGATGCTGGGTGGGGCTCTCCACAGTTTACATACTTCGTTGGGCAATTTTCGATTTGTTCAGGGTGTAGTGCATTTGCGCAGTTGACGCAGCTGGGCGCAAAGCCCTGATTCCTGCGACGACAGGTGTTTGTAGAGTGCCCAAAAGTTTGGCAGTAGTAGCATCTTCTGGAGCTAGGTTTAAATTCTTTAACCGTGAAGCGGCGCCATCCTAAATATATATATTCTGGTAGGATATGTAGGTCAAATGATACGAAGTAAGTGTTCGTTGGTATCTTGCTGTTGTTGATCGTTTTATGTACTCTGTGTACTTGAGTGACAGAGTACTCACTTAATTCTTCAATTAATTCCGCTTCTGAATATTGGGCGAAGTCTGGTTCTATTATTACGCCTTTACGCATGTTAAAGGAGGGATGTGCTGTTACTATTACCTTATCTCCTGCCAGTTCTTTCAATAATAAGTTTTTTTCCGCTTGCTCTTTTGTTTTAACTTTGACTAGTATACTACCATCTGGTTGAGGCGAGAGAGGTGGAAATTGTGATCTGGGAAGTTGAAATAGTTTTTGTAAATCTTTACTCTGTTTGACCATGCATGTCTTCATTAGTTTGTTGGCTTTCTGGTTTTATTAGGTAAAATCTTCTGAAAGATCGATCAACAAATTGTCCTGGGAGTACCTGCAGTGAGAGCAGTTCAGGTAGCGTTTTGGTGGATCGTTCTAGACCTGCTGCTTGCTGGGAGTTTAAAACTTCCGGCGGATTTCTGACTGACTTTGTTCGTTTTTGCGGTGGTGAATTTCGATTTCCTGAGACTTTGAACGTTTCTGTGCAGTTGTTTTTGGGGGCGATCTTGTGGTTAAAGTTCTCCCACCAGTTTTATCCACGTCTTGTGTTCTTTTCTTTCCTCGAGTTAGTAGGTTTGTATCCATTTTCTTCGACAGACTGGGAAGTAAGCGGGGTGGGGAAAGAGGAGGGGATGCGCAGCTTAAGACTTTCTTTACAGGTTTCATTGTGTTTTTTAAGAAGGATTTGTTAAAGAATTTGTTCGAACATGAACAGGAATCTACCGCCCGCGAAAGTCCTGTCTTGCCAGATCCACTAAACGAGTGGACCGGAGACTCTAGAGAAAGGCCTATTGCTTGGTTTCCATTAATCCCGCAAATGCCCATTGCCGCAGACAACGGGCCGGTTCTAAACGACGCAGTCGGCGTGTAGGCGCGGACGCGGGGCCACTTACAGAGGTGGCCATGGACTTCACCGCTAGGTAACCTCAGGGTAAGCCTGGCGGACCATGCAGGATATACCTGGTGGGTGTAACCCTTTCCTAGTTCACCCCAGCCACGGCCCGGTCCCGCGAACCGAACGCCAACTGTGAAGTTTTACCCCTTCTTGGTGGCCAAAAAAGGGGGGGGAGGGGATGGTTTGGTAGCCGCCAATATTCCGCAGGTATTGATGGGGGGGATCAAGCCAGGACAGACTCCCAAGAATCAGAACTCTCGCCGACCGAAACTAGTACAGGCTCAAACGCGAGTAGAGAAGTCCAATCCCATCGGAACAAAGACTTTGAAGAGAGGGAGTAGTAGAGTTGGGAAAGAAATTGCCAGATAAGGCTAAAGGGTTGTTAGCAGAAAGGGAAGAAGTGGCTAGGCTAGGGCCGGACGGGGTGCTAATGCCCGTCAGCACGGCGGCCAAGAAGGAAAATCGCCGTGCTCTCTACGGGGTGCCTACCATAGCTAACGAGCGACATCTGCCCGGGTTTGAAGTCAGAGTTGTCCCTGCCCTAGGTGGAATGTCGACCAAGACTATGAGCTCCACCTGACCAGCCAGGTTATACCGCCAGGCACTCGGTCGTTGGACACAATTTCTGTATAAGCAGGGGCACCACGAGCAGGTAATGCGCGAACAATTAGGGTGCAGAGGCTCAGTAGCCTTAAAGGCTATATATTGCGCATGCAGCCCCAAAACCCCCTTTTCTCTGGGGAGATTACTCCATAAATCCCAGGGAAGAGTTCCTTGCCTTACTGATCGAAGAGCTTGAGATGAGTGTCCTAAACGTAAATGAGTTTACGCATCACTGTCCGAGAACCGCTTCATTTTCTTGCCTTGACCTATCTTTGTGCTCTTCGGATGCACAGCCTGATTTTGATTGGGGGGTGGTCGATGACCTCCATGGTAGTGATCACTTTCCCATTCAAATATAATTTTCATGGGCAACTGCCGCCTGAGAGCCAACCTTGGTGGTGCTTGGCGCGGGCGCGGTGGCCTGCATTTCAGGAAATGACTGAATTCTCTATCTCATTCGAGGAGTTTAGGTCGGTAGATGAGGCCGTTGAGTTCTTCTCCGGCAACCTCATCGCCGCGGGCCTGACTACTATTCCTAGGACGTCTGGCCGTTTTGCACGCCGACCACTCCCATGGTGGTCAGCCGAGTGTGAGGCGGCTCTCAAACAGAAGCATTATGCCTACATGCACTATAAGCGCCGCCCGAACGATTTCACTGTCGCTGAATTTCGTCGGGCTAGGTTCCGGTATATTTTGAAGCACGCCCGCTGCTCTTCTTGGCGCGCATACGTGTCTTCACTTAACGGGTAGACCCCTTTAGCTGAGGTGTGGAAGCGAGTCAAAAGGATTCGGGGAAGGTTCTCGCAGGACCCCCCTCCCGTTCTCCAGGAGAATGGGACCGCAATCTCGGACCCCGCGTCCGTGGCGGAATCCTTCGTGACCACTTTTTCCGCATTCTCTAGCCGGGATGCTGCTCCGCCAGCATTCAATGCACGTCGTGATGGCGCAGAAGGCCTCCAGCTGGACTTTACCTCCTGAGGCGGTAAACCCTTCAACGACAGGTTTACTGGGAGCGAGTTGCGCTCCGCTCTCGCTTCGTGCGCGGACACTGCCCATGGTCCGGACGATGTCCCGTACGCCATGCTTCCACACCTGGGTGAGCGAGGCATTGCCATTCTCTTAGATTTGTTCAACAGGATTTGGGTGGAGGGTCTCCTCCCAGGTTCCTGGTGAATTGCCACTGTGCTGGACTATTGCAAACCGGGGAGAGATCACTCTACTCCGACCGGTCTCCGCCCAATCTCTCTAACCTCTTGCGTGTGCAGGTTAATGGAGAAATTGGTAAATGTTAGATTAGCCTTTTTCCTGCACAGTGGAGGCTATCTGTCTTCGGAACAGTGCGGCCTTCGCAAGTTCCACTACTCGTCGGGTGCTGTACTCCTCGTGGAAAATGCCATCTGCGAGGCATTCCTTCGTAGTCAGCACTAGAAAGGTGGACTAAATCCACCACACCGGCCTTCGTCTTGCGACCGGTGCCTTCCGCACTTCCCCAATTGAGAGTCTGTTGGTCGATGCTGGGGAGATGCCACTCGATCAACGCCGCGTGCAGGGCATCACTCGCCTGTACGCGCGAGCCCGGCGCCTCTCTCAGTCGCCAACAGCTCTCACTACATCCGCAGCTGATCTCCTTCGAGAGCTAGCTATAGCTCTCGGGCCGGTGGCGCCCCTGGTTCTGCCCAGGACGCCACCCTGGACGGTACCAAATTTGGCTTTTTGTCACCATGCCTCTGCTCCTAAAGCTTGTACGGCACCGGGAGTATTGCCTTCTGCCTTTTTTGAAGCACACCTCGTGTCACGCTGGAAACGTGCCAGTGTATACGGATGGCTCCAAGTCCCAAGAGGGGTCGGCTTTCTCACCGTATCCCCTCTGTTTGAAGTCAGCGGGGCTCTGCCAGGCACTGCGTCTGTCTTCACGGCCGAGCTGCGGCAATACACCACTCAGTACGGGAGATTACGCTACGTGACCGGTTTAGATAACAGATTGTGATCCATAGCGACTCACAGAGCGCCCTGAGTGCTCTCGGGGCATTGGAATCTCCGCATCCCTTGGTTCGCGATATTCGTAACGCCACGGTTTTGGCGAGCCGGGTGGATGTCAAGATTATCTTCTGCTGGGTTCCTGGACATGTAGGAATTGCGGAGAGCGAGCGCGCCGATGATGGTGCCAAAGACTCCGCGAGGACTCTGCGACCGGACCAGCGTTTCGCTCTTCCTCACACCGACTACATGGTAGGAATACGGACAGCTCTTCGGACTGCCTGGCAAAGAAGATGGGAGACGGTTGAAGGGAACTTAGAGTTGCGTGCCATTGCGTCACGACTGTTCCCATGGACCTATCCCCCAATGCCGCAACGGCTTCAGGTCGCTTTCTGCCGTTTCCGAATCGGACATATTCGTGTGACGCATCGATATTTGATGGAGCGTTCGCCTGCGCCCTATTGTGACGACTTCGTCGTCCCCCACACTGTTTGGCACATTTTTGTCGAATGTCCCAGTCTGAGCGATCTTTGCGCACGTTACTTGTCCCAGTACCGGGATGGGCCGGGTCGCTACTGCTTGTGCCTTGTACTCGAGACGAGTGCGTGCACATTGACTGGTGGACTTATTGACTTTTGAGAGGAGGCCGGCCTTCTCCCTTTTATTTAGTTAGGTTTTATTGTATTTTGTTTTGGTTTTCTGTGTAGGTCGCACGCTCCTGCGCCCTGGGGAGGAGTTCCTCCCCCCGCCCTTGGAGCTTCCTCATAATTGTCATCTTATTTTTTTCCATCTTTTTTTAAATTTTTTATTTTAAAGTAGCTTATAACTAGGATATTTGTTTGCGGCAAATTATGCCCGAGCGGGTAGTCGTCAGATAGCCCCTTAAAAAAATAATCTCTTTACACACTATTACACTATCACTTTTACCCCCTCACTCTCCGGGATCTTTTTTTTCAGGAGTTGTTCCCAGAGATGTTCTGGCCTTCTCGTGGCGAAGGGAATCAGCCCTTTGCCCCATTGGGGGACCCATGGTGCTTCCAACAAGACTTTTAACATGCGCCTCTTTCTTTCCTTCCCTATTTCCTTCTTTCACTGCCCTTTATTTCCCCCTCTTCCTTCACCTAAGGTCTAAGGTAAGTTACCAGTGGGTTTCTGCCCAATCCAAGTGGATTCTATATGGCAGCTATGATGAAACGAGGCAAATTATCTATAAAAGGTGGAGGAGACCACTTTGTTACAAAAAATTAAAAGACCACCGTTTAAAAGATTCCTCCGCCAATATGAATCGAAGACGGGTGTGTTGAGGAATAGTTAAAAGGGTCGGGAAACAGGACAACCGAAGAATGGCAAAATGGCTACAATCCAATAAAAGGTGGGCAACCGATTGGTCCCCACCACAAAAACGACAGCGAGGGCTGATATGGGCATCACCCGAAACAAGATGGCCGTGAGTAAGTCTCGTGTGGCCAATGCGAACTCGGCAAAGGGCCACCTCCAACGACCGCATTTTATGACGACTCGAGGGCCAAGAGTGAATAGAATTTTTAATTTTGTATAGTTTGGATGATGAACAGTCATCCCATTCATTCTGCCACAGTTGAAAAATATATTTTCTTATTGAAGGAAAGTAGTCCCTAAAAGACACAGCCGAGTTCTCAGGGGTAACAGAATGTGCTGAGCGGGCCAGCCGATCAGCCTTCTTGTTGCCCAGGACCCCAACATGCCCAGAGACCCAGCAAAAAATAATTCTATATCGGGACGCATTTTGGATCAGCCAGTTGCAAATTTCTGTGACTAGGGGATGGGACGCATTAAAAGATCTAATTGACTGTAAGATACTCCTTGAGTAGGAAAAATGACAAAATCACTAAAAGGTAAAATTTGGATGAGTCTAAAGGCTAAAAGGATTGCTGAAAGTTCAGCGGTAAAAATGGATGCTGCTGGCGGCAAAGATAAAGTTAGGAATTCTCCTCCTGGGTAGATGGCTGCGGCACCCACGCCACCGTTCGATTAGATCCATCCGTGTATAGTGGGCAGCATTGTTTGTGTGAGATCGAATGCTCTAAGAACAGGCTCTTAATGATGCGAGGGTTCATGGAGGACTTCTCCAGGCTCCACATGTTGGTACATACTGTGGGGAGAGGAGCACGCCAACTAAGCGTCAGTAAGAATGGAAGGGTAAGGACCTTTGGAGCACCCAGGTTAGAGAGATGATCTCCTATGCGAAGGTTCAAAGGGCGGGGTAAAGATTGCAATTTATCATATGCCATCGTTGATTCGGCAGCATACAGGCATCTGTAGACCTCTGATACAGGGGCTTGCTGTACTCGGCAGAGGTATTACATGCAGATTTGAAGTCTATGTAGGGCAAAGGAAGTACTCCACTCTCGCAGTAAAGGCTGTTGACAGAAGTACAGAAGGCTCAACTAGAAAGGCGAACTCCGAGGTTTCGAATGAGGTGTAGCATTTTAAGGGCTGAAGGGAAAGCCGATAAGTAAATTTGACAGCCATAATCCAATTTGGATTGGAGGAGGGCTGTGTATAATGTCCACAATGTTTGTCGGTCACTGCCCCACGAAGTGTGTGAGAGGACTTCCAAAATTTCTAGAGTTCGCAGACAGCCTGTTCGAGGTCGGCGTAGGTGTGGTAACCAGGATAACTTTGGATCGAGAGTTACGCCAAGGAACCGAAACTCGGAGACAAACTCTATATCTTCGCCTTGTAGGAAGATAGATGGCGGAACAAGAACCCCTCTGCCTCAGTAGAAATACATTGCTTTGATTTTGTTTGTGGAAAAGCGCAATCCCATAAGTTGTGCTCTTTTGGATACAACATCGACCGCCAGTTGTAGCCAACGCGCTGCTGATGGAAAGCGACGTGAGGAACAGTATAGTGCTAAATCATCGACAAACAGAGTTGCCGACACACCCTCTGGGAGAGACGAAATAATATCATTGATGGCAATTATAAAACATAAGACACTTAGAACACTGCCCTGAGGAACTCCCTCCTCTTGGGGTTGTAGGTCAGAGTATGCGTTTCTAACACGTACCTTGAAGGATCAAGATGCTAAAAAACTCTAAATAAGTGACGGTAAAAGGCCTCTCATCCCCCAGACATATAGCTGCTTCAAGATGCCGTATCTCCACGTTGTGTCATAAGCTTTCTCAATATCGAAAAATATGGCTAGGACTCGGTGCTTTAATGAGAAAGCTTTCTGGACTAATCCCTCGAAATGTACTAGTAGGTCAAGGGTACTATGACCTTTGCGGAAGCCACATTGAAATGGATACAGAAGGTGATTGGTTTCTAGGAACCAGTTTAGGCGCTCCAATATCATTTTTTCCAGCAACTTACTCAAACAGCTGGTGATAGCTATAGGGTGGTAGTGATCTGCGTCCAACCCATCCCTACCCGGTTTGACAGAGGGAAGGATGATCCCAATGCGCCATGATGACGGGTAAAAACCATTCACCCATAAAGGTTGTACAAATAAAGTAAGAAGAGAGTAGAGTGTGGATGTAGGTGCCGAATCATATCGAAATGGATTTCATCAAGGCCAGGGGAAGTAGATCTGCAAAAGGACAGAGCGCTATGCAGCTCATGGATGCTGAATAGAGCGTTATACGGAAGGTTAGATTTTGTTGTAAAGTTGAGAGAATGAGATTCTTCCTTTGATTTGTAGGATTGAAAAGCCTTATCGTAACGGCTGACACTGCTGACGGCGCAGAAAGGGTCAGCAAAAGCATTGCTGACCGCCAGGCCGTCATTCTCCAAGGAACCGTTTAAGTTGAGGGTGGGGGTATGATGATTAGCATAACGGCCACTGATCTTATTAATCCTCTTCCAGAACTTAGCAGTAGGTGTCATAGAGGAAATTGAAGAAACGTAACAGCGCTACGAATTTCGGCGAACCTGACGAAGGGTTCTTTGGCGAAGGGCACGAGCTCGGTTTCGGTCGACCTTGTTGCACAAAGTTGGGTTCTTTCGGAATCGGGCAAGGGGTAACTTGTAATTTTTTATAGCTGTTGCACACGTCGAGGTCCACCAGGGCACGGTTGAGCGGCCCGTGGCAGGTAACCTCCGTGGGATGGTCTGTGTTGCTACATTGTAGATAGTCGATGTAAAGTATTCTACTGCCGCGTCCACTCCATTGAAGGTCCCCAAGGATGCACTTGTGGAGGACGCCTCTTGGAAACCCTCCCAATCTGCATGACCTAAGTCCCACTTAAGGGGCATGGTTGTATGAGGGCTAAATTGAAGGGCCGACAAGACAATGAGGAAGTGGTCGCTCCCATGGAGATCGTCAAGAATTGACCATCGAAATTCCGTGAAGCAATCAGGGGAATAAACAGACAGGTCAACACAGCTAAAAGAGTCCGTCTGGACATGATAAGAGGTAAAATCGCCAGTATTTAAGATACAAAGAAAGTCAGATAATAAGAGACTAAAACTCTGCCTTTGTCAATTCGAGTGATGTCACCCCAGTATGGGTGACGGGCGTTAAAATATCCTAGTAATAAGAATGGGGAGGGCAACTAGTCTATCAGTTCTAAAGGGTCGGGTCGGGTCGGGTCTTGACAATGATAAACAAAGGGGTAGGTAAATAGATCAAACGGTAAAAAGCTTAGTAAGAAAAACGCTCACGGCAACAGCTTGAAGGGTAGTATGTAGGGAGATGGGAGAAACATGGTGGGATGAAGATACTATGGTTGAGAAAGCCGGGTACCGGCGGAAAGGCGCTGTATACCCAGTTTATTCTCCTAAATACAAATAACAGCGGACTAGATAGTCGTCAAAATAATTTTGAGTTCTTCCCACTTTGGAAGAACGCCTTAACAATTCTATTGTAAAATGAAAGATATTATGTGTGGCGATTAGATACCAATGTGGATATCTTTTTCTCTTTTGAGGCCGATATTGTATTTGAGGTTCGTCCCAAAGAGCTTGGGAGACGAAGAGCTGATTTTGAGGTGCCTACTTTTGCAGGGGAAGAGATCCTAGATGGAGCAGTAACTGGGGCTATTTTCATGGGTTTTGGAGAACCGTCCGAGACCCTTGATTGTAATTCAGGCTCAGAACCTGGCGGAAAAGGAAGATCAAGAAGGGATTTTCGGCCGGTAGATCCGGACTCATGGGTCGAGGGTATTTTCGGTGTCTGGAGTTGGTCCCTCCGCCGCGATGGTGATTTTGGAGTATTAACTGCTTCCTTCCATCGGATCATGGGTTGAAGGGTGAGAGGAACAAACAGGTCCTTATGGATACCGATCAGCTGCCTCGTTGCCCGGGAGTCCCAAAAAACGCCACCCTGTAACGGGAGGCATTTCTAACCAACCAAGAGCGAATCCGTAAAACCAAAGGGTGTGTGGACGTAAAGGAAGGAACTGCCTCTAAAGCAGGCTGGGAATCGCTAAAAACAATCAAATCTGAAGAATCGATGGATAAAATCAAATTAAAAGCCAAAAGAATGGCCGTCAACTCTGCCGTAAAAACCAATGCTACAGGAGGGCGGGCGGACCGAAGAGACTCCGTAGAGGACACCGTGGCTGCCCCAGCACCGAGGTCCGACTTCGAGCCGTCAGTATAAATGGTATGTTGGTAAGCATGAGAACACGCATCTTCAAGAAAAAGGCACTTTAATAGACGAGGATCAGTAAACACTGTCGCGGAATGCCAAAAAGCAGTACAGACCTCAGGAGGGCGGACCCCCCAAAACGTAGCCGGAGGGAATAGGAGGGCCAATACCCCGGGAGAAGAGATAATCCCCAACCCGGAGTCCCAGAGGCCGGGGTAGAGATGGCCGCCGATCAAAAGATGCCGAAGAGGACGGGGCAAAGAGACGCTCATGAATTGGGCATGAAGGGTATTGCTGAACACGGAACAGAAATCGTAGGCACACATGCAGCCGGTGGTATCGCAAGGGAAGCACGCCACCCTCAACAAAGAGGCTAGGGATAGGCGAGGTGCGAAAGGCTACACTACTAAGACATGCCCCAATCGAACGAACAGGGTCAAGTATCTTCAAGGCTGAAGAAGATGCTGAGGAATATACCTGGCAAACTTAGTCCAGCTAGGATTGGACCAGTGCCGAATGAAGAGACCACAAGGTGCGTCTATCACCACTCCAAGTGGTGTGGGATAAAAGCCTAAGCAAATCCATAGGGATGATAAAAATTCTTGAATAAAAAACAGTAAAAAGCCCCTCATACCCCAATCATATAACTGACGTATAACACCTATCTCCATATGGTATCGTAGGCCTTCTAAATGTCGAAGAACACCGCTAACACCTAGTGCCTGGAGGAAAAGGCCCGTAAAACAGAGTCTTCCAAACGAATGAGGTGGTCAATAGTACTACGACCGCTGCGAAAACCGCATTGAAATGGAGAGAAGAGCGAGTTGTACTTCAAAAAAAAATGAGTCGAACTTGGACCATCTTCTCGAACTTACTGAGGCAGCTTGTAACATCAATCGGGCGATAGTGACTTGGGTCCAAACCGTCCCTACAAGGCTTGAGAAAGGGTAGAACAACCCCCACACGCCAGGAGGACGGTTAGATTCCTTTGACCCAAAGCAGGTTGTAGAAGTCAACCAAAAATAACTCTTGAGTGGGGATGGAGACAACGGAGAAAGTCGTAGTGGATGCAATCATCACCGGGAAAGGTGGAGCCACAATGAGACAAAGCAACTCGCAGCCCATAGACGGATAAGAGAGCATTATAAGAGTAGGTGGCACACGTGGTAAAATCTAAAAGGCGAGATTCTATGGCGACCTTATGATTGAGAAACCGTCGAGGATAGCTACCAGCGCTACTCACCGAAGCAAAATGGTCAGCCAGAGCTTCGCTGACCAACAGGCCATCGGACTCAAGCGAGCCTCCGATATCCAGAGTGGGGATGGCATGGCCAGCGTAGCTACCACGGATATTATTGACCCGCTTCCAAACCCGAGTCAGTGGCGTGGACGAAGAAGTGGAAAATACGTACCGGCGTCAAGACCCACGGCGGGCACGACGGAGGGTCCTTTGGCGGCTGGCACCAACCCGGTTCCGATCGACCCTATTCGAGACGGTCGGGTTCAGCCTATAACGGGAATGGGACAACTGATAGGCAAAAATAGCCGAGGCGCAATCCTTCGACCACCAGGGTATGGTGGAGCGCCCCGCAACGAGGCACCTCCGCGGAACAAAGCGCTCAGCAGCCTCAACATATGAGACCGCTGAATCTACAGTATCAAAGGAAATCCGGAAGGCATCAATAAAAGAAGCCTCCCGGAACCTAACCCAATTTGCTCGCCGCAGATCCCAACGAGGAGGGAGGGAAAGGCACAGGCCAGAAAGGGCGGCTGACAGGACTATCGGGAAGTGATCACTCCCGGAAAGGTCGTCCCGAATCGACTACCAGAAGTCGAAGAAACAGTCGGGCGAACATAAGGACAAGTCTACAGGACTAAACGAATTCGTTTGAAAATGGTAAGAAGTAAAGTCGCCGGAATTTAAAAGACAAAGGGAATCGGATAATAAGAGGGACTTAACGACTCTGCCCTGAGGATTACGTGCAGTATCACCCCAAGATGGGTAGCGAGCATTAAAATCACCAAGTAATAAAAACGGGGTAGGTAACTGACATGTGAGATCTAAAAGGTCAAACCGAATCAAATTAAAATCCGGGGGGATGTATACAGAACAAACAGTTAATAGCTTGGCAGTAAAAACCCTCGCAACAACAGCCTGCAAGGTAGTACTGATAGGAAGTGACGCAGAGAATAGCAAAGATGAAATTAAAATCGAAGCACCATCATGGGACACGCCCCCGGCCGGCGGGGGGGAGAAATTAAACACCCGGAAGTTCGAGGGTGCCGGGAAGGGGCAAGCCCCAAGCTTATTTTTTTGCAAACAGACCACTTAGGGCCGAACGCTAGAAAGCAATAGCTGGAGTTCCTCCCACTTGGGGAGAACCCCTTGACAATTTCACTGTATGAGAGACATTACTGTCATCTCGACACTAACGTCGGGATTCTAATGACGGAGACCGTCGAAGGTTCCCGACTACTAGAAGGCCCAGAAGGTGCAAGCAACAAATTACGATGAGCCGGGAATGCGCCCGGCACGGACCTGGCAGCATGAACGGCGGAAGGCGACAGCTGAGAGCCTTCCCGGAGGGAAAGGGAGATCGAGCAGCAACGGACGAGAACTAAGCTGCGAAGAAGATGGAACAGAAGGTGGAACATGGAAATTAGGTGAGAAGGGAACAGGGTCAGAAGGTAAGGAGAAAATTGGATCAGATGGAGAGGAAGGAGCAGGGTCAAAAGGTGAGGAAGGAACAGGTTCAGAAGGAGATGAAGGAACAGGGTTAGGAGGAAATGGAGACGAAATTGGGGTAGGAGACAGATAAGACTACACAGAGGTAAGGGGCAAGGAAGAAGGGAGTGGGGTACGAGGCAAGGAAGACGGAACTGGGTGAATTTCCCCCCGGACAATGACATCGGTGATGCCAACGGGGAAGGCCAGCGAAGTCCAGGGAGAAGACATCAAAACGGAGGACGCCTCAACAACCGACTCGGTGGCCAAACCAGCCTCAACAGAGGCAGCGCGCTTGGACTCCGAACGGGGTGAGGAGGAACGCTTCCGTTTGCGCTGAGGTAAAGGAACGGAACAGCGGGGACAGACGCCTGTAGGAACTGCCGGATATCCTCCAGCGTTTCAGCTCAGTCGGTCGCACGGTCCGCGACAGAGCGAGGAACATGAGAAGAGACCAATGACAAAGGACAGGGCGCAACGTGAGAATAGCCAAAAGACAGTGGATGACGTTAGAGAAGAGACAGCCGGAGGGGGCGAGCTGCTCCGCACTCTACGGCGAGCCTCACGAAAGTCCAGCCTGAGGGAGTCCCGAAGAGCCAGGACCTCTTTCTCAAAAAGGAATACGGGACAAGAACGCGAAGCGACGCTATGGGAACCTCCATAATTGGCGCAACATTTATGATTCCCACAAGAGGAGCCATGATAGGCCAACACACAGGCCACACAGCCTGCCTACAATTGCTGCTCATATGGCCAAACTAATGGCAATTAAAACAACGTCTGGGGAGCTCGACATAACGGGACACAGGGACACGAAGATAACCAGCACGCGACAAACTGGGGTAAATCATGACGATCAAATGTAACGATGAGCGTACTCGTAAGAACCTTACCGGGACCAACAGACTTAGAAACCCTATAAACGTCCGTAACCCTCTGGACGAAATTTTATCCTTTAGTCTCGAAACATCATATTGCAATAATTCGTTGTAGCGAATCACTCCCTTAACAAAATTAAGGCGATATAGTGTATGGTTATCAATGTGATTTATCTTCAGTTAATAAATCAGCTTAGATAGCGTTTCGAAAACCATAATCATAAATTATGTTTGATCGAAGATGTCTGCCGTTAGCTTTAGGCCTAATGCGACAGCGAAGTAAATTTTGGAATAAAGACGTGGGCTTTAAGAAAGACAATTATATAAATATATTCAGAAAATTCAACGAATGTACAGTGTTAAGAGAGTTAAGTAAATATGGTGAATAATATGGTGAACCAATATAGAGTGAATGATAGAGTAAATAATAATATAGTAATATAGAGTATAATAGAGTGTCTTTGATATAGTAAATAATATTGAGTTGTAAGTAATATAGTGTAGTAATTTAGAGTATTTTAAAGTATTTTAAAGTATCTATAATGGACTGTGAATTGGGACTGCAAGGAGAAGTAAAAATAATTAGGACTTACTCTCGTATTGTCGTTTGCAAAGAATGTGAGAGTGGATTTAACTCAGTATGATTTATTTGGAGGTAAATGAATAATTGTAGAAAGAATGGTTACAGACCTTTAGACGACGAGAGAGGCGAGTCAAATGGGAAGGTTCGCGTGCTTATTTGTTCGAGCTGGGAACGTGTGTTTGTTTGTTTGTGTGTGAAATTTAAGAGATGTTGTTTGGAACAGTATACGTTAGTTGAATTGACAAGAAAATAAATGAATGAATTAATTATTAAGTTTAACATAATGATTTGATTTACAAAAGTTGAAGTAAATTAATTTGGAAGATTAAATAGACAAAGTTAAGTAAAATGATTAAATTAACAGTAAAGTAAAATAATTAAATGATTAAATTGACAAGTTAAAGTAATGCATAATGAATTTTACATAATAATGGATGTATATATATATTTAAGTTTCCCAGGAGGTTTTTATTATATGAATACCCAGTGGCATTACTATAGCGAGGGTGGGGCACAACAGAAACAGGAACCTCCCGCACGGCGCCATACTGCTCGCGAGAAGATACCTCAACCACTAAATCGCCACTACCACGGGCACACAAACGGCGGGGCGCACCACAGCGGCCATCAAACTCCTCATTCAAATAAAACACGTCAAATTTAGGAAGCGGAGACCAAGAACTGGTATTCAGCACCAGAAAACGAGGATAATCGAAAGCAGCGCGGTCAGTGTCTACCTTCAAGACACCTACTCGAAGCGCCAGCCCAACCAGGAGGATAAGCCCGTCGGCCCCTGACCCAACCATCGTTTTAAAGGTGGCCAGCCAGCCTCCGAAATTTACCAGTTGGTGAAGCAAAGATCCCCCAAGAGCGCAACGACGGCTCAGGCACCCACCTAGTAACACAGGCAGGACCAGCCATGGGGCCGCGCCCCCTCACGGACAGCTCTGATAGACCGAGATCGACAAATAAACGTATATGGAAGGACGATGCAGGGTGAAAGAGAATTGGTACAGAAGACAAGTAGGGGGTTAGCAGAAGGAGAAAAAGAATGCCAAGCTGAGGCCGAACGGAGCGCCGAGTCCCGTCAGCACGGCGGCCAGGAGAGCAAATCGCCGTGCCCTTTACGGGGGCCGGAACAAGACAAGAAAAAAAGGTTGCTTGAATGAAATCCGTGACATCTTTGTCAAAGTGTGGTAGCCACAAGGACGGCCCCGATGAGATGGACATGGTCCGTGAGGTGACAGCCCCAGACAGTTGAATCTTCCATGAGGTCGAACCCTGGCTCAGTGCCAAGCATAGAACCTGAGTCTACCCCTGTGCAAGTTTCTCCTCAGACAGCTCGGGCTTCTGAGGATGTACAAGGAGAGAAGGGATCTTCTCCCGTGGCTGGTGCCCCTGTGACAGCCAAGACCATCTTCACTTGAAAATAGGATCTTGATGAATCCGGTCTATCTGGCGGAGGAGTGAAACGGATTTATTCTACACTCTCCCCCCCCCCCACATAAAAAAACGAGGCAACTCGGGGCTCCTCTCCATCCGTGGGAGGCACGCTTGCAGCCGTTTCGCTAAGCGACCGAGATCGGCAGGACCGGTCGCGTTTCACCCCAGGGTGGAATCTCAGACTAAGGCCAAAAGTGCGCAGAGTGAAGCCTTGATTACGTCGAGGCCCCTCATTCAGCGGCTAACTGGCGTTTTCGAGCCCACTGGCTTCAAACGCATCGTCGTTATTCGCTCCACTGATGACATGTTAGCTAAGAGTAACATTATCCATCAGAAGAGAGCTATAGCTAGTGTGATTGATAGAGAGCCGAAAGTTACCAGTTTCTCGAACGTGAGCCTTTTGGCGAATGCGTCGAATCCGTCAGAGGCAGCCATGTTTAGTGCCCTTCGGACACTTAGTAGCACGCCGGTGAGTGCGACACACCACTCTACCATGCACTACGTGAAAGTAGTAGTTTATGCGAGAACTACTCCATAGATGACATCACCTTAGAGCTGGTCGAGAATGTGATAGTCAATGTCCACCGTGTGATGAGAAAACAGGGAGGGGCCTCTAGAACCAGCCCTACACTGTTCGTCACGTTCGACTGTGACAAGCTCGCTGAGTCAGTGCGTGCCGGTTAGTATCGCTACCACGTGAAGGCATTCGTGCCAATGTTGCGGAGGTGCTACTCCTGATACCGCTTCGGCTATACTAATCGCTCCTGTAGACGTGCCAGTCGGGGTTACCCGAAGTCCGTGTAAGTTGCTCCAAGGCCGCAGACGATAAATCCAAATCGTGTCTCAATTGTTGAGAGCCGCACCCCAGTTATTCGAAACAATGTGGTGCATATCTCCTTGAGAAGGAAATCCTGGATTGTCTCATTTCGAGAGGCTAAGGACGTTGTCCTGGCGCTGCTTGGGATGTTTTATGCCTGAATGTTAAGATAGACATCCTCTGCTCTTGGTCCCTCAAGGCTTTACGCACCCAGGGACATACAGGATTTACACCCAGCCCCGGCTAAAACCAGGGCTCACTCTCCTCTCCCCAGCGTGACTGTTTCCCGTAAGGCGAAACGGCAGCGCGCTTCCACCGAGTTATAGACTCAGAAGAGGCAACAGCCTGAACTTGGTCGTGAAGCCATCTTCGGGTATCTAAAGCTGCCTCCCGAAAGGTATACAGTACTAATAGCGTTTCGGCTCCTAGGCCAAAACCAAGTGGTAGGCTGGGCGACTCGAAGGCGGTAGATCCTAAAAAGGAGAGACCCCCACCTCAGAAGCCTGCCGAGCACAACCTCCCCCGATAAGCCATCAGCGCATTGTCCGGCAACCAGCGGACAATGCGTCTCCGGTTCTTCTCTTCGAAGAGGGACCCCACATCTCATCCGAGCTAGGCCTGGAGAGCATATTCCTTCAATGGAATTGCCGTGGACTCCGGGCCAGCTGGGAGGAGCTGCAAAGCCTAGTCTCTTCCAGTTTTCCATTAGTTAGGTTTTTTTTTTTTTTGCAGATCATGCTTTACACGTGCCTCCTAGGGGGTTAAAAGGGTTTTGCGACCCCAACACGCCGCGATGAGCGCCGGGCAGGAGGATGCGTGATTCACACCCGGCATTATTTCTCCGTTCTTCACTTTGCTCTAGATACCATCTTTCCGGCAGTAGTTGAACAGCTCAGCTGGATATGAGGTATACTGTTATTTCTGCGTACATTCTACCGTCAGCCGACTTCGACGCGTGGGAATTCCGTCGCGTGGTGGCAAGGTTGCCGAGGCCCTTCTCTTGCTCGGAGATATGAATGGAAGACACCCTCTAGGGAGATTACTCGGTCACTCTCAGGGGTCAGACAGTTGACGACCAGGAAATAGGTGTCCTAAAATTGGATGAGTATACGCATAAGTGCAGAAAAACTAGTTCATTTTATTGTCTCGATCTATCCTTGTGCTCTTCGGATGCACAGCCTGATTTTAGGTGGGGGTGTAGCGGTGTATATCCCTACAAATTTAAATATTTATTCCTAACTATATATATATATATATAATTTCAAGGATTGGTAACCATGACCTAAATCCTTAAATCGAGAGATTGGTACACACGATCTCCCAAGCGTCTTAAAATTAACCCATGAGGTTCATTCTCATTGCTGGCCTCACATCGGTGAATCAGACCCATTTAACTCCGTTATAATCTATTTACTCATTTAACTATAATCACTTATCATCCAATTACTTACAAATCCATTTACCAATTTATAATCTATTTAATATTTACCAAAGATTTACCACTATTTACCCATTTAACTACATATAATCACTCATCATCAAATTACCTACAAATCCATTTACCAATTAATAATTACCAATCAAATGACCAATATTTACCAATTACTATTTATCAACTATAAATCAATTACTAATTGCCAATCAATTTCTCAACTATTATAATTCCCATTTAACAATTAATTTATTAAACCATTTAACACCTCCCAATCTAATTTTCAATCATCAATTGTTATACTCAATTTACAAATTACTATTTAACGATTATCCAATCTATTTAATAATTACTAACAAACTACTTATAATACAATCTATTTAACAATTATCCAATTATATTCTAATTATCAATCATCATATGTTGTACTCTATTACCAAACCATATTTATCAATTGTAAATCCATTCTCATTGACTCATGCAAATTTAATTCACACGGGTAATTCAATCCAATCATAAACTGTTACTGTATAAATTCACCTTTCAATAATTGTTTATTCAATAATATATATTTTTCTTAACTCTTTGTTGTAATACACTTTTCCCAACGTCCCTCAAATTTAGGCCTAAGGAAGTTCGTCTGCAAAAAATTAGATTTCGCGTTAGCATTTAAATTCATTCCCTTGAATAACGAAATAAAGGTTTTTATGTTTATTGTGACGAGAGCTATCTAGGATATTGTCGCAAATGTTCATTCAAAACCTATAGGGGGTAGTCGCAGACCTCTATGATAGTGATCACTGTAGATAGAGATTAGGAAAATGGGCGAAGAAAAAATAATAGCGTAGTCGTTGCGAACAGCTTCCCGCATCGCTGGACCACTGTTAGCCAACGGGAAATCCACTGGGCCATCCCGAGTCTCAAATAACTCATTCAAGCGAAGATTTTAGGCCATTCGCCTGCACTTAGCGTACGCTACAATTACTTTCGCATTAAAATATCAATTTCTGGGCCGCTGTCGCATGAGAGGCCACCACGGCAGGGCTTGGCGCAGTGGTCAGCATTTCACGAAATGACTGATAAATCTATCTGTCGAAGAGTTTAGGTCGGTAGATAAGCTCTTCTCCGGCAACCTCATTGTCGTGGGCCCAGGAGGTTTTTATTATATGAATACCCAGTGGCATTACTATAGCGAGGGTGGGGCACAACAGAAACAGGAACCTCCCGCACGGCGCCATACTGCTCGCGAGAAGATACCTCAACCACTAAATCGCCACTACCACGGGCACACAAACGGCGGGGCGCACCACAGCGGCCATCAAACTCCTCATTCAAATAAAACACGTCAAATTTAGGAAGCGGAGACCAAGAACTGGTATTCAGCACCAGAAAACGAGGATAATCGAAAGCAGCGCGGTCAGTGTCTACCTTCAAGACACCTACTCGAAGCGCCAGCCCAACCAGGAGGATAAGCCCGTCGGCCCCTGACCCAACCATCGTTTTAAAGGTGGCCAGCCAGCCTCCGAAATTTACCAGTTGGTGAAGCAAAGATCCCCCAAGAGCGCAACGACGGCTCAGGCACCCACCTAGTAACACAGGCAGGACCAGCCATGGGGCCGCGCCCCCTCACGGACAGCTCTGATAGACCGAGATCGACAAATAAACGTATATGGAAGGACGATGCAGGGTGAAAGAGAATTGGTACAGAAGACAAGTAGGGGGTTAGCAGAAGGAGAAAAAGAATGCCAAGCTGAGGCCGAACGGAGCGCCGAGTCCCGTCAGCACGGCGGCCAGGAGAGCAAATCGCCGTGCCCTTTACGGGGGCCGGAACAAGACAAGAAAAAAAGGTTGCTTGAATGAAATCCGTGACATCTTTGTCAAAGTGTGGTAGCCACAAGGACGGCCCCGATGAGATGGACATGGTCCGTGAGGTGACAGCCCCAGACAGTTGAATCTTCCATGAGGTCGAACCCTGGCTCAGTGCCAAGCATAGAACCTGAGTCTACCCCTGTGCAAGTTTCTCCTCAGACAGCTCGGGCTTCTGAGGATGTACAAGGAGAGGAGGGATCTTCTCCCGTGGCTGGTGCCCCTGTGACAGCCAAGACCATCTTCACTTGAAAATAGGATCTTGATGAATCCGGTCTATCTGGCGGAGGAGTGAAACGGATTTATTCTACACTCTCCCCCCCCCCACATAAAAAAACGAGGCAACTCGGGGCTCCTCTCCATCCGTGGGAGGCACGCTTGCAGCCGTTTCGCTAAGCGACCGAGATCGGCAGGACCGGTCGCGTTTCACCCCAGGGTGGAATCTCAGACTAAGGCCAAAAGTGCGCAGAGTGAAGCCTTGATTACGTCGAGGCCCCTCATTCAGCGGCTAACTGGCGTTTTCGAGCCCGCTGGCTTCAAACGCATCGTCGTTATTCGCTCCACTGATGACATGTTAGCTAAGAGTAACATTATCCATCAGAAGAGAGCTATAGCTAGTGTGATTGATAGAGAGCCGAAAGTTACCAGTTTCTCGAACGTGAGCCTTTTGGCGAATGCGTCGAATCCGTCAGAGGCAGCCATGTTTAGTGCCCTTCGGACACTTAGTAGCACGCCGGTGAGTGCGACACACCACTCTACCATGCACTACGTGAAAGTAGTAGTTTATGCGAGAACTACTCCATAGATGACATCACCTTAGAGCTGGTCGAGAATGTGATAGTCAATGTCCACCGTGTGATGAGAAAACAGGGAGGGGCCTCTAGAACCAGCCCTACACTGTTCGTCACGTTCGACTGTGACAAGCTCGCTGAGTCAGTGCGTGCCGGTTAGTATCGCTACCACGTGAAGGCATTCGTGCCAATGTTGCGGAGGTGCTACTCCTGATACCGCTTCGGCTATACTAATCGCTCCTGTAGACGTGCCAGTCGGGGTTACCCGAAGTCCGTGTAAGTTGCTCCAAGGCCGCAGACGATAAATCCAAATCGTGTCTCAATTGTTGAGAGCCGCACCCCAGTTATTCGAAACAATGTGGTGCATATCTCCTTGAGAAGGAAATCCTGGATTGTCTCATTTCGAGAGGCTAAGGACGTTGTCCTGGCGCTGCTTGGGATGTTTTATGCCTGAATGTTAAGATAGACATCCTCTGCTCTTGGTCCCTCAAGGCTTTACGCACCCAGGGACATACAGGATTTACACCCAGCCCCGGCTAAAACCAGGGCTCACTCTCCTCTCCCCAGCGTGACTGTTTCCCGTAAGGCGAAACGGCAGCGCGCTTCCACCGAGTTATAGACTCAGAAGAGGCAACAGCCTGAACTTGGTCGTGAAGCCATCTTCGGGTATCTAAAGCTGCCTCCCGAAAGGTATACAGTACTAATAGCGTTTCGGCTCCTAGGCCAAAACCAAGTGGTAGGCTGGGCGACTCGAAGGCGGTAGATCCTAAAAAGGAGAGACCCCCACCTCAGAAGCCTGCCGAGCACAACCTCCCCCGATAAGCCATCAGCGCATTGTCCGGCAACCAGCGGACAATGCGTCTCCGGTTCTTCTCTTCGAAGAGGGACCCCACATCTCATCCGAGCTAGGCCTGGAGAGCATATTCCTTCAATGGAATTGCCGTGGACTCCGGGCCAGCTGGGAGGAGCTGCAAAGCCTAGTCTCTTCCAGTTTTCCATTAGTTAGGTTTTTTTTTTTTTTGCAGATCATGCTTTACACGTGCCTCCTAGGGGGTTAAAAGGGTTTTGCGACCCCAACACGCCGCGATGAGCGCCGGGCAGGAGGATGCGTGATTCACACCCGGCATTATTTCTCCGTTCTTCACTTTGCTCTAGATACCATCTTTCCGGCAGTAGTTGAACAGCTCAGCTGGATATGAGGTATACTGTTATTTCTGCGTACATTCTACCGTCAGCCGACTTCGACGCGTGGGAATTCCGTCGCGTGGTGGCAAGGTTGCCGAGGCCCTTCTCTTGCTCGGAGATATGAATGGAAGACACCCTCTAGGGAGATTACTCGGTCACTCTCAGGGGTCAGACAGTTGACGACCAGGAAATAGGTGTCCTAAAATTGGATGAGTATACGCATAAGTGCAGAAAAACTAGTTCATTTTATTGTCTCGATCTATCCTTGTGCTCTTCGGATGCACAGCCTGATTTTAGGTGGGGGTGTAGCGGTGTATATCCCTACAAATTTAAATATTTATTCCTAACTATATATATATATATATAATTTCAAGGATTGGTAACCATGACCTAAATCCTTAAATCGAGAGATTGGTACACACGATCTCCCAAGCGTCTTAAAATTAACCCATGAGGTTCATTCTCATTGCTGGCCTCACATCGGTGAATCAGACCCATTTAACTCCGTTATAATCTATTTACTCATTTAACTATAATCACTTATCATCCAATTACTTACAAATCCATTTACCAATTTATAATCTATTTAATATTTACCAAAGATTTACCACTATTTACCCATTTAACTACATATAATCACTCATCATCAAATTACCTACAAATCCATTTACCAATTAATAATTACCAATCAAATGACCAATATTTACCAATTACTATTTATCAACTATAAATCAATTACTAATTGCCAATCAATTTCTCAACTATTATAATTCCCATTTAACAATTAATTTATTAAACCATTTAACACCTCCCAATCTAATTTTCAATCATCAATTGTTATACTCAATTTACAAATTACTATTTAACGATTATCCAATCTATTTAATAATTACTAACAAACTACTTATAATACAATCTATTTAACAATTATCCAATTATATTCTAATTATCAATCATCATATGTTGTACTCTATTACCAAACCATATTTATCAATTGTAAATCCATTCTCATTGACTCATGCAAATTTAATTCACACGGGTAATTCAATCCAATCATAAACTGTTACTGTATAAATTCACCTTTCAATAATTGTTTATTCAATAATATATATTTTTCTTAACTCTTTGTTGTAATACACTTTTCCCAACGTCCCTCAAATTTAGGCCTAAGGAAGTTCGTCTGCAAAAAATTAGATTTCGCGTTAGCATTTAAATTCATTCCCTTGAATAACGAAATAAAGGTTTTTATGTTTATTGTGACGAGAGCTATCTAGGATATTGTCGCAAATGTTCATTCAAAACCTATAGGGGGTAGTCGCAGACCTCTATGATAGTGATCACTGTAGATAGAGATTAGGAAAATGGGCGAAGAAAAAATAATAGCGTAGTCGTTGCGAACAGCTTCCCGCATCGCTGGACCACTGTTAGCCAACGGGAAATCCACTGGGCCATCCCGAGTCTCAGATAACTCATTCAAGCGAAGATTTTAGGCCATTCGCCTGCACTTAGCGTACGCTACAATTACTTTCGCATTAAAATATCAATTTCTGGGCCGCTGTCGCATGAGAGGCCACCACGGCAGGGCTTGGCGCAGTGGTCAGCATTTCACGAAATGACTGATAAATCTATCTGTCGAAGAGTTTAGGTCGGTAGATAAGCTCTTCTCCGGCAACCTCATTGTCGTGGGCCTGAAGACTATTCCTAGAACGTCTGGCCGTTCAAGTGGTGATCAGCTGAGTGTGAGGCTGCCCTTAAGCAAAAGCGTTATACCTAGTTGCGCCGCCTGAACAATTTCACTGTCGGTGTATTTCGTCGAACTAAGGCTAGGTTCCGGTATGTTTCGAGGCACGCCTGCCGCTCTTATTGGCGGTAGACGAACGGTTATTACAGGTGGATTCGATCAACCATAGTGCCCTCCACACGCCCCCTATTGAAAGTCTACTGGTTGATGCCACTCGCTCTGCGACGTCCAGAATGCATTATTCGCCTCTACGGGCGAACCCGGCGCTTCCCTGTCGCCAACAACTCTCAGTGCATCCGCAACTGATCTCGACGCTGTCTATGCAGCCAAGAGACGCTAGTCTTTTAGGTTTAAGGCTAAGAAACTCATTGGAGAGCTCGGTATAGCACTCGGGCAGGTGGCGCCCCTGGTTCTGCCCAGAACGCCACCCTGGACAGTACCGCCTTTAACTATTTGTCGCCACGACTCACGCCTCTGCTCTCAAAGCTTGTACAGCGCCGGGAGTATTGCGTTCGACTTTTTTTAGAGCACACTGGAACCGTGCAGTGTATACGGATCGCTTCAAGTTCAAAGAGGGAGGCGGTTTCCACGCCCCTACCCTCTGTTTGAAGTCAGCAGGGCTCTGCTAGGCGCTGCGTCTGTCTTCACAGCCGAGCTTAATTTAATTTTAAGGATTTATAACGCGTTTTGCCATTTAGGCTCATCTGGCTCAAGTGGTCATAAAAGTTATAAAAACCAAAGCTAAACACAAAAATGAGTTAAAAAACATATATAATTAAAAACAATAAAAAGAGCAACAACATGGGATTGGTAGCTTTCCAATAAAAATATGGAAAGACAAGACTAGAATAAACTATAGTTAAATACAGGACAGCAAAGAAACGGCTAAATTATGGAATATGGGGACAAATATTATAAGTAACGAAGGTATCAAATTTTGGAAGTAAGCCGGCATCTTGCAGAAATCCCAATAAGTTGGGCACAGCATGGGCAGACTCTCTGAGAATAGAACCAAAGGTGGGATGAAGACCGAAATACACATTTCGATGGGCAGAATATGTTGCACTGAGATGCGAGTGTGACACGTCTGGCAAGATGGTGGTTCTTTGTTAGCCATTAAATGGCCATGAGTGAGGAGACAGTGATTGATTCGCAGGCGGCACAGCACAACTTCATGCCATCTGGTAGGAGAGTATGATGATGGCTACGGGGAAGCGTTTTCCCTGAGTTGGAGTAAGTGAGGATGACCATACAAGTTCCCATTCTTCTATCACCAATTTACGTATGAGAGGGATGCAGTCTCTGTGCAAGATCGGTGATTGGGGTATGGACGATGCATTATTAAGGGCGGCCGTCTTTGCTTCTAGGTCAGCCGTTTCATTTCCCTGGATGTTTGAGTGTCCGGGGAGCCAGCAGAATGATATGTAGTAAGAACGTCCAATCAAAAGATGTAGTTTCTAAGATTTCTATGGCTACAGGGTGTCGGGGGAGACAATCGCTGAAGGGAAGTGAACGCACTCATTGAATCCGAAAATATTGTATATAACCCTGGGGAATGGAGACCGAGGGCACGCAAGGCTATTTTTATGGGCACGAGCTCTGATGAGAAGACATGTTGTAGGCTGTAGGGTGAAGCGTAAGGTATGAGAGGGAAGGATAGCAGCGCATCCAGTCCCTGTTTCAGTTTTCGACCCGTCGGTGTAAATAGGAGTTTTACCAGTGTCAGTTTCTGCATGTTCTTGAAACGTGGCGCGTTGAGCTGCAATTGGTATTTGATCCTTGGGGCCTCTCAAGAAAGGTTCACAGAACTTAGCACTCCGGCGAGTCCATGGGGGTAGCGTTGGTGGTCTTTCCACCGCAACTGAAGTGTCTAAGCACGAATTTTCCAAAAGCTGTGCTATACGCAGTGTATATGAATAGAAGGTACGAGGGCGAGTCTCTGGTGGAGGGGGATGTGGAGCAGAGAATTCGAGCGAGTTTATATCGCATACGGAGGGATCTGATGTAGAATCTGAGGTAGTATTCATTACGGCGAGATGAAAGAGGGAGGAATCCTGTTTCAGCATAGAGAGATAGGACAGGGGAAGACTAAAGTGCCCCTCCTGTAGCAAGGCTCAGGCCTCAGTGATGCAGCGGGTTTAGTTTATTTAGCATGCTTTTGGAAGCAGAGCCATACAGGTGGCAGCCGTAGTCGAGCTTTGAAAGTAATAGCGACCTGTGGATCTCGAGGAGGCTGCGGCAGTCAGCTCCTCAGTGCAGTTTTGATAAAGAGGTCATAAGGGCAAGTACAGGAGCGCATCTTCTCACGAGGTCTTCAATATGATATCGCCATGTTGAATATAAGGCCTAGGAATTTAGTATGGGTGGTGAATTTGATCGGCGAGCCAGAAATATTAAGGCTTATCCTAGGAATCGATTTGCGTCGGGTAAATATAACTGCCTTTGTTTTGGGGTGGGAGATGGTGAATCTGGTCGATGAGGTATGAGCCGCTATTGAATCCACGGCTTACTGGAGAAAGTTGGTAGCCATCGCCGCGGACGAGCTCGTGACCCAGATGGCAATGTCGTCTACATAAAGTGAGCAATGTACAGGTGATAATATATGTTTTGAGAAAGCAGTGATCGCAATTACAAAGAGAGAAGTGCTAAGCACGCTTCCTTGGGTAACTCCCTCATATTGTGCAAGCTTTGTAGACCGAGCGCCTCTGAGATCGACACAGAAAGAGCGGACTTTTAAGAAGTTTTGTATAACAGAGCCGAGGGACCGCGAACTCTCATGTCGTATAGCTGCTGTAGAATCAAGCGCCGCCAGACTGTGTCATATGCCTTTTCTAAATAGAATAAGATTGCGGTGACAAACTTTTTCCTAGAGAAAGCAAGTCCAATGTCACAGTCAAGTAGGGTAAGAGGGTCGAGTGTGGAACGATTTGGGCGAAACCCAAATTGGGACAGAGATAGAAGCTCCTGTTCTTCAAAGTACCACATCAGGCGGGTGTTCACCATGCGTTCGAGCAACTTGCATATATATGAGGTAAGGGCAATTGGCCGATAATTTGTTGGGTTGGAAGGGTCTTTTTTGCTGGCTTGAGAAAAGGGAGGATGATGCTGTGGCGCCATTCTTGGGGAAAAGTCCCAGAGAGGGAAATATTATTAAAAAATTGTTAAGAGGAACTGGAGGGCATTTACATGGGCAGTTGGATCAGGGTGTATGATATTAAATCTTCTGAAGGGGTAGAGTTCTTATACGATGAGTGTGTCTCCTGGATTTCTTTCATCGAGAAGGGTTCATTGTAGCACAGTTTCCCAGAGGTCTTGAACATTAGTGGTTGCGATTCCATTAATGCTTTGTGACGATTGAATTCGGGGAGGAGGGATCCATGGGAGATTGAGCCGGGACTATTCGCAATAAGCTGTGTAACGTCCTGGGGAGCACTGACGAGGTTGTCATTGTGACGGAGGATGGGGATGTGTGGGTGTCGTGACGAGCCGCGGATTTTATGTATTCTGGAAATAGAGGATGTGTATTGTATCCATGAGTGTCGCTTTGCCTGGCAGAAGGTCCGGCGGGCGAGGGCGCATTGTCTTATGTATTAAGACTTGCTTGGATTGGAAGGTCCGATGCAGCCAAATTCGTTCAAGCTTAGCGGTGCTACAGTCTTTATTCCACCAGGTGACCGAAGGTTTGAGTTGAACTTTGCGTAGTGGAACATCTTTGTGAGCCGTTGGTGAAAAAAGCTCCACAAACTGTTTTAAGCAGCATGTGCCTTACGTTGTATCACCAGACACAGTTATGGAAGACGATGATGTTAAGAAGGATTCCCAGTCAGCCTTCTGATAAACCCAATACGGTCTTGGGGAGATGGGGAAGAGAGGGAGAAGATCTAGGAGCAGGGAATAATGGTCACTTCCACACAGATCATCAAATACTCTGAAGAAGTGATCAGGCGGGAAGTCAGTTGAGCACAGACATAGATCTATGTGGGTAAAGGAGTCTGTCTGAGGATAATAATGGGTAGGGGCTTCGTCGTTGATGACTTGTAGGTCTTGTTGTAAGACTAAGTCTAGTACATGTCCTTTGCTGTTGTTTATGGTGTCGTACCAGTACTGGTTGAGCATTAAAGTCTCCAGTTAAAAGGAGTGGTTTTGGGCGTTGGGAGACAAGTTCACTCAGGAGGGCAAAGGTGAGTGGCTTGGGATGTATATTGAACACACAGTTAAGAGCGTAGATCGGTGAAGGTGAACAGCGAGAGGGATGGAGATAAACGGAAAAACCGTGCGGACCAAGATGAGGTTGCCATCAAATTAGGGATGTAGAATGCTGACCTGGGTGTAGCCGGCAAGAGAAAAGTAAGAGGGATCTTGGAGCTTCGTTTCACTGAGGCAAATCACTTCGGGGAGAAACTGTTTAAAGAGGGCCTGCAGCGAGCCGTAATTGGTTCGTAGTCTGCGGATATTCCATGTTAGGCAGAAGGTTGATGGCGTTAGAGCGTTAAAGGATGAGTTGCACAAAGGGGCGGGAATATGGTTCAATCATTTTGGACGGGCGTATTCAGAAAGGGGGCGGTACATTATCTGTGGGTACATCTTGAGCGTTGTTTAAAGGGTTTGCTGGTGATTGGTGGGTAGTTTCCTTGGTGTTCGTAGAAGAATTTGGAGATCATGTCTGGTCGTAGGAAGCTATATTAGCAGCTGTACAGTCGGGAGGTAGATCATAATCTGTAATCAGGGAGTGGGGTTAGGTAGGGCGGGGGGCATAAGGCAAGGTGATGAGTCGGCCAAGTAATCACACGATTGATCAGGGTCAGTAGTTGAGGTGGTTTCTGCGGATTTATTTAAGCATGGTGATATCAGTGTTCTTGTCTATACAGTGAGGATGGTCTGGCGGACCGATTCCATGCAGCTTAGTGAGCGAGAGCTCTATAAGATCTCTCTCGTCGAGTGGATGTATTTTCTCGGGCACACTTTGCGAGGGGCTATACAAGGTATATGATTTAATGTCGTAAAGCCACGTTTCATCTGAAGAGCTCATTGCTCCCCAGGAGCGTGGGACATCGTCCTCGAATCGGGTGCGTTTGTCGTTACAGGGGCTCAGAGAGGAAGAATCGGAGGAGAAGGTAGAGAGCGCTTACAGCCTCCACCTTCCTTACGATTGATCCGCGGGAGGCTGAGGATTTCACTATCGGGAGTAACATTGGGCAGCGGCTTACTCCGAGTAAGGACAGTTTCTGGATTTATCGGGCCCTCAGTAGAAATAGGGGCCTGAGTAGTTGGGCGATTGCCAAGGTCACATCGACTAGTATCTCTGAGGGTTCAGTTGCTGGTGACGTAAGGGTAAGTTCACTATTTGATGCATACACAGGGGAGTGAGGTGATCGAGTTCGGAGTCTTTCCTTTCGATTAGAAGGTGACTCGGATCTTGAAGATAATTGCACCACATGTACTTCGGGTGACAGTGGCACTCTTCGATGGGGAGAGGTGGGCCGTGCTCCATCAAGACTGGGAGACAACATTGCCTCTTCCATTATTTCGCCTTGCTGCGGAGGTGTAGCTTGATGCATGCGCTGCTTCAAGGGAATGGTAACCGTTGGAGCTAGAGAGGCTGTGGTCGGATGGTCAGCACGGAGTGCCGATGTACTAGCTTTGGGTTAAGCGACGAGAATGCTAGGAGGAGAACCACTCGTCACAGCGGAAAAGGTGCGTGTTGACAACGTGATGCCTTCTTCACGCATGTCTATTTTCGCTTGACGTCTAGATATGCCAGATCGTAGGGAGCGAACGCGGATCTCCTGATGGTAGAGGTACTGTGGCGTTCATAATTTGGGCCGCCACACTTGAGGCATTGCGTCTCTTTTGTGCAATCTGGAGCATTGTGTCCCAATTTTCCACATCGGAAGGACGGGTTGTCGGTGCACTGCAAATCTGTTGCAGTTAGGGCACTGGAGTGGGGTAGGGTTTTCTTCTTGGACTCGTATGCGTCCCTGCAAATTTTATAAACGGTGGTATCGTTTGCTGTTTTAGGGTTATCTTAGCAACACTAAATGGGGTGGAGGAATGAGATGTTTTTTTGAAAATACTAATCGACTCAACATTGTGGTGTTGGTCTGTGAAAACTTCTTTATGACGGAAGAGATGAATTCATCTGTAACATCGGGTCCTGGAAAAAAGTTATCTACTAGGGATGTGCAATTCCTACTATTAAATTCATTTTTTGTCACTGGGGGAGATTTTTAGAGAGTAGGCGATCGGAAAATGACTCTGTGGTAGCGCAGAATATTACTTTCGCGCGAGTAAGCGATTGAGAAGTCAGGCATGACCATAGAGAAAATTTCTTTTAAGGCGTGGTGCGTGTGTAAAACACACCTTTTGTTCTTCTGGAACACGTAATGATATACAAAGTGTCCCAGAAAAAAGTTAACTCAAAACCTATTAAGAGATTTTTGAGTCCTGCAAAACAAATAAAATTTAAAAACTTATTTAGCTGTCGATTCTGGAAATTTCATTAAATTCCCTTTTACGATATTGATACATTAATGGGTTTAGTGGAGGCGATCAAAATTATGTTTGCGCAAACAAGTAAAATAAGGAAACTTGGAAGTTTAAAATAAACAAATATATTTAAATCCATTTTTAACAAAAACACCTCTTCATATAAGTAATACAAATTCATTTTTTAATTTTCTAAGCACCGTTTCCTTCCACATGCCCTACATTTCTTTCCGAGCACAGTTGCGCCTTTGATGGCATTGATTGAACAACTTTTAGGATTAACTTATGATTTTCCTAAAGTCTATTGACTCCACGTGTGATACTATCTCTTAACTGGTTGATGCTTTGTGGTGGAGTAGAATACACTTTATTCCTTAGATATCCCCATTAGAAATAATCGCACGGTGTTAAGTCAGGGGATCTTGGGGGCCATTCAATTGCATGATTTAGCGCGCCAATGCGGTTCTCAAACGTTTCTTAGTTTTGTTCTTACAGCAAGCTGCCTATAAGCTGGTGCACCCTCCTGAATCCACCAAAGTCTATTGAATTAATTGATATAAATCTGGTGGAGTTCCCGGAAGATTCTTTCGTTGATCATGCTCAGGTAGGCAGCACCATTCAAGTTATTCTCGTAAAACAATGGGCCGACAAGATAGCCATTCCCACATATTCCGATCCACAGACACGCTTTCTGCTGACAAATACGTGCGTCAAAGTTGAATGCTGGGGGAGAGGGGTGAATATTGCCGAATATTATGGCTAATTATCTTTCCATTCATGAAAAAGGCTGCCTCGTCACCAATCACAATGTTTCCAAGAAACGAGCAGGTTTATGTAGAACCCAACCCATTCGACAAATTGTCTACGACGAGGAATATCAGTTTCAAGAAGCTGGTTTTTGCATGCATCTTATAGGGATGCCATTTTAAGTCATGTTTATTAATGCGGTTAAATGATGACTTTGACAAGTGTAACCCATTCTTTCCTACTGATACATTTCGATTTTGAAGAAGCGTCATCTGAACATTTTCGATATTTTTTGTTGTTCTCATACGACCCGAACGACCTTTATTTAAATTTAAGCATGTTCCTTCATGTTGGTATTTGCGAACATTTTTCAAAATTGTGGGCTTGCTTGGTGGGTGCCTACCTGGAAACGTTGTTCAAATGAATCTTGTACTTGTTTAATCCTGCCAGTCTTAATAAAGTTTGTGACTACAAATACGCGTTGATCTTTTTGTAAACTGCATGATTAAAAAGGTTCTACGAAAGTAAACTTTTACCCAGAAACGCTTTGATTTGCTTAGTAAGCAATAATGACAAGACCATACCACAGCGTGGATGAAAAACCACTGTAAAATGGGCTAATGCTTGAAGAATGGCACAGTGACCTAGGCTACCTACGCTTCTCTTGAAAGTGCACGGTGGCCTAGCATTCCTAGGCTTCGTTTCATTATTTTACCTCCTTCGCAAACATATTTTTGATAGCCTCCACTAAACCAATTAGTGTATCAACATCAGAATAGGGAATTTAATGAAATTTCCAGAATCGACAGATAAATAGTTGTTAAATAAAACACTTTCTGCAGGACCCCAAAATCTCCAATAGTGTTTGAGTTATACTAATTCAAACTACGGTTAACTTTTTTCTGGGACACCCGGTATAGTGAGACCAAGCAGAGGGAGCTAGGATGCTATATAGGTTTGTCGTCGGTTTTCGGCGGAGGTTAGGGTGTTGGTGAGCACGAGAAGGTTGAGTAATATTGCGAGGGGCCAACCTCGAAGTGGTTGCTGCGACGCTTTCGGTTTGAGGGCGAGATAGAGGCTGTCGTGTAGGCCTCGAACTCGCCTGGTCCGAAGAATGGTCCATGAGCATATCCGGTGGAGGAGCAGGGGTCGGGTGATCGGGAGTTTTTTTTTTTAAATACTCATCATTAGGCATGGGGACCCTGTTCTTATTGCGGGATGCAAACGCTAATCGACCTCCGCAGTAGCCCGCGCTGCGAGGGGTGAATACGTGGCCGGCAGCCACCATTCGGGGCCACAACTCCCACCCAGTGGCCAGGCAGCCGATCAGGACGGTGGCTCCACCTTGGGCTCGGCGTAAAATTGATAGTTCATTGAGATAAAGAAATGGGGTGTGAAGAGGATGAGGGTGGGGAAGGAGCAGGTTTTTAAAAACCAACCACCCCAAACCGGAGCTCAGGAGTGAGATTGGCGTTGTCCTCTTCCCTCTCAGCCCCGATCCGGAATAGTTGACTGAGGAAGCTGGTCGGCATCCACCTTGTGAAATTAGAGGCCGACCAGAGAAAATTGTGGAAAGTGAGGATGTAGGGAAAGAAAACAGGCTTTCAGAAGGAAGGAAGAGAGGCCAGGATGGCAAATCGCCGCGCCCCTTACGGGGGCGGCCGAGCTGGTTGCAATGCACAGATCGGTACGAGAGATAACGCGACGTGCTCGATACGGTGACCAAATTGTGATATAGCTTCACAAAGCGCCCCGAGTGCTCTCGGCGCATTGGAATCTCCGCACCTCCTGGTTCGCGATATCCATGACGCCACGGTTTTGACTAGCGGGGCGGATATCGAGATTATCTTCTGCTGGGTTCCTGGAAATGTAGGAATTGCGGAGTATCACGCCGATGAGGGTACCAGAAGAGAGCCACGAGGACTGGGCAACCAGACCAGCGTTTCGCTCTTCCTCACACCGATTACATGGTGTGAATACGGGTAATGGTAAAGATGGAGACGGTCCAGGGGAAGTTAAAGTTACGTGCTATAGCAGTGACTGTTTCCATGGAACTACCCCCCAGTGCCGCGACGTCTTCAGGTTGCTTTTTGTCGTTTCTGAATTGGACACACTCGCCTCCGCTTTATTGTGAAGACTGCATTGTCCCCCATACTGTTCGCCACATTCTTGTTGAATATCCCAGTCTTGGTGATCTTCGCCCACGTTCCCCTTCTCGGCACCGTGACAAGCGGGGTCGCTACCCCTTGTCCCTTGTACTCGGGACGAGTTCGTGCACTATGCGACTTGTTTTTAACAGTCTTTCCTCCTCCCCTTTATTTGATTTTTTTTCTTTTGTAGGTCGCATGTTTCTGAGCCAGGTCTACCTCCGAAGGCGGAGCGCGTTTCGTTTTTTTGTTGTTATATATCTTTAGCCTTTGTCCTATTTATCGTTGTTATTGTTTATTTAATATAGCCTAGTAGTAGGCAGTCACCAGATAGGCTCCCAAAATAAAAAAATGGTGAGCAGATGCATTTGGTGTATGATCTTCGGTCAGTGCTCCAGTGCTGGTGAGATATTTTGTTTAATAGGCTGAGAACCGGGATCGATCGTCAACATGGTGTTTCCATGTCATTCTCTGGTCAAATGTGTGGCCAAGTAATCTAACTTTGTTGGAAGTTTGTATGGGTATTCCTAATATGGATGGGGAAATTATTGGGATTTGTTGTCTCCTTGTGAATGTCACCTGTACTGTTTTTTCCTCTGAGATGGTGCAATTTGTTATTGCATTGATGGCTATCTGCCGTTGATGGGGGAGTTCTTGGGGCGGCGTCCCTCTATACCAGAGAGCGAAGTCATCCAGATAAAGGGAGCACTTGAGTGGTGGTGGGACATGGAGAGCCAGCCTGTTTATCATAAATAGGAAAAGGGTTGTGCTAATGACAAAACCTTGATGTTGTTGCAGGGTAGGGAAGTGGGCTCACAGAAGGTTCACTGAGAATCGTCTGTTACGAAGGAAATTTTGGAAGATTGGCAGTGGCCCTCGAAATCCCATCTGGGGTAATTCATGGAGAAGGAGTCGTTGCCAAACCGAGTGGTATGCTTTTGATAGATGGAGGAAGATTGCCGTAAGCAAACCACCTCTGCGAAGGACTAGGCATATTGATTTGTTGATAGCATGTTCTACGACGCGAGTTGCCATTTTATCCTCGCAACAACTTGCACAGGAAAGATGTGAGTGCGATGTCTGTAATTGGTCGGATCTTTCTTTGGTTTTAAGAAAGGTAGTATTATTGCTGAGCGCCATTCGTCAGAAAATGAACCAGTGAGCCAGAGATTATTATATTAGTAAAGGATGTATTTTAGGCCTTCGGGATGTACATGGGAAAGGATAGGATAGGTGATTTGGTCTTCTCCGGGTCCGGTGCTCGGGCAGTTAGACCGTGATGCATCAAGTTCAGTTAGCGTGAATGGGGTATTGTAGTCGAGAGAGATTTTCGTTTTTAAATCTATTTCCGAGCTTTCTGCTTCTGTTTTGGTTGTTAAGGAGGTTGGGTTCGAAGAAACATTTGAGATTTATAGCCCTTTTTGCTCTATAGGCTGATCTGGCTTAAGTTAGTAATAAAAACAAGATAAAAATGCGAAGTGCCGGCAAAAGAGGCAGTCAAATGTCAAATAATGTGGACATAAATATTATCAGTTCAATTAAAAACAAAATAAAAGAGCAATAACATGCGATTAAGTAAAGTCCTTCATGTAAATATACGGGTGGACAAGGCTTGGATAAAACTAAGCAAAGTAAGATATGATTAAAATATAGAGCTTTAAGGAAGTAACTAAGGTATTAAATTTTGGAGGAAAGGCCAGCATCTTAAAGGAATCTTACTAAGTTGGTCATAACATGGAGGGAATCTCTGAGAATGGAAGCAAAGGTTAGTTTAGTTTAGTTTAAGGGAAAACAAGGTGGCAGCCGCACAATACTAATGGATTCTTAATGGCAGCACTGTTAAAACGGGGTCGCCCGAAAAAAGTCAAAAGAAGCGTGGGAGACACTCAATAAAAATGGGGAAAAGCAAAGGATTAGAAGAAAACAGTATAACACACAGAAACGCACTTAAATTACGGGCATACAGCACACATTCTAAAAACAGGGGCGGCTGGGGCAATAAACAAATGACATGCGCCAGCCGCAGGGGAGGGCACATGATAGAAGATAAAACAATAAACCTAAACACAAAAATGGAAAGAGTTTATAAAAGGAATAAGACGATACTTCGTGATAGAAATGTAAAGAGGAAGGACGACCGAAGAGAGTCCTGTTAAAATAAAGCGAAGTCGAGCGGGAAGGCGACGCCAGAAGGGGCAAGCAAGAATTTCGAAGAAAAGCAAGGCGGGGGCAAACTACTCAAGTGGGAGCCACAAACAGCTCGCCACCGCAAAAGGGACAATCAGGGGCCACTCGGCCTCCACTCGAAACTAAATAGCAAAGGGGGAATCGCATGTGCCCAATTCACAACCTCCCAAGACCTGAGTCGCTGAGAGCTAGAGGACCAGGAAAGGACAGAGCGTTAAATAAAGGACAGCTTAGAAGAGGGGAACGAATCCCACTCTCTCTGCCACAAACAAAAGACATACGTCCTGATTATGGGATAGGAATCCCTAAAGGGCACAGGGGCTGCATCCGGTACCTCGAGGGCCAGCCGATCGGCCGCCTCGTTGCCCGGGAACCCAACAGAACGCCACCCTGTAGCGCGAGGCATTTCTAACCAGCCAGGAGCGAATTCGTAAAAACCAAAGGGTGGGTGGACGTAAAAGAACGAACCGCCTCCAAAGCAGGCCGGGAATCGCTAAAAACAATAAAATCTGAAGAACTGATGGATAAAATCAAATTAAAAGCCAGAAGAATGGCAGTCAACTGTGCGGTAAAAACCGATGCTACAGGAGGGAGGGCAGACCGAAGAGACTCCGTAGAGGATACCGCGGCCGCCCCAGCACCGAGGTACGACATCGAGCGGTCAGTATAGAGGGGACGCTGGTGAGCATGAGAACACGCATCTTCAAGAAACAGGCACTTTAATAGACGAGGGTCAGTAGACCCTTTCTCGAAATGCCAAAAAGCAGTACAGACTTCAGGAGGGCGGACGCCCCAAAACGGAGCCGGAGGAAATGGGAGGGCCAATACCCGGGGAGGAAAGATAATCCCCAACCCGGAGACCCAGAGGCCGGGGTAGAGATGGCCACCGATCAAAGGCTGAAGGACACGCTGAAGAATACACCTAGCAACCGTAGTCAAGCCGGGATTGGACCAGTGCCGAATAAAGCGACCACAAGGTGCGCCTATCACCCCCCCCCCCCAAGTGGTGTGGGATAAAACCCTAAGCAAATCCATAGTCTTCGAACAGGACGTCATCAAGCGATGTAGATGGGGTACCTAAGTGAGCTTGCTATTGAACGTTAAACCCAAGAACTTAAAAACGGGGACATATTCAATCGCCGTGCCATCCAAGAAGTGGGGAGGGGGACCAAGGACACCACGACCCCGATAAAAATGCATGGCCTTCGTTTTAGTAGCCGAAAAATGGAAAGCCTTTGAGACAGCACGACGCAACATGGTATAAATTGCCAGTTGTAATCGACGGGCAGACGAAGGCAAGCTGGGAGATATGAACAAAACAACGCCAAGTCATCCACGAAGAGGGAAGCCAATACCCCCTCCGGAAGAGTGGACACCAGACTATTTATGGCAACGGCGAAACATGTCACAGTTAAAACACACCCTCGGGGAACACTCTCATCTTGAATCCGCAAGCCTGAGAAAGCATCCCCAATACGGACCTTAAAAATTCTTGAATAAAAACCGGTAAAAAGCCCCTCATACCCCAATCTAAAACTGACGTAAAACACCATATCTCCAGGTGGTATCGTAGTCCTTCTGAATGTCGAAGAACACCGCTAACACCTGATGCCTGGGGAAAAAGGCCCGTAAAACAGTCTTCCAAATGAATGATGTGGTCAAGAGTATTACGACCGCACTGAAATGGAGAGAGGAGCGAGTTGGACATCAAAAACCAAGTGAGGCGAACTTGGACCATCTTCTCGAACAACTTACTGAGGCAGCTCGTAACAGCAATCGGCAATCGGGCGATAGTGACTGGGGTCCAAACCGTCCTTAGCAGACTTGAGAAAGGGTAGAACAACCCCCACACGCCAGGAGGACGGATAGATTCCTTTAACCCAAAGCAGGTTGTAGAGGCCAACCAAAAAAAACTCTTGAGTGGGGATGGAGACGACGGAGAAAGTCGTAGTGGATGCAATCATCACCGGGAAAGGTAGAGCCAAAATGAGACAAAGCATCCCGCAGCTCATAGACGGAAAAGAGAGCATTACAAGAGTAGGTGGCACACGTGATAAAATCTAAAAAGGCGAGATTCTATGGCGACCTTATGATTGAGAAACCGTCGAGGATAGCTACCAGCGCTACTCACCGAAGCAAAATGGTCAGCTAGAGCTTCGCTGACCAACCGGCCATCGGACACAAGCGAGCCTCCGATGTCCAGAGTGGGGAAACCAGGAAGGCGTCAATAAAGGAAGCTTCCCGGAACCCAACCCAATTGGCTCGCTGCAGATCTTAACCAGGAGGAAGGGAAAGGCACGGGCCAGGAAAGTTGGCCGACAGGACGATCAGGAAATGATCATTCCCGGAAAGGTCGTCCCGAATCGACCACCGGAAATCGAGGAAACAGTCGGGCCAACATAAGGACAAGTCTACAGCACTAAAAGAATCCGTTTGAACATGGTAAGAAGTACAATCGCCGGAATTTAAAAGACAAAGGGAATCGGATAATAAGAGGGACTCAACCACTCCGCCCCGGGGATTACAGCTAGTATCACCCCAAGATGGGTGGCGAGCATTAAAATCACCAAGTAATAAAAACGGGGTAGGTAACTGACTTGTGAGCTCTAAAAGGTTAGACCGACTCAAACAAAAATCCGGGGGATGTACACAGATCAAAGTTAAAAGCTTGGAAGTGAAAACTCTCGCAGCAACATCCTGCAAGGTAGTACGGAGGGAAAGTGGCGCAGAGAATAGCGAAGAGGAAATTAAAAGAGAAGCACAACCATGGGACACGCCCCCGGCCGGAGGGAGGGGGTGGAATTAAACACCCGGAAGTGCCGAGCTCCAAGCTTATTTTCTTGCAAACAGAGCACCAACGGCCGAATGCTAGAAAGCAAGAGCTGGAGTTCCTCCCAATTGGGCAGAACCCCTTGACAATTCCACTGTAGGATGACAGACATTACTGTCATCTCGACATTAACGTCGGGATTCCCGACTATTAGAAGGCCCAGAAGGGGCAAGCGACAAATTACGATGAGTCGGGGACGCACCCGGCACGGACTTGGCGACAGGTGAGAACCAGACCGAACCCCCAACGTGGAGGGCTCATGGCCAGGAGCAAAGGGAGATCGAGCAGAGACGGACGAGAACTAAGATGCAAAGATAGAACAGAAGGCGGAACATGGAAAGAGGGTGAGAAGAGAACAGGGTCAGAGGGGGAAGAGGGAACAGGGTCAGAAAGGGATGAAGGAACAGGGGTAGGAGGCAAGGGAGACTGTAAGGGCAGCTCAACCTAGCCGCATGATTCATGATATTTTTCGACCTGTTCCGCTCGCGCGCCCACCTAGAGGTCATAATCTGTGAGGAACCTACGACTGATTCATCTTGGAAATGTGTCAGTTCTCGCGCAAAGTACGCGCAGGCGCGCCGAATAGCCTATCGGAAAGCAGTGTATCTAGCCCCCGACTGCGTGACCAACGTCACGTACGCTCATCTGGCGAACTCGTATAAATAGAGGCCGCCCCTTCTGAACCGCTCTAGACATCGTTCAGCGAGGACCTTCTGCCATTATACCCTGCCAGCTTTGACACTGATCCCTTTTGCTGCTGCAACGATTTTTGCTGTCTTCTGGCTTGTACTGAAGGACGGAGGTGTGTGGGTGGGGACGGTATTCTTTTTATACCTCTTACCTAAGCAGTGTAGTTAATTAATTTTAACGACGCGTGTCGTTTCGGAGTAAAGTGTTTATCCCTTATTATACGCGGATTATATTTAATAACAACGTGTTGTCGTTAGGTGGTTTTGAATTTCGTGACTTATTATTATTTTTAGGTACCCTCTTTTACTCCATTGACAGGTTATTTTCTCTTTTGTAAATAATACGGTTGAATTTTCCTGTGTATTTATTTTACCCTTGCGGATATTTGAGCACCGTCCTGGTAACCTTTCTCTTGTGTGTACTTTGGGGCCGAGAAAACCGAGTTTCTCGTTTGCCCTCACAGAGACAGAAGACTGCACAGAGGTGAGGGGCAAGGAAGAAGGGAGTGGGGTACGAGGCAAGGAAGACGGAACTGGGTGAATTTCCCCCCGGACAATGACATCGGTGATGCCAACGGGGAAGGCCAGCGAAGTCCAGGGAGAAGACATCAAAACGGAGGACGCCTCAACAACCGACTCGGTGGCCAAACCAGCCTCAACAGAGGCAGCGCGCCTGGACTCCGAACGGGGTGAGGAGGAACCCTTCCGTTTACGCTGAGGCAAAGGAATGGAACAGCGGGGACAGACGCCTGTAGGAACTGCCGGATATCCTCCAACGTCTCAGCTCGGTCGGTCAAACGGTCCGCGACAGAACGAGGAACATGAGAAGAGACCACTGACAAAGGAGAGGACGCAACGGAGGAACCAAAGGCAGGGGAAGAGCAACAGAGGGACCGCGAGAAGACAAAGGAGTGGGATGACCGGGAGAACGACGACGGGACCCCGCCTCCCGGAGAACGTAAGAGAAGAGACGGCCGGAGGGGGCGAGCTGCCCCCGCACCCTACGACGGCAGCTCGACCTACCGGGACACGAAGATAACCAGCAAGAACAAACTGGAGCAGATCCTGACGCTCAAAGGTAACGATGAGCGTACTCGTAGGAACCTTAGCGGGACCAACATACTTAAAAACCCTATAAACGTCCGTAACCTTCTAGGACGAAAGTTTATCCTTTAGTCTCGAAGCATTATATTGCAATAATTCGTTCGAGCGAATCACTCTCTTAACAAAATTAAGGCGAGGGTGGGGCACAACCGAAACCTCCGAAAGGGAGGAAAAAATCCAATTTAGAAAGCGAAGACCCAGAACTGGAATTCAACACCAGGAAACGAGAATAATCGAAATCAGGATCCATTTCTTCTGCGAAGGGATCTAACAAGCGTGGAAAAAGAGGACTTATTGAAAGGCGTAGTACAAGAATCAGAAGTCGGACTGGGAGATAAATTTTTTATTACCCATATAAAGTAGAGTATAAAAGGGGGTGCGAACTCGCGCAGCCAGTCACTGTCTACCATCGAGACACCTACTCGGAGCGCCGGCCCAACCAGGAGGGTAAGCCCGTCGATCCCTGACCCAATAATCGTTTTAAAAATGGCCGGCCAGCCTCGGAAATTTACCGGTTGGGAAAGCAGAACCCCAAGAGCGCCACTCCGGCTCAGGCACCCACCAACCAACACAGGCAAGACCCAGCCATGGAATCGCGCCCCCTGACGGACAGCTCTGATAGACCGAGATCGACAAACAAACGTAGATGGAAAGACGATGAAGGGTGAAAGAGAATTGGTACAGAAGACGAAGTAGGGGTTAGCAGAAGGAGATAAAGAATGCCAAGCTGGGGCCGGACGGGGCGCTGAGTCACGTCAGCACGGCGGCCAGGAGAGCAAATCGCCGTGCCCCTTACTGGAGAAGCAAAAGTGGGGTGAAGACGAGAGTGGTTCCTCGCTAGCCATTAAATGTCGGTGGGTGAGGCGACAGTGGACAATTTACAGGCAGTACAGCATAACTTCATGCTGTCTGGTGAGTAGGATGATGGCCACGGAGAAACATTTTTTTTATGTTGGAGTAGGTGAGGGTGTCCATAGGAGTTACAATATCGCTCCCATTCTTCTCTGATCAATTTACGGATGAGAGGGATGTAGTCTCGGTGAAAGATCGGCAGCTGAGGTATGGGCGGCCTTCTTAACCGTTTCATTTCCCTGGATGTTTAAGAGTTTCCAGTATCTCCATGGCTACAGGCCGTCGAGGGAACAATCGTTGAAGGGGTCAGCGCGCTCATAGAGTCCGAAAATATGGTATATAACCCTGGGGAACGGAGACCGAGGGCGCACACGGCTATTTTGATGGCCACCAGCTCTGCTGAGGAGACAGATGTTGTAGGATGTAGGGTGGAGCGTAGGGTATGAGAGGGAAGGAGCGCGGCACTTCCAGTCCCTGCATGTTTTCGACCCGTTGGTATAAATATGTAGGTGCTTCACCGAGGTGAGTGTCTGCATGAGGTTGGAACATGGCGCGTTGAAGTGCGATTGGTATCTCATCTTCGGGACCTCTCAGGAAAGGTTGCATTGATAAACGAAGTAAAATTTATGTTTTATAGGAAGGAAAATATTTTTTATTTAACAAAAACATTTGGAAACAATGAGTGGGAGCAATGTTTACTTATAAATTTAATCTCCTTCATTTTCCGTACTATTAGATAGAGAATATAACTGTCTTTTACTTTAGGTTGTATGCTCACTAACATATTTTCCATCAAACATTTTGCCACTAGACTATATTTAGAAACAATGTTTATTTATAAATTTAAAAGCTCATTTCATTTAACACTGAAGAAATTGCATGAATAGCACGAACTTTGGATTGCCTTTGTGGTCTCCCAGAGTTTTCTTTAAAATACACTTCATCAGAGCTTCTTGTATCCTTATCAGACATATCCTCTTTTTTAGCTACCTTAGATTGTGTCTGTTGATTTTCGAATGAATTCTTTTCGCTTGGTAATTTAACTTTGCCTTCTCCAATAGTTTTACTTAATGGCATTGATCCAGTATCTCTCAACTCAACCACATCATCATTTTGTTGGGTTGATTCTAGTGTTTCTAAAGCAGCACCTTTTTTTCTTCGTAGACAGGGCTTCTTGGAATCATCTTCAGTTTTCAGTACTGTTAGATTGTGAATATCATTGAGTGAGTCTTTACCTACTTTAGATGTTTTAGCTTTGGGTTGTATGCTTACCACCTTATTTTCTCTCAAACATTTTGTCACTCCAGACTTTGGCGAGATTTTAGACTCTTCGCATGTTAATTGATTTCCCACTTTTAACTCATTAGTAATAGAGAGAGTTGTATTTATTTCTGCCTCGCTACATTTCTTCTGGTGACTCTTCCTACTTCCTTTAGATTTAAGGTCAGTGTTGACAGCATTATTTCTATCCATTTTGAGCTCTATTTTCTTTTCAACAGCTATTTTAGTCTTGGTATTTCTCTTTTCCTTTTTATTTATTTCCACTTCCTTAATTTGTTCATCCAAAGGAATATCACTTGCAGTGTCTTTTTTGGATTTGGTCATTTTATTAACACTTCCTTTACTTCGTTTAGGTTTGGTTTCAATACGTTTTTCTTGTCCCACAAATGGTTGGGATGTTTCTTCATTCATATTTACAATTTCTTTGGTTCCATTTATTTCATGACTCTTTACATTATTTCCATCTGCTTTTAGCTCTATTTGCCCTTCAACAACTGGTTTGTTCTTAGTATTTCTCTTTGATATTTTCTTTATTTCCACTTCCTCAATTTCTTGATCCAATTGAACATCACTTGGAGGACCTTTTTTCGATTGGGTCCTTTTACTTCTTTTGGGTTTGGTTTTAATATTTCCTCTAATTTCTTTGAATGGCTGACACTTTTCTTCCATATTCTCAATGATTTTTTTAGTTCCTTTTATTTCATTGCTTTCTAAAGTATTTTCTTTCAATTTTTCAGTTGCAGTTTTTACATCATCCAACTTTTGCACTCTACTACACTTCATTTTGGTTTGCGTGTTTTCCATTATTTTCTCATCTATCACATGTTTCAATCTTGCTTTAATCTCTTTGTTTTGTCTTTCATGATAATTTTTTTTACCATTAAGGCTGGAATCGCTCTCATTTTCTTTCATTTTTTTACTTTTAACTGGTTTCCTTCCTTGACATTTTTTGACTCTCTGACCGTCTTCTACTAACAGACATTTCTCATCTAATTCTTCAAATACCCCATTAGGCTGTTTTATTTCTTTATAAATAAAGGTTGAGTCATTATTTTTTTTGTTTATTTCACTTTCTACCCTTTTTGAATTAAATACTGTGATATGCCTTTGTAGACCAATAGTGGCAGCAATTTCTTGTCCTTTAACCTCTGTCAAATCTTTTCCTTTTATTTTCTCTGCAGTCTTATTTTCTTTTACAATTTCTTTAGTAATCTCTTTTATACAAGTTTTGGAAGATCTTGCTTGGTCTTCACATTTTAACTTTCTTCTGGTAATAAAAAGTTCTAAGGAATCATCAGACAGCACATTATAACTTGACAAACGTCTGTTGGTTGAAATGTCCTGAGGCTCTTGAAAGGATTCAAGAGACTTATCCTGGATAGTCAGTTCAGGTTGTTTTTCTATGTTTGTGGAGTGCACATTTTCAGATTTGGTGACATTACAAGATGGAGAGGTATTTTTATCAGTTAACTGTGAAGATAGGTCAGTAATCCCATTCTGTTCACATCGGTTTATATTTTCATATAAAAATGTTGCATTGTGCGGAGGAGTTCGAGGCAAGACATTACCTCTAGGAATTTTACCTCCAGTGATAGAATGCTCTAAGTTACTCATTTTAGGGGAAGAATCAGAAAAGCTCAACTGTTGATGCTCTTTTGTCCATTTTAAGAAAGATCCATTCTGGGGACAGCTGTTGAAAGAACTTGACTGTTCAAGGGTATCGAGAGCATTCAAAGGTAGGTTCTCCTCTAATTCTAAAGGTCCCTTATTAAATGCTTGGCAATGAACCATCTTCTGGGCAGGCTTTTCTTTAGTTAATATAATGTCAATTGGTGAGTTTGCTTTTGAAATTACAAATGTACGATTCTTATTTTCATGCAAACATTTTGGGTGTGGATCATAATACAATGATGGAATAACAGGAGAAGACTTACTTCGGTAACTATGGCAAGACAGTTGGGGAGATGATGGCAACATATGTATAGATTTGGGGGTTTCAGATGAAGGTTTTAACTTTTTTACCATTTCATTATTAATAGAGAACATGGAAACATCGTCACAGCCATCCTTTTCTTTCTTATCTCGAAAATCAGAAGGAGGTGATAAGAGGAAATCTGAATCAATGACATCAGGAATTATCTGCTTTTTCCTTTCAACAAAATTAGCTGTGTCCTCAAAAGCAGGTGGAGGAGGAATCATTGATGATAATATCTGAGGAGAGACCCTGGATGTCTTTGACCTGGATATTTCATTCAAGGGAGTTCGTGGAATGTGCCATCCTGGGAAATAAAAATAAATTAACAAATTCAGGAAGTGGTCAAACAAGAGTGTACTGAATATGTTGCCCCAGTTTGTAGAAAGATACTACAAGAAAATGGGATAACCCCTGAAAATTATAATTACATTGATATGAACTTTCACCAAATTATTTTGCATTATTATGAATGACATGGCAATACTTTAAATTTGGACCCAACAGCGATACCTTGAATCCATCAAAGTTGAAGCAAGAACAAAGATCCAATTTCTGTTAGGGCATAGTTAGCAGTGAGATTATTAATCTTTATAAAAGTTTATGGAGAGAGTACACCCTGAAATACAACTTTCACAATGGCATTTTTATTTTATTTTTTAAAAAATTTTAAGAGCTCATCTGGTGACTGCCTACTTGGGCATTAGTCGCTCTATTCAACACTGCCTAATACTAGGCATACTTAAAATAAGATGCAAAAAAACAAACAAACGAACAATAAAAAAAAGGAGAAAGGCAATGAGCAGGAAGCAAACTCCGGCATCAGGGGAAGGTGCCAGGCGAAGGCCAGTGTGGTGGATCGAGTCCACCTTCGGCAATAAACACTCAGCTATGGATGCATAAAAATCGCATCTGTAGTCGAGCTTCGAATGAACAAAGGATCAATAAAAAAGTAAGGCAATAGCCCTATCAGCACCCCAAGCGCTGAACGGCACGGAATGCAGAATATCAATGGCGCGGGTAAAAGAGACCCTAAGGCCTCCCAGGTGAGGCGCCAGTCAAATACAAGACCAAGGAAACTGGGCGACCATGTCCGGACCATGGGCGGTGTCCGAGGAGGAAGCAAGAGTGGAACGCAACTCACTCACAGTAAACCTGTCGTTGAAGGGTTCTCCGCCTCTGGAGGTAAAATCCAGCCGACGGCCTTAAGGTGACAACACAACGTGCAGTGAATGCAGGCGGAGCGGCATCCCGGGTAGAGAATGCGGAGAAAGCGGTCGTGAAGGATTCCGCCACGACGCGGGGTCCGAGATTGCGGTCTCATTATGCTCGAGAATGGGAGGGGGGATTTGAGAGGACTTGCGCAGAATCCTTTTGACTCGCTTCCACACCTCTGAGAGAGGTCTTCCCGTTAAGTGAAGACAAATATACCGGAAACTAGCCCTAACCCGATGAAATTCACCGACAGTGAAATCGTTCAGGAGGAGGGGAAGGGGGGCGCTTATAGCGCATGTAGGCATAGCGCTTCTGCTTGAGGGCAGTCTCACACTCGGCTGACAACCACAAGAGTGGTCGGCGTGCAAAACGGCCAGACCTTTTAGGAATAGTAGTTAGGCCCGCGGCGATGAGGTTGGCGGAGAACTCAACGGCCTCATCTACCGACCTAAACTCCTTGACTGAGAAAAGGAATTCAGTCATTTCCTGAAATGCAGACCATCGCTCCTGCGCCAAGCACCACCGAGGCGAGCTCTCGGGCGGCAGCGGGCCAGAAAATGATATTCGAGTAGAAAAGTGATCACTACCATGGAGGTCATCGACCACCCCCCAATCAAAATCAGGCTGTGCATCAGGAGAGCACAAAGATAGATCAGGCAGGAAAATGAAGCGGTTATCGGGCAGTGATGCTAAAACTCATTCACATTTAAGACACCCATCTCAGGCTCGTCGATCAGGTCGGCAAGGACTTGACCCCGGGGATTGATAAAGTAGTCTCCTTAGAGGGGGCATCTACCGTTTAGATCTCCGAGCAAGAGAAATGGCCTCGGCAACCGTGCCACGACGGCGGCCGAAGTCAGCTGACGGTAGAATGTATGCGGAAATAACAGTATACCTCCTATCAAGGTGCAGCTACACAGCTACTGGCTGAAAGGAGGTATCTAAAGCGAAGAGAAGAAAGGAGACATCATGCCGGGTGTAAATTGCACATCCTCCCGCTAGGCTTCCATCCCGTGGTGGTGGTGTCGCAAAACCCTTATACCCTGGGACGGTGGGCAGGGGACATGCGCCCGGAAGGGTTTCCTGCAAAAAGATAGCTAATGGGGGAACGGGAGGAGATGCGTCTCTGCAGCTCCTCTCAGTTGGCCCAGAGTCTGCAGCAATTCCAATGAAGGAATATGCCCTCCAGCCCTAGGTCGGAGGAGATGCGGGGGCCCTCTTCGAAGAGAAAACCCTCACGGGAATGGCCATATGCTGTCGCCTTTGAGGACTTATTGGGGGAGGTTGGGCTCGCCATGCGAGTCTTTTCCTCCCTATGCCTCGAAACTGTAGGTGGGCAGGGGGCCTTCTTTTCATCGTGGACTAACCATCTTCGAGGAACCCAGCCCACTAGTGGGTGTGGGTGAAGGAGCCAAAGCTGCTTTGTTGCTGTCTTCCTTTCGGAGGGCAGCTTTAGGAACCATGGAAGATGGCCTGGCAACCAACTTCAGGGGTGTTGCCTCCTGTGAGTCTAACGACTCGGTCGAGACGCATGGCCATTTCGCCTTACGGGAAACGGTCCCGCTGAGGTAAGGGGGGGGAAGAGCCCTGGTTTTAGCCAGGGGCTGGGTGTGGACCCTTTGTGCCACCAGATTTATCAGGGGAGAGCCAAGGAAGGGAGAACCCACAGAGGGGTTCTGAATGGGCACGGAAACGACCATATTCGTAGACGTGGAGAGGCCAGGAGCAGAGGGTGTCTTTTTCAACATTGAGGCATAGGACGTACTGGGTAGCGCAGGACGAGCCAGGACCAAGTCCTTAGCCTCGCGAAATGAGAGACGATCCTGAGCCTGAACTGACAGGATTTCCTTCTCAAGGAGATAAGCACTACATTGCTTCAAAGAAGCGGGGTGCAGCTCTCCGCAATTGACACACTTGGGCTTATTGTGTGTGGCCTTCGAGCAACTTACACAGGTTTTGGGTAACTCTGACTTTGCAAGGCGACAGGAGCAATTAGTAAGGCTGAAGTGGTGACAGTAATAGCACCTCCGTGGCAGTGGTACAAATGCCTTCATGCGGTAGCAATACCAACTGTCATGCACCGACTCAGGGAGCTTGTCACAGACGCACATGACAAAGAGTGTAAGGGTGGGTCTCGAGGCCCCTCCACATTTTCTCATCACACGTTCGACCTTGACTGCCCCATGGTCGGCCAGCTCTAAGGTGATGTCCTCTATGGAGTAGTCCACAAGTTCCCTTGCATAAACTACTCCTTTCACAAAGTTCATGGTAGTGTGGGATCACACTCACAGGCGCAAATCTATAGTCTAACCCCAATCGTTCTAACACGTTTACTACACTAATTCGGACGTGAGAAATCGAGCGAGAAATGAAACGGATTGTATGTACAGTCCTTTACTTACAAACAAAATATGGGGGGAGGGGGGGAGGGTAATATATTTATATACAACACGCTAATAATATATAATTTTATCTTATGAATACTACCAATCAGAATGTATACAAAAACAGTCATTTCAATTAGACTATACAAAAGGAAGACGCAAAGTCAAACAACAAAAAAATATCTGCCAGGGCAATAACAACCAATCGATAATACAGCAAACAAAGAAGTCAACAACGAGAGGCCTAAAGCAAACGAGCGGACAAAAAAAGAAGAAAAGCCTCACATGTTACCCAGGTGGGTATTGGCGTCTCAAGCATTTTACCAAAAAAACCTGGCGCCTCCGAGCTCGGAAATATATGTGTGATCCTGTTGCGCTCTCAGGGCTACAAAAGACCCCCTGTCCTACCAGGACATACAATAACTTTAGTTATGTTATTCATTAGATCGGCTACAATCCCTGCCACTCTTTACAAAAGGGAGTAATTATCTTGCATAATTTATCAGAGTGGCCTTTCGCAAATTAACAAATGGTAAGTAGCGTGGGAAGAGAGAAAAAAAACATTTAATACAAAACATGAAATCAATTATATATATATATATATATATATATATATATGTAAAAAAACCAAAAAACATTTCACACACACATTCTTACAGAGGAAGTGGGAGAATGGCTCTTCATACATACTCACATTCGCTCTACCACACCCCTCCTTCCTTAGGCAATTTGACCACAGTCACAGACAATACACTCTCAATCAATACTCACAGTACCTTTTATACTCAATCGTGCCCTTCTGCACCCATTCACACACGTCTATTGGTCTCTGGCTATGCGTAGCAATCTGTCAGGGTTGTTCATCAGTCATCCTGTAAGTCTTCGCGTCACTATCAATCATGTCATCCACCATACTCTTAGCCTTCATTACCAGTCCTCCCATCTCTCGACAGAACTCTTTCATACTCTTCCATTCAGAACCTTCACTCTTCATTCCCCCATTCATCAGCTCCTCGCTCACAGCTCTCATCCAACTCAAGGTACACACTTGCGAAACAGACAAATAACTCACATTCCCTCTACGCTCAGCAGCTACACCAGGAACCCATTCAATTGGTTCCCACCAGAAGCCAGAAAAGTCAGTCAGTTCCTCATTCTCCACATCAAATTCACATCTACTCTTACCATTCGCAAAACCAGAAAAATCAGCCACAGGCAGCTCACTCACTCGTCTACTTACACCAGCCAAATCATTCACCTGCTTATGCAGACACTCAATCTCTCTCTCAAGCTCCCCCATACCACAAAGATTTTGCTCAGACTTAATTTCATTCATACTTTGCATTCTTCCTTGCACGCTTTCTACTCCTTGAGACCAAGACAAGCTTTTTCCCAGACAGATCTATACCATCACACAACCATCTCATCATCATGCACCGTATCTCTCACTCTGTCCAGTTCATACACCGGATGGCTCACCAGGTAGTCAGGAGGTTCTCTCCACCTCCTCAACTGACTCTGATGAGATGCACTCCTAAGTTACACCTTCATTCAAACTCTCCAAAACATATATCACACCATTCTCCCAGACTCTTACAACTCTATACGGTCCTTCAAACTTTTCACTCATCTTCGACACATTCAATCTACCTTTTACTTCTTTTGCCTTCAATCCTTTAGCACCAATTGCAAATGAACAGAACCTTTCATGTGCCTCACGCCATACACTTTGCTCACTTTCACTCGCCTTTCAAAATTCATAACAACTGACACAGAGACACCCCAGTTGTACTATGCACCGTTGAATTATATGCCTATAACACTCTACTCAACCATTCATCCCAGTCATTCTCATCATTCTCAAAATCTCACACAAGGTCCTAATTGTATGTTCAGCCAATCCATTCGAAGACGGTACATACAGAGTTGTCCTCACATGCTCCACACCATTCTCTCTCAACATTGGCTCAACCCACTTACTTCACAAACTCAGGCCCTTAACACTCAGACATCTCCTAGGCTTCCATACACATATAAGAAAAAACAACTGCTCAACGACATGTGCTCCTTTTATCTCCCACAGGCGCTGCATACCCAAACTTGCTTTTAAGATCAACCATAATAACCATACCAACATTCCCAGCACTTGTACGTGGTAAAGACACACAATCAATTACTACAAACTCAAACGGTTCTTTTGCATCAACTTTCAACAGCGGCGGTTTCACTTGCACACCTTTCGCTTCTGACACCTTTCACACATAGTCGCAACATCATTCACAACAGTTCTCAGAAACGGATGGAACACACGCTCCTTCATACACTTCCACAACTTATACTTACCCATATGCACAACTTTCACCAAACAATCATACCAAATATACAACATCGATACAAACAAAAAAATCCTTAGCATACCTTTTAAAATCAGTGAAACACTCAGGCCATTCATTCAAATCAACAAGCATCATCACACACCTCTTCAACTCACTGACAAAAGGTCACATCTCTTGAATCTCTAGAATATCATCATCACTTAAAATCTCATTCTCAACATCCATGACCAATTCGATCATACTGCAAAACTTGACAACATTCTTCGCACACTCATTCAACCTCACATTCACCTTTCATAACACAATCCTTATCAGCATCCAAAAACAAACCATTCAATCTCAAAGTCCACACCAAGCAAGAAACAACACGGCATTTGCTCATCTTTCAGAATCACAAAATCATGCTTCACATTCGCACCACTGCTCAAACTCACTCTCAGACTAACCTGTTCCCATGCCACTATCATTACATTCCCCAATCCACTTATCTGTAATTTCACAGGCTTCCGTTCACAACATTTAAACTCATCGTACTTATTTAGAATCCTCTCATTCACTAATGACACTTCCACTCCAGTATCAATCAAACCACAGAAAAACCTTCCATCAACTTTCACTCTTGTTTCAATCATATCAGGTCCTCCATGCTTGCAATACACAGAGGGAACAAGCACACCAACATCAGCATTGAAATCCACTCTGCCATCAACTCTCATATCATCATTCACCACATACTAATCTTCATCCAGACAATCATTCTTCTCCCTCATATACAAACACTTTTCAATCACCCAATTGTAATGCACACCGCTCAAACACTGCAGATGCACCACATTAGCATTCAAACCCTTCACCTTCTCATTTTCGTACACAATCAGCCTCTCACCACCAAAATGCACATAAACAATCACTCCATACAAACGACTCACTACAATCAACACTTCCTGAAACAGCGGGACCCCTGGCATACACATCGCTTTCAATTCTTTCATAAAGTTTCGCACCTTCAGCATACCAATACTTTCAGGATTTCTATATACTTCATTCATTACCTCCTTCCTTAAGTCATCCACACTATCGGGCACTCTCACGTCTACTTCATTACTCTTCAAATCTTGCAAACCATTCCATACGCTCTCAAATAAGGAATCACCACTATTCTTACTCTCCTCTCCATTCATAATCCCTTTCGCAAAAATACTCAGGATCACTCACTCCACACACTTTTTATCATTCGTACCAGGATACTTTGACAAAGTCAAAATCACTCAACTCTTCCAAAGTCCTCGCAATCCTACTATCAGCCCATTTCATACATTGCAAATACACAAACCTCACACCATACAACAATGGATGCAGCACTTTCAAACAATACCTTAGCGCAGCCAACTCTCGCTCCAGAGTCGAATACTTTCACTCTGCTGCATTCGTACCCTTGGATACATACCCAATTATTCGCCTGACATTCTCTCCATTCAAACGCTGCTCTGGAATCAGAAAACTTCACATATAGTACCCACTCGCATCCGTATACAATTCAAGCATCTTAGCATTCACACTATAGTCTGAGTATGCCAATTCAACATTTTCAGCCGCTGCCTCTTTCAGTCTCTCATACGCCTCATTCATCTTATCATTCTACCTAACAATTGGACTACCTTTCTTGCACATCCACTCAGTCAGAGGCTTACTCACACCTGAACAATCACGTATAAACTTTCACTGAAACTCAATCAAACCCAGAAATGAATTCAGCTGCTTCACTGTCATCTATAAACACAATCACATTCTTACTGACAAACTTACTCAACACAACATTCATTGCCTACTGGAAGGCTCCGGGAGCCGAAGCTGAGGTTCTGAAACTGATAATACCTTTTTGTAGAGGAAAAGGCAGTCACCGGCCGGCTTTCCTCAGCAATGGGGCATCTAGTAATACCCCCGTACCAGATCCAGCTTTGAAAACCACTTCATCCCATGCATACTATACACACACTCAGTCAAACATTCATCCAACTTCACCATCCTTTCCACTTCATTATACATCCATTCACACGCCTTTTCATTTGTAACATTTATCCTGACATCTGTGCTATCATCAATACCTACTTCACTGACAGCGGAGAGGTGACACAGTACATCTCCGACTTGGGCCCCATCACCTGCCCTTTCACTCTGGGGTCCACATGCACACATACAAAAGGATCATTCATTCTCATCAAGCCATCAAACACACAAGCAACACACCTTACCTTATAAAACGCATCCTTGCTATCCAATATCACAGTGTTCTCACCCATATTCAAACTCACATCCTTACTCCAACTCACTCTAACAGACACCCTTTCACCCTTCACAAGCCTTACACTCTCCATAGCAGTCACCTCAATACCGGTAAACACACTACTTAAAACACTACCATCTTTCCCTACATACAACTTATCCACCCCATTTTTACCAATCTTTCTCTCTATCTGATCACCACCATCTTTCCCTACATACAACTTATACACCCCATTTTTACCAATCTTTCTCTCTATCTGATCACCGGCAAATGCACAAACATACGGTTCACTTTCATAAAATCATACCCCAAAATCACAGCATACTCAATACTCACCTTATCAATCACAGAGAACTCACACTCATTCATCAACATACCATGCATTTGAACAGCTAACTTATCATTCCAATCACAGGTACTCTCATACTACCACACCCTACCAAACTACCTTTACACTCTGACAGGAGGGCTTTATCACTCAGCTTGTTATACACATCATTATATAACAAGCTCGTCTTGCATCCAAAATCTATCAAAGCCAAACACTCAATCCTGTTCAATTCAACCTTCACACTCAGACTTCCTACCAGACAGCACTTTCACACTAGACAGACTTATCAACACATTACTCGCACTCATGAACCTAGAGGATACTTAACCAGGTACCCTCTTACAATTCAGTTTCCTGCTTCAGACTTTCCATTCACGCCTTGCACTCTCAGTCTAATCCAACACTTTTCACTCTAATGCCCTTCCATCGCACAATAACTACATACATTCCTCTGGCACAACACATCCTCACATAATGACCAGCCTTTCCGCAATTATCACAAGCATACTTCCCCCAGCAGTCGCTCCACCATTCAACTTCGGACAGTCTCTCTTCAAATGACCTCTTTCTTTACATTCAAAACACACTTTCACACTTTCCTGGCAATCCTTTATTATATGTCCCTTCTTACCACACCCAAAACACGCACGACATCCACCTAGATTCGGCCAACATATGCCCCTTCCTTCCACACCTACGACATTCCACAATCTTTCTCACACCATTCAACCTCTCATTTGCTGGGACATACCTCGGTTGCTCCCTCATATACCCATTCATGCGCTTACCACTCATCTGTCCCCTTCCATTCGCCCATCCAGCTTGCCGGCCCAGGAAGCTCAACATCACCCCAGCTGGCGCAGCCCTCAGGGCATCCCGATAGCTGACAAACTGTTGTGATGGAGGAAAGCTCCTGGGCTTCTTATCCCCAACATCACACTATACCATCCATCCTCATCCAAATCACTCCCTTCATCAAATCGCCCATCTTCCAGAAGTTCCAACACATCCTCCCACACTACCCGTTCACCTGTCAGTCTCATCCTCTCATTCATCTTCCAATTCAACCATTCACTTATCTTTCGCGGGACCGTATCAAGGAACTTCCTCATCAATTGTTTACATTCATTCACATCATCACCATACCTCTTTCTCGTCATACTCTCAAGCCTATGTGCATACATGTTCACTCTTCCCCATTCGAGCCTTCTCAAATTCATTCACCCTTTTATACTTCACACTCTCTTTCATTCATTTCACCTGCCCAATCAATCTCTCCTTCACCACATCATACCTCGGTTCCCCCACACTTGTATTCATGCGGAAAAACTCTAATACTTTTCCATCCAAACATTCATCCAGTATCCCTTATTCTCTGGGTACTTGAGCTTGCAATACCACACAAATTCCCCAAAGAATTCTTCAACACTCTTCCCACCATGCAACCTAAACTTATCCACCTTTGGCACTTCCCTTATTAAATACCCTTCCCAATATTCACCTGACTCTCACTTGAGCTGCTCCCGCTCTCACCAATCACTCTCTCCTTCATCCACATACAATGAGTCCACACTTTTTCCTCTCACCTTCTGATCCTTCCCCTTTGACCCAGTCTTTCTTCCTCTCTCTTCCATTCTCCATCCTTCCTATCACTCACTGTATCCTCCCTATACTCACACTTTCTTCCACTCATCCCATTTGTCTTATCCCTTTCAGTCGGAGCAGGAGTCAGGGTCAAGGCTCCTAGAGCCATTCCTTACTCCTTCATCATGTCATATACAGTCCTGATCATAAGTATAGGACCAGTTGAAAAACTGTAAAAATGACATTTCACACCTTTCGATACTTATAAGGTTTAAAATGAAGCTTCGATATACTAAAGGCTAAATTGTAGATGAGACAAACAAAGGTTATTTTAAACAAATTAAAGAGAAAAGACAGTTTACTCAAATGAGCTGCTCAAAAGTTTAAGACCACAACACATAATAGTCTCAATTTGTGCAAATTCTTGAGTTCTATCATTTATTGTTTGGAGTTCATGGTGTTAAGACATCATAATGCCTAGAGCTGGTAAACCTTCATTATTTGAACGTGGTCAGATTGTTGAACTGCATAAGCAAGGCCTGTTGCAGTGTGCCATCGCTGCCGAGTTTGGACGCAATAAAACAGTGATTTGCAATTTTCTGAAAGGTCCCGAGGCCTATGGAACAGAGAAGTCAAGTGGTAGACCCCCCCAAAATTACACCAACCCGCCCTAGGTAGGAGGATCAACAGGATTGTCCACCGAGACACGGTACGGTTCTCAAGTCAGATTAAGGAACTCATCGATGCTGATTGCAGTCCAATAACCATTAGACGTCATCTCAGAGGGAAGGGCCTGAAAAATTTAAAAATAGCTTCAAGCGCCTATTTTGCTTCAATGTCACAAAACTGCCCATTTAGAGTTCGCCAGGGAGTACCAGACATGGGAAGTCACAAAGCGGATGGTTTTTATTCTCTGATGGTAAAAAATTTAACCTTGACAGTCCTGACGCTTTCTAACATTACTGGCATGACAAGTAGATCCCACCTGAGACATTTTCCACATGACACAGTGGTGGACGCTCCATCATGGTGTAGAGGGCTTTTTTCTTCAAAGGAACAATGGGGCTTCAGGTTGTGCAGCGATGTCAAACGGCGGCTAGCTATGTAGAGATGCTGTAGAGGGCATCCTTCGCGACAGAGGCCCCTCATCTATGTAGTGATGAGTGCCTGCCTGCCTGCCTGACAAAGGCCTTCCTCTAGGAGAATTACATCCCTCTTTTACACCATCCTGCATGTTCACTGGATCTAAACCCAATTGAAAACATGTTTCCCCATCCTTCTTAGAAACCCTTGTATCAGGCATTTTTGAGGTTATCAACAAGAATGGTGGAGCCACTCACTACTGAGTCCTTATTCTGAAGGTTTATTGTTTTGGAGGGTTTTTCATGGTTTGGGGGTATTGGTCTTAAACTTTTGATTGATCTGCTGAGGAGCAGCTCATTTGAGTAAACTGTCTTTTCTCATTAATTTGTTTAAACTACCTCTGTTTGACTCAGCTACAATTTAGCTTTTAGTATATCAAAGCTTCACTTAGAACCTTATAAGAATCTGAAGGTGCAAAATATTATTTTTACAGTTTTTAACTGGGTCTATACTTAGGATCAGGACTGTAGTTCGGGCACCTTTTGGTTGACCTGCCTTTGTTTTTCATCCGTCTTCTCATCCATACTCATCATATTACTCTTAAATCCCTCAATCACCCTCCTCAACATCATACGTTCCTCCTCTTTCTGCAACTCCAGCCTCAGTCTCACAATCTCATCATGGAGGCCCTGTTCCACAGAAGCCATCCTTTCTCAGATGTGAGAAAAAGGAAAAAAACAAAACAATCACTATGTCCAATCCAATCCTGTCACACTCCGGGTTTCAGGGTTCGTGTCCCTATTCAGGCACCAAATGTAGTGGGCAAAAAATCGATACTCTACTCTAACCCCAATCGATCCAACCCGCTTCCTACACTACTTCAGACGTGAGGGTGCCTCAGGGTACAATGTGCCAATTTTGGCCTGGTCTCTTGCTAAAGCGACAGTAGACCCGCCCATCCCCAAGGGCCTTGTGGAGAGAGACGAACCCTTATTCCTTTCCATCTTTTGCTTCCTGTCCTTTCTCTTTTTGGGAGAAGATGGTGGTGAATGAACCCACCTCTCTCCATCGTCGGATGGAATCACTAGGTTGGACAGACCAGCCTCAGCTGGCCTGAGCCATGCAAAGAGAAGCTTGCAAAGGGGCAGATGTAGGTTAAGTGTTGGCCATGGAGCCCAAGTTCATCCCCAATGGAAGGTTTGGCTATATGTGGCTGGGTCACCTCCAGGACCGTGTCGATAACAGGGGGCCTCCATGTGCCCCCTCCCTACCTGATGCATTACACTAGCCAACAAATTTTAACTTTGTCTCTGCTACTTGAGTAAATGTTGTAATTAACTAATTTGGTGCGCTGATTCCAAATCTGTGTTCAGATTTGTCCTAGCACGTAAGGTTCCTGAGTTATGCAACTAGGCTATATGGCTCACTTTGTCACCTTGGATCAATTAATGATATAATTATTATGAGTTTGAGATGAATGAGACGTTTCTGGGCAAGGTTTGGAATCGGGGCCCCCTATTTGGCATTATGTACATACATTTGCAGACCCAGACAAGATATGTATTACATATAAAAGAGTTAGTACTCGCCTAACTATAAATTTCTTCAAAAATGTTTGAGGCTCTTACTCTTGTATGTGGATATAGGATCCTCCCATTGTAGAAACCTGTAGTAGTCACCCATCATGTTTTCGTTGAAGCGGCCTTGATACCTGCTTTCCATCATTGTGATATCTCAGTGGAACCTTTCCCCATGTTTGTCACTAATCACTAATATCACCCATATTAGATGGAAAGAAATCTAGATGCGAATGCAAGAAATGCATCTTAAAAGACATCTGACACCCCATTCGTTGATAGGCCTTTAGCATGTTGTCCACTAGTTCTTCATAGTTTTCAGCCCTATGATTACCAAGGAAGTTCTGCACTACATAGACAAATGAATCCCATACTGCCAGCTCAAGTGGAGTTAGTTTATTCCTGAACTCCCTGTCTCATATCAATTCTCTGATCTCCGAACCTAGAAAAATGCCAGCTTTAAGTTTACCATTGGTTTTCTTTGCACCAAATTTCTCTTTGAGAATCATGGGCCATTGCTTTAACAAAATTTGTGATAAGGCCAAGTCTGATATGAAGTGGTGGAAGGTAGATCTTCTGTGGAGCTACCAAAGGCATGTGCTTCCCATTGTATTGGCCAACTATGTGTTCTTCTCTTTCAGGCCACCTTTTGACAATATAATGATTCATGTCATCACAGATGTTCCATAGGCATAAGAAGCACATATTCTTTGTATATCCTAGCTGCAGTCCAAAAAGTAAAGAAATTACCTTTAGATCACCAGAGATATTCCACTTATGATGCAAGTAAGGAACACCTTCCAAAATAAATTTCATTGAGTCATATGTCTCTATCATCCCAACAATAAGTGCGACAGGATTTAAAGGGGTTTTTGTTACCATTGTATAGCAACACAGCTTTGAGGCTAGCAGTGCTTGCATTGGTGAATAGTCTCCATTCATCAGGTAAATGCTCGTTTCCTAGCTGATTCATGAGGCTATTAACATTAGTACAGAAACAAGCACCATCTTCTTCTTTATAGAAGGCAACTAAGGCCTCATGGCATTTATGGAAAGTAGATAATTTTGCACCGTCCTCTACAAGATTCCATTATTGTAGTCTGGAGCCCAACAGTTCTGCATTCTCCTTTGACAATGACAAATCCCTCACCAAATCATTTAATCTTCCTTGATTTATCAACTGGATCTTCTTTTCCTTAGAATCCTCATACATTTCATCGTCATTGTTATCCTCCTCTTCAGGCAATGAATCATCATCTTTAACTGCAGTAGCTGATGGAGGAACTGGGATTGGCATCTCCATATTATGGGGAACTGGTTTTATAGCTGACTTACAATTTTTGACTTGTTCTTATTTGAGAATCCTGCAATATGTCATACAAAAGTAGCGATGAAAAAACATGATTTGTTGGCTCACTCCATACCATTGGTACAGCAAAAGGCATACCCTTCCGTTTGCCATTTAACCACTGTGTGAGCCGCGTATAACACACAGTACAAGATTTGTGAGGTGCCCAGGGCTCATCTTGGTCACCAACTTTACAACAAAAGTAATAATTGTATGCAATTTTCACTCTTTTAACTAAATTTTTCCGCTGGTTGATTGGAGTATATCTTCCACAGATATAACAAAAGTTGTCATAGCTATTTATACATCCTTGCCGATTCATATTTTCAACTTAGTTTGTATATATCCTGTTATATACTTTTGTACAATCTTATTTCATTTATAAATTAAGTGAGAGATAAATCTGAAAGAAAAATGCAATTAATCACTTTATGTAAATACCATTTCAACACCACTACTATAATGGCTAAATTTGTGATGATATGTATGTACCTGTGATGTCCTTGGTTGGTATGATTGGTCTGGTGAAGGTTGTGCATGATAATTATGGGCATATGGGCAAGTTTAAGCTGTGGGAGTGTATGAAGGAGCGTGTGTTCCATCCGTTTCTGAGAACTGTTGTGAATGATGTTGCAACTACGTGTGAAAGGTGTTGGAAGCGAAAGGTGCAAGGTGTGCAAGTGAAATAACCGATGTTGAAAGTTTATGCGAAAGAACCGTTTGAATCGGTAGTGATTGATTGTGTGTCTTTGCTGCGTACGAGTGCTGGGGATGTTGGTATGGTTGTGATGGTTGATCATAAAAGTAAGTTTGTGTATGCAGCACCTGTGAGAAATAAAAGGAGTGTGACTGTTGCGTGTGTGGTTGAGCAGTTGTTTTTTTCTATGTGTGTATGGAAGCCTAGAAGATGTCTGGGTGATAATGGGCCTGAATTTGTAGGAGAAGTGTTTGAGCAAATGTTGAGAGAGAATGGTGTGGAGCATGTGAGAACAACTCCGTATGTACCGTCTTCAAATGGATTGGCTGAGCGTACTATAAAACCTTGTGTGAGATGTTGAGAATGATGAGTACAACAGTGAATGACTGGGATGTATGTCTGGGGAGAGTGTTGTGGGCGTATAATTCAACTGTGCATAGTGCAACTGGAATGTCCCCATGTCAGTTTGTGATGAATTTTGAAAGGCGAGTGAAAGATAGGTTTCGTTTGAGTAAAAGTGAGCAGAGTGTATGGTATGAGGCACATGAAAGGTTCCGTTCATTTGAATTGGGTGCGAAAGTATTGAAGGTGAAATATTTGAAGGGTAGGTTGAATGTGTCAAAGATGAGTGAGAAGTTTGATGGACCTTATAGAGTTGTGAGAGTTTGGGAAAATGGGGTGATGTATGTTTTGGAGAGTTTGAATGATGGTATGACTGAGAGAGTGCGAGCTCATCAGAATCAGTTAAGGAAATGGAGAGACCCTCCTGACTACTTGGTGAGCCATCCGGTGTATGGGCTGTGTAGAGAGAGAGGTAAAGTGCATGATGAGATTGAATGTGATAGTATGGATCTGTCTGGGAAAGAGCTAGTCTTAGTCTCGAGGAGTAGAAAGTGTACAAAGAAGAGTGAAAGGAAGAATGCAAGTACGAATTAAAGTAAGTCTGAGCAGTCTTTCTGGTATGGGGGAGCTTGAAAGAGAGATTAAGTGTTTGCAAAAACAGGTGAGTGATTTGGCTGGTATAAGTAGACGAGTGAGTGAGCTGCCTGTGGCTGATTTTTCTGGTTTTGGGAACAGTATGAATGATAGTGTGTTTGGGCAGAATGAACCTAGTGTGGCTGATTCTTCTGGTTTTGCGAATGGTAATAGTAGGGGTGAGTTTGTTGTAGTGAATGATGAAGTGGCTGATTTTTCAGGTTTCTGGAGGGAACCAGTCAAAGGGGTTTCTGGTATGCCTGTTGAGAATACAGGGGATATGAGTGACCTGTCTGTTTCGCAAGAGTGTACCTTGAGTTGGATGAGAGCTGTGAGTGAGGAGCTGATGAATGGGGGTATGAAGAGTCAAGGTTCTGAACGGAAGAGTATGAAAGAGTTGTCGTGAGATGGGAGAACTGGTAATGAGGGCTAAGAGTATGGTGGATGATATGATTAATAGTGATGATGAGACTGACAGGAAGACTGATGAACAACCCCGACTGATTGCTACGCGTAGCCAGGGACCAGTAGACGAGTGTGAATGGGTGCAGAAGGGTGCGATTGAGTATAAAAGGTACTGTGAGTAAGGATTTAGAGTGTATTGTGAGTCACTGTGGTCGAATGGCTTAAGGAAGGAGGGGTGTGGTGGAGCGAATGTGAGTGTGTGTATAAGAGCCATTCTCCCACCCTTTTTTCCAATACACTCTCCCTCCTTCTGTAAGAATGTGTGTGTGAGTGGGAATGGGTTTTTTATCATATTTTCTTTTGTACATATGTATTTGATTTAATGTTGTATGAGTAAGGTTATTTAACATCTCATGTTTTTTTTAATTAGCTACTAAATGTTAATGATTTTATGAGAAAGCATTCAAGTTCAGAATAAAAAAAAAAACAAAGAAACAAAAACATTGCCTGCATTTTGCAAGAGCGACTGGAATGAAAAATTTTTGGAGAAATTTAAAGAAAATTTAAGAAGTCTTTGAATAGTAGTTGACTGGATCTTGAAGAAAATTGAGCTCGGAGGTGGCAGGCCCCATAAGACCCGCACACCCAATTTTGTCACAAGAGTGACTGCCAACAAGATTTTTCCCCGGGGAGGCTGGCAAATCGTAAACCGTGGTACCACATAAGAAAACTCTTCTTTTTGTATTTGCTGTCTCTTAGTATTAATATATATATATATATATATATATATATATATATATATATATATATATATATCTTTTTATTGATTGGGTTCCAAGATAGGATTGTTTTAGTATATATATATATATATATATATATATATATATATATATATATATATATATATATATATATATATATATATATAAATAGGCTCATTGGGTGCATATTTACCCATATTTTTGTAAATATTGTATTTTCTTGTTAGTAAAAGACTGTACATACAATCCGTTTCATTCTCCTTCGATTTCTCACGTCTGGATTAGTGTAGGAAGCGGGTTGGATCGATTGGGGTTAGTCTATATTTTTAGCCCGCTACACCGCCCTGACACGGGATGCGAGATTGCGGCCCCATTATCCTCAAGAACGGGAGGCGGGGGGGGGCTTGAGAGAACTTGCCCAGAATCCTTTTGATTCGCTTCCACACCTCTGAGAGAGGTCTTCCCATTAAGTGAAGACAAATATACCGGAACCTAGCCCTAGCCCGATGAAATTCACCGACAGTGAAATAGTTCAGGGGGAAGGGGCACTTATAGTGCATGTAGGCATAGCTCTTCTGCTTGAGGTCCGTCTCACACTCGGCTGACCACCATGAGAGTGGTGCATTAACGATGGTACTCGCAAGCTAGGACAGAAACACACACTGACCAAAAGTTACCCGGTGGCTAGTCCTTCCCAATAAATCACAGTTTCCTGATGGGCAGCCAGAGAGGCAAGGTGACAGTGGATATCCTTAGTAGGTAATACTGCTCCTAGAGAGGACAGGCAAGATCTGAAGATCTCTTGTGACAGATCCAGAGGACTCAAGACTTTTAGTGGGCTTGTCAGCCAACAAGCTAGCAAAGACAGACTGCCATAAGCAGTACAGCCTTATGCACCTAAGGTGGTCAGCCATTACATGCAGGGAAGGGGTTATTGGGGGCGAGACTGATCTTCCCATTATTCGCACCTCAATGCCTGGTCTCTTGCAGCTGGTTTGTTTATAAAGGTTCCAAAGGCTCTCTTCTGATACAGCATGAAGTAGCTGATCAGGTCCTTAAGTCTAGACAGAGGGTTGAGGGAATAGTCAGAGAGAAAAAGTAATGTTGAGAGGAAGCGAGGGGGAAACGCACTAACAACTTCCCCAGGTTCTGTCAAAGAGTTCCACTTAATCCAGTGACACTGTGGCAGTATGCTCTAGATTTCCTTAAGTCACACTCTCGCTGTGTCACATGAAGAAGGTTTGGTTATTTGAGGGGAGAATGAAGGGGGTGGGGGGCTCTATTACAACCTTTATTACAAAACCAGAAAGACAAAATCGCCCCCAAACAATATAAATATATATATAGAAAAGAAATACCAGGAAATAGAATGAAATACACAAAAATATACAATCCTATTCTACCGTCTTAATTTACAATTCTAATCTTTTTTCTATTACCAATATCTTTGTGTGGCCACACTCAATATGGTTGAGCACAGCTATGATAGTAATGATGTGCACAATTTATTCTGGCCATTCTAACCTTAGGGTTTCTCGTGTTTCTTAATGAAATTACCACCCTTGGCAGTTTGCTCCGAACTTGGGAACTCTAGTTGTTGGGATTGACTCTTTTGCCAGTACTCACAAGACATCTTCAATCACTTGATATCAAACTACTCTCGCCATCCACACCAATCAATTACACAGGAAAACAAAACCATCACCTGGTTACTTCTCCATCGGTTTCTCTGTTATTCACTCTGGTCAAATTTATCACTACCAAAAATTCAGTTTTGTACTAATGTATTGTATCTTATTTCTGACAAAATCAAGGAGCAAAGTTCTGCTGGGAAAAAGGAATAAAATGAATGCATGATACAATGGAAATGCATCCTGCCCCCCATCCAGATCAGTCTCCCTATCCCTGCGGTCATTCTAGGCACCCTAAAAAAAGATAGGCATCTACATTGGTGAGGGTGATGCAAACTCCTATCTAAGAACTCCAACTACTACAAAGGGGTATTCCTAATTTGTACTGAGTCAGGGTGAGAACAGTTCTTCCTAGTATCAAGTGCAGGTAGACAAAAGGTTGAGGGGATAGTAAAAATAAAGTAGCACTGAGAGGGAGTGAGGGGAAAGTGCACCAACAATTTTCCCAGGCCCCATCAGAGAGTTCATCTCAACCCACACTGGGAGGATGTGTAGCTCTTCTAGTTACCAAGTATAACAGGCTACACAGGGTAACCCCCTGCTGGGTGCAGGATTGGGTGCTCTAGTAATTCTGGCATTTGCCAGAGGGTGTGGGTGATGCATTCTTCATTCATTGGATTATCTGAATGTGATTCCAATAACTGCTTGAAGTGCATTCATTTTTGTGTTAACTTTCTTCACTGTATTTTGTGTTGGCAGGAATTTATTGCTGTATCTAGGGTGACACAGACACCAGTCTCCCTAACCACTCACTGTAATGGTGACAGTTACCACTACTGACTGAGTTCCTTGCAAGTAATGAGTGCATTGAGACAGACGTTAATTGTGGAGATGTTCCATCAGTATTTGGATCAGAAGATGGAAATGTTGAAGAAATTATTGAACCAGTAAATTGAATAAGTATCAACACCCAAAACAGCCATAATTTAATAGAATAGTAGCACCTTATCTTACCATATACATTTTATCCACCCATGGAATAACTCATTAAACCAATCAACAATAAGTAGAGCTGTAATATACCAATATATTTAGAACACTCACAAGGAAAAATTTCCCCCATTTCATGTACTGTCATAATTTCATTTTCAACTTACTTTGGAAATGACTGTGGATAAGAGGGCTAGAAAAGCTGAAGGTTATGAAGCCTAAATGAACAAGATGAAAACTCAATTAAGTCCAGGGGTAAATAATATTGATATGAACTCACCTGAAGGAATAATTTGTTTTGATTTACAAGGTGGAGATGCAAAAGGATTGATCACATTTTCTTTGTCAAGGGGGTTCATATCATCTATAGAAAAAAATAATATATAAAAGCAAACTGAGATATGAAGGGAAGGAAAGACAATGCATGGCTTTTAAATTCAAAAATTAAAATAAAGACGTCTTGACAGCCAACAATTTTATGTGAATATAGATAATTACATAGTACATAAATCTTCACTCTGCCTCATCAAATGCTTTCCCAATGGGTGGGGTTAGCATGCATCAATGCCAATAGAAAACTACCTACCGAAGGACTTTTTTTCACAAATTTAAAGCATAATACCAATGAGGGTGATTCATCCAGAAAGTTACTAAGGAACAATCTGTAAAGAAAGTAGATGTTGTTTTGGGGAGAGCTCATCTGGCAACTGCCTACTAGGGCAAAGGTTGCTGTAATCATGTTACAGCCTTATACTAGGCTAGATTTAAAAAGCAAACACCAAATAAAAAAATACAAAAACAAAGTCAAACAAAGAGGACAAAAACAAAACAATAATAAAAAAGCAAGAAGGAAGCACTATTATGTGCCAGGGTGAGGCAGGCCTCCCCCTGGTGCAGGAACATATGACCTACAAAAATGGGTAAAATAAAATGGAAGAGGCAAGCATCATCTAAAATGTCAGATAGAGACAAGTCCGTGTACAAAAGTCTGTTATGAGTACAAGGGACAAGCAGTAGTAGCCAGGGTTGGCAAAACCCCCCAAATTTTGAACATTCAGGTTTTTTAAAAAAACAAATACTACAAGCATTATAATAACTTAGAAAAAGAATAGCTATCTCTATTTTTATAATATTAATAATTATATTAAGGTAAGAACAGAACACTGATCAGGAATTGTGGGTACCTATGATAGCTATAACCTGTAGAAGGAGAGATGAATTATGAGTCAGTATCAGAGAAATAACCTTAATTTGATACATATTTATTGAAATTATAAACATAAATATGCATTTTGAATAAAATAATAAGTAGTGTTCATTTCTTAAAAAAAAAGTTTAATTTTGAAAAAACCCAGGTTTTTTTTTTTAATTTCAGTTGAAAAAGTGCCCATCAAACTCAGGTTTTTTGATTTGCCAACCCTGGCAGTAGCGACCCCATTCGTCATGATACTAGGACAGGTAATGTACATAAAGATCACCCAGATTGGGACATTCAACAAAATGTGGCAAACAATGCAGTCATTGCAATCAGGGTTGTTGAGCTGAGAGTTAAATCTTAAGCTCCAGCTCCAAGAGTTTGAAATTTACTGGCTCAAGCTCTGGCTCCTAGCTTTATTTCATCTCCATATATTAATGATTGATATAGCTTACTGAAATTGTACTTTGCTCAGTGCTATTCATAGGTTATAATAGATGACTATTAATCTAAATTCTAATGACTACAGGATCACCACTCAAAAAACGGGCCTGCACACACTTTTTGTGATATATCCTTCAGTCATTCACTAATCACCCTTACTTTGCAGTACATGACAAATTAATGCCTGTGAACACAACTAGATCTCAATGGGAGCTCCAACAAAGAATATACTATATCAAACATTACTACAAGACAGGCTTGTTCAAGAAAGTGCAGGCCACTTTTGTGGATCAGTTTAAATGTGAAAAAGCCCCTGCCAAGAGCTGAATTCAGGACTGGTTGGACCACTTTGAGAACTATGGGACAGTGGGGAACCTCAATGCAGCCAGTAACAACTGTCTAAGCCATTCAGGATACCCCAGGAAACGCACAACTGAGCTGGATGAGAGCATGAGAGAGCCAGTTTAGCAGAGTCCAAACGCTCTGTGCGCAAGCGAAGTCCAGTGAGACTTGCAGGAGTGTGCTAGTAATGGATGTAAAGGCCTACCCATACAGAATACAGACAAAGCAGACCCTTACCACCTCAGACAAGGAGCAGAGAAAGGCTATTGCAGTCAAGATACTAGAGAAGATTCAGGAGACCCTGTGGTGGACCGAATGTGAGTGTGTGTGAAGAGCCATTCTCCCACCCCTTTTCCAATACCCTCTCCTTCTCTCTGTAAGAATGTGTGCGAATGGGAATGTTTTTTATCTTTTCTTTATATATATATATATAATTGATTTTCATGTTTTTGTTTAAAATGTATTTTTTCTCTTCCTCAGTAAATTGTTGATTCTTATTTTTGCGAAAGCCCACACTATAATTTTGTTAAAATCTCAATGTGCATTTAGCCTGCGACAGGATAATCCTACAATTTGTAAAGAGTGGCGGAGACTGTAGGGATTGAGGTACGCCATAAAGCATAAAGTTATTGTATGTCCTGATATGACAGAAGAGCTTTTTTTATAGCCTTGAAAGTGCAACCAAATCGCATTATTATACCGAGCTTGGAGGAGGAAGCTTTTTTTTTTGGTAAGACCTAGGCAATGAGTGTGAACACTCGAGTGGTAGCTGGCAGGACTTCCCCCTGGGGGTAAAACGTGAGGCCTTTTCTTTTTTGTTGTTTGTTGGATACAGTGTGCTTATTAGGCCTATTTTGTATCATTTGCTAAGCTACATGTTTGTTAGGCCTCTAGTTTAAGGATTGTATGTATTTTTTTTTTTTCAATTATGTCTTGTTTGTTTGGTGATAGGATTTTTTTCGTAATGAGATCTCAAATTTTATTTACCCCCATATCTCTTGTAAATATTTGCCACATATTTTTGTAATTTTTTGTGAATAGAGGACGGTATATTCAATCGTTTCACTCTCCCTCAGGTTTTCACCTCCAATTTAGTGTAGGAAGCGGGTTGGATCGCTTGGGAGCTTAGGGTAGATTTTCAGTTCATTTAATTTTGGCGCCCAAACTGGGACGTGGGATCTTGAAACCGGGAGCATTGTTAGGATTGAATTGCAATCCTCACCCAATTAGAGTGACAAGTAGTTTGGTTGTTTTTCCCTTTTTTTCCTATCATTTTTACTAATCCTGGAAAATGGCTTCTGCTGAGAATAGATTGCACGAAGAAGTGGTACGATTGAGGCTGGAATTGAAGAAGAGTGCTAAATGTTAAGGAGCATGATTGAGGGTTTGAAGATTGATATCATGAGTATGGATGAGAAGACAGACAGGATGAGGAAAGAAATGGACGAGAGAGAAGCAGGTCGACCGACGAATGAAAGACCTATATGACATGATGAAGGGGATAAGAAGAATGGGATGAGTGGAAGTGCTTGCGAGTCTAGAGAGGATAGGATGATTGTGATTGATAGGAAGGATGGAGAATGGAAAGTAGTAGAATGCAAGAGAAGAAGGAAGACTAGCTCACAGGAAAAGGATCGGAAGGTAAGAGGGAAGAAAGTGGACTTGTTGTACTCGGATAAAGGAGAGTGTGATGGTATGATTGGTAGGAGTGAGAGTGAGGGCAGCTCAAGTGAGAGTGAAGTGAATATTGGGAAGGGTATTATGATAAGGAAAGTGCCAAAGGTGGATAAGTTTAGGTTGCATGGTGGGAAGAGTGTGGAAGAATTCTTTGGGGAATTTGTGTGGTATTGCAAGCTCAAGTACCCAGAGAATAAGGGATACTGGATGAATGTTTGGATGGAAAAGTATTAGAGTTTTTCCGCGTGAATACAAGTGTGGGGGAACCGAGGTATGATGTGGTGAAGGAGAGATTGATTGGGCAGGTGAAACGAATGAAAGAGAGTGTGAAGTATAAAAGGGTGAATGAATTTGAGAAGGCTCAAATGGGGAAGAGTGAACATGTATGCACATAGGCTTGAGAGTATGACGAGAAAGAGGTATGGTGATGATGTGAATGAATGTAAACAATTGATGAGGAAGTTCCTTGATACGGTCCCGCGAAAGATAAGTGAATGGTTGAATTGGAAGATGAATGAGAGGATGAGACTGACAGGTGAACGGGTAGTGTGGGAGGATGTGTTGGAACTTCTGGAAGATGGGCGATTTGATGAAGGGAGTGATTTGGATGAGGATGGATGGTATAGTGTGATGTTGGGGATAAGAAGCCAGGAGCTTTCCTCCATCACAACAGTTTGTCAGCTATCGGGATGCCCTGAGGGCTGTGCCAGCTGGGGTGATGTTGAGCTTCCTGGGCCGGCAAGCTGGATGGGCGAATGGAAGGGGACAGATGAGTGGTAAGCGCATGAATGGGTATATGAGGGAGCAACCGAGGTATGTCCCAGCAAATGAGAGGTTGAATGGTGTGAGAAAGATTGTGGAATGTCGTAGGTGTGGAAGGAAGGGGCATATGTTGGCCGAATCTAGGTGGATGTCGTGCGTGTTTTGGGTGTGGTAAGAAGGGACATATAATAAAGGATTGCCAGGAAAGTGTGAAAGAGTGTTTTGAATGTAAAGAAAGAGGTCATTTGAAGAGAGACTGTCCGAAGTTGAATGGTGGAGCGACTGCTGGGGGAAGTATGCTTGTGATAATTGCGGAAAGGCTGGTCATTATGTGAGGATGTGTTGTGCCAGAGGAATGTATGTAGTTATTGTGCGATGGAAGGGCATTAGAGTGAAAAGTGTTGGATTAGACTGAGAGTGCAAGGCGTGAATGGAAAGTCTGAAGCAGGAAACTGAATTGTAAGAGGGTACCTGGTGAAGTATCCTCTGGGTTCATGAGTGCGAGTAATGTGTTGATAAGTCTGTCTAGTGTGAAAGTGCTGTCTGGTAGGAAGTCTGAGTGTGAAGGTTGAATTGAACAGGATTGAGTGTTTGGCTTTGATAGATTTTGGATGCAAAACAAGCTTGGTATATAAGGATGTGTATGACAAGCTGAGTGATAAAGGGTAGTTTGGTATGGATTGGTAGTATGAGAGTACCTATGATTGGAATGATAAGGTCAGCTGTTCAAATGCATGGTATGTTGATGAATGAGTATGAATTCTCTGTGATTGATAAGGTGAGTAGTAAGTATGCTGTGATTTTGGGGTATGATTTTATGAAAGTGAACCACATGGTTGTGAATCCTGCAAGTGATCAGATTGAGAGAAGGATTGGTAAAAATGGGGTGTATAAGTTGTATGTAGGGAAAGATGGTAGTGTTTTGAGGAGTGTGTTTACCGGTATTGAGGTGACTGCTATGCAGAGTGTAAGGCTTGTGAAGGGTGAAAGGGTGTCTGTTAGAGTGAGTTGGAGTAAAGATGTGGGTGAGAAAACTGTGATATTGGATGGAAAGGATGCGTGCTATAAGGTAAGGCGTGTTGCTTGTGTGTTTGATGACTTGATGAGAATGAATGATCCTTTTGTATGTGTGCAGGCGGACTCCAGAGGGAAAGGGCAGGTGATGGGGGATCCAAGTCCGAGATGTACTGGGTCACCTCTCCACTGTCAGTGAGGTAGGTATGGATGATAGCACAGATGTCAGGGTAAATGTTGCAAATAAAAAGATGTGTGAATGGACATATAATTAGGTGGGTAGGATGGTGAGATTGGATGGATGTTTGACTGAATATGAAAAGGAGGATGTGTATAGAATGCTGCTTGAATGAAAGCAGGTCCTCAGTAAGAGCGATCTGGATTTCGCGGTTGCAAAGCTTCCGGAATTCAAGATTATCCTGAAGGAGGATACCCCAATCTATCAGCGGCCGAGAAATTTCCCGCGTCTGTTAGCTGATGAGAAGTAGGAGCAGTGTGTGGAATTAGAACGATTGGGGGTGATTGAAGAAAGTGAGAGTGCATGGAATAGTCCGATTGTGCCTGTATGTAAGCCGGATGGAAGATTGCATCTGTGTGTGTATTATCGAAAGGTGAACGAAAGGACTGTGAAAGAAAGGTTGCCGATGTGTGTGGTATCTGAGTGTCTGTATAGTACGAGGGGCGGTCAATAAGTTTTGCGAATCGGTAGGGCAAAACAGAGATGGGCGCTGGCTGTTTGTGGGGGTGTTAGGACAAGTTATCACAAGTCAGGACCTGCAGCCGCACGCTCCTGCCTCGTCTATTTAAGAAGCAGTAGCTGATCGCAGATTGTCAGTCACATATTTTTCAACAATGGAGAAGGTTGAGCACCGCTCAGTGATAAAATTTTTGACCAAGGAAGGCAAGAATGCAAAAGAGATCCATGAACGCATGGTTGCAGTGTACACCGACACCGCCCCTTCCTATGCAACCATTGCTCGCTGTAATAGGGAGTTCCGCCATGGTTGTGAGTCCCTTGAAGATGACCCCCGTCCAAGACGCCCGTCAGACGTGACCAACGAGAACAATGTGGCCCGTGTGGAGAGGATCATCCTCAAAAATCGACGGATGAAGGTCGAAGAAATCGAGCGAGAACTTGGAATATCACATGGAAGTGTTATCAACATCATCCACGACAATTTGGCCATGACCAAGGTCTCTGCCCGTTGGGTCCCTAGAAACCTGAAGCCCCATGATTGACTTCAACGTTGTCAAAGTCAACAAGGCCAGAGTTGCACAAGCTGCCCTGCACGAGTGCGGATTCGAGGAGCTCAACAATCCCCCCTACAGTCCTGATCTGGCCCCTAGCGACTACTTTTAATTCTGCCAGCTCAAGGCTGCACTGCGTGGACGCCGGTTTGGGGACGATGAAGATGTCCAGCTCGCCGCCCAAGAGTGGATTGAACAGCAGCCGGGAGATTTCTGGTTGTCGGGAATTCGAAGCCTCAGGGACAAGTGGCGCAAGTGCATTTAAGTCGAGGGTAGTTATATTGAAAAATAATAAAACACTTTTCCTCATATCTCGTTTCCTTATATCCGAATTGCAAAACTTATCGACTGCCCCTCGTATGCATAGGATCTGCCTATTGCTGAGGAGAGGTGGCTGGTGATTGCCATCCAGCGTGCAATGAATGTTGTGTTGAGTAAGTTTGCCAGTAAGAATCTGATTGTGTTATAGATGATATTTTGATTATGACAGTTTTGAGGAGTATATGATTTATTTTTTAGGAGCCTATCTAGCGACTGCCCACTTGGGCATAAGTTGCCGGAATCCCGACAGCCTAGCACTAGGCTAATTTAAAATAAGAATATGAAAACACAACAATGATAAAGAGAGAAGATCGTAACAATTAGGAAGCAATCTCCGGGCATCAGGGGGAGGTCACCCTCACCCCGGGGCAGGAGCGTGCGACCTACAAAGAAAACAACAATAACAAAAAAAATAAAACTTAGTTAAATAAAGGGGAGAAGGCCGGCCTCCTTCAAAAAGTCAATAAGTCCACCAGTCAATGTGCACGAACTCGTCCCGAGCACAAGGGAGAGGCGGTAGCGACCCCGCCCATCCCGGTACCGGGACAGGTATCGTGCGCGAAGATCGCCCAGACTGGGACATTCAACAAGAATGTGGCGAACAGTCTGGGGGACGACGCAGTCGCCGCAATAGGGCGCTGGCGAGCGTTCCATCAGATAGCGATGCGTCACACGAGTATATCCGATTCGGAGATGACATAAAGCGACCTAAAGCCGTCGCGGCAGTGGGGGATAGGTCCATGGGAACAGACGCGGCCTAATGGCACGCAACTTTAAGTTCCCCTCGACCGTCTCCCATCTTCTTTGCCAAGCAGTCCGAAGAGCTGCCCGTATTCCTGCCATGTAGTCGGTGTGAGGAAGAGCGAAACGCTGGTCCGGTCGCAGAGTCCTGGCGGACTCTTTGGCGCCTTCATCGGCGCGCTCATTCCCCGAAATTCCTACATGTCCAGGAACCCAGCAGAAGATAATCTCGACATCTGCCCGGCTAGCCAAAACCGTGGCGTCACGGATATCGCGAACCAGGGGATGCGGAGATTCCAATGCTCCGAGAGCAATCAGGGCGCGTTGTGAGTCGCTATAGATCACAATCCGGTCTCCGAATCGGGCACGTCGCGTAATCTCCCGTACCGAGTGGTGTATTGCCACCAGCTTGGCCGTGAAAACAGACTCAGCGCCTGGTAGAGCCCCGCTGACTTCAAAAAGAGTGAATACGGCGTGGAAGCCGACCCCCTCTTGGGACTTGGAGCCATCCGTATACACTGGCACGGTTCCAGTGTGACACGATGTGTGCTCCAAAAAGGTCGAAGGCAATACTCCCGGCGCCGTACAAGCTTTGGGAGCATAGGCGTGGCGACAAATAGCCAAATGTGGTACCCTCCAGGGTAGCGTCCTGGGCAGAACCAGAGGCGCCACCGGCCCGAGAGCTATATCTAGCTCTCGAAGGAGTTTCCTGGCCCTAAACCCAAAGGGCTTAGGGCATGACTGGCGTCTCTCGGCGGCATAGGCACAATCGAGATCAGCTGTGGATGCAGTGAGAGCTGTTGGCGACTGAGGGAGGCGCCGGGCTCTCGCGTACAGGCGAGTGAGGCACTGCAGAGCGAGTGGCATCTCTCCAGCAGGCTGTCAATGGGGGAAGTGCGAAAGGCACCGGTATGCTAAGGATTTTGTTGTTTGTATGAATGTTGTATATCTTGTGAGGCATATGAGAGATGGGGATGATATGTATGTATCTGTGATGTCCTTGGTTGGTATGATTGTTCTGGTGAAAGTTGGGCATGATAATTATGGGCATATGGGTAAGTATAGGTTGTGGGAGTGTATAAAGGAGCATGTGTTCCATCCGTTTTTGAGAACTGTTGTGAATGATGTTGCGACTACGTGTGAAAGATGTCAGAAGCAAAAGGTGCAAGGTGTGCAAGTGAAACCGCCGATGTTGAAAGTTGATGCGAAAGAACCATTTGAGTTGGTAGTAATTGATATGGTGTCTTTACTGCATACAAGTGCTGGGAACGCTGGTGTGGTTGTTATAGTTGATCATAAAAGCAAGTTTATTTATACAGCGCCTGCGAGATAAAAGGAGTGTGACTGTTACACGTGTCATTGAGCAGTTGTTTTTTCATGGTGTGTATGGAAGCCTAGGAGATGTCTGAGTGATAATGGGCCTGAGTTTGCGAGTGAAGTGTTTGAGCGAATGTTGAGAGAATGGTGTAGAGCATGTAAGAACGACTCTGTATGTTCCATCTCCGAATGATGAGTATGACTTTGAATGATTGGGATGAATGGTTGAGTAGAATGTTATGGGTGTATAACTTGACGGTACATAGTGTAACTGGGGTGGGTGTCCCTGTGTCAGTTTGTGATGAATTTTGAAAAGAGAGTGAAAGATAGGTTTCGTTTAAGTGAAAGTGAGCAGAGTGTATGGTGTGAGGCACATGAAAGGTTTCATTTGTTTGAAATTGGTGTAAAAGTAATGAAGCTAAAAGTAAAAGGTAGGTTAAATGCATCAAAGATGAGTGCAAAGTTTGAAGGAGCATATAGTGTTGCGAGAGTCTGGGAGAATGGTGTGACAGATGTTTTAGAGAGTTCGAATGAAGGTGTGACTGAGAGAGTGCAGGCTCATCAGAATCAGTTGAGGAGGTGGAGAGAACCTCCTAACTACCTGGTGAGCTATCGGGTGTATGAACTGTGCAGAGAGAGAGAGATAAGGTGCATGATGATAAGGAATGGGATAGTGTGGATCTGTCTGGGAAAGACCTTGTCTTGATCTCGAAGTGTAGAAAGCGTGAAAAGAAGAGTGAAAGGAAGAATGCAAGTACAAATGAAAGTAAGTCTGAGTAGAATCTTTCTGGTATGGGTAAGCTTGAGAGAGAGATTGCGTGTTTGCATAAGCAGGCGAGTGATTTAGTTGATGTATGTAAGTAGACGAGTGAATGAACTGCCTGTGGCTAATTTTTCTGGTTTGGGGAACAGTATGAATGAAATTATGTTTGGACAGAATGAACCTAGTATGGCTGATTTTTCTGGTTTTACAAATGGTAAGGGTAAAGGTGAGTTTGATGTGGAGAATGAGGAGGTGACTGATTTTTCTGGCTTCCAGCGAGAACCAGTTGAAGGGGTTTCCGGTGTAGCCTGCTGAGAGTAGAGGGGATGTGAGTGATTTGTTTGTTTTGCAAGAGTGTACCTTGAGTTGGATGAGAGCTGTGAGTGAGGAGCTGATGAATGGGGGTATGAAGAGTGAAGGTTCTGAATGGAAGAGTATGAATGAGTTCTGTTGAGAGATAGGAGAACTGGTAATGAAGGCTAAGAGTATGGTGGACGACATGATTCATAGTGACAAGGAGACTAACAGGACAACTGATGAACAACCCTGATGAATGGGGGTATGAAGGGTGAAGGTTCTGAATGGAAGAGTATGAATGAGTTCTGTTGAGAGATAGGAGAACTGGTAATGAAGGCTAAGAGTATGGTGGGTGACATGATCCATAGTGATGAGGAGACTAACAGGACAACTGACGAACAACCCTGACAGATTGCTACGTGTAGCCAGAGACCAGTAGACGAGTGAGAATGGGTGCAGAAGGTCGCAATTGAGTATAAAAAGTACCATGAGTAAGGATTGAGTGTGTATGGGAATGACTGTGGTCGAATGGCCTAAGAAAAGAGGAGTGTGGTAGAGCGAATGTGAGTGTGTGTGAAGAGCCATTCTCCCACCCCTTTCCCAATACCCTCTGTAAGAATGTGTGTATGAATCGGAATGTTTGGGATTTTTTTTTCTTTTTATATATTTATTTAATTTTCATATTTTTCTATAAAATGTTTTTTTTCTCTTCCTCAGCAAATTGTTGATTCTTATTTCTGCAAAAGTCCACTTAAATTTTTTTTAAAGTCTCATACGTGCATTTAGCCCAACAGGATAATCCTACAATTTGTAAAAAGTAGTGGAGACTGTAGGGTTTGAGGTAAGCCCTAAAAGTTATTGTACGTCCTGATAGGACAGAAGAGCTTTTCTATAGCCTTGAAAGTGCAACCAGATCGCATTATTATACCAAGCTCGGAGGAGGAAGCTTTTTTTGTAAGACCTAGGCAATTAGTGTGAATACTCGAGTGGTAGCCGGCAGGACTTCCCCCCAGGGGTAAAAGGTGAGGCCTTTTTCTTTTCTTTGGAGGGAGGGGGGGGATCCAGTGTGCTTATTAGGACTCTTTTGTATCATTCGTTTAGTTACATGTTTGTTAGGCCTCTAGTGTAAGGATTGTATTTATTTTGTTTGTTTTTTTTCAATTATCTCTTGTTTGTTTAGTGATAGGATTTTTTTAGTAATGAGATTTCAAATTTTATTTACGCCCATATCTCTTGTAAATATTTACCCCATATTTTTGAAATTTTTTGTGAATAGAGGACGGTATATCCAATCGTTTCATTCTCCCTCAGGGTTTCACGTCCAATTTAGTGTAGGAAGCGGATTGGATCGATTGGGAGTTTTGGGTGGATTTTCGGCCCACAACTAGATCTCAATGGCATCTCCAGCAAAGAATATACTACGTCAAACATTACTACAAGACAGGCTCATTTAAGAAAGTGCAGGATACTTTCATGCATCAGTTCGAATGTGAAAAAGCTCCTATAAAGCAAGAATAAGTTGAGTCAAGTGACTCAACTTCTTCTTGCTTTATAGAATTATTTAGATTTGAAGAAATGCTATTTCCGATATAAATAATCAACCCACCACCCGTCTTTTCTCCCCTTTGACTAATGTACTTATCATAACCCTGTAGTTCAAATTCACTCACATTGTCATTAAATTTATTTTCATTAACCCATGATTCTATTACACATATTATATCTATATCTTCCTCAACAGTGATCATTTAGTTCAAGAATTGACTGTTGGGAAAGCATTGGGAAATAGTGACCATCAGATAGTTCATTTTAACTTGGGAATTGAGAAGGGTAAAATCCCCGAGAATGCTGTAAAAGTTCAAAATTTTCATAAGGGAGATTATGTAAAACTCCGAAGCTTGCTAAATTTTGTAGACTGGGATGTAGAATTCAGAGATAAAAATGCTTATGGTATGTGGGATATTTTCAAGCATATAATAAATGTAGTCCAAGAACAATGTATCCCAATGAAGGCCATTAGGAACAAAAGTAGGAAACCATTATGGTGGAATCAGGAGATAGCTAGAAAAATTTCAGAGAAGAAAAGGGCATACAAAAAATTATAGGTACAAAATAATATTCAAAATTTAAGTGATTATAGAATGGCTAGGAATGAGCTAAATAAGATTATAAAGAAGAACAAAAGGGTGTCAGGAATTAAATTAGCTCAGGATAGCAACAAAGATCCTAGAAAGTTCTTTAGGTACTATAAAATTAATAACAAGTCTGGCAGAGTTAAAATAGGAACTATCAAATATGAAGGGGTTGTGAGAGAAACTGATGAGGAAATAGTTGAGGTACTAAATGGTCATTTTGCATCAGTATTTACAAAGGAGAAACTAAATAGTCTTATGTATAGTACTCATGGGTCAGGGAAAGAGGTGTTTACTACCATTAGTGTGGATCGGAGGACGATAAAAGGACTAATAGGTGAGTTAGATACTACCAAGGCCTCCGGCCCTGATAATATTCATTCTAGGATACTTAAAGAAGGGGTAGAAAGTATCTCAATAGCTCTGGAGAAGTTATATACTAGGTCACTGGAATATGGAGAAATACCCGATGATTGGAAGAGAGCGAATGTAGTCCCCATTTTCAAGAAGGGTAGTAAAGAGGATCCAAATAACTTTAGACCGGTTAGCCTAACTCCTGTAGTCTGTAAAATTCTTGAGAAAATAGTTAAAAAAGGGATTTGCCAACATCTAGAGAGGGAGGGGTTAATCAGTGATGCTCAGAATGGGTTTAGATCAGGTAGATCATGTTTGACTAATTTACTAGACTTTCTGGAGTTTGTAACAGATCAAGTAGATAAGGGAGAGAATGTAGATATAATTTACTTAGATTTTAGTAGAGCATTTGATAAGGTACCACATAGAAGACTAGTTCATAAATTAAAAATGATTGGGATATGTGGGAGTGTTTCAAATTGGATAGCTGAGTGGCTGAAAGACAGGAAGCAAAGGGTAGTGCTAAATGGTGTAAAGTCAGAGTGGAGGGATGTTATCAGTGGGGTTCCTCAGGGATCAATTCTCGGTCCATTATTATTTGTCATCTATATAAACGATCTTGGGGAGGCAGTTAATAATAAAGTATCAATTTTTGCGGATGATACCAAATTAGCAGCTGTAGTTAAAGATATTGATGATAATTTTAAAGTGCAGGGGGATTTAAATAAATTGTTATCCTGGGCACATAAGTGGCAAATGACTTTCAACCTTGATAAGTGCAAAGTTATTAACATGGGAAAAGATAATAGAGAATTTAACTATGAAATGGATGGGCATTGGCTGAGCTCAGTAGAGGATGAGAAAGATCTAGGAGTAGTAATAGATAAGTCATTAAGGTTTTCTAAGCAGTGTATTGAAGCAAGAAATAGGGCAAATAGAGCGCTGGGTTTTATTAAGAGAAATGTCAGTTACAAAAGTAAGGAGGTTATTCTTAAACTCTATAACTCTTATGTTAGGCCACATCTAGAGTACTGTATACAGGCATGGTCCCCACATTTTAGACACGATATTAACCTTCTCGAGTCAGTGCAACGGAGGGCAACAAAGATTATTCCTTCCCTGAGGCACCTTGAATATATAGATAGACTGAGGGTATTAAATATGTTCTTGTTCGAAAGGAGGTGTGTGAGAGGGAATATGATTGAGCTGTTTAAAAAAAATTCTGGGATAGATAAATTGGATGTTAGCAAGTTTTTTGAGTTAGATGATGGAAATCGGACTAGAGGTCACCACTTGAAAATTAAAAAGCAAGGGTGTAAGTTGGATTTAAGAAAATATTTTTTCACCAATAGAGTGGTGGACTTCTGGAATAAATTGCTGCGGAGGGTAGTAGGTCTTCCAAATTTAAATGTATTTAAGAGTAGGTTGGAGGAGTTTATGTGGAGGGAAGGTTGTGATGGTTCCTAAGTTTTGTATATATTAATATGGTTTGTATATATCTATAGCTGCATGATTTAGTTCTTGACAAGCCTTGATTGGTGATATCCTTGTTTCTGGACGCAATCCTCTGGATGTAGTTTTCCTGGGAGTTTGGGTGCCTTAAAAAAGAGGCCGTTTGACTCCGATGACCTATGATGAGCCCTTGTGGCTTTTGTCATCTGTTATATTATATTGTGGGAGACTTTGATTTTGTCTTCCCCTGGTGATGGTGCTTTTTGTGGGTGGGTTTTGACAGATGCGGATGACCTTTGATAGGCCCTTGTGGCTTTTGTCATCCGTGAAATTATGTTATGTTATAACTAAATAACTCATCTTTCTTATTTTTAAGACAACGCGCATTGGTATAAAGAAAACTCAGTCCTCCTAAGGCTGAAGCACCTCTTTTAGAATCAATACCAGCCACTCTATCTCCTCTGCATCTCTTTCCTTTCCCTGCCCCACCCTGTACTCATATATTTCCCTGACCACAATCAGAAACTAGTTCATCTCTTTCCTTTCCCTGCCCCACCCTGTACTCATATATTTCCCTGACCACTATCAGAAACTAGTTTCCAGCCAGCAAAGACCCAATGACACTATCTAACTACTGCGACAATACATCAACCCCATTGGCCAGAAGGCTCCCATCTGAGAAACGGGTCACCTTCAGCTCTCTACCAATCAGGCTAGCTAAAGCTCTCCTCTGATGGATTATATTGCCCTTAGCCAACATGCTACCATCAGTGGGGCGAAGAAGAAGAGTTTCAAGCAAGTGGGCTTGAAAATGCCAGGTAGTATCTGAATGCAGGATCCCAACATAATCGAGGTTCTGCTCTGAGCACTTGCAATGTTGGTTTTTGTCTAGGACTTCCAACCCACGGAAGCACCAGGGCAGACGTGCCGACCTCGGCTTGGTCACATACCGAAATGGCAGCAGAGCCATCCGTCCCCTGCTGAGAGAGATGAGTGCCTTTCCTATTACTTTTCTATTTAGGAGAGGAGGGTGGGGAATGAACCCCCTTCTCTCCTCTGCCAGAAGGAACTCTAAGGCAAAATTGACCGGCCTAGCAAAGATCCTTCACTAAAATGGAGAAGGTCTTGGCTGTCAAAGTGACACACAGCTGAGGGAAGAGATCCCTCATCTCCTTGTGAGTCCTAGGGGCCCTAACGTGTCTGTGGAGAAGTTGGCACAGGGGCAGAATCAGGTTTGGTGCTTGGTACTGAGCCTGTGTTCAACCCTCTGCAAGATCCTGCAGTCTGAGGATGGGTCACCTCTGGGTGGGACCATGTTTATCTAAGGAGGGGGGGCTCCGTATGGCCATCCCCCAACCAAGAAATCACAGATCCCATTTTTTTTAGGTTCCTTTAGTCTAGTCTAATACAGGTGAACCGGCATCTGTCAGGGAGCAGGTACAGATACCCCCTGTAAACTCAAGATGTATGCCAGCAATATCTTGGGAGATATGGGCCAATGGACCTTGTTATCCCTTGCCTTCCGAAGGGGGAGAGACTTATTGACTGCCTGCTGTCTTGGCAGTCCTGAATGAAAGCAAAGAAGGGAATGCCACTGAAGAAGAGATAAGAGTTGCCCAAGGGTGCCCTATGAGAAAGAGAAAGGTATAAGGGGGTGTCCATTGCATCTATAGACTTAGGATTTTGTATTTTTTTCCTTTCGAGTCCATCTGGCGACTGACTAGTAGGGCAAAAGTCGGCAAACTCACACGCAAGCCTAATGTTAGTCTAGATTAAAAAAATATATATATATATATAAAGAACAAATAACAGATAAAAAAGCTATAAGGTAACAAGAAGGAAGCGAGCTCTGGTGTAGGGGGTAGGTCCACCACTCCCCAGGGCATGAACATGCGATCTAAAAAAAGCAGTAAAAAAAATGGATGAAACCAGCCTCCTCCAAAAAGTTGTATAGTCTGCAAATCTGTGTGCACAAACCAGTCCTGAGTACAAGGGACATGCGGTAGCGACTTCACTTATCTACGTATCGGAACAGGTAACGTGCACGAATATCACCTTCATATCCTGGAGCTTCATATATATATATATTTTTTTTAATTAAGGGGCTATCTGGCGACTGCCGACTTAGGCATTAGTCGCCGTAAACAAAGGCTACTTTAAAAATTAAACAGGAAACAATAAAAAGAGAGAACAATAACAAAAACAACAACAATTAAACTGGGTTAAATGAAAGGGAGAAGGCCAGCCTCCCCCAAAAAGTCAATAAGTCCACTAGTCATGGTGCACGCACTCGTCCCGAGTACAAGGGACAGGCGGTAGCGACCCCGCCCATCCCGGTACCGGGACAGGTATCGTGCGCGAAGATCACCCAGACTGGGACATTCGACAAGAATGTGCCGAACAGTCTGGGGGACGACGCAGTCGTTGCAATAGGGCGCAGGCGAGCGCTCCATCAAGTAGCGATGCGTCACACGAGTGTGTCCGATTCGGAGACGACAGAAAGCAACCTGAAGCCGCCGCGGCATTGGGGGATAGGTCCATGGGAACAGTCGCGGCGCAATGGCACGCAACTTTAAGTTCCCCTGGACCGTCTCCCATCTTCTTTGCCAAGCAGTCCGAAGAGCTGCCCGTATTCCTGCCATGTAGTCAGTGTGGGTTAGAGCGAAACGCTGTTCCGGTCGCAGAGTCCTCGCGGACTCTTTGGCGCTCTCATTCCCCGCAATTCCTACATGTCCAGGAACCCAGCAGAAGATAATCTCGACATCTGCCCGGCTCGCCAAAACCGTGGCGTCACGGATATCGCGAACCAGGGGATGCGGAGATTCCAATGCCCCGAGAGCACTCAGGGCGCTTTGTGAGTCGCTATAGATCACAATCCGGTCTCCGAACCGGGCACGTCGCGTAATCTCCCGTACCGAGTGGTGTATTGCCACCAGCTCGGCCGTGAAAACAGACTCAGCGCCTGGTAGAGCCCCGCTGACTTCAAAAAGAGTGAATACGGCGTGGAAGCCGACCCCCTCTTGGGACTTGGAGCCATCCGTATACACTGGCACGGTACCAGCGTGACACGATGTGTGCTCCAAAAAGGTCGAACGCAATACTCCCGGCGCAGTACAAGCTTTGGGAGCAGAGGCGTGGCGACAAATAGCCAAATGTGGTACCCTCCAGGGTGGCGTCCTGGGCAGAACCAGGGGCGCCACCGGCCCGATAGCTATATCTACTTCTCGAAGGAGTTTCCTGGCCCTAAACCCAAAGGGCTTAGGGTATGACTGGCGTCTCTCGGCGGCATAGGCACCATCGAGATCAGCTGCGGATGCAGTGAGAGCTGTTGGCGACTGAGGGAGGCGCCGGGCTCGCGCGTACAGGCGAGTGATGCACTGCACGTGGCGCAGAGCGAGTGGCATCTCCCCAGCATCGACCAACAGGCTCTCAATGGGGGAAGTGCGGAAGGCACCGGTCGCAAGGCGAAGGCCGGTGTGGTGGATCGAATCCACCTTCCGCAATAAACGCTCGGCTGCGGATGCATACAACTCGCATCCGTAGTCGAGCTTCGAGCGAACAAAGGATCGATAAAAAAGTAAGGCGGTAGCCCTATCAGCGCCCCAAGCGCTGAACGTCACGGAACGGAGAATGTCCATGGCGCGGGTACAACAGACCCTAAGGCTGCGAATATGAGCCTCCCAGGTGAGGCGTCGGTCGAATACAAGACCAAGGAAACGGTGCGACTCAACCACATCCAGGCGCACCCCATTAAGAAACAAATCTGGGTCGGGGTGAAGCCGTGGATGGCGGCAGAAGTGCACCACCTTAGTCTTGGCCAAAGAAAAGCGAAACCTGTGCGCTTCGGCATAGCAAGAGACGCGGTTCAATGCCTGTTGGAGTCGACGCTCCAGAGTTGGCATCTGGGCCGCGCCAAAAGAGATCAAAAGGTCGTCCACGTAGAGCATAGCGAGAACATCTTCCGGCAGCACCGAGGTGATGCCGTTGATGCTCAGGGCAAAGAGTGTGACACTGAGGACACTTCCCTGCGGGACACCCTCTTCCTGCTCCTTTGGGCCGGAGAGGGCTCCCCCCACCCGTACGCGGAATCGACGATCTCGCAAAAATTCAGATATAAAAATTGGGAGGCGTCCCCTCGCCCCCATCGTGTGGAGAGTCTCCATGATACCATATCGCCATGCGGTATCATAGGCCTTCTCCAGATCAAAAAACACCGTGGCGTAGTGCTGTCTACGAAGGAAAGCCTCGCAGACGGCACTTTCCAGTCGGAGCAGAGCATCCGACGTGGAGTGGAACTTACGGAAGCCGCACTGTGCAGAAGACAGATGGCCTCCGCTGTCCAGGAAATAGGCTAATCTAACATTTACCAATTTCTCCATCAACTTGCACACGCAAGAGGTTAGAGAGATTGGGCGGAAACCGGTCGGAGTAGAGTGATCTCTCCCCGGCTTGCGAAAGGCGAGCACAGTAGCGATTCGCCAGGAGTCTGGGAGAAGACCTTCCACCCAGATCCTGTTGAACAAATCTAACAGAAAGGCCATGCCTCGCTCACCCAGGTGTCGAAGCATGGCGTACGGGACATCGTCCGGACCATGGGCGGTGTCCGCGCACGAAGCGAGAGCGGAACGCAACTCACTCACAGTAAACTTGTCGTTGAAGGGTTCTCCGCCTCTGGAGGTAAAGTCCAGCCGGCGGCCTTCCACGACATCACGACGTGCATTGAATGCTGGCGGAGCAGCATCACGGCTAGAGAATGCGGAAAAAGGATTCCGCCACGGACGCGGGGTCCGAGATTGCGGTCCCATTCTCCTGGAGAACGGGAGGGGGGTCCTGCGAGAACTTGCCCCGAATCCTTTTGACTCGCTTCCACACCTCAGCTAAAGGGGTCTTCCCGTTAAGTGAAGACACGTATGCCCGTCAAGAAGAGCGGAGGGCGTGCTTCGAAATATACCGGAACCTAGCCCTAGCCCGACGAAATTCACCGACAGTGAAATCGTTCGGGCGGCGCTTATAGCGCATGTAGGCATAACGCTTCTGTTTGAGGGCCGTCTCACACTCGGCCGACCACCATGGGAGTGGTCGGCGTGCAAAACGGCCAGACGTCCTAGGAATAGTAGTCAGGCCCACGGCGATGAGGTTGCCGGAGAAGAACTCAACGGCCTCATCTACCGACCTAAACTCCTCAACTGAGATAGAGAATTCAGTCATTTCCTGAAATGCAGGCCACCGCGCCCGCGGCAGGCACCACCGAGGTGGTCTCTCAGGCGGCAGTTGCCCTGAAAATGATATTTGAATGGGAAAGTGATCACTACCATGGAGGTCATCGACCACCCCCCAATCAAAATCAGGCTGTGCATCCGAAAAGCACAAAGATAGGTCAAGGCAAGAAAATGAAGCGGTTCTCGGACAGTAATGCGTAAACTCATCCACGTTTAGGACACCCATCTCAAGCTCTTCGATCAGATCGGCAAGGACTTGTCCCCTGGGATTTATGGAGTAATCTCCCCAGAGAGGATGCCTGCCGTTCAGATCTCCAAGCAACAGATAGGGCCTCGGCAACCGTCAGCTGACGGTGGAATGTACGCAGAAATGATAGTATACCTCCTATCCAAGTGCAGCTGCACAGCCACTGCCTGAAAGGAGGTATCTAAAGAGAAAGGAAGAACGGAGACATCATGCCGGGTGTAAACCGTGCATCCCCCAGCCCGGCCATCCCGCGGTGGTGGGGTAGCAAGACCCTTATACCCCGGGAAGGCAGGCAGGGGGCACGCGCCTAGCATGGTCTCCTGCAAAAAAATAGCTAACGGGGAACGGGACGAGGCGAGCCTCCGCAGCTCCTCCCAGTTGGCCCGGAGTCCACGGCAATTCCATTGAAGGAATATGCCCTCCAGGCCTAGCTCGGAGGAGACGCGGGGGCCCTCCTCGAATTGAAGACCCTCACGGGAATGGCCGTACGCTTCCCGGGGGCAGAACCCCGGGCACTGTTGGCCGGACAAAGCGCTGGAGGCGCTGTCGCCTTCGAGGACTTATTAGGGGAGGTTGGGCTCGCCATGCGAGTCTTTTCCTCCCTCCGCCTCGAAACCTTAGGCGGGCGCTGCGGCTTCGGAGGCGGGGGGGCCTCTTTTCGAGGAACCACCGTCTCCGAGCCACTCGCTCCACCTCGGGGCGTGGGCGAAGGAGCCGAAGCTCCTTTGTTGCTGTCCTCCTTTCGGGGGACAGCTTTAGGAACCCCTGAGGATGGCCTAGTGACCATCTTCAGGGGTGTTGCCTCCTGTGAGTCTAACGACTCGGTGGAGGCGCGTGGCCGTTTCGCCTTGCGGGAAACGGTCACGCTGGGGAAAGAGGGGGGAGCCCTGGTTTTAGCCGGGGCTGGGTATGAACCCTTTTTGCCGCCAGCTTTACCAGGGGAGCGCCCGGGTTGGGTAGAGCCCGCAGAAGGGCTCCGAATGGGCGCGGAAACAACCGTGCTCGTTGGCCTGGATGGGCCAGGAGCAGAGGGTGCCTTTCGAACTACTGAGGCATATGACGTCCCAGGCAGAGCTGGGCGCGCCAGGACCAAGTCCTTAGCCTCGCGGAATGAGAGTCTATCCTGGGCCTGAACGGCCAGGATTTCTTTCTCCAGGAGATATGCACCACATTGCTTCGAAGAAGCAGGGTGCGGCTCTCCGCAATTGACACTCTCCGCAATTGACACACGATTTGGACTTATCGTGTGCGACCTTGGAGCAATTTACACAGACTTCGGGTGACCCCGACTTTGCACGTCTACATCAGCGATTCGTATGGCCGAAGCGGTGACAGTAATAGCACCGCCGCGGCCGTGGCACGAATGCCTTCACGCGGTAGCGGTACCAACCGGCACGCACCGACTCAGGGAGCTTGTCACTGTCGAACGTGACGAAGAGTGTAGGGGTGGGTCTCGAAGCCCCTCCCTGTTTTTCATCACACTTTCGACCTTGACCGCCCCATGGTCGGCCAGCTCTAGGGTGATGTCCTCAATGGAGTAGTCAACGAGTTCCCTTGCATAAACTACTCCTTTCACAAAGTTCATGGTAGAGTGCGGCGTCACACTCACAGGGGTGCCATGAAGTGTCCGAAGAGCACTTATCTTGGCCGCCTCGGCGGGATTCGCCGCATTCGCCAGAAGGCTGCCGTCCGAGAAACGGGTCACCTTCGGCTCTCTACCAATTGCACTAGCTAATCCTTTCCTCTGATGGATCATGTTGCCCTTGGACATGGTGCCATCAGTGGAGCGAATAACGAGGAAGCGTTTGAAGCCAGCGGGCTCGAAAACGCCAGGGAACCTCTGAATGAGGGGCCCCGATGTCATCGAGGCTCCGCCCTGTGCACTCTTGGTGTTAGTCTTGGTCAGGGGCTCCGCACACGAGGGGGTAGAGGGGCCGGATGTGCCGATCTTGGCTTGGTCGCCTACCAAAGTGGTAGCAGACCCATCCGTCCCTGCAGCCCCCGCCAATGGAGAGGAGCCCCGAGTTTTTTTCGTCTTTTTAGTCTTCTTTGTCTTTTTCTTTTTTGGAGAGGAGGGCGGGGAATGAACCCGCTTTTCACCTCCGCCGGCAGAAGCCCCCAGGCCAGATGGACCGGCCTCAGCCAGGTCCCTCTCCGGAATGGAGAAGGTCCTGGTTGTCGTAGGGGCACCTGTCGGAGGAGATCCCTCCCCTCCTTTTACTGCCTCGGAGCCCTCAGCCATTTGAGGAGGACCTTGCATAGGGGCGGATTCGGGTTCGGTGCTTGGCGCCGAGCCCGAATTCCCCCCCATGGAAGGCCCTACTGTCTGAGGCTGGGTCTCCTCAAGGACCATGTTTATCACAGGAGGGGCCTCCAGTTGGCCATCCCCTCCCAGGACATCACAGGTCCCCTTGGCAGTGTCGCCAGTCTTGTGTAGGGAGGCACAGGCCTTGACCCCAGCAAGGTTTAAAATTCTTGCCAGCAAGTCTTTTGAGGGAAGCGACCGAAGGGGCCTGGCTTCCTTCTCCCCCCTAAGGGGGTTTGCCCTACCGAGCCACTTTGATGCGGAGCGGCTGGCTAAGGGCTTCCTGCTGGCTTTCTTGGCAGTCCCCTTGGAAAGAAAAGAGGGGACTGCCGCTGGGAAAAGGGAGGTGCCCGAAAGCACCTCCAGAGAAGGGGGTGAGGGGGAGTCCCCTGCACCCGTAGGCGAAGGAGAGGAGTAAGCCTCCTCTCCGGTTAGAGAAATATGGAGGGTTCCCTGTGCAAGCACAGGGGGGGGGACCTCCATTTTTTTGCTGGAGCTGCCCGAGGGCGGCTCCGTCGATGAGCAAGGGGGAGTTAAAGGGGTTTGGTGTTTTGAAAATTCATCCATGGGCATGGTGACCCTATTTTTGCCACGGGACTCAATAGCTCATCACCTCTTGCAGTTGCCCACACTGCAAGAGGTGCTTACAAGCCCGGCAGAGCCAGGCGCTGCCATTTGGGACCACCCCTCCCGCCTGGTGGCCTGGCAGTCCATCGGCATGGCGGCTCCACCTTAGACACGGCGTATAAATGATAGATTTTGAAGACGAGAGGAAAAGGGATGTGAGGAAGGTATGGGTGGGGATGAAGCAGGTAGTTAAAAACCAGCCACCCCAGACCGGAGCTCAGGGGTTAGGGAACATTGTCCCCCACCCCCTCAGCCCCGATGCGGGATGGTTGGCTGAAAGGAAGGTCAGCATCTACCCTGTGAAATTAGAGGCTGACCAGAGAAAATTGTGGGAGAGGTTGTGTGAAAAGAGAGGAAACAAGTATTTTGAAGGAAGGAAGAGAGGCTAAGCTGGGGCCGGACAGAGTGCTGAGTCCCGTCAGCACGGCGGCCAGGATGGCAAATCGCCGCGCCCCTTACGGGGCTGGAGCTTCATAAGCCGGATCTTCTTATCTAAGATCTTTTTATGCCTGGTCCACTTATTTGGGTTCTCCAATACTCCAGCTATTTGTTATAAATAAGTATACCTGTATCACCTTGATCATTTAATTAGATATCTCAGTCTTATATTTAATTTTGTCTGAGGGGAAACATCTTTATGATGTTCTTAAAATTCTGTGTAAAAAACTGTATAAATATGTAAATATATGTAGTCCTTAGTATTTAAATCTATTTTTGTAATCTTTTTTTTTTTTTTTCCGTTACTAACCCAATTACTCACATTATTGCAGTTCTACCTCTTTCTTTCCTTTGCTTAAGTCTGCCCTCTCTCCTGATTTCTTCAATTCTGTATAATCTTGAACACTGAACCTGTTCAAGCCTTTCTCCCTTTTACCCTCCTACTATCTCCTTTCCTATTTCTCCCCCGAATACTCCTTCTCCGAGTTGTCATTTGGACTGGATTTACACCCTAGTCGAGAAACCTCTTGAACAACTCACCTATCATCGAATGTTCCGCTGATCTAAATCTGAGCGGCAACATTTACACCGTGAGTGTGTCCAAGTTAGAGATAACAGAAAGGAACCCAAAGCCATTACGGCATTGGAGGATAGGTCAATGGGAACAGTCGCAGCACAAGGGCACAAAACTTAAAGTTCCCCTCAACTGTCTCCCATCTTTGCTAAGCACCCTGGAGAGATGCCCATATTCCTGACATGTAATCGGTGTGATGAGGAGTGAAACCCTGGTCTGATCGCCCAGTCCTCACAGATTCTTTGACGTCCTCATTCCCCACAATTTTCACATGTCCAGGAGCCCAGCAGAAGATAATCCTGACATCCACCCGGCTCACCAATAACGTGGCATCATGGATATCGCATAACAGGGAATGCGGAGATTCCAATGCACCGAGAACACTCAGGGTGCTTTGTGAGTTGCTATAAATCACATACTGGTCTCTGAACTGGGCACGTCGCATTATCTCCCATACCGAGCACTGTATTGCACCTGGTAGAGCCGCACTGACTTAAAACATGGGGGATACGGCAGTGAAACCGACCTCCTCTTGGGATTTGGAGCCATCCGTATACACTGGCACAGTTCCAGTATGACACAAAATGTGCTCCAAAAAGGCCAAATGGAATACTACCAGCGCTGTAGAAGCTTTGGGAGCAGAGGCGTGGTGACAAATACCCAAAGGTGGCATCTTGGGCAGAAACAGGGGCACCAACATACCAAGCGCTATACCTAGCTCTCAAAGGAGTTTCCTAGCCATAAACCTAAAGGGCTTAGGGTATGACTGGCGTCTCTCGGCGGCATAGGAACCAACGAGATCAGCTGCGGATACACTGAGGGCGGTTGGCGAGTGAGGGAGGCACCGGGCTCTCGCGTACAGGCGACAAGTAGGCTCTCAATGGAGGAAATGCAGAAGGCACCAGTTGCCAGGCTAAGACCGGTGGGGTGGATCGAGTCCACCTTCGGTAATACACGCTCGGCTCAGGATGCAATAAACTCAGATCTGTAGTCAAGCTTCAAGCGAACAAAGGATTGATAAAAAAGTAAGGCAGTAGCCCTATCAGTGTCCAGGCACTGAACATCACAGAACAAAGAATATCCATGGCGCGGGTACAAGACCGCATAAGGCTGCGAATATGAGTCTTCAAGGTGAGGCGTCGGTCAAATAAATGACCAGGGAACAACGCAAGTCCACCACTTCCAGGCGCATCCTATTGAGAAACAAGTCTGAGTCAAGATGGATCTGTGCACTTCTGCATAGCAAGAGACGCAGTTAAATGGCTGTTGAAGTCAACACTCTAGAGTTGGCATCTGGGCTGTGCCAAAAGAGATTGAAAGGTCGTCCAAGTATAGCGTAGTGAGGAACTCTTCCGGCAGCACCGTGATGGCATTAATGCGGGACACCCTCTTCTTGCTCCATTGGGCCACAGAGAGCTCCCCCCAACTGTACACGGAATCGACGATCTTGCAAAATTTCAGATATATATACCGTATCGCCATTCGGTATCATAGCCCTTCTCCAGATCGAAAAACACCTTATCGTAGTGCTGCCTACGATGGAAGGCCTCGCAGACAGCATTTTCCATCGAGGCAGAGCATCCAACGTAGATGGAACTTGCGGAAGCTGCTGTGCAGAAGACAGATGACCTCTGCTGTTGAGAGAAAAGGCTAATCTAACATTAGCAATCTCTTCATCAACTTGCACATGCAGGATGTTAGAGACATTGAGCGGAAAGTGGCTTGGGTAGAGTGATCACTCCTCCGTTTGCGAAAAGCGAGCAAAGTAGTGATTAGTAAGGAAGCTGGGAGGATACCCTCTATTCAGATCCAATTGAATAAATCTAACAGAAAGACCATGCTCACTCACCCGTGTCAAAGCATGGCATAAAAAACATAGTCCGGACCATGGACGGAGTCCTCGCATGAAGCAAGAGCGGAACACAACTGACTCAAAGTAAACGTGTCAAAGGGTTCTCCGCCGCTGGAGGTAAAGTCCAGCCAGCGGCCTTCCGCGACATCACGACGTGCTTTGAATGTTAGCGGAGCAGCATCCCAGCTAGAGAATGCGGAGGCAAAGGATTCCACCACGGACGAGGGGTCTGAGATTGCGGTCTCATTCTCCTGGAGAATGGGGAGAGGGGTCCTGCAAGAATTTACCCCCAAATCCTTTTGACTCAGCTCCAAACCTCTGCTAAAGGGGTCTTCCCATTAAGTGAAGACACGTATAGCCGCTAAGAAGAGCGGCGAGCGTGCTTCGAAATATACCCGAAGCTAGCCCGACGAAATTCACCGAAAGTGAAATCGTTCGGGCGGCGCTTATAGCGCATGTAGGCATAACCCTTCTGCTTGAGGGCCGTCTCACACTCAATTGACCACAACGGGAGTGGTGGCATACAAAACGGCCAGACCTTCTAGTAATAGTAGTTAGTCATTTCCTGAAATGCAGACTACTGCATTCGCGCCAAGCACCACCGGTGTGGGCTCTTGGGTTTGCTGCCCAGAAAATGATATTTGAATGGGAAAGTGATCGCTACCATGGTCATCAACCACCATCCAATCAAAATCAGGCTGTGCATCCAGAGAGCACAAAGATAGATCAAGGCAGGAAAATGAAGCAGTTCTCGGGCAGTGATGTGTAAACTCATCCACATTTAGGACACCCATTTCAAGCTAGTCGATGAGGTCGGCAAAGACTTGACTCTGGGGATTAATAGAGTAGTCTCCCCAGAGGGGGTGTCTACTGTTTAGAACTCTGGAAGTACCCTGGGTCGAAGTCGGTGCAGCTGTACAGCTACTGCCTGAAATGAGTTATCTAAAGCAAAGAGAAGAACGGAGACATCATGCCGGGTGTAAATCACACATCCTCACACGAAACCCTTATACCCTGGGAAGGTGGCCAGGGGGCATGCATCATGGTCTCCTGCAAAAAGATAACTAACGGGGAACGGGGGGAGGAGACCAGCCTCCGCAACCCCTCCCAGTTGGCCCGGAGTCAGAGGCAATTCCATTGAAGGAGGAATATGCCTTCTAGGCCTAGCTCGGAGGAGATGCCTAGGCCCTCATCGAAGAGAAGACCTGCATGGAAATGGCCGTACGCATCCCGGCGACAGAACTCCGGGCGCTGTTGGCCGGACAATGCGCTGTCGCCTTCGAGGACTTATTGGGGGAGGATGGGCTCGTCATGCGAGTCTTTTCCTCCCTCCGCATTGAAACCTTAGGCGGGAGGGGCGGGCCTCTTTTTGAGGATCCACAATCTCCGAGACAACAAGCCCACCACTGGGCGTGGGCCAAGGAGCTGAAGCTCCATAGTGCTGACCTCCTTTCGGGGGGCAGCTTTAGGAACCCCGGAAGATGGCCTGGCGACCAACTTCAGGGGTGTTGCCTCCTATAAGTCTAATAACTCGGTGAAGGCGCGTGGCCGTTTCGACTTATGGGAAATGGTCACGCTGGGGGAAGGGGGGGGGGAGCCGTGGTTTTAGCCAGGGCTGGATGTGGATCCTTTGTGCCTCCAGGTTTGCCAGGGAAACACCTGGGGTGGGTAGAACCCACAGAAGGGGTCGGAATAGGTGCGGAAACGACCGTACTCGTAGGCCTAGAGGAGCTAGGATCAGAGGGTATCTTTTTCAACATTGAGGCATAGGACGTCCCGGGCAGCGTCGGGCGCGCCAGGACCAAGTCCTTAGCCTCGCGAAATGAGAGACGATCCTGAGCCTGAACAGCCAGGATTTCCTTTCTAAGGAGATACGCACCACATTGCTACGAAGAAGTGGGGTGTGGCTCTCCGCAATTGACACACTTGACCACACACAATTTAGACTTATCGTGTGCGGCATTGGAGCAACTGACACAGTTTTCGGGTAACCCCGACTTTGCACCTCTACAAGAACAATTCGTATGGCTGAAACGGTGACAGTAATAGCACCGCCGCGGCAGTGGCACGAATGCTTTCACGCGGTAGCGATACCAATCAGCACGCACCGACTCAGGGAGCTTGTTACAGTTTAACATGACGAAGAGTGTAGGGGTGAGTCTCGAGGCCGCTCCCATTTTCTCATCACACGTTCGACCTTGATCGCGACATGATCGGCCAGCTCTAAGGCGATGTCTATGGAGTAGTCCACAAGTTACCTCGCATAAACTACTCATTTCACGAAGTTCATGGTAGAGTGCGGAGTCACACTTTCGGGCGTGCCATCAAGTGTCCGAAGGGCACTAATCATGGCTGCCTCGGAGGGATTCGACGCATTCGCCAAAAGGCTCCCGTCCAAGAAATGGGTCACCTTCAGCTCTCTACCAATCACACTAGCTAAAGCTCTCCTTTGATGGAACATATTGCCCTTGGCCAAAATGCTGCCATCAGTGGAGCGAATACCCAGGAAGCGTTTGAAGCCAGCGCACTTCAAGCACTGCCTTGGAAACCTGAGTCGTTTGAGGACGACCTTGCATAGGGGCGGACTCGAGTTCGGTGCTGGTGCTGAGCCCGGATTCGGCCACATGGAAGGCGCTACCGTCTGAAGCTGGGTGGGATCTGTGATGTCCTGGGAAGGTGGGATGGCAAAATGGAGTCCCCCATCCTGAGCTAGACATTGTCCATGAGGCAACCCAGCTTCAGACGGTAGCGCCTTCCATGTGGTCGAATCTGGGCACAGCACCAGCACCGAACTCGATAGGGCCTGTCTTCCCTCTCCCCGGTAAGGGGGTTTGCCCTACCAAGCCGCTTCAATGGGAAGCGGTCGGCTATGGACTGCCTGCTGGCTTTCTTGGTAGTTCCCTTGGAAAGTAAAGGGGGGACTGCTGCTGGAAATAGGGAGGCGCCTGAAAGAACCTCCAGATAATGGGGTGAGGGGGAGTCCCTTAGACCCATAGGCAAAGGAGAGGAGTAAGCCTCCTCTCTGGCTAAAGAAATTTGGACAGTCCCCTGCGAGAGCAAAGGTGGGGGTGGAGGGGTCTTTTATTTCAGTGGAGGTGCCCGAAGGGGGCTCCGTCGATCGTGATGGGGAAAGGGGAAGATGTTTTTTTGTTAGATTTTCATCGGGCATGGGGCCCCTATTCTTTCTGCATGAAGCGAACCGGAGCTCAGTGGCTAGGGAACAGTCTCCTGTCCCCTCCCTCCTCAGCCCCATTCCGGGATAGTTAGCTGAGAAGGTCAGCATCTACCCTGTGAAAATAGAGGCCAACCAGAGAAACTTGTGGGAGAGGTTGTAGGGGAAGTGAGGAAGTAGGGAAGAAATACAGGCTGTCTGAAAGAAGAGGGTAAGCTAAGGCTAGACAGGGCGCTTAGTCCTGTCAGCACGGTGGCCAGGAAGGCAAATCGCCGCGCCCCCTTACGGGGCTGTAGTTGACAAATGAAAAACAATCCAAGTCATTGAGTAATGAAATTTGAACAGTGACAGGAAACAAAATGCACCAATTCTTTTAATTTAAAATATAAAAAATCTTACCAGAACATCCATTTCCATCAATGTTGGCGTCTGTCTTATCTAAATTTACTTTGTTGGAAATTCGAAGTTGACTGCTTTTGCAGACAAGTTCTTGTTTCATAATCTAAAAAAGTTGAAATTAATAATAATCAGGTACAGCTTATACCACCAATCTACACTTTTTTTGACCTACAGTTTAATGTGGGATTGCAATCATGGGTTACTACAAAATATGGCAGCAGATGTAAAGTACACCTAACTTAGGACCTCATCAAGCAACTAAATGAATCTAATGTGGCTTACATTCACTCCAATCAAAAGTGATGTTTCACCTTTGCTAGGGCAATAGCCAGAGTATAATATATAGATCATATAAGTAATTAAGTATGTTCATGTTTATAATTATTTTATAGATATAAATAATCAAGGGGAGGTTTGCTTATTATACTAGCCTAGTTATATGAATGTCTTAGCCTAACCTAAGATTTATATTTCAAAATACCTTAGCCATCATTTTCTGGGTTATTAATTTTGTATTATTGATACTTGTAATTTAATATAACTTAAAATTAAATGATAAATATTATAGAAGTGTCAAAATAGGACATTCACAACATTATCCTTTGCTTCTTTTTTTATTTAGCTCATCTGGCGACTGCCTACTTGGGCATTAGTCAATGTATTAAAAACTTGCCTAGTACAAGGCTACTTTAAAATCAAATTCAATAACAAATAAAAAACAGAAACAACCCAAACAACACCAAAATTTTTAAAAAGAGAAAAGAAAACGAGTAGTAAGCAAGCTCCTGCATTGGGGGGAGGTCCCCCCCAGTGCAGGAGCGTGCGACCTCTAAGTTGAAAAAACAAACAAAAAAACTCACTGGTTAAAGTCAACAAGTCCACCAGTCAATGTGTGCATGCACTCGTCCTGAGCACAAGGGACAGGAGGTAGCGATACCGCCCATCCCGGTACCAGGACAGGTAATGTGTGCGAAGATCACCCAGACTGGGACATTCAACAAGAATGTGGCGATGCATCACACGAGTGTACCCGATTCGGAGACGACAGAAAGCTACCTGAAGCCGTCGCGGCATTGGGGGATAGGTCCATGGGAACAGTCACGGCGCAATGGCACGCAACTTTAAGTTCCTTTCAACCATCTCCCATCTTCTTTGCCAAGCAGTCCAAAGAGCTACCCGTATTCCTAGCATGTAGTCGGTGTGAGGAAGAGCGAAACGCTGGTCCAGTCGCAGAGTCATTGCAGACTCTTTGGCGCCCTCATAACCCGCAATTCCTACATGTCCAGGAACCCAGCAGAAGATAACTCGACATCCGCCCGGCTCGCCAAAACCGTGGCGTCACAGATATCGCGAACCAGGGGATGCAGAGATGCCAATGCCCCGAGAGCACTCAGGGCACGTTGTGAGTCGCTATAGATCACAATCCGGTCTCCGAACTGGGCACGTTGCGTAATCTCCCGTACCGAGTGGTGTATTGCCACCAGCTTGGCCGTGAAGACAGACGCAGCGCCTGGCAGATCCCGACTGACTTCAAACAGAGGGGATACGGCCTGGAAGCCGACGCCCTCTTCCGACTTGGAGCCATCCATATACACTGGCACAGTTCCAGCATGACACGAGGTGTGCTCCAAAAAGGTCGAACGCAATACTCCCGGCGCTGTACAACCTTTGGGAGCAGAGGCGTGGTGACAAATAGCCAAAGGTAACACCCTCCAGGGAGGCATCCTGGGCAGAACCAGGTGCGCCACTGGCCCGAGAACTATACCTAGATCTTGCAGGAGTTCCCAAGCCCAAAACTCACAGGGTATAGGGTATGACTGGCGTCTCTCGGCGGCATAGGCATCATCGAAATCAGCTGCAGATACAGTGAGAGCTGTTAGCGACTGAGGGAGGCGCCGGGCTTACACGTACAGGCGAATATTTTTTATATTATTTTTTTTTTATAGAGCCGATCTGGCAACTCGTACAGGCGAATAATGCACTGTGCACGGCGTAGAGCGAGTGGCATTTCCCCAGCATTGACTAGTAGGCTCTCAATAGAGGAATTACAGAAGGCACCGGTCACCAAGCGAAGGCAGGTGTGGTCGATCGAGTCCACCTTCCGCAATATACGCTCAGCTGCAGATGCATAAACCCCGCATCCGTAGTCGAGCTTCAAACGAACAAAGGATCGATAAAAAAGTAAGGCAGTAGCCCTATCAGCGCCACAAGCGCTGAACGTCACGGAACGGAGAATATCCATGGCGCGGATACAAGAGACCATAAGGCCGCGAATATGAGCCTCCCAGGTGAGGCATTGGTCAAATCAAGACCAAGGAAAGGGTGCGATTCAACCACTTCCAGGCGCACCCCATTAAGAAACAAATCTGGGTCGGGGTGGAGCCGCGGATGGCGGCAGAAGTTGCACTACCTTAGTCTTGGCAAAGGAAAACTGAAACCTGTGCGCTTCAGAATAGCGAGAGACGCGGTTCAATATCTGTTGGAGTCGACGCTCCAGAGTTGGTATCTGGTGCGCCAAAAGAGATCGAAATGTGGTCCACGTAGAGCGTAGTGAGAACATCTTCCGGCAGGGCAAAGCGTGTGACATTGAGGACACTTTCCTGCTCCTTTGGGTTGGAGAGGGCTCCCCCAATCGTACCCGGAATCGACGATCTCGAAAAAATTCAGATATAAACATTGGGAGGCGTCCCCTCGCCTCCATAATACCGTATCGCCATGCGGTATCATAGGCCTTTTCCAGATTGAAAAACACCGTGGCGTAGTGCTGTCTACGAAGAAAGGCCTCGCAGACGGTATTTTCCAGTCGGAGCAGAGCATCCGACGTTGAGTGGAACTTGCGCAAGCCGCACTGTGCAGAAGACATGGCCTCCGCTGTCCAGGAAAAAGGCTAATCTAACATTTACCAATTTCTCTATAAACTTGCACACGCAAGAGGTTAGAGAGATCGGGCGGAGTAGAGTGATCTCTCCCCGGTTTGCGAAAGGCGAGCACAGTAGCGATTCGCCAGGAATCTGGGAGGAGACCCTCCACCCAGATCCTGTTGAACAAATCTAAGAGAAAGTCCATGTCTCGCTCACCCAGGTGTCGAAGCATGGCGTACGGGACATCGTCCTGACCATGGGCGGTGTCCGCGCACGAAGCAAGAGCGGAGCGCAACTCACTCACAGTAAACCTGTCGTTAAAGAGTTCTCCGCCTTTGGAGGTAAAGTCCAGTCGGCCTCCTTCCGCGTCACCACGACGTTCATTGAATGAGGTCGGAGCAGCTTCCTGGCTAGAGAATGCGGAGAAAGCGGTCGCGAAGGATTCCGCCACGGACGCGGGGTCCGAGATTGCGGTCCCATTCTCCTGGAGAAGGGGAGAGTAGTTCTGCAAGAACTTGCCCCAAATCCTTTTCACTCGCTTCCACATTACTGCCAAAGGGGTCTTCCCGTTAAGTGAAGACACGTATGCCCGCCAAGAAGAGCGGCGGGCGTGCTTCGAAATATACCAGAACCTAGCCCGAGCCCGACGAAATTCACTGACAGTGAAATCGTTCGGGCGAGGCCTGCCGGAGAAGAACTCAAAGGCTTCATCTACCGACCTAAACTCCTTGACTGAGATAGAGAATTCAGTCATTTCCTGAAATGCAGGCCACCGCGCTCGTGCCAAGCACCACCGAGGTGGACTCTCAGGCGGCAGTTGCCCTGAAAATGATATTTGAATGGGAAAGTGATCACTACCATGGAGGTCATCGACCACCCCCCAATCAAAATCAGGCTGTGCATCCATAGAGCACAAAGATAGATCACGGCAAGAAAATGAAGCGGTTCTCGGGCAGTGATGCGTAAACTCATCCACATTTAGGACACCTATCTCAAGCTCTTTGATCAGATCGGCCAGGACTAGTGCCCTGGGATTTATTGAGTAATCTGCCCAGAGAGGATGCCTGCCATTCAGATCTCCAATAAAGAGAAAGGGCCTCGGCATCCGTGCCACGACGCGGCGGAAGTCTCCCGCGTCGAAGTCAGATGACGGTGGAATGTACGCAGAAATGATAGTATACCTCCTATCCAGGTGCAGCTGCACAGCCACTGCCTGGAAGGAGGTATCTAAAGTGAAAGGAAGAACGGAGACATCATGTCGGGTGCAAACCGCGGACCCCACAGCCCGACCATCTCGTGGTGGTGGAGTTGCAAGACCGTTATACCCCGGGAGGGCGGTGAGGGGGCACGCGCCTAGCATGGTCTCCTGCAGAAAAATAGCTAACTGGGAACGGGACGAGACGAGCCTCCGCAGCTCCTCCCAGTTAGCCCGTAGTCCATGGAAATTCCATTGAAGAAATATGACCTCCAGGCGTAGCTCGGTGGAGACGCGGGGGTCCTCTTCGAAGAGAAGACCCTAACGGGAATGGCCGTACGCTTCCCGGAGGCAGAACCCCTGGCGCTGTCGACTTTGACGACTTATTGGGAGAGATTGGGCTCGCCATGCAAGACTTTTCCTCCCTCCGCCTCAGAGGCGGGGGGGGGAAGGCCCTCTTTTCGAGGAACCACCGTCTCCAAGCCACTCAGCCCACCACTAGGCGTGGGCGAAGGAGCCGAAGCTTTCTTGCTGTCCTTTCGGGGGACAGCTTTAGGAATCTGGGAAGATGGCCTGGCGACCAGCTTCAGGGGTGTTGCCTCCTGTGAGTCTAACGAATCGGTGGAGGCGAGTGGCCGTTTCGCCTTACGGGAAACGGTCACGCTTGGGGAAAGAGGGGGGGGAGCCCTGGTTTTAGCTGGGGCTTGGTGTGAACCCTCTTTGCCGCCAGCTTTACCAGGGAGCGCCTGGTTGAGTAGAACCTCCAGAAGGGGTCCAAATGGGCGTGGAAACAACCCTTCTCGTTGGCCTGGATGGGCCAGGAGCAGAGGGTGCCTTTATAACTATTGAGGCATAAGACGTGCCAGGACCAAGTCCTTACCCTAGCGGAATGAGAGACGATCCTGGGCCTGAACAGCCAGGATTTCTTTCTCAAGGAGATATGCACCACATTGCTTCGAAGAAGCGGGGTGTGGCTCTCTGCAATTGACACACTTGGCCACACACGATTTGGACTTATCGTGTGCGACCTTGGAGCAATTTACACAGACTTCAGATGACCCCAACTTTGCACGTATACAAGAACAATTTGTATGGCTGAAGTGGTGACAGTAATAGCACCACTGCGGCAGTGGCACGAATGCCTTTACGCGGTAGTGGTACCAACCAGCATGCACCGACTCAGGAAGCTTGTCACATTCGAATGTGATGAAGAGTGTAGGGGTGGGTCTCGAGGCCCCTCCCTGTTTTCTCATCACACGTTCGACCTTGACTGCCCCATGGTCGGCCAGCTCTAAGGTGATGTCCTCTATAGAGTAGTCAATGAGTTCCCTCACATAAACTACGCCTTTCACAACGTTCATGGTAGAGTGCAGCATCACACTCACAGGGGTGCCATCAAGTGTCCGAAGAGCACTTATCTTAGCCGCCTTGGAGCGATCCATCGCATTCGCCAGAAGGCTCCCGTACGAGAAACGGGTCACCTTCGGCTCTCTACCAATTACCCTAGCTAATGCTCTCCTCTGATGGATTATGTTGCCCTTGGCCAACATGCTGCCATCAGTGAAGCGAATAACGAGGAAGCGTTTGAAGCCAGCGGGCTCAGAAACGCCAGGTAACCTCTGAATGAGGGGCCCCGATGTTATTGTGGCTCCACCCTGCACTCTTTTCATCTTAGTCATAGTCGGGGGCTCTGCACCCAGGGGGGCAGAGGGGCCGGATGTGCCGATCATGGCTTGGTCGCTTACCAAAGTGGCAGCAGAACCATCTATCCCCGCAGTCCCTGCGTCTCTGCGGATGGAGAGGAGTCCCGAGTCTTTTTCTTATTTTTTTTTATTTTTAGGAGAGGAGGGAGGGGAATGAACCCACTTCTTCCCTCCGCAGGCAGGAGCGCCCAGGCCAGATAAATCGGCCCTCAGCTAGGTCCTTCTCCGAAATGGAGAAGGTCAAGGCAGTTGTAGGGGCACTGTTAGGAGGAGATCCATCCCCTCCCTGTACTGCCTCAGAAACCCTAGCCATTTGAGGAGGACCTTGCATAGGGGCGGATTGGGTTCGGTGCTTGGAGCCGAGCCTGGATTCCCTCCCATAAGAGGCCCAACCGTCTGAGTCTGGGTTGCCTCAAGGACCATGTCTATCTCAGGGGGGCCTCCAGTTGGCCATCCCCCACCAGGTCCCATTGGCAGCATTGTCACTAGTCACGTGTGGGGAGGCACTGGCCTTGACCCCGGCAAGGTTCAATATTCTTGCCAGCAGGTCTTTTGAGGGAAGCGACCGAAGGGGCCTGGCCTTACCCTAAGGGGATTTGCCCTACCAAGCCGCTTCACTGGGGAGCAGTCAGCTATGAGCTGCCTGCTGGATTTCTTGGCAGTTCCCTTGGAAAGAAAAAGGGGGACTGCCGCTGGAAAAAGAGAGGTGCCTGAGAGCACCTCCAGAGAAGGGGTGAGGGGGAGTCCCCTACACCCGTAGGCGAAGGAGAGGAGTAAGCCTCCTCTCAAGTTAGAGAAATATGGAGGGTCCCCTGCGTAAGCACAGGGAAGGAGGACCTCCATTTTTGGGGGGGAGCTGCCCAAGGGTGGCTCCGTCGATGTACAAGGGGAAATGGGAGAGAGATTTTGTAGTTTTTATTTTTTCATTCATGGGCATGGTGACCCTATTTGTTCCACGGGAAGCAATTGCTCATTACCCCTTGCAGTAGCCCACTCTGCAGGGGGTGCGTACAGGACCTGGCAAAGCCAGGTGCTGCCATTTAGGACCAACCCTCCGGCCTGGTGGCCTGGCAGTCCATCGGCATGGCAGCTCCACCTTAGACACAGTGTAAAAAAAAGATAGATGGTTTAGTGAGAAGAAAAGGAGATGTGAGGAAGGCATGGGTGGGGATAAAGCAGGTTGTTAAAACCCACCATCCCAGACCGGAGCTTAAGGGTTAGGGAACATTGTCCCCTCCCCCCTCAGCTCCGATCAGAGATAGTTGGCTGAGAAGAAGGTCAGCAATCTACCCTGTGAAATTAGAGGCTGACCAGAGAAAGTTGTGGGAGAGGTTGTATGAAAAGCGAGGAAACGGGGGAGAATAACAAGTGCTTTGAAGGAAGGAGAAGAGGCTAAGCTGGGGTTGGATGGAGTGCTGAGTCCCGTGAGCACAGCGGCCAGGATGGCATATCGCCATGCCCCTTACGGGGGCAAAGGAGAGGAGTAAGCCTCCTCTCTGGTTAAAGAGATTTGGAGGGTCCCCTGCGAGAGCACAGGGGGAGGGGGGATACCTTCATTTTTTTTCAAGCATCAGGCATGGGACCCTATTCTTTCTGTGGGAAGAAAACGCTAATCACCCCTTGCAGTGGCCCTCTCTGCGACGGGTGCGTATGTGGCTGGCAGAGTCAGGTGCTGCCATTTAAGGCCACCCGCCTGGTGACCTGGCAGCCCTTCTGCATGGTGGCTCCACCTTGGGCACAGCTTATAAAAAAAATAGTGAAGTGAGAAGCAGGTTGTTAAAACCCCACCATCCCAAACTGGAGCTCAGGGGTTAGGGAACAATGTCCCCTCCCTCTTCAGCCTCGATCCAGGATATTTTGCTGAGAAGAAGGTCAGCATCTACCCTATGAAAATAGAGGCTGACCAGAGAAAGTTGTGGGAGAGGTTGTAGGGGAGAAATACAGGCTGTCTGAAAGGGGAAGAGGCTAAGCTGGGGTTCGACAGGGCGCTAAGTCTGTCAGTTCGGCAAATCGTCATGCCCCTTACAGGGCTTCAAAGAAAAATGGACAGGTCATTTAAAAATGAAATTCTTTTAGAAGAGTGCAATCTTTCACAATCAAATGACCAAGATGTTACAATATACTACTTCTAGTACTACAACAGTTCTACTAAATGGGTTAATTACTATAAGTAGTACTTTTATATTATATTATAGCATTTAAAGATTATAATAATTAATACTGCTCTATATTATATAATACTATTAGTTATTCATTAAAGTACAGGTAGTCTGACTTACGACTGCGATTGGTTCCATACTACCAGTTGTAAGTCAACTAAAACTATAATTACCTTAGGTAGATTATAATTATCTTTATGTCATATTTTATGAACATTTGCTTTATTCATTATTATTAACACCATTGTATCACAACTCACTTAGTAGTTATCATTTTTCGACACATTCTATAGTTTTGTTTAAAATTATTATGTTCGTCAAGTTTGAATCACCTTAGTGATTTGCAAAACATACAAAATACAGGTGCAAAAATAGCAAACATTTTAATTACAAAAACATAAACATCTATTGGCCACTAGTGCTTGGTTATGAATCATCAATGTTGTGATCTGAGTCAGTGGGGCTCAACTGAAATCACTAATGTTGAATTATTTTTTCATATCATTGCCTTATTCACTAAATATTTACTAGCTCCAAAATAGGGCATGATTTGTCATATTTTAAGAGCTAGTAAATATTCAGTGAATAAGGCAAGGACATGGAAAAAATTATATGAAATCCTACCAGAAGTGCCAAAATACAATAAAGGAAACATTTTATTTGGTGAACAGATATGAAAAGTGATTTTTTCTAGGAAGGTGATGAAATAAGTCGGCTATGTCCAGGTAAATATGACTGTTAAATTGTTAGAATGGATGATAGCAAAAAGAACTTGTACAGAAACATTTCTTGTCAAATATAAAATGTTTTTTCTCCAATACAAATTCACATTAAAAGATCATGTTAGATTTTCCACATTTGCCAAGTTAGAACCAAAGTGCTGCAGGACCAAAAAGCACTCAATATCTCTGCATGATCACCAAAATCCTCAAACTTATGGTAGCAAGTATTGGTGATAAAGTCATTACATATAAGACTGATGGAAAAGTGCATTTGTGATATGAACAATGCAAAGTGCATGCTAGGACAATTCAGAAAATGCTCAGGAAAAATTAGAGTGGAAGAGTATTTAAAAACTCCCCCAAAATTAGATGAGAGAGATCATTAATAATTATTTGTATTTGCAGTGAATTAATACAGATATGTCAACACTCAGCACCATGGTTAAGACATAAATTGTCTTAACCCTAATTTTTTTGCTTTATCATTAACTCATTCAGTAGCTGCAGTTCATGCATTTCGTAAAAACATTTGCCTACCATAAATGATATTCTTCTAGTATACCAAAGTTCAATATTTTCAGATGGTTGTGCTGCTTAGTACAAAAATAAGCATCACTTTTTATAATTTGGAATGAATAGTAAATGAAATTTTTTCAGTACCAAGAATGCCTATGATAGCATTGGAGACATGGTTAAAAGGGCTACAAGCAGTCTTAAGAGTGTGTATAAATCACTGAATACACTGGGGAACATATATTTTATTGAATGATATCTGATACTTGATTGCAAGTAATTTTTGTGCACTGAAAACAAATTTCACCTCAGTTTGGCTCTATCAGATGCTGATTCTTAGAAACAGCCCATGCGCCATTTTCCAGTTTTTCCAAAATTAGGACTAAAAATGAAGTCATGCATTAATATCTATTTCCAATTTTCATGATTACATGCAGCTCAAATGTAAAATTACATTATAATGATAGAAATGACTTAAAATAAAACACAACAAAGAGATATGAAGCTTTCTCTCTGGTAAAAATTGTTCTTTTATAGAACTTTTTAGAGTATTTGGTTGTTGACAGCAGGTCTCTTTACAAGCACCAGCAATAATCAGCCATCATTTGGCAAGCTCAGCGTCCTTGATAACATTCCTCCATAATTTTAATATCTTGGTGGAATTACCTGGAAATTGGTCAAGATGACTATTCAAAAAATGCATTTCTATGCTCATATTGAAACGTGGTTCTTTGTAGACCCTTAAAAGTTTTCTTATAACTCCTTCGTAGTTATCTAACCTATAATTTCCTAAAAAGCTTTTTATCAATCCACGAATGAAAACCAGGCATTTCTTTCACATTCATTCATGACATTAGGAAAACTGCTGTCATTAATTAATGTTCTTATTTGTGGACTGTTGAAAATTCCAGCTTTGATTTTTTCATAACTTAAACTTGGGAATTTTGAAATTATGTGTTGGAAACACTCGCTCTTTGTATCTAAAGCTTTTACCTATTATTTCATGAGACCTAGTTTGATATGCAGAGGAGGAAATATGATTTTATCTCTGTTCACTAAAGGTGGATTAATTACATTTTTTTTCTCCGACAGTAAGTGATGTTCATGCTGGCCAGATTTGTTTGGAATAATGTTCTTCCTTAGCCCTACTGTCCCATAGCAAAGGAAGCAGGAACATTTAGTATACCCTGCTTGTTGCCCTAACAGAAAATTGACCATTTTTAAGTCAACACATGATCCACTCACGCTGCCTATATTTGATAAGTTTTAAAAGTTTCTATATGCTCATACTTTTCTTTTAATGTTGAGTGCACAATTGGTATCAAGCTGTATAGACTGCCATTATGCAGCAACACACACTTAAGACTTCTTTTGGAACTATCTAAAAAGAAACGCTGTGATGGAGAGAATGTGAGTGTGTGTAAAAGGGCCATTCTCCCACCCCTTTTCTCAGTACCCTCTCCCTCCCTCTGTAAGAATGTGTGTGAATGGGAATGGGTTTGTTTTATTTTTGTTTATTTTATGTATAAAATGATTACCATGTTTTTCTTTCTTTCCAGGCGTTATATTCTGGAAAGATAGTAGCTAATTTTGAGATATCACTATAATAATATTGTACTTTGCTTAAAATAAACTTTTATCAAAGCGTCATATTCTGGAAAGAGGTAAGCTAGTCGATATATTTTCGGGTAATGCCCACTTATTAGTTTCGCCATCCATGTATAAATAAATGGGTCATAAAAGGAGGATATATCTCTTCTACAGAGAGTGGAAGTGTGGACTGATAGCAAGAGGGGTTCTCTAGACGAGTGCTCCGCCCCGCCCTGAGACGGAGGGCTTTCGTGCCTCTCTAAGCACCTGAACCGCCATACCCGCCTTCGTTGACAATCCTGCCTCCTTCTAAGTTAGCCTACTACCACCCACCTCCAGCACACAAGTGATAGCGCGTGCCCCCTTTTCGTTCGGTTGTTGTGTTTTTTTTTGTTTTGTGTAGAATATAAGTAAATTGTTGTATTTCCCGGTTATAAAATTCTCTTTTGGTATCATGTTTGGATTGGGGAATTTAGCCTCATTTTGAAGTGTGCACACTTCCCTAGTAAATATAAAATTGTTGTAAATATAAGCTGAAATTATCATTGTACTTTTTTTTTGTAAGTAAAGGGACTGTATATACAATCCGTTTTATTCTCCCTCGATTTCTCACGTCCGGACAGTGTAGGAAGCGGGTTGGATCGATTATCGATTGGGATTAGAGATATATTTTCGGCCCGCTACATTTGGCGCCCGAATAGGGACGTGAGACTTCGAAACTGGGAGCGTGACTGGATTGGATTGCAGTCCATACCCAATTAGTGTGACAAGTAGTTTGATTGATTTTTCCCTCCTCCTATCTTTTTACTAACTTGGGAACAATGGCTGTAGCGGAAACATTGAATGAAGAAGTAGTGCGATTGAGACTGGAGTTGAGAAAGAAAGAAGAGGAGTGTGAAATGTTGCGGGGAATGATGGAGGGAATGGAGAATAAAATAAAAGGGATGAATGAAAAGACTGATAAGATGAAGAAGGAAATGGGAGACCGACAGGATCAGACGGACCGACGGATGCAGGACCTGTATAACATGATGACAGGGGCTGGATCAGTCCCAGGACCTACAACCCTGACCCCTGCTCCTACTGAAGGGACTCCGCTAAATGGAATGGATGGCAGTAGGATTGAGTCTAAAGAAGATACTGTGAGTGGTAGGAAAGGGGGTGAATGGAAGAGAGTGGAAAGTAAGAGAGGAAGTAAGCATGGTTCTAAGGTTAAGGATAGGAAGGCGAGAGGGAAGAGTGTGGATTCGCTATACTCAGATGAGGGAGAGAGTAACGATATGATTGGAATGAGTGAGACCGAGAGTAGCTCTTCGGAGAGTGAAGTGAATGTGGGGAAAGGAATTTTGATTAGGGAAGTGCCAAGGATTGATAAGTTTAGATTGCATGGGGGAAAGAGTATGGATGAGTTTTTCGGGGATTTTGAGCGGTACTGCAAGCTCAAGTACCCGCAGAACAAGGGTCACTGGGTGAGTGTTCTGGGAGATTGTTTGGATGGGAAAGTGTTGGAGTTCTTGCGAGTGATAACGAGTGTGGGAGAGCCAAAGTACGATGTAGTAAAGAAGAGATTGATTGGGCAGGTGAAACGAATGAAAGAGAGTGTGAAGTATAAGAGGGTGAATGAATTTGAGAAGGCTCGAATGGGGAAGAGTGAAAGTGTGAATATGTATGCACATAGGATTGGGAGTATGGCAAGAACGAGGTATGGTGATGATGATGTAAATGAATGTAAACCACTCATGAGGAAGTTTTTGGACACGATCCCGCGAAAGGTGAGTGAATGGCTGAGTGGAAAGAGAAAGGAGAGAGTGAGACTGACAGGTGAACGGTTGATGTGGGAGGATGTGTTGAAACTGTTAGAAGATGGACGATTTGATGATTGAAAGCGATCTAGAAGAGGATGGATGGTACAGTGTGAATGTTGGGGGTAAGAAGCCCAGGAGCTTTCATCCACCCCAGCAGTTTGTCAGCAACAGGGATGCCCTGAAGGCTGCACCAGCTGGAGTGATGTCGAACTTCCTGGGCCGGCAGAATGGATGGGCAAATGGAGGGTGGTCGAATGGAAGGGGGCAGATGAATTTCAAGCATGGGAACGGATATATGAGAGAGAAACCGAGGTATGTCCCAGCAAACGAGAGACCGAATGGTGGGAGAAAGATTGTGGAATGTCGTCGGTGTGGAAGGAAAGGTCATATGTTGGCAGAATGTAGGTGGACATCTGGTGCGTGTTTTGGGTGTAGTAAGAAAGGGCATATGATAAAGGATTGCCAGGAAAGTGTGAAAGAGTGCTTCGAGTGTAAAGAAATAGGCCATTTGAAGAAAGATTGTCCGAGGTTGAATGGTGGAGCAACTGCTGGGGAAAGTATGAAATATGCATGTGGTAATTGTGGAAAGGCTGGTCATTATGCAAAGATGTGTCGTGACCAGAGGAATGTATGTAGCTATTGTGCGATGGAAGGACATTCAAGTGAAAAGTGTTGGATTAGACTGAGAGCGCAAGGTGTGAATGGAAAGTCTGAAGCGGGAAACTGAATGGTAAGAGGGTACCTGCTGAAGTATCCTCTGGGTGCATGAGTGTGAGTAATGTGTTGGTAAGTCTGTCTAGTGTGAAAGTGCTGTCTGGTAGGAAGTATGAGTGTCTGAGTGTTAAGATGGAATTGAATGGAATTGAGTGTTTGGCTTTAATAGATTCTGGATGCAAGGCGAGCTTGGTGTATAAAGATGTGTATGACAAGGTTAGCGAGAAAGCCCTCCTGTCTGAGTGCAAGGGTAGTTTAGTAGGTATTGGTAATAGGAGAGTGCCTGTGATTGGAATGATAAGGTCACCTGTTCGAATGCATGGTATGATGATGAATGAATGTGAATTTTCTGTGATTGATAAGGTGAGTAGTGAGTATGGTGTGATTTTGGGGTTTGATTTTATGAAAATGAATCGTATGGTTGTGCATCATGCGAGTGATCAGATTGAGAGAAAGATTGGTAAAAATGGGGTGTATAAGTTGTATGTAGGGAAAGATGGTAGCGTTTTGAGGAGTGTGTTTACTGGTATTGAGGTGACTGCTATGGAAAATGTAAGGCTTGTGAAGGGTGAATGGGTGTCTGTTAGAGTGAGTTGGAGTAAGGATGTTAGTTTGAATGTGAGTGAGAACACTGATATTGGATGGAAACGATGCGTGTTATAAGGTAAGGCGTGTTGCTTGTGTGTTTGATGGCTTGATGAGAATGAATGATCCTTTCGTATGTGTGCAGGCAGACCCCAGTGTGAAAGGGCAGGTGAGGGGAATCCAAGTCGGAGATGTACTGGGCCACCTCTCCACTGTCAATGAGGTAGGTATGGATGATAGTACGGATGTCAGGGTGAATGTTGCAGGTGAAGAGACGTGTGAATGGACGTATAATGATGTGAAGAGCATGGTGGAATTGGATGGATGTTTAACTGAGTATGAAAGGGAGGATGTGTATCGAATGATATTTGAACGAAAGGGAGCCCTCAGTAAGGGTGATCTGGATTTCGGGGTTGCAAAGCTCCAAAATTCAAGATTGTCCTGAAGGAGGATTCCCCAATCTATCAGCGGCCAAGGCATTTCCCACGTCCGGTTGCTGATGAGATTGAGGAGCAGTGCTTGGAATTGGAGCAATTAGGGGTGATTGAAGAGAGCGAGAGTGCATGGAATAGTCCAATTGTACCTGTACGTAAGCCGGATGGAAGATTGCGTCTGTGTGTCGATTATCGAAAGGTGAATGAAAGGACTGTGAAAGAAAGGTTTCCGATGTGTGTGGTATCTGAGTGTGTGTATAGTATGCATGGGATGGAGTGGTTTATGAAGCTGGATCTGGTACGGGGGTATTACCAGATGCCCATTGCTGAGGAGAGCCGGCCAGTAACTGCCTTCTCTTCCACAAAGAGGCATTACCAGTTCCGGAACCTCAGCTTCGGGTTGGCTAATGCTCCCGGAGCCTTCCAGCGGGCAATGAATGTTGTGTTGAGTAGGTTTGCGAGTAAGAATGTGATTGCATTTATAGATGATATTTTGATTATGACTGAGACTTTTGAGGAGCATATGAGATTGGTGAATGATGTGTTGAGAACGTTGGAGAGTGTTGGTGTGAAGGTGAAAGTGGCGAAGTGTGAATGCTTTGCGAAAGAAGTGGAATTCCTTGGGCATATGGTGAGTGAGAATGGATTGCGAAAATCATCGAAGTATGTTGAGAAGGTGCGAATGTTTCCTAAACCGGTGACTGTGAAGCAACTGAAGTCATTTTTGGGTTTGAATGAGTTCCAGCGAAAGTTTATACGTGATTGTTCTGGTGTGAGTAAGCCTCTGACTGAGTGGATGGGCAAGAAAGGTAGTACGGTTGTCAAGTGGAATGATAAGATGAATGAGGCGTATGAGAGACTGAAAGAGGCAGCGGCTGAAGATGTTGAATTGGCTTACCCAGATTATAGTGTAAATGCTAAAATGCTTAAACTGTATACAGATGCGAGTGGGTATTGTATGGGAGGTTTTCTGATGCAAGAGCAGCGTTTGAATGGAGAGAATGTCAGGCGAATGTTGCAGAACGAAAGTATTCGACTGTGGAACGAGAGCTGGCTGCGATAAGATATTGTTTGAAAGTTTTGCGTCCATTTTTGTATGGTGTGAGGTTTGTGATAAAAACCGATCATCAACCTCTTGTGTATCTGCAGCGTATGAAGTGGGCTGATAGTAGGATTGCAAGGACTTTGGAAGATTTGAGTGACTTTGACTATGTGATTGAGTATGTGCCTGGTGAACGGAATGGAGTGGCTGATTTGATGTCAAGGTATCCTGGTACGAATGATGAAAATGTGTGTGGAGTGAGTGATCCTGAGTATTTGCCGAAAGGGATTATGAATGGAAAAGAGAGTAAGGGTGGTGGTGATTCCTTGTTTGAGAGTGTATGGAATGGTTTGCAAGATATGAAGAGTGATGGAGTAGATGTGAGAGTGCCCGATAGTGTAGATGATTTAAGGAAGGAGGTAATGAATGAAGTGTGTAGGAAGCCTGAAAGCATTGGTATGGCAAAGGTGCGGAACTTCATGAAAGAATTGAGAGCGATGTGTATGCAAGGGGTCCCGCCATTTCAGGAAGTGTTGATTGTAGTGAGTCGTTTGTATGGAGTGATTGTTTATGTGCACTTTGGTGGTGAGAGGCCGATTGTGTACAAGGATGAGAAGATGAAGGGTTTGAATCCTAATGTGGTACATCTGCAATGTTTGAGCGGTGTGCACTACAATTGGGTAATTGAAAAGTGTTCATATATAAGAGAGAAGAATGATTGTCTGGATGAAGATGAGTGTGTGTTGAGTGATGATATGGGAGTTAATGACAGTGTGGATATCAGTGCTGATGTTGGTGTGCTTGTTCCTTCGGTGTATTGCGAACATGGTGGACCTGATATGATGGAAGCGAGAGTGAAAGTTGGTGAAAGGTTGTTCTGTGGTTTGATTGATACTGGAGCGCAGGTGTCTTTAGTGAATGAGAAGATTCTGAGTAAGTATGATGAGTTTAAATGTTGCGAGCATAAACCTGTGAAGTTACGGATAAGTGGATTAGGGAATGGCTTGATAGTGGCATGGGAACAGGTTAGTCTGAAAGTGAGTTTGGGTAATGGTGTGAATGTGAGGCATGACTTTGTGATTCTGAAAGGTGAGCAAATGCCTTGTTGTTTCTTGCTTGGTGTAGACTTTATGAGATTGAATGATTTGTCTTTGGATGCTGATAAGGATCGTCTTATGAAAGGTGAATGTGAGGTGATGAAGTTGAATGAGTGTGCGAAGAATGTTGTCAAATTTTGTGGCATGATTGAGTTGGTCATGGATGATAAGAATGAGATTTTAAGTGATGATGATATTCTAGAGATGCAAGAGATGTGTCCTTTTGTTAGTGAGTTGAAGAAGTGTGTAATGATGCGTGTTGATTTGAATGAATGGCTAGAGTGTTTAAGTGATTTTAAAAGGTATGCTAAGGATTTTGTTGTTTGTATGGATGTTGTATATTTTGTGAGGCATGTGAAGGGTGGTGATGATATGTATGTACCTGTGATGTCCTTAGTTGGTATGATTGGTCTGGTGAAGGTTGTGCATGATAATTATGGGCATATGGGTAAGTTTAAGCTGTGGGAGTGTATGAAGGAGCGTGTGTTCCACCCGTTTCTGAGAACTGTTGTGAATGATGTTGCAACTACGTGTGAAAGGTGTCAGAAGCGAAAGGTGCAAGGTGTGCAAGTGAAACCACCGATGTTGAAAGTTGATGCGAAAGAACCGTTTGAATTGGTAGTGATTGATTGTGTGTCTTTGCCGCGTACGAGTGCTGGGAATGTTGGTATGGTTGTTATGGTTGATCATAAAAGTAAGTTTGTGTATGCAGCACCTGTGAGAGATAAAAGGAGTGTGACTGTTGCGCGTGTGGTTGAGCAGTTGTTCTTTCCTATGTGTGTATGGAAGCCTAGAAGATGTCTGAGTGATAATGGGCCTGAATTTGTAGGGGAAGTGTTTGAGCAAATGTTGAAAGAGAATGGTGTGGAGCATGTGAGAACAACTCCGTATGTACCGTCTTCAAATGGATTGGCTGAACGGACTATAAGAACCTTGTGTGAGATGTTGAGAATGATGAGTACGACAGTGAATGACTGGGATGTGTGTCTGGGGAGAGTGTTGTGGGCGTATAATTCAACTGTGCATAGTGCAACTGGAATGTCCCCATGTCAGTTTGTGATGAATTTTGAAAGGCGAGTGAAAGATAGGTTTCGTTTGTGTGAAAGTGAGCAGAGTGTATGGCGTGAGGCGCATGAAAGGTTCCGTTCATTTGAATTAGGTACAAAAGTATTGAAGGTGAAAGAAGTGAAGGGTAGGTTGAATGTATCAAAGATGAGTGAGAAGTTTGATGGACCTTATAGAGTTGTGAGAGTTTGGGAAAATGGGGTAACGTATGTTTTGGAGAGTTTGAATGACGGCATGACTGAGAGAGTGCGGGCTCATCAGAGTCAGTTAAGAAGATGGAGAGAACCTCCTGACTACCTGGTGAGCCATCCGGTGTATGGACTGTGTAGAGAGAGAGGTAAAGTGCATGATGATGAGATTGAATGTGATAGTATGGATCTGTCTGGGAAAGAGCTAGTCTTAGTCTCGAGGAGTAGAAAGCGTACAAAGAAGAGTGAAAGGAAGAATGCAAGTACGAATGAAAGTAAGTCTGAGCAGAGTGTTTCTGGTATGGGGGATCTTGAAAGGGAGATTGAGTTTTTGCGTAAACAGGTGAGTGATCTGGCTGGTATAAGTAGACGAGTGAGCGAGCTGCCTGTGCCTGATTTTTCTGGTTTTGGGAACAGTATGAATGACAGTGTGTTTGGGCAGAATGAACCTAGTGTGGCTGATTTTTCGGGTTTTACAAATGGTAAAAGTAGGGATGAGTTTGATGTAGTGAATGATGAAGTGGCTGATTTTTCAGGTTTCTGGTGGGAACCAGTCGAAGGGGTTTCTGGTATGCCTGTTGAGAATACAGCGGATGTGAGTGACCTGTCTGTTTCGCAAGAATGTACCTTGAGTTGGATGAGAGCTGTGAGTGAGGAGCTGATGAATGGGGGTATGAAGAGTGAGGGTTCTGAACGGAAGAGTATGAAAGAATTCTGTCGTGAGATGGGAGAACTGGTAATGAGGGCTAAGAGTATGGTTGATGAGATGATAAATAGTGACGATGAGACTGACAGGACGACTGATGAACAACCCCGACTAATTGCTACGCATAGCCAGGGACCAGTAGAAGAGTGTGAATGGGTGCAGAAGGGTGCGATTGAGCACAAGTGGTACCGTGAAGAGTGATTGAAAGGGTTTAGTGAGTGGCTGGTCGAATGGCTTAAGGAAGGAGGGGTGTGGTGGAGTGAATGTGAGTGTGTGTAAAAGGGCCATTCTCCCACCCCTTTTCTCAGTACCCTCTCCCTCCCTCTGTAAGAATGTGTGTGAATGGGAATGGGTTTGTTTTATTTTTGTTTATTTTATGTATAAAATGATTACCATGTTTTTCTTTCTTTCCAGGCGTTATATTCTGGAAAGATAGTAGCTAATTTTGAGATATCACTATAATAATATTGTACTTTGCTTAAAATAAACTTTTATCAAAGCGTCATATTCTGGAAAGAGGTAAGCTAGTCGATATATTTTCGGGTAATGCCCACTTATTAGTTTCGCCATCCATGTATAAATAAATGGGTCATAAAAGGAGGATATATCTCTTCTACAGAGAGTGGAAGTGTGGACTGATAGCAAGAGGGGTTCTCTAGACGAGTGCTCCGCCCCGCCCTGAGACGGAGGGCTTTCGTGCCTCTCTAAGCACCTGAACCGCCATACCCGCCTTCGTTGACAATCCTGCCTCCTTCTAAGTTAGCCTACTACCACCCACCTCCAGCACACAAGTGATAGCGCGTGCCCCCTTTTCGTTCGGTTGTTGTGTTTTTTTTGTTTTGTGTAGAATATAAGTAAATTGTTGTATTTCACGGTTATAAAATTCTCTTTTGGTATCGTGTTTGGATTGGGGAATTTAGCCTCATTTTGAAGTGTGCACACTTCCCTAGTAAATATAAAATTGTTGTAAATATAAGTTGTAATTATCATTGTACTTTTTTTTTGTAAGTAAAGGGACTGTATATACAATCCGTTTTATTCTCCCTCGATTTCTCACGTCCGGACAGTGTAGGAAGCGGGTTGGATCGATTATCGATTGGGATTAGAGATATATTTTCGGCCCGCTACAACGCCAATCACTTGCATTGTAAGACTGAATCTCCTTTAACAAACCTTGTATGTCGCAGCAATACACTAAACTATGCTCTATCCTAAAATATTTAAGAAGTTCTTTTTCTCTGTTTCTGTAAAATGAAATGTATGTGTTTGAACTAAGCACGTTTTTCTGTTTGTCTTCAAGCTAAAATTTCTGCAGCCTTTTGGGGTAAATTTAGATCCCTTACAAGACCATTCAACTCAGCCTGGTTTAACCTTTGCTGATCACTTTCACTTACAACTACGCTGGGGTTAAATTTGGTGTCTGACTCCTCAGAGTGCATAACAATATTTTCAGAAACATCTTCAACTAATTCCTGATGGCAGACTCTTTAAATTTTTGAATGTAGCACAGGTTGCATTGCGGTGTCAAAATTTGGGTACTTGATACAATGTTTATTTTTCTTAGTGAAGCCTGAAGTCTCGACAAAGCAGAAGTAGCAATCTGTCTCATGGTTAGTAGGCTCTTGCCATACCTGAAATTTAAAAAAAATTGTGAAGCATTAACAGAAGCGAATTTGATCAAAAGTTGTTTATGTACCTAAGTTACAATTACACTTAGGTAGTTTACAGTACACAAATGACTATGTTACATAGTTTAATGAAATCATAAACTTCCCCTCAGAACTCCAAAAGGTATTTTTGATTCTGAACCATTCGTCAAATGTCGCAGTCTTTCAATGCGTACAGTGCAGAGTTTATGTGGAACCCATGATTTATCTTGATCCCCTAATTTTATGACAAAATAAACTAAGTAAGCTCTTTTCACAAAGACTTATATTTCCTTGTTGATATGGAAGTGTAAAATCTCCACATATGTAGCAAAATGAATCAGGAGAGTTTTTATATATGAACTTTCTAGTGCTTGAAGACATTACTTGATTGTTTTGTCAATTTGTAAAGGTATTTGAATTCTTTATTCTCAAAATATGAAATATAAAACATATTAGTTTAAATAGGTACTAATAGATAATGTAGAAATACTCCAACAGAAGCTGCGCGTCCCTCCCGTATTCCAAATTCGCCTTTCGCCTCAAATTCCCTCCACCCCTTTTGGCACCAAAGAGATGACCAAATTTACGGCCGGCCACTCAGGAAAATGTCTGCCTCAAAGGACACCTGCTAGCCGACGAAGGTCCGAGTTTTTGTGCTGTCATAAACCGTGATATGGAGCAAGGATAGCTCAAAGGTGTGAAAGATTTACTCTGTCTGGCAGCAGATGAAAAGGTCTTTCGCGCAGCGAGACAGATTTTATGAATTCACTGCTATCTCCTGATTTTTGCTTGTGAGGGAAATAAAAAGGAAAATTCTCCCTTGAGTCATGAAGAAGATCTTGGACCTACGTTGAGTGTGGAGAGCTAGTCCCACAAAGGAAACAGTTCACCCATTGTAAGAAAGAAACTTCAGGAGATTTGTGTGTTGCCATCATGGTACTTGTAGGTGCCAAACTTTGCGCAGACCCCCCCCCCCCGCCTTCAGAGTCAGAGGTTACACAGGACCTTCCTCTGCAGATTACCCTAGACATAGCTAGGTAATCGGTTTTGGCTCCCACTCCAGGAACTGAATAATCAAACAGTCACTTCAAGGAAGAAGAAGTCCGATTTGAGCCACAGTTTGGCTTGCCTTCGTGATCCAGCATAGGATCATTATATTACCGGTCTAGGATTACCTTCTCATTCGGTAACCTCGGATGGCCGGACTAAGTGCGATCATCGTCACCAGAAGAAGATCTTTACCGTCATTCTCAAAATACTTACGAACTCAAAGGTATCATTAAAGTGAATTACCCCATCCCCTAACTTGACCAGTTTATTCATTAACTAGAATTCCCATCCTGAGCCCATAACCTTGAGTATTAGAAGTGATTAATTCAGTGCTTAATTCAATAATATTATTCCCTTCATTCTGTCGGGTGCCATTAAGCTGCAAGCATCCTAGTGAGTAATTTTCAAGTGTAATCCCCACAACATTATGTAGACTTACTTATTCAGTGCAAAGATTAATTCTATTTATACCTATATACGCTGTTTCACATTTCTAATTCATGTACATTAAAGATTATTTTTGTATCTATGTGTTTAACTATTTTGGACGATCCTTTGGCAATTAATAAGCAATCCACTTGGCTTAAATCTCAATATTACACAAGTCCACCCATTACTGGCTTTTACTGAGTGAGGACACACTCAGGGGATCAATATCCTAATTTTGATCAAAAGTGAAGCACCACAGTTATTCTTATTCATTGGAAGTGGTTACAGGAGGTGTATTTGATACACTTCACCTCCGCTTCACCTTGGTGCAGTAATAAAATATATGTCCAGAAGTGGGACTGGGATTACCCACTCACTAAACCGCGACAGATAATTATAATGAGTAACTGCAAAAAAACTTAGCAAGCATTGAGAAAATATCCTTTTTATGAATATGATAAAAGAGGAAGTGTGTTAAACAAAATCAGGACCTGATAGAGCAAAACAGAATAAAATTTCATGCTCAGCCTACCCAAATTACATATAATTAACTGTCAAATCTAAGTCAATAAACAAAAAGTTGAAATTTGTTTCTCAGTGTTATAACATCAAAAATTTTCAAAATTTCTGTAAATTCTTTTACTGAAATTCAATTCTTTTACATTCCATTGATGACATAAAAATTAAAGAGTAATTGCAATCAAGATTTGAGACAGCTCAAACCTTAACAGGTGCACAAGGATTCCATAAAATTATTACCACAAGTTTAATGACTGTCAAAGGATTCCAAACATCAGTTAACAGAATATACTGTCCACCAAATTTCAGACGATATATCAAGTCCTTCCATAACCTATATTGACTACAATACTAGACAATATGTTCTTTGTACCTATGAAAATATTCCTTACAAGGGGTTTATTGAATTAATCACAGATAAACATCAAGACAGCATAATTAACTTAATGCACCAGGTTACACAAAATAAATTACATGTTGGATATTGATGAACAACATTTTGAGTGTGTTGAGTGCTTCCAAATTGAATGCAGGAGTCGCAAACACATTCATTTAACCCAAAAGAAACAGCAAAATTCCCTTATAACAGTTCATTAAGCCGCCCTATAACGATCCTGATTGTAACAACGAGAGGTTCCGCGAGATGGCGTGAAGGTCTAAATTTACTCCCAGCGCTTCTATATAAAGTGATTTGACAGGTATAGTACAGCAGACTATCTATAGTCTATGCTATTGACTATAGTTGTTGTTGATGTCTATGTTTATGCTGTTGCATTTTCTATACTAAAAAAAATTCTCTATATGTAATTTTTAAAATGCTAAAGAGTTCAATTTAACCTTGTATATTGAACAATGTGGAAGAATGATAGAGAGCAAGAATTCACGCTCCCCCCCCCCCCCCTGACTTCCCTGGTTCGTCATTGACCAATATAAATTTGTCTGCCCTATATACTGTGAAAATTAGAACAATGGAAAGACCATTAAGTGAGAATCGTGACTTCGCATTATAGAACCTTATCACAACCCAGGGTAATTAAGAAAGTCTGTTGGTGATGAATCTCTCTCCACGTCTAGATAATTTTGGGGTATATATTCGACAGTTCAGAATTAACAGGCAGATAGTATCTGAAGCCACTGTCAAGTACGTTAGGCATAACATCATCATTAGTTAGTCAAGAGGAAATTGACTACATTCTCGCCCAGAAAAGAATTGAGTGATTGTCAAAGAGCCAAAGAAGAGCTAGTTGTCACTCAGTGTTGTTCGTGGAAATAGTTAGGCACTCTTCAACATTTCTCACCACATCTTCGGATTGAGTGTCCCATTGTGGTGGGGCGAATGTGAGTGTGTGTAAAAGGGCCATTCTCCCACCCCTTTTCTCAGTACCCTCTCCCTCCTTCTGTAAGAATGTGTGTGTGAGTGGGAATGGGTTTTTTTATTATATTTTCTTTTGTACATATGTATTTGATTTCATGTTGTATGTATAAGGTTATTTAACATCATGTTTTTTTTATTAGCTACTAAATGTTAAAGATTTTATGAGACAGCGTTAAAGTACCAGAATAGAAGAAAAAAAAAGAAAAGAACAAAAACAAAAACATTGCCTGCATTTTGCAAGAGCGACTGTAAGAAAATATTTCGAAGATATTCAAAGAAGATATAAGAAGTCTTCTAATGGTACTTGACTAGATCTTAAAGACATCTGAGCTCCGAGGTGGCAGGCACCATAAGCCCCGCACACCCAATTTTGTCACAAGAGTGACTACCAACAAGATTTTCCCCCGGGGAAGCCGGCAAATAATAAACCGTGGTACCACGTAAGAAAACTCCTCTTTTGTTGTCTCTTGTTTTGGTTGTCCCCTTTTGTATATGCACTCTTAGTATTAATATATATTTTTTGATTGACTTGGTTCCAAGATAGGATTGATTTAGTATATATATATATATATATATATATATATATATATATATATATATATATATATATATATATATATATATATATATATATAGGCTCATTGGGTGCATATTTACCCATATTTTTGTAAATATTGTATTTTTTTTTTTGTGTTAGTAAAGGACTGTACATACAATCCGTTTCATTCTCCTTCGATTTCTCACGTCAGGATTAGTGTAATTTTTCGGCCCGCTACATTTGGCGCCCGAATAGGGACGTGAGACTTCGAAACCGGGAGCGTGACGGGATTGGATTGCAGTCCATACCCAATTAGCGTGGCAGGTAGTTTGGTTGTTTTTCACCTTTGTCTATCGCTGTTACTAACCTGGGAGGATGGCTTCTGTGGAACAGGGCCTCCATGATGAGATTGTGAGACTGAGGCTGGAATTGAGGCAGAAAGAGGAGGAATGTATGATGTTGAGGAACGTGATTGATGGATTGAAGAGTGATGTGATGAGTATGGATGAGAAGACAGACAAGATGAGGAAAGAAATGGACGAGAGACAGAAGCAGGTCGACCAACGGATGAAGGACTTGTATGACATGATGAAGGGGTCAGGACCGGCCCAAGGACCCTCGACCTTGACCCCTGCTCCGACTGAAGGGGATAAGACTAATGGGATCAATGGGAGTGTGTGCGAGTCTAGAGAGGATAGGGTGATTATGAGTGATAGGAAGGATGGAGAATGGAAGAGAGTTGAATGCAAGAGAAGAAGGAAGAGTGGTGCAAAGGGGAAGGATAGGAAGGTAAGAGGCAAGAGTGTGGACTCATTGTACTCGGATGAAGGAGAGAGTGATGGTATGATTGATATGAGTGAGAGTGAAGGCAGCTCAAGTGAGAGTGAAGTGAATGTGGGAAAGGGTATTTTGATAAGGGAAGTGCCAAAGATAGATAGATTTAGGTTACATGGTGGGAAAAGTGTGGAAGAATTCTTCGGGGAATTTGAGCGATATTGTAAGCTCAAGTACCCGGAGAATAAGGGATACTGGATGAATGTTTTGGGGGAATGTTTGGAGGGAAAAGTATTGGAGTTTTTCCGCGTGATTACAAGTGTGGGGGAACCAAGGTACGATGTGGTGAAGAAGCGGATGATTGGACAGGTGAAACGAATGAAAGAGTGTGAAGTATAAAAGGGTAAATGAATTTGAGAAGGCTCGAATGGGGAAAAGTGAAAGTGTGAACATGTATGCACATAGGCTTGAGAGTATGGCAAGAAAGAGGTATGGTGATGATGATGTAAATGAATGTAAACCACTCATGAGGAAGTTTTTGGACACAATCCCGCGAAAGGTGAGTGAATGGCTGAGTGGAAAGAGAAAGGAGAGAATGAGACTGACAGGTGAACGATTGATGTGGGAGGATGTGTTGGAGCTGTTGGAAGATGGACGATTTGATGATGAAAGCGATCTAGAAGAGGATGGATGGTACAGTGTGAACGTTGGGGGTAAGAAGCCCAGGAGCTTTCATCCACCCCAGCAGTATGTCAGCTACAGGGATGCCCTGAAGGCTGCACCAGCTGGAGTGATGTCGAACTTCCTGGGCCGGCAGAATGGATGGGTAAATGGAGGGTGGTCGAATGGAAGGGGACAGATGAATTTCAAGCGTGGGAACGGATATATGAGAGAGAAACCGAGGTATGTCCCAGCAAACGAGAGATCAAATGGTGGGACAAAGATTGTGGAATGTCATCGGTGTGGAAGGAAAGGTCATATGTTGGCAGAATGTAGGTGGACGTCTGGTGCATGTTTTGGTTGTGGTAAGAAAGGGCATATGATAAAGGATTGCCAGGAAAGTGTGAAAGAGTGCTTTGAGTGTAAAGAAATAGGCCATTTGAAGAAAGATTGTCCGAGGTTGAATGGTGGAGCAACTGCTGGGGAAGTGTGAAGTATGCTTGTGGTAATTGTGGAAAGGCTGGTCATTATGCGAGGATGTGTCGTGACCAGAGGAATGTATGTAGCTATTGTGCGATGGAAGGACATTCAAGTGAAAAGTGTTGGATTAGACTGAGAGCGCAAGGTGTGAATGGAAAGTCTGAAGCGGGAAACTGAATTGTAAGAGGGTACCTGCTGAAGTATCCTCTGGGTGCATGAGTGTGAGTAATGTGTTGGTAAGTCTGTCGAGTGTGAAAGTGCTGTCTGGTAGGAAGTATGAGTGTCTGAGTGTGAAGGTGGAATTGAATGGAATTGAGTGTTTGGCTTTAATAGATTCTGGATGCAAGGCGAGCTTGGTGTATAAAGATGTGTATGACAAGGTTAGCAAGAAAGCCCTCCTGTCTGAGTGCAAGGGTAGTTTGGTAGGTATTGGTAATAGGAGAGTGCCTGTGATTGGAATGATAAGGTCACCTGTTCGAATGCATGGTATGATGATGAATGAATGTGAATTCTCGGTGATTGATAAGGTGAGTAGTGAGTATGGTGTGATTTGGGGCTATGATTTTATGAAAATGAATCGTATGGTTGTGCATCCTGCAAGTGATCAAATTGAGAGAAAGATTGGTAAAAATGGGGTGTATAAGTTATATGTAGGGAAAGATGGTAGTGTTTTGAGGAGTGTGTTTACTGGTATTGAGGTGACTGCTATGGAGAATGTAAGACTTGTGAAGGGTGAAAGGGTGGCGGTTAGAGTGAGTTGGAGTAAGGATGTTAGTTTAAATGTGGGTGAGAACACCGTGATATTGGATGGAAAGTATGCATATTATAAGGTAAGGCGTGTTGCTTGTGTGTTTGATGGCTTGATGAGAATGAATGATCCTTTTGTATGTGTGCAGGCGGACCCCAGGGTGAAGGGACAGGTGAGGGGTATCCAAGTCGGAGATGTACTAGGACATCTCTCCACTGTCACTGAGGTAGGTATGGATGATAGCACGGATATCAGGGTGAATATTGCGAATGAAAAGACATGTGAATGGATGTATAATGAGGTGAAGGACATGGTGAAATTGGATGGATGTTTGACTGAGTATGAAAGGGAGGATGTGTATCAAATGATATTTGAACGAAAGGGAGCCCTCAGTAAGGGTGATCTGGATTTCGGGGTTGCAAAGCTCCCGGAATTCAAGATTGTCCTGAAGGAGGACTCCCCAATCTATCAGCGGCCGAGGCATTTCCCACGTCTGGTTGCTGATGAGATTGAGGAGCAGTGTTTGGAATTGGAGCAATTGGGAGTGATTGAAGAGAGTGAGAGTGCATGGAATAGTCCAATTGTGCCTGTACGTAAGCCGGATGGAAAATTGCGTCTGTGTGTCGATTATCGAAAGGTGAATGAAAGGACTGTGAAAGAAAGGTTTCCGATGTGTGTGGTATCTGAGTGTGTATATAGTATGCATGGGATGGAGTGGTTTACGAAGCTGGATCTGGTACGGGGGTATTACCAGATGCCTATTGCTGAGGAGAGCCGGCCGGTAACTGCCTTCTCTTCCACAAAGAGGCATTACCAGTTCCGGAACCTCAGCTTCGGGTTGGCTAATGCTCCCGGAGCCTTCCAGCGGGCAATGAATGTTGTGTTGAGTAAGTTTGCGAGTAAGAATGTGATTGCATTTATAGATGATATTTTGATTATGACTGAGACTTTTGAGGAGCATATGAGATTGGTGAATGATGTGTTGAGAACATTGGAGAGGGTTGGTGTGAAGGTGAAAGTGGCGAAGTGTGAATGCTTTGCGAAAGAAGTGGAATTCCTTGGGCATATGGTGAGTGAGAATGGGTTGCGAAAATCACCGAAGTATGTTGAGAAGGTGCGAATGTTTCCTAAACCGGTGACTGTGAAGCAACTGAAGTCATTTTTGGGTTTGATTGAGTTCCAGCGAAAGTTTATACGTGATTGTTCTGGTGTGAGTAAGCCTCTGACTGAGTGGATGGGCAAGAAAGGTAGTACGGTTGTCAAGTGGAATGATAAGATGAATGAGGCGTATGAGAGACTGAAGGAGGCAGCGGCTGAAGATGTTGAATTAGCTTACCCAGATTATAGTGTAAATGCTAAAATGCTTGAATTGTATACAGATGCGAGTGGGTATTGTATGGGAGGTTTTCTGATGCAAGAGCAGTGTTTGAATGGAGAGAATGTCAGGCGAATAATTGGGTATGTATCCAAGGCTATGAATGTTGCAGAACGAAAGTATTCGACTGTGGAACGAGAGCTGGCTGCGATAAGATATTGTTTGAAAGTGTTGCGTCCATTTTTGTATGGTGTGAGGTTTGTGATAAAAACCGATCATCAACCTCTTGTGTATCTGCAGCGTATGAAGTGGGCTGATAGTAGGATTGCAAGGACTTTGGAAGATTTGAGTGACTTTGACTATGTGATTGAATATGTGCCTGGTGAACGGAATGGAGTGGCTGATTTGATGTCAAGGTATCCTGGTACGAATGATGAAAATGTGTGTGGAGTGAGTGATCCTGAGTATTTGCCGAAAGGGATTATGAATGGAAAAGAGAGTAAGGGTGGTGGTGATTCCTTGTTTGAGAGTGTATGGAATGGTTTGCAAGATTTAAAGAGTGATGGAGTAGACGTGAGAGTGCCCGATAGTGTAGATGATTTAAGGAAGGAGGTAATGAATGAAGTGTGTAGGAAGCCTGAAAGCATTGGTATGGCAAAGGTGCGGAACTTCATGAAAGAATTGAGAGCGATGTGTATGCAAGGGGTCCCGCCATTTCAGGAAGTGTTGATTGTAGTGAGTCGTTTGTATGGAGTGATTGTTTATGTGCACTTTGGTGGTGAGAGGCCGATTGTGTACAAGGATGAGAAGATGAAGGGTTTGAATCCTAATGTGGTACATCTGCAATGTTTGAGCGGTGTGCACTACAATTGGGTGATTGAAAAGTGTTCATATATAAGAGAGAAGAATGATTGTCTGGATGAAGATGAGTGTGTGGTGAGTGATGATATGGGAGTTAATGACAGTGTGGATATCAGTGCTTATGTTGGTGTGCTTGTTCCTTCAGTGTATTGCGAACATGGTGGACCTGATATGATGGAAGTGAGAGTGAAAGTTGGTGAAAGGTTGTTCTGTGGTTTGATTGATACTGGAGCGCAGGTGTCTTTAGTGAATGAGAGGATTCTGAGTAAGTATGATGAGTTTAAATGTTGCGAGCATAAACCTGTGAAGTTACGGATAAGTGGATTAGGGAATGGCTTGATAGTGGCATGGGAACAGGTTAGTCTGAAAGTGAGTTTGGGTAATGGTGTGAATGTGAAGCATGACTTTGTGATTCTGAAAGGTGAGCAAATGCCTTGTTGTTTCTTGCTTGGTGTAGACTTTATGAGATTGAATGATTTGTCTTTGGATGCTGATAAGGATTGTCCTATGAAAGGTGAATGTGAGGTGATGAGATTGAATGAGTGTGCAAAGAATGTTGTCAAGTTTTGCGGTATAATTGAGTTGGTCATGGATGATGAGAATGAGATTTTAAGTGATGATGATATTCTAGAGATGCAAGAGATGTGTCCTTTTGTTAGTGAGTTGAAGAGGTGTGTAATGATGAGTGTTAATTTGAATGAATGGCCAGAGTGTTTAAGTGATTTTAAAAGGTATGCTAAGGATTTTGTTGTTTGTATGGATGTTGTATATTTTGTGAGGCATGTGAAAGGTGGTGATGATATGTATGTACCTGTGATGTCCTTAGTTGGTATGATTGGTCTGGTGAAGGTTGTGCATGATAATTATGGGCATATGGGTAAGTTTAAGCTGTGGGAGTGTATGAAGGAGCGTGTGTTCCATCCGTTTCTGAGAACTGTTGTGAATGATGTTGCAACTACGTGTGAAAGGTGTCAGAAGCGAAAGGTGCAAGGTGTGCAAGTGAAACCACCGATGTTGAAAGTTGATGCGAAAGAACCGTTTGAATTGGTAGTGATTGATTGTGTCTCTTTGCCGCGTACGAGTGCTGGGAATGTTGGTATGGTTGTTATGGTTGATCATAAAAGTAAGTTTGTGTATGCAGCGCCTGTGAGAGATAAAAGGAGTGTGACTGTTGAGCGTGTGGTTGAGCAGTTGTTCTTTCCTATGTGTGTATGGAAGCCTAGAAGATGTCTGAGTGATAATGGGCCTGAATTTGTAGGGGAAGTGTTTGAGCAAATGTTGAAAGAGAATGGTGTGGAGCATGTGAGAACAACTCCGTATGTAACGTCTTCAAATGGATTGGCTGAACGGACTATAAGAACCTTGTGTGAGATGTTGAGAATGATGAGTACGACAGTGAATGACTGGGATGTGTGTCTGGGGAGAGTGTTGTGGGCGTATAATTCAACTGTGCATAGTGCAACTGGAATGTCCCCATGTCAGTTTGTGATGAATTTTGAAAGGCGAGTGAAAGATAGGTTTCGTTTGAGTGAAAGTGAGCAGAGTGTATGGCGTGAGGCGCATGAAAGGTTCCATTCATTTGAATTAGGTACAAAAGTATTGAAGGTGAAAGAAGTGAAGGGTAGGTTGAATGTATCAAAGATGAGTGAGAAGTTTGATGGACCTTATAGAGTTGTGAGAGTTTGGGAAAATGGGGTAACGTATGTTTTGGAGAGTTTGAATGACGGCATGACTGAGAGAGTGCGGGCTCATCAGAGTCAGTTAAGGAGATGGAGAGAACCTCCTGACTACCTGGTGAGCCATCCAGTGTATGGACTGTGTAGAGAGAGAGGTAAAGTGCATGATGATGAGAATGAATGTGATAGTATGGATCTGTCTGGGAAAGAGCTAGTCTTAGTCTCGAGGAGTAGAAAGCGTACAAAGAAGGGTGAAAGGAAGAATGCAAGTACAAATGAAAGTAAGTCTGAGCAGAGTGTTTCTGGTATAGGGGATCTTGAAAGGGAGATTGAGTTTTTGCGTAAACAGGTGAGTGATTTGGCTGGTATAAGTAGACGAGTGAGTGAGCTGCCTGTGCCTGATTTTTCTGGTTTTGGGAACAGTATGAATGATAGTGTGTTTGGGCAGAATGAACCTAGTGTGGCTGATTTTTCAGGTTTTATGAATGGTAATAGTAGGGGTGAGTTTGATGTAGTGAATGATGAAGTGGCTGATTTTTCAGGTTTCTGGTGGGAACCAGTCGCAGGGGTTTCTGGTATGCCTGTTGAGAATACAGGGGATGTGAGTGACCTGTCTGTTTCGCAAGAATGTACCTTGAGTTGGATGAGAGCTGTGAGTGAGGAGCTGATGAATGGGGGTATGAAGAGTGAGGGTTCTGAACGGAAGAGTATGAAAGAATTCTGTCGTGAGATGGGAGAACTGGTAATGAGGGCTAAGAGTATGGTTGATGAGATGATAAATAGTGACGATGAGACTGATAGGACGACTGACGAACAACCCCGACTAATTGCTACGCATAGCCAGGGACCAGTAGAAGAGTGTGAATGGGTGCAGAAGGGTGCGATTGAGCACAAGTGGTACCGTGGAGAGTGATTGAAAGGGTTTAGTGAGTGGCTGGTCGAATGGCTTAAGGAAGGAGGGGTGTGGTGGGGCGAATGTGAGTGTGTGTAAAAGGGCCATTCTCCCACCCCTTTTCTCAGTACCCTCTCCCTCCTTCTGTAAGAATGTGTGTGTGAGTGGGAATGGGTTTTTTTATTATATTTTCTTTTGTACATATGTATTTGATTTCATGTTGTATGTATAAGGTTATTTAACATCTCATGTTTTTTTTATTAGCTACTAAATGTTAAAGATTTTATGAGACAGCGTTAAAGTACCAGAATAGAAGAAAAAAAAAGAAAAGAACAAAAACAAAAACATTGCCTGCATTTTGCAAGAGCGACTGTAAGAAAATATTTCGAAGATATTCAAAGAAGATATAAGAAGTCTTCTAATGGTACTTTACTAGATCTTAAAGACATCTGAGCTCCGAGGTGGCAGGCACCATAAGCCCCGCACACCCAATTTTGTCACAAGAGTGACTACCAACAAGATTTTCCCCCGGGGAAGCCGGCAAATAATAAACCGTGGTACCACGTAAGAAAACTCCTCTTTTGTTGTCTCTTGTTTTGGTTGTCCCCTTTTGTATATGCACTCTTAGTATTAATATATATTTTTTGATTGATTTGGTTCCAAGATAGGATTGATTTAATATATATATATATATATATATATATATATATATATATATATATATATATATATATATATATAGGCTCATTGGGTGCATATTTACCCATATTTTTGTAAATATTGTATTTTTTTTTGTGTGTTAGTAAAGGACTGTACATACAATCCGTTTCATTCTCCTTCGATTTCTCACGTCCGGATTAGTGTAGGAAGCGGGTTGGATCGATTGGGGTTAGTCTAAATTTTTCGGCCCGCTACACCATGAGACGCCCACAAGTTCAAGGTCGAATTTACCTTCCCGGTGCTACTCGCCGCACATCAAAGTAAAAGGGATTTAATCCCTGCTTCATCACGCTTCTCCCACCTTTACCACATCGAAGCTCAATGATCCCCTTTGCTCTAGAACTTGCATAATTGTAAAATTATTACTTAATTAATTATCCCTCAGTTCAATATTTAATTGCATTGCCATTTAATTTGCCCTATATGTATATGCAATCTTTAGTCCTATTAAAGTATATTTTTGTAGCCGTGTTTGAGTTTAAATTTAGTGCCCCTGCTTGTGATGGCCCTACTATGACGTCAACCAATGCTGCTAGGATGATCAGTACAAGCCGCCATCACCACTCAATAGGAACCCGACAAAATCCTACAAGGGACATGGTAAGCAGGTCAGAGTGGCAGAGTCGGCTTAGTAACCTTTTTTTATTATTATTATCTCATCTGGCGACTGCCTTCTAGGGCATAAGTCGCCGTACTCAAGTTAGCCTATATCTAGGCTATATTAAAAGCTAAATTTAAAAAAATACAAACAAAAAAACAAAAGAAAAACAAACAAATTGAAAAAATATAATGCAAGCTCCATTGACGGGGGAGGGCCACCCTCCCCTGGTGAAGAAGAACGCGATCCATAGTCAAATATTAAATAATGGGGAGAAGGCTGGCCTCCTCCAAAAAGTCTAAAAGTCCACAGGTCGGTGTGCATGAAATCGTCCCGAGTACAAGGGACAGGTGGTAGTGACTCGGCCCATCTCGGTACCGGGACAGGTAACGTGCATGAAGAACACCCAGACTGGGAAATTCAACAAGAATGTGCTGAACAGCCTGGGGGATGATGCAGTCGTCACAATAGGGTGCAGGCGAGCACTCCCTTAAATGGCGATGCGTCACACAAGTGTGCCCGATTTAGAGATGACAGAAAATGACCTGAAGCTATTGCGGCATTGGGGGATAGGTTCATGAGAACAGTCGAGGCGCAATGGCATGCAACTTTAAGTTCCCCTGGACCGTCTCCCATCTTCTTTGCCAAGCAGCCCGAAGAGCTGCCCATATTCCTGCCATGTAGTCGGTGTGAGGAAGAGCGATACGCTGGTCTGTTCACAGAGTGCTCACAGACTCTTTGGTGCCCTCATTCCCTGTAATTCCTACATGTCCAGGAACCCAGCAGAAGATACTCTCGACATCCGCCCAGCTCGCCAAAACTGTGGCATCACAGATATTGCGAACCAGGAGATGCGGAGATTCCAATGCCCTGAGAGCACTCAGGGTGCTTTGTGAGTCACTATAGATCACAATCCAAACCGGGCACATCGCGTAATTTCCCATACTGAGTGGTGTATTGCCACCAGCTCGGCCATGAAGAAAGACGCAGCACCTGGCAGAGCCCCACTGACTTCAAACAGAGGGGATACGGTGTGAAAGCCAACCCCCTCGGCTTAGTAACAAATCACCAGTCCTGGGTGGTGTTCACACTTGTACAGCAAGTGATAAGAAATTGCACAGTGGTACCAAGTGTAACAGACAACATAGCCCCCCCCCCCCCAATACACACACATTTCAGAATGAAAATCCTATAGTCAGTTAATCCACACAACACAGAAGTATACATTCCTAGCCTGAGCCCAATTATAACTAACAGACAACTACACAAGATAGAAACAGTGCCACCAGCATTGCAACTGTATGAGGAAAAAACCCCCCTCAAAACCACAAAACATGCAAAAATCTGTCCAAATGAAGATCACCTAAACATTATAGGCACAGAATTCTTCAGTAAACAGTTGCTATGCCCTTTACTCCTACCACCATCCAAGAACCCCCCCCAAAACCTACTAGATACCCTACCCCTAATCCCACCAAACAGAACACTATAAAACGCACTCAATTTATGCATATAGTACTTGAAAACCCTCTTTTTAAATATAACCTTTGTAGGGAACCTCACAATACCGCACGTCATGGCATCATTCTTGAGCACTCCTGGGTTTAATTGAAGAGAGACCCCTGCTAGAGGGGGAGGAGTACAAAGTAACAGTAGCAATATTTGAATTAAGCTTTGGAATAAAACTATCCTTTACTGGTCAGCCAAAGGTGTCCTCCTCCGTGGCAATGTATGCACATATGTGGCATGTTTGACTGAAGGAAAATTATTGTATTAGGTTTGGAAGTTCTTCCTCATCCTAAAAGATACCAGACATTGCACCATGTGATTACCATTAATTTAAGTCATTACACTACATTATCTAAATAACAAAGCTTACTTTGATATGAGTGAGGAAAAAGTTTATCAAATCCTATATTTCATCAAAACCAAATGAATTCTCTAAGAGAGGATGGGGGAGCATTGTCAATAATGATAAAAATTGCTTTGCTGAATAAATGATATTTTTTAAATATCAAAATGATTTTGCTCTTTTAAAAAAGTTACATTAATTTATTGATAACCTAATAAGTTGTGTGTGAAAAGTTATATCATAACCTGAATTCTAAGTATATAGTCATTTTGTACTATGGCAAATATGCCCTATTTAAAAAATAGCTTTCTTGAAAATCTTGAAAAGAATAACTAAATTGTTCCATCATTCTCTAGGTATATCTATTTATCTTAATCCAATTGAAATAAATTACCACTACTTGCCAGTTGAACTCTCTGAAAAATGTTTTTCCCATGTTTTGATGATGTTTTATCATGAAGATGTGAAATAATTCTTAAAGCTTTCTTCCAATCCAGTAAATCTTTTTGCTTTGAAGCTAAATAAGAAAGACCCAAGGGACGTAAGCATCTGGAAATTTTAAAAAAATGCAAGCTCTTTTGTTTAAATACTCTGTTTTCACACATAAGCATTTTTAGACATACCCAAAAGAAGCAATTGTTAATTTTAATAGGATCATGGAGCCTTTAAGAGAGGAACTCACTAAGTAATAAAACAAATTAACTCATTCCAAGCAGCTCACTTGGATAATCCTAAGATATTACCACTCAGATCTATAAGAAGTAAATCTGCTACATACTTGCCCACAACTTTATGGTGTGGGCACCTGATCTAGCCTGCACACACCTAGACACACTACCAGTGACAAAACAAAGGACAACACCTCGATACAGGGTGAGTATATAGAAACCCAAAGAAAGTAGTAATAAAAATAAAGGACTACACATTCATGTCACTAACAAAGGATTATCGGGTGTAGCATGATCAAGTATGCTGCAGCTGACATCTGATGGATTGCATGACTTGCCAGCAGCAATAACCGACAGTGTGTACTTGCCTCATACAAATGGCAGTAGGAGAACCAAGTTATATATTTTCAACAGATTTTCATATCCTCTATCTTCACTACTTTCTTTACAAATCCATCCTTACAATGATATTTTACATACCTATCTGACAAATGCCCTCAAGGGCACAGTTGTCAAAATTAGTAGTGCTAGCTTATTCTTAGGCCAAATTAACATTAACATTTAAAAACAGAAAAGACAAATATCCAATAATAATAAAAAAAAACACAAAGAATAAGAAAAAGAGATGATCAGTTGGGTGAGTATCCTAATGCAGATTGATGAGGAAACACTACAAGCAAAATCTAAGTCTTGTAGCATGACATCTTCAGGCGCACAGACATTTTGAAGTTTGTTCCTATTGCACCACCCCATGCAATGAAGGCATGATCTCACCTTGTACAGTTTTGCAGTGCAAAAAGTGGTTTCAGTATTGTCTTATTCTCCTGTTTCATTGACTTGTTTTTCTTTTTTACAGATATCTTTCACGAGGTCCGCTGTCAAGCTATGGCTCCTAGGAGCCCCAGCAACTCAACAGCTGCCATTGAGTGTTCTCCCGAGCCGTGAGGAAGTCGTGTGTGTTTCGCAATACCACACAAAGCTAAACCCACCTGATTTGATGTCCTCAGTTCAGCAAATGGCACTCAAAGTTTAACATCAGCACTCCAAGGTGAGTATTCCAACCATTGATCCATGTGATATCCTCAAGAAAATACGGAGTCTGCACGAAGAGTACAACGGATTGAAGAAATCCAAATCCCGGACAACAGGGCAAGCTGAGGAAAACTGAGCCAATTTCATTGTTTCCCTTAAAAATTTGTTCGATGTAGCACATCACAATGCCATGTACTTGATCATGATCAAGGATGACCACAAGTTACTTGAAGCTCAGAGGAAGCTGGGCAGGCAGGAAAAGATGGGCAGTGTGGATCCGACCTGGGTGGAAAAAGAGAAACAGACACAGCAATGAGGGGGATGATGAAAGAAGTTGAGCTGCAAAGGAAAGTCAAGCATTCGCAGAAAGGCAGGCCACCGGTGAACTAGTCTTTGACCTCGCCCGCTTCATCTGAAGAGCAAGGCGTGATAGTAACTCCTCCACCAAAACGATCCCGCTGTGCACCATCACAGATCATCTCCCCACAAGTTTCTGCCGCTCTGGAACAGACTAACATAAGTTACTGTCAAGTTGCACACATGCTACTTCCATTCACGGAGGAGCTGGGAGCGAATGCTGGAGAATTGTCATTAAGCATAAGCACGATCAATCGGCAGTGAAGACATCATCGCCAGGAAAAGGCTGCAGAGCTGAAAGAAAACTTTGCTCTTGATGTACCACTCACACTCCACTGGGATGGAAAATTTATGCCCTCCCTCACAAATGAAGGCATTGTGGACCAACTGCTGATCCTCATTTCTAGAGGTGTGGAGAAGATCCTTGCAGTTCCCACTACTGATGGTAAAGCAGAGCCTAAGGTAAACACCATCCATTCGGTTATATCCAAGTGGGCTATTTCTGATCTGTGCTTCAACACAATGGTGAAGAATACAGAATCTAAGGGTGGAGTGTGCACTCAACTGCAGCAAATCCTTGGTCGAGATCTGTTGCATCTGGCCTATTGCCATCATGTGCTGGAAATTCTGCTGGAAGCTGTTTTCTTGACTCTCATCCCAGAAACATCTCAAAGTCCAGATATCACTGCCTTTGTCCGTTTCCAAGAGTTCTGCAGTTTGTTGATCAAGATGAGTACAGGACAGCAAACAAAGAGCTCAAGGAGGACTAGGTGGATGACATCCTCAAACTCTGCCAAGGCTAACTCCAATAGTACCACCAATGTAACTACTACTGGGAACTGCTAGAACTAGCCGTTGAGTTGCTTGGTATAATCCCTCATGGATGCAAAAAGATCTCTGTCCACAAGCCAGGATAACAAGAGCGATTTACTCTGAAAATGCAGATCTTTGCACCTCAGTTAGCAGAATACAACAAACTGCGGCCGTCAACATCACATGCAGTCAAGGCCGCAGTTCCTGCATCTTTATCATATGCAAATACATTCAAGGGTGGTTCTTAGCTGCATGTTCAGCAAAAGCCCCCAAAAATGACCTTGACCTTTACAAAGGGACATTCTCTCTGAAATCAAAAAGAAAAATTTCAAAGTAACACCCTCATCTCTCAGATCTTGCTAAAATCAATTTGGTATATATGAAGTTTGGGGGCCCTAAACCCATTTTAAGGTCACTAACATTTGGCAACCCATGACTAGAGTAATAATGGTCATAATTATATAAAAATATGTATATTTAGAATCAGAAAAAGACAAGGAATCCAAAAATGAAAGTTTTAGAACTCTAGGTAGAAAAATAAAAAAATCATACATTTGCTAAAAGTTGAGATCAACATTTGACTCTGAGATATCAAAATTGAAAAAAGAATTCTAAATGAGAAAATTAAAGCATATTATTATATGCTTTGGCTATTAGAATGTAAAAAATAGTTTGTTTATGCTAGTATTTTTCAAGTAATTAACACATAGGTGAGCACTATACATATTTTTAAATTGTCTGTCAATTCTACATATTCTTCACACTTAAGCTCTTAAAGTGACCTATAGAAATTCAAATTATAATTTGGGGGGGATATAAAAAAAGTCAAAGGTCTTGGCTATTAGAAACAATCATAAAAAGGTTGTTTATGCTATTACTCTTCATATAACTAACTTATGTTGACACCATATTTATAAATTACAGGTAAATTTAGGAATTTATTTTAGCTATCAGTTTGACGACCTAAATCTCCAAGAATAAAAAAAATGATATTTCACTGATAATCCTCACTGACAAAATAATTACAATAAAGATAGGGAAGACCAGGTAACTTAATAAAATTTTGGCATATTCAATACTTTCATCAATTTCTTTCTGAGAAAAAATATATTTAATTCTGCTGCCTCCTCTTATTGTAGGGCCCTCATGATAGTTAATATATTATGTCCTGGCACTGCACATGAATCCTTATTTGATGATATGCACTTGCTCTTGATGACCCAGATGGATGTAAAAAGTTCACTGTGTAATCATAAAACTCCTCACAATTCCATACCAAACTTGCCCATCATAAATGCAAATAACATACTCTCTTGGTTTGATTCATTTTAGGTTATCAACCATTGCAGATTCATTAGTAATAAGACTTTTCCTTATTCTTTTCTTTTCTCCAATGCCACTTGAAATGAGATACACCATCAGTTCTTCCTTGTTTATCAAAACAAATCTATGATATTTCTGAGTTCCCAGAATAGCCTTGCTGTCCTTGAATCGGTGGTCTAACCATTGTGCTGCATCTTTCAAATCAGATGTAGTGACAAAGAAAAATTTTATTGTCTTGCTCAAGTTTTCTTCACAAAACCGAAACAAGTCTTCTGGTGTAAGAATTTGCCTCTCTGTAGTTCTCTGCAAACAAGCACGAGCAGTAGCTCTCTTCACTGTTCCCCCAATCCAATCAAATGCATTTTTGCCATGGGATGTAGCAAAGAAGTGCCATTCACAAGACAAACCAAAATCCTGTTAATGGTAACAGAGATTTGTAAAGTTGTATCTGTTCTTATATTGGCCAGCACATCCATCCAAAAAATAGTACACCTTCTTCAGTTGTTGGCATCTGAATTTAACATAGTTCATAAGCTATATTATAAATGAGTAAACCATTATAGTGTTGTGTTATAGTGATGGAGATAAGAAACAGAGACTATAATGGTTAAGTACCTGGTTGGCAGATGATCTACAATAGATGACAAAAGGGTGAACTCTACATTGTGAATTATCCCAGTGTAATAATTGGGCAGGATCTTGGACAATGAAAGAATAATTTTCAGAGAAATCACCTAATATTGCCTCGCTCTGAAGTGGTAGTGTTTTTTTCAATTGTTTTAAGTACTGTGATTGCTGCTGTGCAACAAAATGACAAACCATGCAGGATATTTTCATGCTTAATGATGATAGTATTCATAAAGTGGCTCTACTTTGTCTACCATTGTATAATGGTCAACAGTCACCCATTGCTTGTAAGATATTTCATTTGGAGCTAATTTTATACTGTTAAGGAACTCAAGAAAGTTCAGAACACACTCTTCTCTCAGGCAATCTTTGCAAAGTTGCATCATACAAGCCTCTCTCTCTCTCTGTACTGCAGACATTGTAATCCACAAGATCTTTGTATGAGAGACATTTTTTACCCAATGCAGCCGCCAGCTGAAATTTTGTGTTTTGATAATATGTGCATAAACAAACAGAATGAGTCCCACTGTAGCGGGCCGAAAAAATTTAGACTAACCACAATCGATCCAACCCGCTTTGTACACTAATCCGGATGTGAGAAATTGAAGGAGAATGAAACGGATTGTATGTAGTCATTTACTAACAAAAAATACAATAATAATGACAAAAGAAAATTGAATTTTCTTATAAGAACTTAATGAAAAAAATGTGTACACACCACAAACAAGGCCAAAAATCCCCAATCAAAAAACAAGATAAAAAACTATGACGGACAAAGAGGAAAAAAAAATTATACAATAACACCAATCGGTACTGAGTCAAACAATGCGCGCTCAAAAAAATGAACAGAAAAACTGAATGGTACAAGATAGTTCAATCAACACCATACGATGCTTTTAAAACAAAAAGGTGGTGCAGGGGTATCACTCGCGAGTTAGGGCAAGGCTGTATGTAGAGTTCTTGGTTCACGATGAGGGCTGGCAAAACCAGGTGCGGTCGTGGCTTTGAATGAGAAGTCATGTAAACCCTCCTATCAGGGTCGGGGTAGAAACTCTCTAGGCCTCTTTCCAACTTCTGCTAGAAGTTTGTTGTCCCACGGTTGTGTCCACACAGTCTCCACTCTATGCTCGAACTCAGTAAATCTTCTTTAATCAGACAATACTCTTCCTCGCTAGCGTTCTTTTGAAATGTATATAAATATTATGCTTTCAATCTATTTTTACATCTAACTCTTTTCTTTTGTTTTCAGCTAGAGTAATATAAAACTGACATATGAAACTAAGTACAATCTGAGAAAGATAAAACCAATTTTAATACATGAAATCAAATACATATATATACAAAAAAATATAAAAAAAACCTCATTCCCACTCACACACACATTCTTACAGAGGGAGGGAGAGGGTATTGGAAAAAATGTGGGAGAATGGCCCTTCACACACACACACACACACACTCGCATTCGCTCCACCACACCACCACTACTGGTAAGCACACAATATGACAGCCGTAATTTAGAAAATGTGGAAAATCCTATTTTGGGATACTTTTTATCATTTTTATATAGTTCAAATAACTCTCTTAAATTCCCAAGGACCAGTCGTTTTTGCACCTTCGGCACTGATGACTTTCACATAATCCTCTTTGCCAGGACACATATGACTAACCTCATCTGACTCATAGAATCTTCTAACTATATCTTTGTATTCTTCAGATATCACTTTTCCTTTGCTCACTATTGGAATCTTTGGAGAGATTCCAAATTCTGATTTTAGTGAACAGCCTTTTTTCACCATATATGTTGTTGTTTGAAAGAAACTAGCAGTTTTTTCAATTGTGTATGGGGAGAGAGTCAATATTTGTAGTTTGTGATTATGACATTTGCTCTCCAGGAATGACTGTTTCAATTCATTCATTAATGTTTTTCAGATTCTGTTTCAGGTTTTGAAGAATCACTTACCCCCTCACTAATATGAACATAACTGACGTCTAGTCTCTTTTTCAAATGTTTCTGGGCATTTGATAGCTTACCACAGGCTTTGCATTTTCTGGCTCAATCACAACCCTTCTGAAAAGAACCAAAAAAGAAAATATTGAAATTATTATACAGAGCAAAATTTGCATTTTGTGTAAAGGGCATCATTAAAGAATAAATCCTTCAAAGTAAAAACTTACCAATTATCAATTTTGTTTTATACAGTATCTTAAATTTTATTCAATGTGCCATATAGATCAAGCGCACCTTTCTGGTGAAATATAAAATATATTATCTTAGTACTTACTTCTTTTGATTGGTGTTTCATCCAAAAGTGCTAGAACTGGTTCAATTGAAGTTGAAGGATTTTCTTCAACCAAGCATCACTGTCCAGATCTCAAACTGAAGATATGTTACTCACTTAAATCACTGATTGAAGATGATTCAATTGAATCTTGCTCAGTCTCATTGTTTTCAGTGGTTCTAAGTATTGTGGGGGGGGGTTTCATTATTAGTGTCCAACAGCTCACACACAACAATGAGTCTTTTTTTAATCTTCCGGCACATTTTTCAATTATCAAACCAGTCACTTTTCTAAGATTGATTGTTATGCGCTTCTTTTGTTTTTTAGTAGGGTCTTGGCAGTATTTCAAGTGCTGAACCATTGTATTTTGTTGAATAGGCCTAAAAGCCGAGATATAGATTTCACTAACTAATTTTTATAAATCTGTAATTTTAAGATAAATAATTAATTACATGACACTTTTTAGAGTATAGTTATACACAATATTTTAATTCTTGATATTCTTTGAGGCTCATTAAAAAACAATAACAACCCACCACACACACTGCTGGTTGAAACTACTAACTTGTAGACTAGGAACTACAACTATCTGTGTTGATTCTGTACAAGTAGCAACATGATTGTTTAAGTTACATGCGAGCTTCGTCTTCACCTTTCACTACTTTAATAACGATATATTATTTGCATTATAAAATTTCAATGAATTGACAAACAATTTGTAAATATGATATTCACTATAAGTTAATTACATGAAAAATACCAAGATAAACAACCTTTTTATGGCAGTTTCTAATAGCCAAGAGCTGTACTTTTTTTATATTAAAAAAAGGTAATTTTAATTTCTATAGGTCAAATTAAGAGCTTAAGTGCAAAAAATATGTAGAATTGATGGACAACTTATAAATATGGTGCTCACTTATGTGTTAGCTACATGAAAACTGCTAGCATAAACAAACATTTCTTTACTGATTCAAATAGCCAAAGCATAGGCCTTCATTTTTCACATCTAGAAAAAATTTTCCAATCTTGATACACCCAGAGGTTAAATCTTGACCTTAAATATTTGGAAATGTATGATTTATTTTTCATTTTTCAACCTACAGTTCGCTCATATTTAGATTCCTTGTCTTTTTCCGATTCTAAATATATATACTTTTATGGGTCACCAAATGTTAGTGACCTAACATGTGACCTCAAAATGCCCAAGGTCATATCCCCTGAACTGTTAGTTGAATTGACCTAAAAATTTCAGAAATGGGTTTAGGGCCCAATCGACACACTTGGTCACACACGATATGCACTTATTGTGTGGCATTAGAGCAACTTACATAGACTTCGGGTAACCCAGACTTTTCGCATCTATAGGAGCGATTATTATGTCCGAAAAGGGTGACAGTAGTAGCACCTCTGCGGCAGTGGCACAAATACCTTCACGCAGTAGCGATACCAACTGACATGCACCGACTCAGGGAGCTTGTCACAGTCGAAAGTGACGAAGATTGTAGGGGTGGGTCTCGAGACCCCTCCCTGTTTTCTCATCACACACTCAAGCTTGAATGCCCCATGGTCGGCCAGCTCTAAGGTGTCATCATCTATGGAGGAGTCTACTAGTTCCCTCGCATAAACTATTCTTTTCACAAAGTTCATGTAGAGTGCGGCATCACACTCACCGGCGTGCCATCAAGTGTCTGAAGGGCACTAATCAAGGCCGCCTCGGAGGGATTTGACGCATTAACCAGGAGGCTGCCGTCCAAGAAACGGATCACCTTCAGCTCTCTACCAATCACGCTAGCTAAGGCTCTCATCTGATGGATCATGTTCCCATCAGCGGAGCTAATAACGAGGAAGAGTTTTAAGCCAGCAGTCTCAAAAACGCCAGGTAGCCTCTTAATGAGAGGCCCTGACACTCCGCCCTGTGCACTTTTGGTCTTAGTCTGGGGCTCCCCACCCGGGGGAGCAACGGGGTCGATGTACCCAATCTTGGCTTCGTTGCTTACTAAAGTGCCATTTTTTTTTTTAAGAGCTCATCTGGCAACTGCCTCCTTGGGCATTAGTGGCCGTATTCAACACTGCCTAATATTAGGCATCTTTAAAAGAGGATGCAAAAAAAAACAATAAAAAACCATCAATAAAACAAAGAAAAAAGGCAATAAGCAGGAAGCAAGCTACGGCATCGGGGGAGGTCCGCCTCCCTCCGGCCAGGGCAGGAACGTGCGACCTACTAAAATAAAAATAAAACAAAAGAAAACCCAACTAGTTAAATAAAGGGGAGAAGGCCGGCCTCCCCCCCCTAAAAGTCCTATAAGTCCACCAGTCAATGTGCACAAACTCGTCCCAAGTACAAGGGACAGGCGGTAGCGACCCCGCCCATCCCGGTACCGGGATACATAATGTGCGCTGAGATCACCCAGACTAGAACATTCAACAAGAATGTGTCGAAGAGTCTGGGGGACAACACAGTTTTCACATATAGCGCAGGGGAGTGCTACATCAAATGGCGGTGCGTCTCACGATGTGGTGGGGCGAATGTGAATGTGTGTAAAAGGGCCATTCTCCCACCCCTTTTCTCAGTACCCTCTCCCTCCCTCTGTAAGAATGTGTTTGAATGGGAATGGGTTTGTTTTATTTTTGTTTAATTCATGTATAAAATGATTACCATGTTTTTCTTTCTTTCCAGGCGTTATTCTGGAAAGATAATAACTAATTTTGAAATATCACTATAATAAGATTGTACTTTGTTTAAATTAATCTTTTATCAAAGCGTTATTCTGGAAAGATAATAACTAATTTTGAAATATCACTATAATAAGATAGTTCTTTGTTTAAATTAACTTTTATCAAAGCGTCATATTCTGGAAAGAGAGAGTGGAAGTGTGGACTGGCAGCAAGAGGGGTTCTATAGAAGAGTGCTCCACCCAACCCTGAGAGGAGGGCTTTCGTGTCTCTAACCACCTGAACCACCATACCTGCCTTCGTTGACAATCCTGCCTCCTTCTAGTTAACCAACTACCACCCACCTCCAGCAAGTCATAGCGCGTGTCCCCTTTTCGTTCGGTTGTGGTTGTGTTTTTTGTTTTGTGTAGAATTTACGTAAATTGTTGTATCCGCCCGTTATAAGATTCTCGTTTGGTATCGTTATTTTGATTGGGGAATTTAGCCTCATTTTGAAGTGTGCACACTTCCCTAGTAAATATAAAATTTTGTAAATATATAAACTGTAACTATCATTGTATTTTTTTTGTAAGTAAAGGGACTGTATATACAATCCGTTTTATTCTCCCTCGATTTCTCACGTCCGGACAGTGTAGGAAGCGGGTTGGATCGATTATCGATTGGGATTAGAGATCTATTTTCGGCCCGCTACAACGAGTGTGTCCAATTTGCAGACGACAGAAAGCAACCTGAAGCCTTCGCGGTCCATGGCAACAGTCACGGCGCAATGACACGCACCTTTAAGTTCCCTTTGACCGTCTCCCATCTTCTTTGCCAAGCAGACCAAAGAGCTGCCTGTATTCCTGCCATGTAGTCGGTGTGAGGAAAAGCGAAACGCTGGTCCCGTCGCCGAATCCTCGCCTACTCTTTAGCACCCTCATTCCCGGCAATTCCTACATGTCCAGGAACAGAGCAGAAGATAATATCGACATCCACCCGGCTTGACAAAACCGTGGCATTATGGATATCGTGAACCAGGGGATGCGGAGATTACAATGCCCAGAGAGCCCTCAGGGCGCTTTCTGAGTGCATCGCTATAGATCATAATCTGGTCTCCGAACCGGGCACGTCGCGTAATCTCCCGTACCGAGTAGTGTATTTAAACAGCTCGGCCGTGAAGACAGACGCAGCGGGCTGACTTCAAACAGAGAGGATACAGCCTGGAAGCCGACTCCCTCTTGGGACTTGGAGCAATCTGTATACACTGGCATGGTTCCGGCGTGACAGGAGGTGTGCTCCAAAAAGGTCGAACGCAATATTCCCGGTGCTGTAGAAGCTTTGGGAGCAGAAGCATGGAGACAAATAGCCAAAGGTGGTAGCCTCCTTCGAGAGCTATACCTAGCTCTCGAAAGAGTTTCCTAGCCTTAAACCCAAAGGGCTTATGGTATGACTGGCGTCTCTCGGCGGCATAGACAGTCAAAATCAGCTGCGGATGCAGTGAGAGCTGTTCGCAACTGAGGGAGGCGCCGTCTCGCGCGTAAAGGGAAATAATGCACTGTGCACGGCGTAGAGAGAGTGGCATCTTCCCAGCATCGACCCCCAACTGTAAGTGGAATCGAGAATCTCGCCAAAATTCAGATATAAACATTGGGAGGCTTCCCCTCGCCCACATCGTGTGGAGCATCTCCATGACACCGTATCGTCATGCGGTATCATAGGCCTTCGGGAGATTGAAAAACACTGTGGCATAGTGCTGTCTACAAAGGAAGGCCTCGCAGAATGAATTTTCCAGTCGGAGCAAAGCATCCGACATGGAGTGGAACTTGCGGAAGCCGCATTGTGCAGAAGACAGATGGCCTCCGCTGTCCAGAAAAAAGGCTAATCTAACATTTACCAACTTCGCCATCAACTTGCACATGCAAGAGGTTAAAGAGATTGGGCGTAAAATGGCCGGGGTAGAGTGATCTCTCCCTGGTTTGCGAAAAGTGAGCACAGTAGCGATTCGCCAAGAATCCGGGAGGAAACCCTCCACCCAGATCCTGTTGAACAAATCTAACTGAAAGGCCATGCCTCGCTCACCCAGGTGTCAGAGCATGGCGTACGGGACATGGTCTGGACCATAGACGGTGTCTGCGCATGAAGCAAGAGCGGAACGCAACTCACTCACAGTAAACCTGTCGGTGAAGGGTTCTCCGCCTCTGGAGGTAAAGTCCAGCCGACAGCCTTCCGCAACATCATGAGGTACATTAAATGCTGGCGGAGCAGGATACCGGCTAGAGAATGCCGAGAAAGCGGTCACAAAGGATTCCGAAATTGCGGTGCCATTCTCCTGGAGAATGTGAGGGGGAGGTCCTGCCAGAACTTGCCCCAAATCCTTTTGACTCGCTTCCACAAATCTGCTAGAGGGGTCTTCCAGTTAAGTGATAACACGTATGCCCGCCAAGAAGAGCGGCGGGTGTGCTTTGAAATATACCAGAACCTAGCCCTATCCCGACGAGATTCACTGACAGTGAAATCGTTCGTGCAGTGCTTATAGCGCATGTAGGCATAGCGCTTCTGCTTGAGGGCCGTCTCACACTCAACTGACCACCACGGGAGTGGTTGGTGGGCAAAACAGCCAGACCTTCTAGGAATAGTAGCTAAGCCCGCAGCGATGAGGTTGCCAGAGAACTCAACGACCTCATCTACCAACCTAAACAACTCAACTGAGATTGAGAAATTGGGCATTTCCTGAAATGCAGCCCACTGCGCCTACGCCAATCACCACCGGGCAGGGCTCTCGGGCGGCAGCGGACCAGAAAATGATATTTGAAAGGGAAAGTGATCATTACCATGGAGGTTATCAACCACCCCTCAATCAAAATCAGGCTATGCATGCGGAGAGCATAAAGATAGATCGAGACAGGAAAATGAAGCAGTTCTTGGGCAGTGATGCGTAAACTCATCCACATTTAGGACACCCATCTTAAGCTCATCGATCAGGTTGGCAAGGACTTGACCCAGGGGATTAATAGAGTAGTCTCCTCAGAGAGGGAGTCTACCATTTAGATCTCCGAGCAAGAGAAAGGGCCTTGACAACAGTGCCATGAGGCGAAAGTCCCCTGCATCAAAGTTGGATGACGGTGGAATGTACACAGAAATAACAGCATACCTCCTATCAAGGTGCAGCTGTACAGCTAATGCCTGAAAGGAGTTATCTAAAGCGAACAGACAAACAGACATCATGCCAGTTGAAAATCGCACATCCCACCACCCGGCCCCCATCCTGTGGTGGTGGGGTTGAAAAACCCTTATACCCCAGGAGGGTGGGCAGGGAGCATACACCCAGCATCGTCTCCTGTAAAAAGATAGCTAATGGGGAACAGGAGGAGCGAGCCTCCGCAGCTCCTTCCAGTTGGCCCAAAGTCCGCAGCAATTCCATTGAAGGAATATGCCCTCAAGGCCTAGCTTGGAGGAGATTGGGGGGTGGGCTCTTTGAAGAGAAGATCTTCACGAGATTGGCCGTACGCTTCCCGGAGGCAGAACCACGGGAGCTGTCGCCTTCAAGGACTTATTGGGGCAGGTTGGGCTTACTATGCAAATCTTTTTCTCCCTCCGCCTCTAAACATTAGGCGGGCTTTGCGGCTTCAAAGGCGGGAATATGGGCCCTCTTTTCGAGGATCCTCTGTCTCTAAGCTCACCCAGCCCACCATTGGTCATGGGCAAAGGAGCCGAAGCTCCTTTTGTGCTGTCCTGCTTTCAAGGGGCAGCTTTAGGAACCCCAGAAGATGACCTGGCGACCAACTTCAGGGTTGTTGCCTCCTATGTCTAACAACTCAGTGGAGGCACGCAGCCGTTTCACCTTACGGGAAACGGTCAGGCTGGGGAGAGGGGGGCTGGTTGTGGACCCTTTATGTGACGATCCTGAGCCTGAATGGCCAGGATTTCCTTCTCAAGGAGATATGCACCACATTGCTTCGAGGAAGCAGGGTGCGGCTCTCCGCAAATGACACACTTGGCCACAGACGATTTGGAGTTAGCGTGTGCAGCATTGGAGCAACTCACACAGGTTTCGGGTAACCCCGACTTTGCACATCAACAGGAGCGATTAGTATGGTCGAAGCGGTGGCAGTAATAGCATGCACTGACTCAGGGAGCTTGTCACAGTCGAATGTGATGAAGAGTGTAGGGGTGCATCTTGAGGCCCTTCCCTGTTCTCTCAACACACGTTTGACCTTGACTGCTCCATGGGCGGCTAGCTCTAACATGATGTCGTCTATGGAGTAGTCCATGAGTTCCCTTGCATAAACTACTCCTTGCGTGAAGTTCATGGTAGAGTGCAGCATCACACTCACGCGTGTGCCATCAAGTGTCCGAAGGGCACTAATCATAGCCACCTTGGAGGGATTCAACGCATTCACCAAAAGGCTCTCCTCTGATAGATTATGTCGCCCTTAGCCAAAATGCTGCCATCAGTGGAGCGAATAACCAGCTAGCATTTAAGGCCAGCAAGCTCAAGAACGGCGAGTAGTCTCTGAGTCAGGGGCCCCAACGTAATCAATGCTCCCCTCTGCACACTTTACTTTTTGTCTTTGTCAGGGACTCCACACCAGGGAGGAAATGGCAGCATAGCCGGATGTGCCGATCTTGGCTTGGTCACTTACTGAAGCAGCAGACCCATCTGTCCCCACAGCCCCCACAATGGAGATGAGCCACGAGTCTTTTTCATCCTTATATCATTGTTTCTCTTTTTTTTAGAGAGGAGGGTGCAGAATAAACCCACTTCTTCCCTCCGCCAGAGGAGCCCCAAGGACGTAGGAGATACCTCCACTCCTTGTACTGCCTTGGAGACCCGAGCCGTTTGAGGAGGACCATGCATAGGGGCTGACTCGAATTCTGTGCTTGGCGCCGAACCCAGATTCGTCCCAATGGAAGGCCCTACCGTCTGAGGCTGGGTTGCCGCAAGGACCATTTCTATCTCAGGAGGGGAGGGGCTCCATTACCCTCCCCCCCATCCAGGACATCACAGGGTCCCATTGGCAGTAGTTTCACTAGTCGAGTTTGGGGAGGCACATGCCTTGAACCCTGCTAGATTTAATATTCAAGCCAGCAGCTCATTTGAGGAAAGCGACGATGGGGACTGTCTTCCCTCATCCCCCCTACGGGGGTTTGCACTACCAAGCCACTTCAATGGGGATCAATCAGCTATTGGCTGCCCGCTGGCTTTCTTGGCAGTCCCCTTGGAAAGTAAAGGGGAGAATACCATTGGAAAGAGGGAGGCACCCAAAGGCACCTCCACCCTACACCCATAGGCAAAGGAGAGGAGTAAGCCTCCTCTCCTGCCAGAGCACACAGGGAACCTCCATTTTTTCAGTGGAGCTGCCCGAAGGGAGCTCCGTCGATCATGAGGGAGAAAAGGGTAGAGGGTTTTTTCTTAGATTTTCACCATCGGACATGGGGACCCGATTCTTTCTGTGGGAAGCAAACACTAATGACCCCTCGCAGTGGCCAACTCTGCAAGGGGTGCGTATGGGGCTGGCAGAGCCAAGTGCTGCCATTTTAGGCTACCCCTCCTGCCTAGTGACCTGGCAGCCCTTCGGCATGGTGGCTTCACCTTGGGCACAGCATAAAAAAAATAGATAGTGAATTGAGAATGAAAAGGAATGTGAGGAAGGTATGGGTGGGGATGAAGCAGGTTGTTAAAAACCCACCATCCCAAACTGGAGCTCAAGGGCTAGGGAACATTGTCCCCAACCCCTCAGCCCGATCCAGGATAGTTGGCTGAGAAGACTGTCAGCATCTACCCTGTGAAAATAGAGGCTGTATGGGAAGTGAGGAAGTAGGGGAGAAACACAGGCTGTCTGAAAGAAAGAGAAGAGGCTAAGCTGGAACTGGATAGGGCATTAAATGTCAGAATATGAATGAAGTGCTTGAATTTCCAATGCAAGGAAATTGGTGAATAAGTTTACAAGTATGATTGAACAAATTAGTGGAAGTATGAAAGATAAATAGAGTGAAACAGTGTCTTCTGACAAGGCTGTGACATTTGAGGAGGCTGAGGTCAATAACAAGAATGACCCGAATAACTTGACTGACTAGATTAGGCAAACTGCTAATTGTAGCCATACCTCAGTAGGAGATATCTTAGAGTATCGGAAGCAGTGAAAATGCGACAGGTATGATAGCAGAAGGTGAAACAGAAGAAAAATGGATCTAATGCCCAATGTTATCCTTTTGCTCTAATTTACTGTCTTTGTGATTGAAAGAAGAGAGTGAGAGGATTAATTTGGGAAGTTTTGTTATGTATAAATAGAATTATATTTTATATATAATTACATTTTTCTTGGCAGATATTTTATTTGTTCATACTATTAATAAACCCAAAATTGATTAAATTTCATTGCCAGTTTGTTAAATGAGTATTAGCTAAACTAAAAAATTCATTTATAAATTTGATTGATGAATCTTAAAAAAAAAACTATAGTCCACAGGTGAATGGCTTAGTTTTGGGGGTTTTTTTTAGGGATTTAGATTTTTGTTTTTTTTAGGAACCAAGTTGGTGTTTGCCCCCTCCTAGGAGCATTTGGATTAATGGTAACACATAACTGGTCTTTATTCCAAGGAGAGCCGAGACTGTTGTCTGACCTCATAGCATGTGTATGGGGATGCCCCAAGCCAAATTTGATCTTAATTCAGCTTTACCCTCCCTTTCCTCCTCTCCTCCCTTGTAGTTTTTATGTTTGATTGAAGAACCATCTTGATATATTTTGTATGGATCTTTACGGATTTTAAAATGTGTTCCATCCCAGAGTTTTTGTTGTGTATATATTTTTGTATTGACCTTTTATATTGGGACACTTTTGTTTGTACCCTCACCTTGAAAATATTTTGTATTAAATTTGCATTATAAGTTAGAATTATGCATTTTTTTCTACAGAATAAATATTGAGAGGTTGGTGTTTCTGTCTTCTTTGCTAACAGGATATCTTACATTACCAAGGGAAATAATGCACCTAAAATCCCCAAACCTCAGTGGAGGTTCATAGAATCCAGCCATAACACAAATGCCTTGATGCATGAGCAATACCACGGTTGAATGTGAGAAACAGTGACAAATATATCTCAGTAAAGATATATAATGCATGCATTGATAGGATGGACCAAAACATATCAAAATATTGAATTGGCATCCAAAGAAAGAAGTGGTATTCATCTTTAGTAACGTATATGATCAATGTGGCCAAGAATAATGCTTGGTACCTACATAAGATGGTTAGGTTTTATTTCGAGATACTGCAGCACACATAAGTGTGGTTAAGTTTTATTTGGAGAGATACTGCGGCACATTACAAGGTAAAAAAAAAAACTTCAAAAGATAGAAGATTGCAAGTTTGACACGCAGGAAAAACAGACCCTTTGGGCTTAAATAAACAACACAATGGGAAAAACATGAAAAGGTCTTCATGTAGTGTTTTAAGTCATACCACTTGGAGTAAAAATACAATTGGAATTTCTAATGTCATAATTTTACTCTAATGTTGTTATATTTATCCCACACATCTATTTTATTCAAATTAGGCTTAAAAATATAACTTTAGGCAGAAATAGGTTAAAGTGTGGGTCATCATAGAGTTAATTGGTCTGTGCTTCTGAACGAGAAAGGATACAGACCTTATAACACCTGCAGTTCCCAACTAAAATTAAACTGTAATTCTTACTGGCACAAAAAAACCTAAAAAAAATTCCAATCAACAATATAATTGATCAAATTACTTAGAAAATTATTTCCATGCAATTAACAATTACCAAACTTACCTTAAAATATGTTGCCAATTGTATGTGTTGGCTTTATCATCAATGCTCAATTTATTCACTGAGTCATAGGTAGTTAACAAACGCATGTAAATTGAAAATAAAAGCTCATTAGATATATCAGAACATTTTTCAGGTAGATAATGAAACAAATATGTCTTTTTAAGTAAAGTAAGCATTTCATCTTCAAGTATATTAGACATAATTTTAGCAGAATGAATCTAAAATATGTAGGTCCTGAAAAAGTAATGGTTTTAGGATATAGTTAATGATGAATATAAGTACTTTTGAACTAAGCTTTATTCCAAACATCACTATATACATATGTATATTAAATCTAAAACAAGTTATACTGCTTGTGAAGTACGTATAAACGGTCAAGAAAATACTGGATTTTTTTTTTTTCAGACTGAAGAATTATAACCTGCAGTTCCCAACTTAGCCTAGTGGCTAAGACATTGGATTCCAAACACCCAATGAGTTCAATCCCAGTAAGAGCAGACACAAAACTTTAGTGCACACATGGAACTGGCCAACTTTTGACTGCTCCATATGTGAGGGGAAACAAGTAGCTCCTTACACAAGCCATCATGATTATAACCAATCACAACACCACTATTTTCCCTTCCCAATTTTTCCATACAAACATATCCACATCTATCACAGAACCTACTTGAAATTCTCTGTCAGACCAACCAGTATATAACACCCACATTCTTAATTTTGTTCAGAATTGGTTTGTAATGAGTTCTTCACACCTGAATCCACATCTTAAATTTTCAGCATAATCAGAACAACAATTTAGATGTTATGACCTTAGGAGTTTTAGGGGTACTCGCTAGGTTACATATTGGGTGATCCGTAATTCGGGTAATAAATCTTAAACTTACTTTGTTGCCCCTTGACTCATTATTATTATTATTAACCTCTTATTTTTTAGTACTAACAGCGGCCATCTGGAAACTAAAACCAAGAGCATAAGTAACCTCAATTAAAATTTCAGCCTCGCACTGGGCTACTTTAAAATTCACAAGAACCAAACAAACGAGAGCCAAAAAAACAACACAAAACATAAGAAACAGAACAAAGGCAAGAATCGCTCCAGAATCAGGAGCGATTCTGGATCATGCTACCACCATCAAAGAGTCTGTGCGCACAAATCCATCCTGAGTAGAGAGACAAGCAGTAGTGACTTAGTTTGTCCTGGTACTGGGACAGGTAACATGCGCAAGGATCACCTATCATAGCATTGGGGGTTAGGTCCATGGAGACAGTCACAGCACAATAGCATGAAACTCATTAAGTTTCCCTCAGCCATCTCCTATCTTTGCCAGAGGGTTGCACTGATTACTGCCATAAAGTTGATGTGAGGATGAGTGAAAGGCTGATCTGCTTGTCTTGGCCCTAATAAGCTTGCTCATGTCCAGGAAACCAGCAAAAGATAATGTTGACATGTGCAGGGCAACTGTGGCATCACAGAAACTGAAAAGTGCAGAGATTCCAATGCCCAGAGAGCACACATTTGTAGGTCACTAAAGATAATTCGGTAGAGCTGTGTTGACTTCAAACAGGGGAGATACGGTGTGGAAGGCAACCATGTACACTGGCACAGATATAGTGTGACATGGAGTGTCCAAAAAGAATGGCCATGGTGCAGCTATGAGTAACCCACGGGAGGCATTGGGTCAAAAATAAAAGCATGGAAATGGTGCAAATGCACCACTTCCAGGCAAGCGCCATTTAGGAAAAGTCTGGGTGGGGTGAAGCCATAGGTGGCGGCAGGGTAGGGGGGTGGGAAAATGCAGTTTGATGCTGTTGAGTCACCATTCTAAAGTTAGCATCTGAGCTGTATCAAAAGATTGAAAGGTCATCTATGTAGAGCAGGGATGGGGAAAACCTCATCCGCAGGTGAAATTTCACCCACAAGCCCAATTTTCGCTGAACTGTGCTGAAGAGAGGTGGCCTTGTAGCAGGCCGAAAAATTTAGACTACCCCCCAATCGATCCAACCCGCTTCCTACACTAATCCGGACATGAGAAATCGAAGGAGAATGAAACGGATTGTATATACAGTCCCTTTACTTACAAAAAAAATGTACAATGATAATTACAATGGAGAGGGGTGATATATTAGAGATCTCTTTCCTATTCACACACAAAATATAGCTAAATTTCCTTTATACCCGCAATCAAAAAAATAAACAAATCCTATTAATTGATCCTAAGAAACAAATCCTATTAATTGATCCTAAGAAACATTAAAAAAATCAACAGCCCCCCAAAAAATCCGGACTATAACATATAACAGTCAATATATAGTTTACAAAAAAAAAGAGAAGGCCTCACGAGGTACAAAGAGGGTGGAGGGGGGACGTCCAGCCACCTACCACTCGAGAGAGCAAAATGCCTACGTCTTCCAAACACTTGGCGCCTCTGCGCTTGATGGAAGATAAGTGATCTTATCACTCTTGCATGGCTATTCTAAGCCCTCTTTCATTTACAATACTAATAGGGCTCTTCATTAAATTTATCAAGACAAAGTAATATTTAGTTTGCTATATAAAAATGTGCTAGACTAAGTCCTTTCCAGAATATGGCGCCTGGAAAAAACAAAAAACATGGTAATTTATTTATACATAAAATAACCAAAAAACAAAACAAACCCATTCCCATTAACACACACACATTCTTACAGAAGGGGGGAGAGTGTATTGGAAAAAAAGGGTGGGAGAATGGCCCCTTATACACACACTCACATTCGCTCCACCACACCCCTCCTTCCTTAAGCCATTCGACCACAGTGACTCACAATACACTCTCAATCCTTACTCACAGTACCTTTTATACTCAATCGCACCCTTCTGCACCCATTCACACTCATCTACTGGTCCCTGGCTACGTGTAGCAATCGGTCAGGGTTGTTCGTCAGTCATCCTGTCAGTCTCATCATCACTATTGATCATATCGTCCACCATACTTTTAGCCCTCATTACCAGTTCTCCCATCTCACAACAGAACTCTTTCATACTCTTCCATTCAGAACCTTCACTCTTCATACCCCCATTCATCAGCTCCTCACTCACAGCCCTCATCAAACTCAAAGCACACTCTTGCAAAACAAACAGGTCACTCACATCCCCTGTATTCTCAACAGGCATACAAGAAACCCCTTTGACTGGTTCCCACCAGAACCCTGAAAAATCAGCCACTTCATCATTTACTACATCAAACTCACCGCTACTATTACCATTCATAAAACCCGAAACATCAGCCACACTAGGTTCATTCTGCCCAAACACACTATCATTCATACTGTTCCCAAAACCAGAAAACACAGGCACAGGCAGCTCACTCACTCGTCTACTTATACCAGCCAGATCACTCACCTGTTTTTGCAAACACTTAATCTCTCTTTCAAGCCTCCCCATACCAGAAAGACTGCTCAGACTTACTTTAATTCATACTTGCATTCTTCCTTTCACTCTTCTTTGTACACTTTCTACTCCTCGAGACTAAGACTAGCTCTTTCCCAGACAGATCCATACTATCACATTCAATCTCATCATGCACTTTACCTCTCTCTCTACACAGCCCATACACCGGATGGCTCACCAAGTAGTCAGGAGGGTCTCTCCATTTCCTTAACTGATTCTGATGAGCTCGCACTCTCTCAGTCATACCATCATTCAAACTCTCCAAAACATACATCACCCCATTTTCCCAAACTCTCACAACTCTATAAGGTCCATCAAACTTCTCACTCATCTTTGACACATTCAACCTACCCTTCAATTATTTCACCTTCAATACTTTCGCACCCAATTCAAATGAACGGAACCTTTCATGTGCCTCATGCCAGACACTCTGCTCACTTTCACTCAAACGAAACCTATCTTTCACTTGCCTTTCAAAATTCATCACAAACTGACATGGGGACATTCCAGTTGCACTATGCACAGTTGAATTATACACCCACAACACTCTCCCCAGACATACATCTCAGTCATTCACTGTCGTACTCATCATTCTCAACATCTCACACAAGGTTCTTATAGTACATTCAGCCGATCCATTTGAAGACGGTACATACGGAGTTGTTCTCACATGCTCCACACCATTCTCTCTCAACATTTGCTCAAACACTTCTCCTACAAATTCAGGCCCATTATCACTCAGACATCTTCTAGGCTTCCATACACACATAGGAAAAAACAACTGCTCAACCACAGGCGCAACAGTCACACTCCTTTTATCTCTCACAGGCGCTGCATACACAAACTTACTTTTATGATCAACCATCACAACCATACCAACATTCCCAGCACTCGTACGTGGCAAAGACACACAATCAATCACTACCAATTCAAACGGTTCTTTCGCATCAACTTTCAACATCGGTGGTTTCACTTGCACACCTTACACCTTTCACATGTAGTTGCAATATCATTCACAACAGTTCTCAGAAATGGATGGAACACACGCTCCTTCATACACTCCCAAAGCTTAAACTTGCCCATATGCCCATAATTATCATGCACAACCTTCACCAGACCAATCATACCAACCAAGGACATCACAGGTACATACATATCATCAGCACCCTTCACATGCCCCCCAAAATATACAACATCCATACAAACAACAAAATCCTTAGCATACCTTTTAAAATCACTTAAACACTCTGGCCACTCATTCAAATCAACATGCGTCATTACACACCTCTTCAACTCACTAACAAAAGGACACATCTCTTGCATCTCTAGAATATCATCATCACTTAAAATCTCATTCTCATCATCCATGACCAACTCAATCGTACCACAAAATTTGACATTTTTCGCACACTCATTCAACCTCATCACCTCACATTCACCTTTCATAATACAATCCTTATCAGTATCCAAAGACAAATCATTCAATCTCATAAAGTCTACAACAAGCAGAAAACAACACAGCATTTGCTCATCTTTCAGAATTACAAAGTCATGCTTCACATTCACACCATTACCCAAACTCACTTTCAGACTAACCTGTTCCCATGCCACTATCATGCCATTCCCTAATCCACTTATCCGTAACTTCACAGGTTTATGCTCGCAACATCTAAACTCTTCATACTACTCAGAATACTCTCTTTCACTAAAGACACTTGCGCTCCAGTATCAATCAAACCACAGAAAAAACTTTCACTAACTTTCACTCTCGCTTCCATCATATCAGGTCCACCATGTTCGCAATACACAGAAGGAACAAGCACACCAACATCAGCACTGACATCCACACCATCATCAACTCCCACCTCATCACTCACCACACACTCATCTTCATCCAGACAATCATTCTTCTCTCTCATATATGAACACTTTTCAATCACCCAATTGTAGTGCACACCGCTCAAACATTGCAGATGTACCACATTAGCATTCAAACCCTTCACCTTCTCATCTTTGTACACACTCAGCCTCTCACCACCAAAGTGCACATAAACAATCACTCCATACAAATGACTCACTACAATCAACACTTCCTGAAATGGTGGGACCCCTTGCATACACATCGCTCTCAATTCTTTCATGAAGTTCCGCACCTTTGCCATACCAATGCTTTCAGGCTTCCTACATACTTCATTCATTACCTCCTTCCTTAAATCATCCACACTATCGGGCACTCTCACGTCTACTCCATCACTCTTCAAATCTTGCAAACCATTCCATACACTCTCAAACAAGGAATCACCACCACCCTTACTCTCCTTTCCATTCATAATTCCTTTTGACAAATACTCAGGATCAATCACTCCACACATCTTCACAATTCGTACCAGGATACCTTGACATCAAATCAGGCAATCCATTCCGTTCACCAGGCACATACTCAATCACATAGTCAAAGTCACTCAAATCTTCCAAAGTCCTTGCAATCCTACTATCAGCCCACTTCATACGCTGCAGATACACAAGAGGTTGATGATCTGTTTTGATCACAAACCTCACACCATACAAAAACGGACGCAACACTTTCAAACAATACCTTATCGCAGCCAACTCTCGCTCCACAGTCGAATACTTTCGTTCTGCAACATTCATAGCCTTGGATACATACCCAATTATTCGCCTGACATTCTCTCCATTCAAACACTGCTCTTGCATCAAAAAACCTCGCATACAATACCCACTTGCATCTGTATACAATTCAAGCATTTTAGCATTCACACTATAATCTGGGTAAGCCAATTCAACATCTTCAGCCGCTGCCTCATTCATCATATCATTCCACCTGACAACCGTACTACCTTTCTTGCCCATCCACTCAGTCAGAGGCTTACTCAAACCAGAACAATCATGTATAAACTTTCACTGGAACTCAATCAAACCCAAAAATGACTTCAGTTGCTTCACAGTCACCGGTTTCGGAAACATTGGCACCTCAACATACTTCGGCGACTTTCGTAACCCATTCTCACTCACCATATGACCAAGGAATTCCACTTCTTTCGCAAACCATTCACACTTCACCACTTTCACCTTCACACCAACACTCTCCAACGTTCTCAACACATCATTCACCAATCTCATATGCTCCTCAAGAGTCTCAGTCATAATCAAAATATCATCTATAAATGCAATCACATTCTTACTTGCAAACTTACTCAACACAACATTCATTGCCCGCTGGAAGGCTCCGGGAGCATTAGCCAACCCAAAGCTGAGGTTCCGGAACTGGTAATGCCTCTTTGTGGAAGAGAAGGCAGTTACCAGCCGGCTCTCCTCAGCAATAGGCATCTGGTAATACCCCCGTACCAGATCCAGCTTCGTAAACCACTCCATCCCATGCATACTATACACACACTCAGATACCACACACATCGGAAACCTTTCTTTCACAGTCTTTTCATTCACCTTTCGATAATCCACACACAGACGCAATCTTCCATCCGGCTTACGTACAGGCACAATTGGACTATTCCATGCACTCTCGCTCTCTTCAATCACCCCCAATTGCTCCAATTCCAAACACTGCTCCTCAATCTCATCAGCAACCGGACGTGGGAAATGCCTCGGCCACTGATAGATTGGGGAGTCCTCCTTCAGGACAATCTTGAATTCCGGGAGCTTTGCAACCCCGAAATCCAGATCACCCTTACTGAGGGCTCCCTTTCGTTCAAATATCATTCGATAAACATCCTCCCTTTCATACTCAGTCAAACATCGAACCAATTTCACCATGTCGTTCACCTCATTATACATCCATTCACATGTCTTTTCATTCGCAACATTCACCCTGATATCCGTGCTATCATCCATACCTACCTCAGTGACAGTGGAGAGGTGTCCTAGTACATCTCCCGACTTGGACACCCCTCACCTATCCTTTCACCCTGGGGTCCGCCTGCACACATACAAAAGGATCATTCATTCTCATCAAGCCATCAAACACACAAGCAACACGCCTTACCTTATAATATGCATCCTTTCCATCCAATATCACAGTGTTCTCACCCACATTCAAACTAACATCCTTACTCCAACTCACTCTAACAGACACCCTTTCACCCTTCACAAGCCTTACATTCTCCATAGCAGTCACCTCAATACCGGTAAACACACTTCAAAACGCTACCATCTTTCCCTACATATAACTTATACACCCCATTTTTACCAATCTTTCTCTCAATCTGATCACTTGCAGGATGCACAACCATACGATTCATTTTCATAAAATCATAGCCCAAAATCACACCATACTCACTACTCACCTTATCAATCACTGAGAATTCACATTCATTCATCAACATACCATGCATTCGAACAGGTGACCTTATCATTCCAATCACAGGCACTCTCCTACTACCAATACTTACCAAACTACCCTTACACTCAGACAGGAGGGCGTTCTCACTCAACTTGTCATACACATCTTTATACACCAAGCTCGCCTTGCATCCAGAATCTATTAAAGCCAAACACTCAATTCCACCTTCACACTCAGACACTCATACTTCCTACCAGACAGCACTTTCACACTAGACAGACTTACCAACACATTACTCACACTCATACACCCAGAAGATACTTCAGCAGGTACCCTCTTACATTTCCGTTTCCCGCTTCAGACTTTCCATTCACACCTTGCGCTCTCAGTCTGATCCAACACTTTTCATTTGAATGTCCCATCGCACAATAGCTACATACATTCCTCTGGTCACGACACATCTTTGCATAATGACCAGCCTTTCCACAATTACCACATGCATACTTCATACTTTCCCCAGCAGTTGCTCCACCATTCAACCTCGGACAATCTTTCTTCAAATGGCCTATTTCTTTACACTCGAAGCACTCTTTCACACTTTCCTGGCAATCCTTTATCATATGCCCTTTCTTACTACACCCAAAACATGCACCAGACATCCATCTACATTCTGCCAACATATGACCTTTCCTTCCACACCAACGACATTCCACAATCTTTCTCCCACCATTCGGTCTCTCGTTTGCTGGGACATACCTCGGTCTCTCTCATATATATCCGTTCCCACACTTGAAATTCATCTGTCCCCTTCCATTCGACCACCCTCCATTTACCCATCCATTCTGCCGGCCCAGGAAGTTCGACATCAATCCAGCTGGTGCAGCCTTCAGGGCATCCCTGTAGCTGACAAACTGCTGGGGTGGATGAAAGTTCCTGGGCTTCTTACCATCAACATTCACACTGTACCATCCATCCTCTTCTAGATCGCTTTCAATCATCAAATCGTCCATCTTCTAACAGTTCCAACACATTCTCCCACATCAACCGTTCACCTGTCAGTCTCATTCTCTCCTTTCTCTTTCCACTCAGCCATTCACTCACCTTTCGCGGGATCGTGTCCAAAACTTCCTCATCAGTTCAGAGGATACCAGCCCCCTTTTATCTTTGTGTGTAGCTGGAGAAAGACAATAATTTAAAGAGTTGAGCGAGATGATTGAGTCCCTATCATACATAGTGGAACAGAAAGGAGGGAGCAAAAGAGAGAATTATGAAAACTGAACCCTAACTTGACTCGTATAAAGTGGGGGAGGGCTCGCCCAGGTGAGGTGTGGGAATGGGTGAGAGTTAGCCGAGAAGGAAAACAGAGAGCCGCATGTGATAAATGAATCAATGGAGTGAGAGGGAAGTTAATATTGAAGCCGAGATAAGCAATGAGTTACAAATAAAATTTGGTACTTGCAAGCAAGATTACCAGTAAATGTGGAGCACAACATTAACTAGTTGAAAAGAATTAAACAATGCGGTAATTATAGTTCATACAATGAAATTAACTAAGAGACACTAAGATCACAATGCGCCAACACTGATTAAAGAGCACTAAATAACAGAACAATAAATCAGGAGACGGATGATAAGAATGCCGATCAAGAGCTTTGGGAATGGAATTTTATCGTTAGGACAATAATAAAATAATAATACCTTCCCTGAAGCACCTTGAATATGGAGATAGCCTCAGGGTATTAAAACTGTTCTGGGATGGATAAGTTGGATTTTAGCAAGTTATTTAAGTTGGAAGGTAGTAATAGGACTAGGGGGTCACCACTTAAAAATTAAAAAACATGTGCAGACTGGATGTTAGAGAATATTTTTTCACCAATAGAGTGGTAGATTAGGGTCTGCCAGGGTATTTTTTGTCAATCTTTTGTTTTTTCTGCTGTCAAAACAAAAAAGTTCTAGGCATGCATCAGAGCATTACGGGTCTTGGCTACAAAATGATATATAAGATCAAATTTAGCACATTTTGATATACCAAAAAAACTATTGACCCAAATTACCCCAGGGAAGTGGGGTAATTTGGGTCATTTGTAAGGTAAGTGCTTCTTACCTTAGCAGGGTGTGCATAGGAGGTCTTCCTTGCCATGCAGGTACCTTTAGGCACTTGAAGTCCTTAGATGAGAACTTGTTTGTAGAAGTCATTTCCTATCCTAACTAAAAAATAACACTATCTTATTCACTTTTTGTACACTTTAAATGTTTATGTTTGTCAATTTACCTATTATATTTTGTTTAATACACTTTTAGCTATAACTATTGTCTTATTTCACTAGTTTAAAACAACACTTTTTATATTTACGCTAGGCTATTTACAAACTTCTTGAAGACACTTAAGACCAGTATTTGTCAGCCTCGGGGACTGAGCATTGCCCGCAGTTACCCATCACCAGTGGCTTTATAACGCTGACGATGTTGTCATATCTGTAGTCACATGCATCCTCTTTTTCTGGCCAGTTCCAACTTGTTGGGCCACTTTTGACTAAACAACTTACTGTAACAGCTTGTTTACCTACTTTCATAACTATTCCAGGATAATAAGAACCTTCATACTTCACTATGACATATGCCACACCTTCTTTCAGTGAACCTCTAGGCCTACCTCACTTTCACTATCACTGCTGGGTAATGGGGTCGTTTCTATATCTGAGTCTAAACTCACCTCAATATTAAGTTGACGCTTGACACTTCCTTTTTCAACCTTCTTTCCTACTTTTTGGGGGCACTGTAGCAGACATGTTTACTTTTTTTTTTTTCTCCTCTTTGTTAGCTGCTTCGTTCCCTAATCTTTCTAATACTTTTTCATTTGTTAAGACCTCTCCTATCGATGACTGAACTTTTACACTTCTTTTTCTGTGGCTTCTTCAGTTTCAATAGAAGCAGAAATCACATCAAGAATGGCTTTCCTTAAGGCTTTTCATGGCGACTCAGACACAGATTCAGGAGTTCTTGGACCAGCTTCTCTTGATGTGCTTGGTTCAGCTTCTGCTGATATGCTTGCACTGCTTCTGAAGGCTGCTGGGCATGCCTCAAAGGAACAGATGAAGCTTCAACAACTCTGTGTCTGACTGCTTCCCTATCACAAGGGTACAAACCTGCACATCTGAATGCATTGATGCCATGCGTTGGATCCAGCTGGAGGAAATAGACTTCACCCAAGTTGAAATAGAAAAAAAGATCACTGATCTAAAGATGAATAAGTCCCCTGGCCTGGACGGTTTTCTACCTAAAGTGTTGAAAGAAGTGCACAATGAAGTGTCATGCCTAACGAATCTTGTGGAATTCTACAAATTCTTCCACTTCATTTTCAGTGAGCACAACCGGGATAAGGCGGTTGATGTTATCTACTTAGACTTTCAAAAGGCCTTTGATAAGGTACCACACCACCACCTCCTTTGGAAAGTGCATGCGCTGGGCATAGACAGAAATGTAGCAAGTTGGATAGAGAACATGGAACCTGTTAGGTTGACTAACAAATTCGATGCCCTAAGAGAGGAAGAAGTTGAAAGTGATGTCTGATGTGGTTGTGGCAGAAAGTGAAATAAGTGGTAGTTTGAATGAGAACAGGAGGAAGGGTAGGGCTACTAACTATATACTCAGTGAGACTATTCTACTTGTTTGTAATCCTCTCATTGAAAAATTTATGGTAATACTTCAGATTAGGGGAGCACAGTAGGTGGCGCTGTTAGTAAGCTACAATATAAGACATGTGACGGTAGCTTCAGATGTGTCACAGCGTTATATTTTTTTGTTGTTTTGGGGGTTTGTAACCTTCATTCTGTATTATTTACTAAATATCTGCGCCTCTGGTCGTTTATAGTTTTTTCTAAGTTAGGTAAGGTTTCTTGATGTCTTTTATTATTTTTCCTTTTTTTTCATATTTTTTTGTGGTAAATGTTGCGAGTATGGCCAGATGCAATTCTAGCTTATTTTGGGGGCTACTTTTCAGTGTTTTTGTGCTATCACACTGGCCAATCACAGATCTGTATTCAGTTTTGTCAATGACCAATCAGAAAGCTCTATTTGTTTCAAGGCTTTATGTGCTTTTTATATTGATCAAAACTAGGTTTTTCTTTTATTTTAAACATTTTTTCCCCTTATTTCTTTTCTATATATCCTACCTACCCTATGCCTAACATTATTTAGTCTTTTTAATTACTTGTTACTTAATTTTACATTGTTTAATGATCAATTAAACCATATTCCGGTGTTGTTAAAAAGGTTTTTTTTACAACCTTCATTTTGATTATTGTTCCAAAAGGATGCATTCAGTATTAGTGTTTTTATTACTATATATGTGTAGTTCAAGAAACACAAATTCTTAATTTCAGTGAAAAAAAAGTCAACAAAAGCCTGCTGCGTGGGTTGTATTTAAATGCCCACCCATGCATTTTGCAGGCCATTCATCAAAATGTCATTTTCTTGTGTAGTGTGTTCGTTAAATTTTCACCATTTAGGTGCTGTTTTGGTAACCAACAACGATAAATGTGTTGCGTTTCTCGAAGCCCATGGGCTATTAAGATCTACACGCGAGTGTCATAATTATAAGGCAGAGCTTAGAATGAACAAATATTTTCTTAAATCCAACTTACACCCTTGCTTTTTAATTTTCAAGTGGTGACCTCTAATCCGATTTCCATCATCTAACTCAAAAAACTTGCTAACATCCAATTTATCTATCCGAGAAAAAGTTTTAAACAGCTCAATCATATCCCCTCTCACACACCTTTAGAACGAGAAGATATTTAATACCCTCAGTCTATCTATATATTCAAGGTGCCTCAGGGAAGGAATAATCTTTGTTGCCCTCCATTTCACTGACTCGAGAAGGTTAATATCGTGTCTAAAATGTGGAGACCATGCCTGTATACAGTACTATAGATGTGGCCTAACATAATAGTTATAGAGTTTAAGAATAACCTCCTTACTTTTGAAACTGACATTTAACATATAACAACATAATTTCACATATAACAACATAATTTTCATCTACAGTATACAATTTAAACTCCATAGGATTATGTCAGACCTTGCATCTATAATATATAATTTAAAGCCTCCATAGGAGTCTGTCAAAAACAAAATCAAAGTCCCCCAAAATATACAATAAAAAGGAACTGCATCCACAGGAATGAGTCAAGAAACATATCCACATACCAAAAAGTAAGAAATTAACCCTCCATCCCCATATAATCATCCAATCTGCGCTTGAAAACATTCAAGTTTGGGCTGTCTACAGTCTCAGGTGGCAAACTATTCCAATAATCACCACTCTGTTAGTGAAAAATATTTTCTAACATCCTGTCTGCACCAATATTTTTTAATCTTTAAGTGGTGGCCTCTAGTTCTATTACTACCTTCTAACTCAAATAACTTGCTGAAATCCAATTTATCCATCCCAGAAAAGATTTTAAAAAGCTCAATCATATCTTCCCTCACACACCTTCTTTCAAATGAAAACATATTTAATACCCTCAGTCTATCTTCATATTCAAGGTGTTTCAGGGATGGTATTAATTTTGTTGCCCTCCTTTGTACTGACTCTAATAAGTTTATATCATGTCTAAAATATGGTGACCATGCCTGTATACAGTACTCTAAATGTGGCCTGACATAAGAGTTGTATAGTTTAAGGATGACCTCCTTACTCTTGTAGCTAACATTTCTTTTAATGTAACCTAGCACCCTATTTGCTTTATTTTTTGCCTCAATACACTGCTTTGAAAATTTCAGTGACCTATCTACTACTACTCCTAAGTCCTTCTCATCTTCAACTGAATTAAGCCAATTCCCATCCATCTCATAGCTAAATTCCCTATTATCTCTCCCCATGTTAATAACTTTGCATTTATTATGGTTAAAAGTCATCTGCCACTTCTGAGCCTAAGTTAACAACTTATTTAAGTCACCCTGTAGCGGGCTGAAAATCTAAACTAACCCCCAATCGATCCAACCCGCTTCCTACACTATCCGGACGTGAGAAATCGAAGGAGAATGAAACGGATTGTATATACAGTCCCTTTACTTACAAAAAAAATTTACAAAATATCTACAATAGAGAGGGGCGATTATATTGGAGATCTTACTTTTCACCAATGGATACAAAAAGAAAATCCTATATATATAAATACTATTTAATCTATCCTAATAAACATAAAAATCAAACAACCAAAAAAAAAAATCCTGAATACAACAGTCAATATATAAACAACAATCAAGGCCTCACTTTATACAAAGAGGATGGAGAGATGTCCAGCCACCTGCCACTCGAGCGAGCAAAATGCCTAGGACTTACAAGTGTGGCGCCTCTGCGCTTGATGGAAGATAATGACTTTAAAAAGCTTACGTGGCTATTATAAGCCCTCCTTCATTAAGCTATACTAATGGCCTTTATTTATTAATGATAATATAGCTTTCCAGGATATAACGCTTTGTTTGTAATATAAGGATATACGAAACTAAGTCCTATCTTTCCAGAATATGAGGCCTGGAAAGAAAAAAAAAAACATGGTAATCATTTTTATACATAAAATAAACAAAAAAAACAAACCCATTCCCATTCACACACATTCTTACAGAGGGAGGGAGAGGGTACTGAGAAAAGGGGTGGGAGAATGGCCCTTTTACACACACTCACATTCGCCCCACCACACCCCTCCTTCCTTAAGCCATTCGACCAGCCACTCACTAAACCCTTTCAATCACTCTCCACGGTACCACTTGTGCTCAATTGCACCCTTCTGCACCCATTCACACTCTTCTACTGGTCCCTGGCTACGCGTAGCAATTAGTCGGGGTTGTTCGTCAGTCGTCCTGTCAGTCTCATCGTCACTATTTATCATCTCATCAACCATACTCTTAGCCCTCATTACCAGTTCTCCCATCTCACGACAGAATTCTTTCATACTCTTCCGTTCATACCCCCATTCATCAGCTCCTCACTCACAGCTCTCATCCAACTCAAGGTACATTCTTGCGAAACAGACAGGTCATTCACATCCCCTGTATTCTCAACAGGCATACCAAAAACCCCTTCGTCTGGTTCCCACCAGAAACCTGAAAAATCAGCCACTTCATCATTCACTACATCAAACTCATCCCTACTATTACCATTCGTAAAACCCGAAAAATCAGCCACACTAGGTTCATTCTGCCCAAACACACTATCATTCATACTGTTCCCAAAACCAGAAAAATCAGGCACAGGCAGCTCACTCACTCGTCTACTTATACCAGCCAGATCACTCACCTGTTTACGCAAAAACTCAATCTCCCTTTCAAGATCCCCCATACCAGAAACACTCTGCTCAGACTTACTTTCATTCATACTTGCATTCTTCCTTTCACTCTTCTTTGTACGCTTTCTACTCCTCGAGACTAAGACTAGCTCTTTCCCAGACAGATCCATACTATCACATTCAATCTCATCATCATGCACTTTACCTCTCTCTCTACACAGTCCATACACTGGATGGCTCACCAGGTAGTCAGGAGGTTCTCTCCATCTCCTTAACTGACTCTGATGAGCCCGCACTCTCTCAGTCATGCCGTCATTCAAACTCTCCAAAACATATGTCACTCCATTTTCCCAAACCCTCACAACTCTATAAGGTCCATCAAACTTCTCACTCATCTTTGATACATTCAACCTACCCTTCACTTCTTTCACCTTCAATACTTTTGTACCTAATTCAAATGAACGGAACCTTTCATGCGCCTCACGCCATACACTCTGCTCACTTTCACTCAAACGAAACCTATCTTTCATTCGCCTTTCAAAATTCATCACAAACTGACATGGGGACATTCCAGTTGCACTATGCACAGTTGAATTATACGCCCACAACACTCTCCCCAGACACACATCCCAGTCATTCACTGTCGTACTCATCATTCTCAACATCTCACACAAGGTTCTTATAGTCCGTTCAGCCAATCCATTTGAAGACGGTACATACAGAGTTGTTCTCACATGCTCCACACCATTCTCTCTCAACATTTGCTCAAACACTTCCCCTACAAATTCAGGCCCATTATCACTCAGACATCTTCTAGGCTTCCATACACACATAGGAAAAAACAACTGCTCAACCACAGGCGCAACAGTCACACTCCTTTTATCTCTCACAGGCGCTGCATACACAAACTTACTTTTATGGTCAACCATCACAACCATACCAACATTCCCAGCACTCGTACGCGGCAAAGACACACAATCAATCACTACCAATTCAAACGGTTCTTTCGCATCAACTTTCAACATCGGTGGTTTCACTTGCACACCTTGCACCTTTCGCTTCTGACACCTTTCACACGTAGTTGCAACATCATTCACAACAGTTCTCAGAAACGGGTGGAACACATGCTCCTTCATACACTCCCACAGCTTAAACTTACCCATATGCCCATAATTATCATGCACAACCTTCACCAGACCAATCATACCAACTAAGGACATCACAGGTACATACATATCATCACCACCCTTCACATGCCTCACAAAATATACAACATCCATACAAACAACAAAATCCTTAGCATACCTTTTAAAATCACTTAAACACTCTGGCCATTCATTCAAATCAACACGCATCATTACACACCTCTTCAACTCACTAACAAAAGGACACATCTCTTGCATCTCTAGAATATCATCATCACTTAAAATCTCATTCTCATCATCCATGACCAACTCAATCATACCGCAAAACTTGACAACATTCTTTGCACACTCATTCAACCTCATCACCTCACATTCACCTTTCATAAGACAATCCTTATCAGCATCCAAAGACAAATCATTTAATCTCATAAAGTCTACACCAAGCAAAAAACAACAAGGCATTTGCTCACCTTTCAGAATCACAAAGTCATGCTTCACATTCACACCATTACCCAAACTCACTTTCAGACTAACCTGTTCCCATGCCACTATCATGCCATTCCCTAATCCACTTATCCGTAACTTCACAGGTTTATGCTCGCAACATCTAAACTCTTCATACTTACTCAGAATATTCTCATTCACTAAAGACACTTGCGCTCCAGTATCAATCAAACCACAGAACAACCTTTCACTAACTTTCACTCTCGCTTCCATCATATCAGGTCCACCATGTTCGCAATACACAGAAGGAACAAGCACACCAACATCAGCACTGATATCCACACTGTCATCAACTCCCATATCATCACTCAACACACACTCATCTTCATCCAGACAATCATTCTTCTCTCTTATATATGAACACTTTTCAATTACCCAATTGTAGTGCACACCGCTCAAACATTGCAGATGTACCACATTAGGATTCAAACCCTTCATCTTCTCATCCTTGTACACAATCGGCCTCTCACCACCAAAGTGCACATATACAATCACTCCATACAAACGACTCACTACAATCAACACTTCCTGAAATGGCGGGACCCCTTGCATACACATCGCTCTCAATTCTTTCATGAAGTTCCGCACCTTTGCCATACCAATGCTTTCAGGCTTCCTACACACTTCATTCATTACCTCCTTCCTTAAATCATCTACACTATCGGGCACTCTCACATCTACTCCATCACTCTTCAAATCTTGCAAACCATTCCATACACTCTCAAACAAGGAATCACCACCACCCTTACTCTCTTTTCCATTCATAATTCCTTTCGGCAAATACTCAGGATCACTCACTCCACACACATTTTCATCATTCGTACCAGGATACCTTGACATCAAATCAGCCACTCCATTCCGTTCACCAGGCACATACTCAATCACATAGTCAAAGTCACTCAAATCTTCCAAAGTCCTTGCAATCCTACTATCAGCCCACTTCATACGCTGCAAATACACAAGAGGTTGATGATCGGTTTTTATCACAAACCTCACACCATACAAAAATGGACGCAACACTTTCAAACAATATCTTATCACAGCCAGCTCTCGTTCCACAGTCGAATACTTTCGTTCTGCAACATTCATAGCCTTGGATACATACCCAATTATTCGCCTGACATTCTCTCCATTCAAACGCTGCTCTTGCATCAGAAAACCTCCCATACAATACCCACTCGCATCTGTATACAATTCAAGCATTTTAGCATTTACACTATAATCTGGGTAAGCTAATTCAACATCTTCAGTTGCTGCCTCCTTCAGTCTCTCATACGCCTCATTCATCTTATCATTCCACTTGACAACCGTACTACCATTCTTGCCCATCCACTCAGTCAGAGGTTTACTCACACCAGAACAATCACGTATAAACTTTCGCTGGAACTCAATCAAACGCAAAAATGACTTCAGTTGCTTCACAGTCACCGGTTTAGGAAACATTCACACCTTCTCAACATACTTCGATGATTTACGCAATCCATTCTCACTCACCATATGCCCAAGGAATTCCACTTCTTTCGCAAACCATTCACACTTCGCCACTTTCACCTTCACACCAACACTCTCCAACGTTCTCAACACATCATTCACCAATCTCATATGCTCCTCAAAAGTCTCAGTCATAATCAAAATATCATCTATAAACGCAATCACATTCTTACTCGCAAACTTACTCAACACAACATTCATTGCCCGCTGGAAGGCTCCGGGAGCATTAGCCAACCCAAAGCTGAGGTTCCGGAACTGGTAATGCCTCTTTGAGGAAGAGAAGGCAGTTACTGGCCGGCTCTCCTCAGCAATGGGCATCTGGTAATACCCCCGTACCAGATCCAGCTTCGTAAACCACTCCATCCCATGCATACTATATACACACTCAGATACCACACACATCAGAAACCTTTCTTTCACAGTCCTTTCATTCACCTTTCGATAATCCACACACAGACGCAATCTTCCATCCGGCTTATGTACAGGTACAATTGGACTATTCCATGCACTCTCACTCTCCTCAATCACCCCCAATTGCTCCAATTCCAAACACTGCTCCTCAATCTCTTCAGCAACCGGACGTGGGAAATGCCTCGGCCGCTGATAGATTGGGGAGTCCTCCTTCAGGACAATCTTGAATTCCGGGAGCTTTGCAACCCCGAAATCCAGATCACCCTTACTGAGGGCTCCCTTTCGCTCAAATATCATTCGATACACATCCTCCCTTTCATACTCAGTCAAACATCCATCCAATTTCACCATGTCCTTCACCTCATTATACATCCATTCACATGTCTTTTCATTCGCAACATTCACCCTGATATCCGTACTATCATCCATACCTACCTCATTGACAGTGGAGAGGTGGCCCAGTACATCTCCGACTTGGATTCCCCTCACCTGCCCTTTCACACTGGGGTCTGCCTGCACACATACAAAAGGATCATTCATTCTCATCAAGCCATCTACACACAAGCAACACGCCTTACCTTATAACACGCATCCTTTCCATCCAATATCACAGTGTTCTCACTCACATTCAAACTAACATCCTTACTCCAACTCACTCTAACAGACACCCTTTCACCCTTCACAAGCCTTACACTCTCCATAGCAGTCACCTCAATACCAGTAAACACACTCCTCAAAACGCTACCATCTTTCCCTACATACAACTTATACACCCCATTTTTACCAATCTTTCTCTCAATCTGATCACTCGCAGGATGCACAACCATACGATTCATTTTCATAAAATCATAGCCCAAAATCACACCATACTCACTACTCACCTTATCAATCACAGAAAATTCACATTCATTCATCATCATACCATGCATTCGAACAGGTGACCTTATCATTCCAATCACAGGCACTCTCCTATTACCAATACCTACTAAACTACCCTTGCACTCAGACAGGAGGGCTTTCTCGCTAAACTTGTCATACACATCTTTATACACCAAGCTCGCCTTGCATCCAGAATCTATTAAAGCCAAACACTCAATTCCATTCAACTCCACCTTCACACTCAGACACTCATACTTCCTACCAGACAGCACTTTCACACTAGACAGACTTACCAACACATTACTCACACTCATGCACCCAGAGGATACTTCAGCAGGTACCCTCTTACCATTCAGTTTCCCGCTTCAGACTTTCCATTCACACCTTGCGCTCTCAGTCTAATCCAACACTTTTCACTTGAATGTCCTTCCATCGCACAATAGCTACATACATTCCTCTGGTCACGACACATCCTTGCATAATGACCAGCCTTTCCACAATTACCACATGCATATTTCATACTTTCCCCAGCAGTTGCTCCACCATTCAACCTCGGACAATCTTTCTTCAAATGGCCTATTTCTTTACACTCGAAGCACTCTTTCACACTTTCCTGGCAATCCTTTATCATATGCCCTTTCTTACCACACCCAAAACACGCACCAGATGTCCACCTACATTCTGCCAACATATGACCTTTCCTTCCACACCGACGACATTCCACAATCTTTCTCACACCATTCGGTCTCTCATTTGCTGGGACATACCCTCGGTTTCTCTCTCATATATCCATTCCCACACTTGAAATTCATCTGCCCCCTTCCATTCGACCACCCTCCATTTGCCCATCCATTCTGCCAGCCCAGGAAGTTTGACATCACTCCAGCTGGTGCAGCCTTCAGGGCATCCCTGTAGCTGACAAACTGCCGGGGTGGATGAAAGCTCCTGGGCTTCTTACCCCCAACATTCACACTGTACCATCCATCCTCTTCTAGATCGCTTTCATCATCAAATCGTCCATCTTCTAACAGTTCCAACACATCCTCCCACATCAACCGTTCACCTGTCAGTCTCACTCTCTCCTTTCTCTTTCCACCCAGCCATTCACTCACCTTTCGTGGGATCGTGTCCAAAAACTTCCTCATGAGTGGTTTACATTCATTTACATCATCATCACCATACCTCGTTCTTGCCATACTCTCAAGCCTATGTGCATACATATTCACACTTTCACTCTTCCCCATTCGAGCCTTCTCAAATTCATTTACCCTTTTATACTTCACACTCTCTTTCATTCGTTTCACCTGTCCAATCATCCGCTTCTTCACCACATCGTACCTTGGTTCCCCCACACTTGTAATCACGCGGAAAAACTCCAATACTTTTCCCTCCAAACATTCCCCCAAAACATTCATCCAGTATCCCTTATTCTCCGGGTACTTGAGCTTACAATATCGCTCAAATTCCCCGAAGAATTCTTCCACACTTTTCCCACCATGTAACCTAAATCTATCTATCTTTGGCACTTCCCTTATCAAAATACCCTTTCCCACATTCACTTCACTCTCACTTGAGCTGCCTTCACTCTCACTCATATCAATCATACCATCACTCTCTCCTTCATCCGAGTACAATGAGTCCACACTCTTGCCTCTTACCTTCCTATCCTTCCCCTTTGCACCACTCTTCCTTCTTCTCTTGCATTCAACTCTCTTCCATTCTCCGTCCTTCCTATCACTCATAATCACCCTATCCTCTCTAGACTCGCACACACTCCCATTGATCCCATTAGTCTTATTCCCTTCAGTCGGAGCAGGGGTCAAGGTCGAGGGTCCTAGGGCCGGTCCTGACCCCTTCATCATGTCATACAGGTCCTGCATCCGTCGGTCCGTCTGATCCTGTCGGTCTCCCATTTCCTTCTTCATCCTATCAGTCTTTTCATTCATCCCTTTTATTTTATTCTCCATTCCCTCCATCATTCCCCGTAACATTTCACACTCCTCTTCTTTCTTTCTCAACTCCAGTCTCAATCGCACTACTTCTTCATTCAACGTTTCTGCTACAGCCATTGTTCCCAAGTTAGTAAAAAAGATAGGAGAAGGGAAAAATCAATCAAACTACTTGTCACACTAATTGGGTATGGAGTGCAATCCAATCCAGTCACGCTCCCAGTTTCGAAGTCTCACGTCCCTATTCGGGCGCCAAATGTAGCGGGCCGAAAATCTAAACTAACCCCCAATCGATCCAACCCGCTTCCTACACTATCCGGACGTGAGAAATCGAAGGAGAATGAAACGGATTGTATATACAGTCCCTTTACTTACAAAAAAAATTTACAAAATATCTACAATAGAGAGGGGCGATTATATTGGAGATCTTACTTTTCACCAATGGATACAAAAAGAAAATCCTATATATATAAATACTATTTAATCTATCCTAATAAACATAAAAATCAAACAACCAAAAAAAAAATCCTGAATACAACAGTCAATATATAAACAACAATCAAGGCCTCACTTTATACAAAGAGGATGGAGAGATGTCCAGCCACCTGCCACTCGAGCGAGCAAAATGCCTAGGACTTACAAGTGTGGCGCCTCTGCGCTTGATGGAAGATAATGACTTTAAAAAGCTTACGTGGCTATTATAAGCCCTCCTTCATTAAGCTATACTAATGGCCTTTATTTATTAATGATAATATAGCTTTCCAGGATATAACGCTTTGTTTGTAATATAAGGATATACGAAACTAAGTCCTATCTTTCCAGAATATGAGGCCTGGAAAGAAAAAAAAAAACATGGTAATCATTTTTATACATAAAATAAACAAAAAAAACAAACCCATTCCCATTCACACACATTCTTACAGAGGGAGGGAGAGGGTACTGAGAAAAGGGGTGGGAGAATGGCCCTTTTACACACACTCACATTCGCCCCACCACAACCCTGCACTTTAAAGCTCCCCTCAACCTCTTTCACTACAGCTGCCAATTTAGTATCATCAGCAAAAATTGACACTTTGCTATTTACACCTTACCCAAGATCATTTACATAGATTAAAAATAATAAAGGGCCTAAAACTGATCCCTGAGGTATGCCACTAATAACATTCCTCCACTCTCACCTCACTCCATTCAGTACAACTCTCTGTTTCCTATTTTTCAGCCATTCAGTTATCCAATTTAAAACGTTCCCACATATCCAATGCAGCTTTAATTTATGAACTAGTCTTCTATGTGGAACCTTATCAAAAGCTTTGCTGAAATCTAAGTAGATCACATCAACTTTCTCACCCCAATCTGATTCTTTAGTTACATAATCCATAAAATCCAGTAAATTAGTTAAACACGATCTACCTTTTCTAAAACCATGTTGAGCATCATTAATTAACCTGCTACTCTCTAGATGATCAGAAATTCCCTTCTTAACCATCTTCTCAAGAATTATACAGACTATAGAAGATTTACCGGTCTAAAGTTATTTGGGTCCTCTTTGCTTCCCTTTTTAAAAATTGGCACTACATTTGCCAATTTCCAATCATTTGGTATTTCTCCAGACTCTAATGATCTAATAATATCTTCTCAAGAGCTACTGCAATACTTTCTACACCTTCTTTGAGTATCCTAGAATGAATGTTGTCAGGGCCAGATGCCTTACTAGTATTTAACTGGTTATTATTGGGGACTTCAACTTAAACTCTGTGGACTGGGAAAATATGATAGGTAGGGATAGAACAAGGGGCAGGTTCATAGAATCCTCTGGATGTAGTTTTCCTGGGAGTTTGGGTGCCTTAAAAAAGAGGCCGTTTGACTCGAATGACCTCTGATGAGCCCTTATGGCTTTTGTCATCTGTTATATTATATTGTGGGGGACTTTGGTGATGGTGCTTTTTGTGGGTGGGTTTTGACGGATGCGGATGACCTTTGATAGGCCCTCGTGGCTTTTGTCATCCATGAAATTATGTTATGTTAGGTTAATGCTTTGACGATAATTTTTTTAATCAATTTGTTAATGAGCCAACGAGGGGGGACAATATATTAAGATTTAGTACTTTCTAACACTGATCATTTAGTTCAAGAATTGACTGTTGGGGAAGCATTGGGAAATAGTGACCATCAGATAGTTCGTTTTAACTTGGGAATTGAGAAGGGTAAAATAACCGAGAATGCTGTAAAAGTTCAAAATTTTCATAGGAGAGATTATGTAAAACTTCAAAGCTTGCTAAATTTTGTAGACTGGGATGTAGAATTCAGAGGTAAAAATGCTTATGGGATGTGGGATACCTTCAAGCATATAATAAAGGTAGTCTAAGAACAATGTATCAGTCTTCGACTGACCTTCGAACAGGTAGCACGTGTTTCGTAGAGCTCTCAGAATATTTTGATTATTTGATATACTTTGGTGTGTGACATAAACATAAATATTAAGTTATTAGATCATATATTTGGTTAATATAACAAAGTTAAATTGTGGCTATTTTGTATAAATTGTGGTTATTTTGTTTTGGTGAGAAAGTGACTTTTGTTTACTTCAGTGGCCATTTTGAAAAGCAGGTTTTAAACTTGCGCGCACAAACTCGGATCAAATTCTTGTTGTTTGTAAGTTTTTGTTTCTATTATTGTTCTTGTTTAAGTATGGCTGACTGTTTGGATGTAGAGAGTATGCCTTTTGAAAATAGTGTGTATGTAGTGTGCAATGTCTGTGGTGTAGAGAGGAGAGTGAATGTGTCTGAGTGCCGTGTATGTGCTTTGACTAAGGAAGTGAGTCAATTACGTGCAGAATGATTGAGACTGAACGATTTAGTGTCTGAAGTGAGAAGAGATGCAAGTGTACGTTTGAAGAGTCAGATTGGGACCAAGAGGGAGGAAGTTAGGCATAGAACAGGGACTGGAGAGAAAGCAGTAAGTGAAGATGAGTGGTGGGTGAAAGTGAACAGAATAGATAAGTCAGGACAGGTTAGGTGTGTGAATGAGAGGGGCATGGAACCTGTTAGGCTAACTAACAGATTTGATGCCCTGAGAGAGGAAGAATTTGAAAGAGATTTGTCTGGTGTGGCCGTGCCTGAAAGTAGAATAGGAGGTCGAGTGAGTGAGAGCAGGAGGGAGGGCAATACTAGGCCTAGAGAGAATAGGAGAATGACTGAGGTGATTGTGATGGGTGACTCTCAGATTAGGTATTTAGATAGGAAGTTGAGTGAAAGTAAATGGAAGGGAGTGAGAGTTTGTCTGCCGGGTGCTGGTGTAAATGATGTGTGTGAGAGGTATGATAGGTTGGTGTCTGGGTGTGAGAGGGAAGCAGTTGTGATTACACATGTCGGAGTAAACGATGAAAAGAAGGTGGGTACTTGTGAGTTACGACAGCGGTATAAAAGGCTGATTGAAAGGATGTGTGAAAGTAGAGTAAAAGGAGTTGTTTCAGGGTTGAATGAATATGTGAAAGGTTTGTGCAAGGAGTCAGGATTGGTGTTTGTAGATGTTTGGAGTGGGTTTTATGGGAATAAGGGTTTGTATGCGATGGATGGACTCCATCTGAGCCGAGATGGGGTTGAGGTTTTGTGGCGGGAATTAGATAGTGTTATTAGGTCTTTAGAGGCGGGAAACTAGGTTTTGATTGTGGTCAGGGAAATTTAATGGCTCAAAGTGAGGCAGGGATAGGAAGCAAACACAGATTTGTAGAAGGTAGGCAGGCTAATGGAAGTGCTTTACGGTTAAATTACTTGAGTAGTGATAGTGGTCAGGCAAATACAAGAGTACAGGTCAGGGAAGGAGAGAAAGGAGATGCAGAGGAGATAGGCCCTCAGGTGCTTCAGGGATAGGTGGGCTGAGTTGTCTTTACACAAATGCTCGTAGTCTTAGAAATAAGAGGGATGAATTATTTAGTTATATCATTCATGAAAATATAGATATAATATGTATAGTTGAATCATGGGTTAATGAAAATATATTTAAATGACAATGTCAGTGAATTTGAACTAGAAGGTTATACTATGTACATTAGTCAAAGGAGAGATAGGACTGGTGGTGGGTTGATTATTTATATCAGAAATAGCATTTCTTCAAATCTAAATAACTCTATAAAGCAAGGAGAAGGGGAATCATTATGGATAGATATTAAGGTTGGTAAAAATAGGAAAATACACTTGGGAGCTTTTTATAGACCACCAGGACAGACTGATTGCATCAATGAGTTAATGATTAGGGAAATAAGTAAAGGATGCAAAGAAGATACAGTTATTCTTGGTGACTTTAATTTAACTTCTGTAGACTGGGAAAATATGATAGGAAGAGATAGAGCAAGTTGTAAGTTTATGGGGTGTTTTGAGGATAACTTTTTGACCCAATTTGTTAATAAGCCAACAAGGGGTGCCAATATATTAGATCTAATTCTTTCAAATGATGATCACTTAGTTCAAGGATTGAGTGTAGGGAAATCATTGGGAAACAGTGATCATCAGATGGTTCGGTTTAATTTGCAAATAGTTAAGGGTAGAACAGCGACAAACTCCACAAGAATTCCAAATTTTTATAGGGAAGATTACGATAAATTACGCAGCATGCTAAATCAGATTAGGTTGGATATAGAATTCCATGGAAAGAATACTTATGAGATGTGGGATATTTTTAACACTATATTAAACATGGTTCAGGAACAGTGTATTCCGATGCAGTCTATTAGGAAGAAATGTAGGAAACCATTATGGTGGAATCAAGAAATAGCTAATAAAGTTTCAGAGAAAAAAAGGGCATACCAGAGATTACAAAGTGAGAGTAGTTTAGATAATTTAAACCATTATAGGTCAACCAGAAATTAACTAAATAAGATTATTAAGAAGACCAAAAGGACAGCCAAAATTAATTTAGCTAAAAATAATAATAAAGATCCTAAAAAATTCTTTAGCTATTATAGAATCAATAATAAATCTAACAGTGATAAAATAGGGCCTATTAAATATGAAGGGGTTTTGAAAGAATCTGATGAGGAAATAGTAGAGGTCCTTAATGATCATTTTGCTTCAGTATTCACAGAAGAGAAACCAGTTAGATTAATTGATGATAATTCTAGGTCAAGGGAAGTAGTGATAAATTCTATTAATATAGACAGAGAAGAAATTAAAGGGCTTATAATGCAGTTAAATACTAGTAAGGCATCTGGCCCTGACAACATTCATTCTAGGATACTCAAAGGTGTAGAAAGTATTGCAGGCTCTTGAGAAGATATTTATTAGAGCACTAGAGTCTGGAGAAATACCAAATGATTGGAAATTGGCAAATGTAGTGCCAATTTTTAAAAAGGGAAGCAAAGAGGACCCAAATAACTTTAGACCAGTAAGCTTAACTTCTATAGTCTGTAAAATTCTTGAGAAGATGGTTAAGAAGGTAATTTCTGATCATCTAGAGAGTAGCAGGTTAATTAATGATGCTCAGCATGGTTTTAGAAAAGGTAGATGTGTTTAACTAATTTACTGGATTTTATGGATTATGTAACTAAAGAATCAGATTGGGGTGAGAAAGTTGATGTGATCTACGACTATTCATAAATTAAAGCTGCATGGGATATGTGGGAACGTTTTAAATTGGATAACTGAATGGCTGAAAAATAGGAAACAGAGAGTTCTACTGAATGGAGTGAGGTGAGAGGGGAGGAATGTTATTAGTGGCGTACCTCAGGGATCAGTTTTAGTCCCTTTATTATTTATAATCTATGTAAATGATCTTGGGCAAGGTGTGAATAGCAAAGTATCAATTTTTGCTGATGACACTAAATTGGCAGCTGTAGTCAAAGAGGTTGAGGGTAGCTTTAAAGTGCAGGGTGACTTAAATAAGTTGTTAGCTTGGGCTCAGAAGTGGCAGATGACTTTTAACCTTAATAAATGCAAAGTTATTAACATAGGGAGAGATAATAGGGAATTTAGCTATGAGATGGATGGGTATTGGCTTAATTCAGTTGAAGATGAGAAGGACTTAGGAGTAGTAGTAGATAGGTCACTGAAATTTGCAAAGCAGTGTATTGAGGCAAAAAAATAGAGCAAATAGGGTGCTAGGTTACATTAAAAGAAATGTTAGCTACAAGAGTAAGGAGGTTATCCTTAAACTATACAACTCTTATGTCAGGCCACATTTAGAGTACTGTATACAGGCATGGTCACCACATTTTAGACATGATATAAACTTATTAGAGTCAGTACAAAGGAGGGCAACAAAAATAATACCATCCCTGAAGCACCTTGAATATGAAGATAGACTGAGGGTATTAAATATGTTTTCATTTGAAAGAAGGTGTGTGAGGGGAGATATGATTGAGCTTTTTAAAATCTTTTCTGGGATGGATAAATTGGATTTCAGCAAGTTATTTTAGTTAGAAGGTAGTAATAGAACTAGAGGCCACCACTTAAAGATTAAAAAACATTGGTGCAGACTGGATGTTAGAAAATATTTTTCACTAACAGTGGTGATTATTTCAGTTACAAAAGTAAGGAGGTTATTCTTAAACTCTATAACTCTTATGTTAGGCCACATCTAGAGTACTGTATACAGGCATGGTCCCCACATTTTAGACACGATATTAACCTTCTTGAGTCAGTGCAACGGAGGGCAACAAAGATTATTCCTTCCGAGGCACCTTGAATATGAAGATAGACTGAGGGTATTAAATATGTTCTCGTTCGAAAGGAGGTGTGTGAGAGGGGATATGATGAGCTCTTTAAAAAATTTTCCGGGATAGATAAATTGGATGTTAGCAAGTTTTTTGAGTTAGATGATGGAAATCGGACTAGAGGTCACCACTTGAAAATTAAAAAGCAAGGGTGTAGGTTGGATTCAAGAATATATTTTTTCACCAATAGAGTGTTAGACTTCTGGAACAAATTGCCGCAGAGGGTAGTAGGTAGTCCAAATCTAAATGTATTTAAGAGTAGGTTGGATGAGTTTATGGGAAGGGAAGGTTGTGATGGTTCCTAAGTTTTGTATATATTAATATTGTTTGTATATATCTATAGCTGCATGATTTAGTTCTTGACAAGCCTTGATTGGTGATACCCTTGTTTCTGGATGCAATCCTCTGGATGTAGTTTTCCTGGGTGTGTGGGTGCCTTAAAAAAGAGGCCATTTGACTCGGATGACCTATGATGAGCCCTTGTGGCTTTTGTCATCTGTTATATTATATTGTGGGGGACTTTGATTTTGTCTTCCCCTGGTGATGGTGCTTTTTGTGGGTGGGTTTTTGACGGAGGCGGATGACCTTTGATAGGCCCTTGTGGCTTTTGTCATCCGTGTAATTATGTTATGTTATGTTATGTTTGCCACCTGAGACTATAGACAGCCCAAACTTGAATGTTTTCAAGCGCAGATTGGATGATTATATGGGGATGGAGGGTTAATTTCTTACTTTCGCTATGTGGATATGTTTCTTGACTCATTCCTGTGGATGCAGTTTCTTTTTATTGTATATTTTGTTTTTGACAGACTCCTATGGAGGCTTTAAATTATATATTGTAGATGCATGGTTGGACATTCCTATGGATTGTTAAATTGTATATTGTAGATGCATGATCTGACAAAATCCTATGGATGCTTTATGCGGGTGGATTTGATGGATAAGGATGACTTTTGATAGGCCCTTGTGGCTTTTGTCATCCGTGAAATTATGTTATGTTTCACATCCCTTACTTATTTCCCTTATCATTAGTTCATCCATATCATCAGTCTGCCCAGGTGGCCTGTAAAAAGCTCCCAAATGCACTATTCTATTTTTACTGAACCTAATATCTATCCAAAGTGACTCAACTCCATCCTGCTTTATTGAAGTATTTAAACTTGAAACAATGTTGTTTTTTATATAGATAATTATTCCTCCACCAATCCTACCTGTCCTTTGACTAATGTACATATTATAGCCCTGTAAATCAAATTCACTTATAGTGTCACTAAATTCTATTTCATTAACCCATGATTCAGTAACACATAATATATCTATATCCTCATTGCTAATATAACTAAATAGCTCATCCTTCTTGTTTCTAAGACTACGAGAATTTGTATAGAAACAATTTAACCCCCCTATCCCTGAAGCACCTCTTGAAACCTGAATGACCTCACCTCTATCGCCTTGGAACCTATTTCTGTTATCTGCCAAGTCTATTCTACTTTCAGTACTATAATGTCCTTTCATAATTCCCTGACCACTATTAGTATCTAGTTTCCCACCCGCAAAGACCTAATAACACGATCATACTCCTCCCACAACACATCTACCCCCCTCCTACTCAAATGCAGTCCATCCATCGCATACATTTCTTTCATTCCAACAAACCTATCCCACACATCCACAAACATGACACCTTCCATCTCACACATCCTCCTCACATAATCATTCAACCCAATCGCACGAGACATCCATTCTACCCCAACATCCATTCTTGGAAGCACACCTGTCACAACACCTTTCATTCTACTTTCTTTCACCTTTTCAATCAACCTCTTGTACATCTCACGTAACTCACATGCACCCACTTTCTTCACATCATTCACTCCTACATGTGTAATCACAACCGCATCCCTTGCACAGCCAGACACCAGCTCCTCATACCTATCAGACAGATCTCTCACTCCAGCACCCGGCAAACACACCCTCAAACCATTCAATCTACTTGCATTCAACTTCCTATCTAAATATCTAACTCGCGAATCACCCATCACAAGCACTTCAGTCAGACTCCTATTCCTAACCCCCACAGACCTAACTCCATCCCCACTCCTATTCTCATTCAAACTACCTCACTCTACTTCCACCCCCACCCCTATCAGTGATATCACTTCCAGTTACTTCCTCTCTTAAGGCACTGAATCTATTAGTCAAGCTAATAGGTCAGTCTTCGACTGACCTTCGAACAGGTAGCACGTGTTTTATAGAGCTCTCAGTCTGTTGATCTATTTTTCAGATTTTTCTATAGTTTGTTTGTTTTTTGTTTTGTTTTTTCTCACCACAATCAGCGAAAGCTAAGTTGCTCTTTATCTTTTTTCTTATTGCTACTTAAATTCTTTCTTTGTTTGAATAAGTGAGGGAGTTTGGGGATGAAAGTGAGCATGAGTGTCGGAATGTATGCATTGGTTGTGGTGTATTAGGTGAGGGGTATACATGTGTTGTATGTGGGCTGCGTGAATGCATTGTAGATTTAGAGGGGATGAGAAGGCAGGATTTAGACAGGATATGTAGGCTGGAGGGGTTAGTTGCTGAGCTCAGGAGGGAACTTAGTGTTAGGCCTAGATTTGGGAATAGGTTAGGTGGTGAGGTAGGCCAGTTAGATGTTTCAGGTGAAGGTAGAGGGCCGGTGGAGGAGGTAGGATATGATAGTTCTAGTGATAGTGAAGTTAGCCCCCTTAGATTAGTTAGAAATAGGCCTAGTGAGGATGGGGGACAGTGGAGAGTGGTTAGGAAACGTGAAGCTAGGTAGGCTTCTCCTGTTCTTTGTGAGAATAAGGTTGCCTCTGTTGAGGTGGTCAGCCAGGGGGAGAATAGGTGTATGAGTCAGAGGGACACAGAACCTATTAGCTTGACTAATAGATTCAGTGCCCTAAGAGAGAAAGTAACTTGAAGTGATATGACTGATGGGGGTGGGGGTGGGGGTGGAGGTAGAGTGACTGGTAGTTTGAATGAGAATAGGAGTGGGGATGGAGTTAGGTCTGTGGGGGTTAGGAATAGGAGTCTGACTGAAGTGCTTGTGATGGGTGATTCGCGAGTTAGATATTTAGATAGGAAGTTGAATGCAAGTAGATTGAATGGTTTGAGGGTGTGTTTGCCGGGTGCTGGAGTGAGAGATCTGTCTGATAGGTATGAGGAACTGGTGTCTGGCTGTGCAAGGGATGCGGTTGTGATTACACATGTAGGAGTGAATGATGTGAAGAAAGTGGGTGCATGTGAGTTATGTGAGAGGTACAAGAGGTTGATTGAAAAGGTGAAAGAAAGTAGAATGAAAGGTGTTGTGACAGGTGTGCTTCCAAGAATGGATGTTGGGGTAGAATGGATGTCTCGTGCAATTGGGCTGAATGATTATGTGAGGAGGATGTGTGAGATGGAAGGTGTCATGTTTGTGGATGTGTGGGATAGGTTTGTTGGAATGAAAGAAATGTATGCGATGGATGGACTGCATTTGAGTAGGAGGGGGGTAGATGTGTTGTGGGAGGAGTATGATCGTGTTATTAGGTCTTTGCGGGCGGGAAACTAGATACTAATAGCTGCCAAGTGTAGGCCATGAATGGTCTTTTGCAGTCTCCTTCTTTTCTTATGTTCTTATGTTCTTATTATAGTACTGAAAGTAGAATGGACTTGGCAGATAACAGGAATAGGTTCCAAGGTGATAGAGGTGAGTTCATTCAAGTTTCAAGAGGTGCTTCAGGGATAGGGGGGTTAAATTGTTTCTATACAAATGCTCGTAGTCTTAGAAACAAGAAGGATGAGCTATTTAGTTATATTAGCAATGAGGATATAGATATATTATGCGTTACTGAATCATGGGTTAATGAAATAGAATTTAGTGACACTATAAGTGAATTTGATTTACAGGGCTATAATATGTACATTAGTCAAAGGACAGGTAGGATTGGTGGAGGAATAATTATCTATATAAAAAACAACATTGTTTCAAGTTTAAATACTTCAATAAAGCAGGATGGAGTTGAGTCACTTTGGATAGATATTAGGTTCAGTAAAAATAGAATGGTGCATTTGGGAGCTTTTTACAGGCCACCTGGGCAGACTGATGATATAGATGAACTAATGATAAGGGAAATAAGTAAGGGATGTGAAACAGATGCAGTTATTATTGGGGACTTCAACTTAAACTCTGTGGACTGGGAAAATATGATAGGTAGGGATAGAACAAGTGGCAGGTTCATAGAATGCTTTGAGGATAATTTTTTGAATCAATTTGTTAATGAGCCAACGAGGGGGGACAATATATTAGATTTAGTACTTTCTAACAGTGATCATTTAGTTCAAGAATTGACTGTTGGGGAAGCATTGGGAAATAGTGACCATCAGATAGTTCGTTTTAACTTGGGAATTGAGAAGGGTAAAATAACTGAGAATGCTGAAAAAGTTCCAAATTTTCATAAGGGAGATTATGTAAAACTTCGAAGCTTGCTAAATTTGGTAGACTGGGATATAGAATTCACAGGTAAAAATGCTTATGGGATGTGGGATACTTTCAAGCATATAATAAATGTAGTCCAAGAACAATGTATCCCAATGAAGGCCATTAGGAACAAAAGAAGGAAACCATTATGGTGGAATCAGGAGATAGCTAGAAAAATTTCAGAGAAGAAAAGGGCATATAAAAAATTACAGGTAGAAAATAATATTCAAAATTTAAGTGATTATAGAATGGCTAGGAATGAGTTAAATAAGATTATAAAGAAGAACAAAAGGGTGTCAGAAATTAAATTAGCTCAGGATAGCAACAAAGATCCTAGAAAGTTCTTTAGTTACTATAAAACTAATAACAAGTCTGGCAGAGTTAAAATAGGACCTATCAAATATGAAGGGTTTGTGAGAGAAACTGATGAAGAAATAGTTGAGGTACTAAATGGTCATTTTGCATCAGTATTTCCAAAAGAGAAACTAAATAGTCCTATGTATAGTACTCATAGGTCAGGAAAAGAGGTGTTTACTAACATTTGTGTGGATCGGAGGATGATAAAAGGACTAATAGGTGATTTAGATACTACCAAGGCCTCCGGCCCTGATAATATTCATTCTAGGATACTTAAAGAAGGGGTAGAAAGTATCTCAATTGCTCTGGACAAGTTATATACTAGGTCATTGGAATATGGAGAAATACCCGATGATTGGAAGAGAGCGAATGTAGTCCCCATTTTCAAGAAGGGTAGTAAAGAGGATCCAAATAACTTTAGACCGGTTAGCCTAACTCCTGTAGTCTGTAAAATTCTTGAGAAAATAGTTAAAAAAGGGATTTGCCAACATCTAGAGAGGGAGGGGTTAATCAGCGATGCTCAGCATGGGTTTAGATCAGGTAGATCATGTTTGACTAACTTACTAGACTTTCTGGAGTTTGTAACAGATCAAGTAGATAAGGGAGAGAATGTAGATATAATTTACTTAGATTTTAGTAAAGCATTTGATAAGGTACCACACAGGAGACTAGTCCATAAATTAAAAATGATTGGGATATGTGGGGGTGTTTCAAATTGGATAGCTGAGTGGCTGAAAGACAGGAAGCAAAGGGTAGTGCTAAATGGTGTAAAGTCAGAGTGGAGGGATGTTATCAGTGGGGTTCCTCAGGGATCAGTTCTCGGTCCATTATTATTTGTCATCTATATAAACGATCTTGGGGAGGCAGTTAATAATAAAGTGTCAATTTTTGCGGATGATACCAAATTAGCAGCTGTAGTTAAAGATATTGATGATAATTTTAAAGTGCAGGGGGACTTAAATAAATTGTTATCCTGGGCACATAAGTGGCAAATGACTTTCAACCTTGATAAGTGCAAAGTTATTAACATGGGAAAAGATAATAGAGAATTTAACTATGAAATGGATGGGCATTGGCTGAGCTCAGTAGAGGATGAGAAAGATCTAGGAGTAGTAATAGATAAGTCATTAAGGTTTTCTAAGCAGTGTATTGAAGCAAGAAATAGGGCAAATAGAGTGCTGGGTTTTATTAAGAGAAATGTCAGTTACAAAAGTAAGGAGGTTATTCTTAAACTCTATAACTCTTATGTTAGGCCACATCTAGAGTACTGTATACAGGCATGGTCCCCACATTTTAGACACGATATTAACCTTCTTGAGTCAGTGCAACGGAGGGCAACAAAGATTATTCCTTCCCTGAGGCACCTTGAATATGAAGATAGACTGAGGGTATTAAATATGTTCTCGTTCGAAAGGAGGTGTGTGAGAGGGGATATGATTGAGCTCTTTAAAATTTTTTCCGGGATAGATAAATTGGATGTTAGCAAGTTTTTTGAGTTAGATGATGGAAATCGGACTAGAGGTCACCATTTGAAAATTAAAAAGCAAGGGTGTAGGTTGGATTTAAGAAAATATTTTTTCACCAATAGAGTGGTAGACTTCTGGAACAAATTACCGCAGAGGGTAGTAGGTAGTCCAAATCTAAATGTATTTAAGAGTAGGTTGGATGAGTTTATGGGAAGGGAAGGTTGTGATGGTTCCTAAGTTTTGTATATATTAATATTGTTTGTATATATCTATAGCTGCATGATTTAGTTCTTGACAAGCCTTGATTGGTGATACCCTTGTTTCTGGATGCAATCCTCTGGATGTAGTTTTCCTGGGAGTTTGGGTGCCTTGAAAAAGAGGCCGCTTGACTCGGATGACCTATGATGAGCCCTTGTGGCTTTTGTCATCTGTTATATTATATTGTGGGGGACTTTGATTTTGTCTTCCCCTGGTGATGGTGCTTTTTGTGGGTGGGTTTTGACGGAGGCGGATGACCTTTGATAGGCCCTTGTGGCTTTTGTCATCCGTGTAATTATGTTATGTTATGTTATGTTATGTTAGGTTCTGTGTCCCTCTGACTCACACACCTATTCTCCCCCTGGCTAACAACCTCAACAGAGGCAACCCTATTCTCACAAAGAACAGGAGAAGCCTCCCTAGCTTCACATTTCCAAACCACTCTCCCCCATCCTCACTAGGCCTATTTCTAACTAATCTAAGGGGGCTAACTTCACTATCCCTAGAACTATCATATCCTACCTCCTCCACCAGCCCTCTACCTTCACCTGAGACATCTAACTGGCCTATCTCACCACCTAACCTATTCCCAGCTCTAGGCCTAACACTAAGTTCCCTCCTGAGCTCAGCAACTAACCCCTCCAGCCTACATATCCTGTCTAAATCCTGCCTTCTCATCCCCTCTAAATCTACAATGCATTCACGCAGCCCACATACAACACATGTATACCCCTCACCTAATACACCACAACCAATGCATACATTCCGACACTCATGCTCACTTTCATCCCCCGAACTCCATCACTTATTCAAACAAAGAAAGAACTTAAGTAGTAATAAGAAAAAAAGAAGAGCAACTTAGCTTTCGCTGATTGTGGTGAAAAAAAAAAAAAACTGTAGAAAAATCTGAAAAATAAATCAACAGACTGAGAGCTCTATGAAACACGTGCTACCTGTTCGAAGGTCAGCCTAACTCTTGTAGTCTGTAAAATTCTTGAGAAAATAGTTAAAAAAGGGATTTGCCAACATCTAGAGAGGGAGGGGTTAATCAGCGATGCTCAGCATGGATTTAGATCAGGTAGATCATGTTTGACTAATTTACTAGACTTTCTGGAGTTCAACACAAATCAAGTAGATAAGGGAGAGAATGTAGATGTAATTTACTTGGATTTTAGTAAAGCATTTGATAAGGTACCACATAGGAGACTAGTTCATAAATTAAAAATGATTGGGATATGTGGGGGCGTTTCAAATTGGATAGCTGAGTGGCTGAAAGACAGGAAGCAAAGGGTAGTGCTAAATGGTGTAAAGTCAGAGTGGAGGGATGTTATCAGTGAGGTTCCTCAGGGATCAGTTCTCGGTCCATTATTATTTGTCATCTATATAAACGATCTTGGGGAGGCAGTTAATAATAAAGTATCAATTTTTGCGGATGATACCAAATTAGCAGCTGTAGTTAAAGATATTGATGATAATTTTAAAGTGCAGGGGGATTTAAATAAATTGTTATCCTGGGCACATAATTGGCAAATGACTTTCAACCTTGATAAGTGCAAAGTTATTAACATAAGAACATAAGAAAAGAAGGAGACTACAAAAGACCATTCATGGCCTACACTTGGCAGCTCCTGTTCCAGTCAACACACAAAAGATTTCTTACCAGAGAAAAGTCATCAACATTGTCACCCTTTACAGGAGTTCGTCAGATCAGTCATCAACATTGTCACCCTTAACAGGAGTTCGTCAGATCAGTCATCAACATTGTCACCCTTTACAGGAGTTTAACTATGAAATGGATGGGCATTGGCTGAGCTCAGTAGAGGATGAGAAAGATCTAGGAGTAGTAATAGATAAGTCATTAAGGTTTTCTAAGCAGTGTATTGAAGCAAGAAATAGGGCAAATAGAGTGCTGGGTTTTATTAAGAGAAATGTCAGTTACAAAAGTAAGGAGGTTATTCTTAAACTCTATAACTCTTATGTTAGGCCACATCTAGAGTACTGTATACAGGCATGGTCCCCACATTTTAGACACGATATTAACCTTCTTGAGTCAGTGCAACGGAGGGCAACAAAGATTATTCCTTCCCTGAGGCACCTTGAATATGAAGATAGACTGAGGGTATTAAATATGTTCTCGTTCGAAAGGAGGTGTGTGAGAGGGGATATGATTGAGCTCTTTAAAATTTTTTCCGGGATAGATAAATTGGATGTTAGCAAGTTTTTTGAGTTAGATGATGGAAATCGGACTAGAGGTCACCACTTGAAAATTAAAAAGCAAGGGTGTAGGTTGGATTTAAGAAAATATTTTTTCACCAATAGAGTGGTAGACTTCTGGAACAAATTACCGCAGAGGGTAGTAGGTAGTCCAAATCTAAATGTATTTAAGAGTAGGTTGGATGAGTTTATGGGAAGGGAAGGTTGTGATGGTTCCTAAGTTTTGTATATATTAATATTGTTTGTATATATCTATAGCTGCATGATTTAGTTCTTGACAAGCCTTGATTGGTGATACCCTTGTTTCTGGATGCAATCCTCTGGATGTAGTTTTCCTGGGAGTTTGGGTGCCTTGAAAAAGAGGCCGCTTGACTCGGATGACCTATGATGAGCCCTTGTGGCTTTTGTCATCTGTTATATTATATTGTGGGGGACTTTGATTTTGTCTTCCCCTGGTGATGGTGCTTTTTGTGGGTGGGTTTTGACGGAGGCGGATGACCTTTGATAGGCCCTTGTGGCTTTTGTCATCCGTGTAATTATGTTATGTTATGTTATGTTATGTTAGGTTCTGTGTCCCTCTGACTCACACACCTATTCTCCCCCTGGCTAACAACCTCAACAGAGGCAACCCTATTCTCACAAAGAACAGGAGAAGCCTCCCTAGCTTCACATTTCCAAACCACTCTCCCCCATCCCCACTAGGCCTATTTCTAACTAATCTAAGGGGGCTAACTTCACTATCCCTAGAACTATCATATCCTACCTCCTCCACCAGCCCTCTACCTTCACCTGAGACATCTAACTGGCCTATCTCACCACCTAACCTATTCCCAGCTCTAGGCCTAACACTAAGTTCCCTCCTGAGCTCAGCAACTAACCCCTCCAGCCTACATATCCTGTCTAAATCCTGCCTTCTCATCCCCTCTAAATCTACAATGCATTCACGCAGCCCACATACAACACATGTATACCCCTCACCTAATACACCACAACCAATGCATACATTCCGACACTCATGCTCACTTTCATCCCCCGAACTCCATCACTTATTCAAACAAAGAAAGAACTTAAGTAGTAATAAGAAAAAAAGAAGAGCAACTTAGCTTTCGCTGATTGTGGTGAAAAAAAAAAAAAAAACTGTAGAAAAATCTGAAAAATAAATCAACAGACTGAGAGCTCTATGAAACACGTGCTACCTGTTCGAAGGTCAGCCTAACTCTTGTAGTCTGTAAAATTCTTGAGAAAATAGTTAAAAAAGGGATTTGCCAACATCTAGAGAGGGAGGGGTTAATCAGCGATGCTCAGCATGGATTTAGATCAGGTAGATCATGTTTGACTAATTTACTAGACTTTCTGGAGTTCAACACAAATCAAGTAGATAAGGGAGAGAATGTAGATGTAATTTACTTGGATTTTAGTAAGGCATTTGATAAGGTACCACATAGGAGACTAGTTCATAAATTAAAAATGATTGGGATATGTGGGGGCGTTTCAAATTGGATAGCTGAGTGGCTGAAAGACAGGAAGCAAAGGGTAGTGCTAAATGGTGTAAAGTCAGAGTGGAGGGATGTTATCAGTGAGGTTCCTCAGGGATCAGTTCTCGGTCCATTATTATTTGTCATCTATATAAACGATCTTGGGGAGGCAGTTAATAATAAAGTATCAATTTTTGCGGATGATACCAAATTAGCAGCTGTAGTTAAAGATATTGATGATAATTTTAAAGTGCAGGGGGATTTAAATAAATTGTTATCCTGGGCACATAATTGGCAAATGACTTTCAACCTTGATAAGTGCAAAGTTATTAACATAAGAACATAAGAAAAGAAGGAGACTACAAAAGACCATTCATGGCCTACACTTGGCAGCTCCTGTTCCAGTCAACACACAAAAGATTTCTTACCAGAGAAAAGTCATCAACATTGTCACCCTTTACAGGAGTTCGTCAGATCAGTCATCAACATTGTCACCCTTAACAGGAGTTCGTCAGATCAGTCATCAACATTGTCACCCTTTACAGGAGTTTAACTATGAAATGGATGGGCATTGGCTGAGCTCAGTAGAGGATGAGAAAGATCTAGGAGTAGTAATAGATAAGTCATTAAGGTTTTCTAAGCAGTGTATTGAAGCAAGAAATAGGGCAAATAGAGTGCTGGGTTTTATTAAGAGAAATGTCAGTTACAAAAGTAAGGAGGTTATTCTTAAACTCTATAACTCTTATGTTAGGCCACATCTAGAGTACTGTATACAGGCATGGTCCCCACATTTTAGACACGATATTAACCTTCTTGAGTCAGTGCAACGGAGGGCAACAAAGATTATTCCTTCCCTGAGGCACCTTGAATATGAAGATAGACTGAGGGTATTAAATATGTTCTCGTTCGAAAGGAGGTGTGTGAGAGGGGATATGATTGAGCTCTTTAAAATTTTTTCCGGGATAGATAAATTGGATGTTAGCAAGTTTTTTGAGTTAGATGATGGAAATCGGACTAGAGGTCACCACTTGAAAATTAAAAAGCAAGGGTGTAGGTTGGATTTAAGAAAATATTTTTTCACCAATAGAGTGGTAGACTTCTGGAACAAATTACCGCAGAGGGTAGTAGGTAGTCCAAATCTAAATGTATTTAAGAGTAGGTTGGATGAGTTTATGGGAAGGGAAGGTTGTGATGGTTCCTAAGTTTTGTATATATTAATATTGTTTGTATATATCTATAGCTGCATGATTTAGTTCTTGACAAGCCTTGATTGGTGATACCCTTGTTTCTGGATGCAATCCTCTGGATGTAGTTTTCCTGGGAGTTTGGGTGCCTTGAAAAAGAGGCCGCTTGACTCGGATGACCTATGATGAGCCCTTGTGGCTTTTGTCATCTGTTATATTATATTGTGGGGGACTTTGATTTTGTCTTCCCCTGGTGATGGTGCTTTTTGTGGGTGGGTTTTGACGGAGGCGGATGACCTTTGATAGGCCCTTGTGGCTTTTGTCATCCGTGTAATTATGTTATGTTATGTTATGTTATGTTAGGTTCTGTGTCCCTCTGACTCACACACCTATTCTCCCCCTGGCTAACAACCTCAACAGAGGCAACCCTATTCTCACAAAGAACAGGAGAAGCCTCCCTAGCTTCACATTTCCAAACCACTCTCCCCCATCCTCACTAGGCCTATTTCTAACTAATCTAAGGGGGCTAACTTCACTATCCCTAGAACTATCATATCCTACCTCCTCCACCAGCCCTCTACCTTCACCTGAGACATCTAACTGGCCTATCTCACCACCTAACCTATTCCCAGCTCTAGGCCTAACACTAAGTTCCCTCCTGAGCTCAGCAACTAACCCCTCCAGCCTACATATCCTGTCTAAATCCTGCCTTCTCATCCCCTCTAAATCTACAATGCATTCACGCAGCCCACATACAACACATGTATACCCCTCACCTAATACACCACAACCAATGCATACATTCCGACACTCATGCTCACTTTCATCCCCCGAACTCCATCACTTATTCAAACAAAGAAAGAACTTAAGTAGTAATAAGAAAAAAAGAAGAGCAACTTAGCTTTCGCTGATTGTGGTGAAAAAAAAAAAAAACTGTAGAAAAATCTGAAAAATAAATCAACAGACTGAGAGCTCTATGAAACACGTGCTACCTGTTCGAAGGTCAGCCTAACTCTTGTAGTCTGTAAAATTCTTGAGAAAATAGTTAAAAAAGGGATTTGCCAACATCTAGAGAGGGAGGGGTTAATCAGCGATGCTCAGCATGGATTTAGATCAGGTAGATCATGTTTGACTAATTTACTAGACTTTCTGGAGTTCAACACAAATCAAGTAGATAAGGGAGAGAATGTAGATGTAATTTACTTGGATTTTAGTAAAGCATTTGATAAGGTACCACATAGGAGACTAGTTCATAAATTAAAAATGATTGGGATATGTGGGGGCGTTTCAAATTGGATAGCTGAGTGGCTGAAAGACAGGAAGCAAAGGGTAGTGCTAAATGGTGTAAAGTCAGAGTGGAGGGATGTTATCAGTGAGGTTCCTCAGGGATCAGTTCTCGGTCCATTATTATTTGTCATCTATATAAACGATCTTGGGGAGGCAGTTAATAATAAAGTATCAATTTTTGCGGATGATACCAAATTAGCAGCTGTAGTTAAAGATATTGATGATAATTTTAAAGTGCAGGGGATTTAAATAAATTGTTATCCTGGGCACATAATTGGCAAATGACTTTCAACCTTGATAAGTGCAAAGTTATTAACATAAGAACATAAGAAAAGAAGGAGACTACAAAAGACCATTCATGGCCTACACTTGGCAGCTCCTGTTCCAGTCAACACACAAAAGATTTCTTACCAGAGAAAAGTCATCAACATTGTCACCCTTTACAGGAGTTCGTCAGATCAGTCATCAACATTGTCACCCTTAACAGGAGTTCGTCAGATCAGTCATCAACATTGTCACCCTTTACAGGAGTTTAACTATGAAATGGATGGGCATTGGCTGAGCTCAGTAGAGGATGAGAAAGATCTAGGAGTAGTAATAGATAAGTCATTAAGGTTTTCTAAGCAGTGTATTGAAGCAAGAAATAGGGCAAATAGAGTGCTGGGTTTTATTAAGAGAAATGTCAGTTACAAAAGTAAGGAGGTTATTCTTAAACTCTATAACTCTTATGTTAGGCCACATCTAGAGTACTGTATACAGGCATGGTCCCCACATTTTAGACACGATATTAACCTTCTTGAGTCAGTGCAACGGAGGGCAACAAAGATTATTCCTTCCCTGAGGCACCTTGAATATGAAGATAGACTGAGGGTATTAAATATGTTCTCGTTCGAAAGGAGGTGTGTGAGAGGGGATATGATTGAGCTCTTTAAAATTTTTTCCGGGATAGATAAATTGGATGTTAGCAAGTTTTTTGAGTTAGATGATGGAAATCGGACTAGAGGTCACCACTTGAAAATTAAAAAGCAAGGGTGTAGGTTGGATTTAAGAAAATATTTTTTCACCAATAGAGTGGTAGACTTCTGGAACAAATTACCGCAGAGGGTAGTAGGTAGTCCAAATCTAAATGTATTTAAGAGTAGGTTGGATGAGTTTATGGGAAGGGAAGGTTGTGATGGTTCCTAAGTTTTGTATATATTAATATTGTTTGTATATATCTATAGCTGCATGATTTAGTTCTTGACAAGCCTTGATTGGTGATACCCTTGTTTCTGGATGCAATCCTCTGGATGTAGTTTTCCTGGGAGTTTGGGTGCCTTGAAAAAGAGGCCGCTTGACTCGGATGACCTATGATGAGCCCTTGTGGCTTTTGTCATCTGTTATATTATATTGTGGGGGACTTTGATTTTGTCTTCCCCTGGTGATGGTGCTTTTTGTGGGTGGGTTTTGACGGAGGCGGATGACCTTTGATAGGCCCTTGTGGCTTTTGTCATCCGTGTAATTATGTTATGTTATGTTATGTTAGGTTCTGTGTCCCTCTGACTCACACACCTATTCTCCCCCTGGCTAACAACCTCAACAGAGGCAACCCTATTCTCACAAAGAACAGGAGAAGCCTCCCTAGCTTCACATTTCCAAACCACTCTCCCCCATCCTCACTAGGCCTATTTCTAACTAATCTAAGGGGGCTAACTTCACTATCCCTAGAACTATCATATCCTACCTCCTCCACCAGCCCTCTACCTTCACCTGAGACATCTAACTGGCCTATCTCACCACCTAACCTATTCCCAGCTCTAGGCCTAACACTAAGTTCCCTCCTGAGCTCAGCAACTAACCCCTCCAGCCTACATATCCTGTCTAAATCCTGCCTTCTCATCCCCTCTAAATCTACAATGCATTCACGCAGCCCACATACAACACATGTATACCCCTCACCTAATACACCACAACCAATGCATACATTCCGACACTCATGCTCACTTTCATCCCCCGAACTCCATCACTTATTCAAACAAAGAAAGAACTTAAGTAGTAATAAGAAAAAAAGAAGAGCAACTTAGCTTTCGCTGATTGTGGTGAAAAAAAAAAAAAAACTGTAGAAAAATCTGAAAAATAAATCAACAGACTGAGAGCTCTATGAAACACGTGCTACCTGTTCGAAGGTCAGCCTAACTCTTGTAGTCTGTAAAATTCTTGAGAAAATAGTTAAAAAAGGGATTTGCCAACATCTAGAGAGGGAGGGGTTAATCAGCGATGCTCAGCATGGATTTAGATCAGGTAGATCATGTTTGACTAATTTACTAGACTTTCTGGAGTTCAACACAAATCAAGTAGATAAGGGAGAGAATGTAGATGTAATTTACTTGGATTTTAGTAAAGCATTTGATAAGGTACCACATAGGAGACTAGTTCATAAATTAAAAATGATTGGGATATGTGGGGGCGTTTCAAATTGGATAGCTGAGTGGCTGAAAGACAGGAAGCAAAGGGTAGTGCTAAATGGTGTAAAGTCAGAGTGGAGGGATGTTATCAGTGAGGTTCCTCAGGGATCAGTTCTCGGTCCATTATTATTTGTCATCTATATAAACGATCTTGGGGAGGCAGTTAATAATAAAGTATCAATTTTTGCGGATGATACCAAATTAGCAGCTGTAGTTAAAGATATTGATGATAATTTTAAAGTGCAGGGGGATTTAAATAAATTGTTATCCTGGGCACATAATTGGCAAATGACTTTCAACCTTGATAAGTGCAAAGTTATTAACATAAGAACATAAGAAAAGAAGGAGACTACAAAAGACCATTCATGGCCTACACTTGGCAGCTCCTGTTCCAGTCAACACACAAAAGATTTCTTACCAGAGAAAAGTCATCAACATTGTCACCCTTTACAGGAGTTCGTCAGATCAGTCATCAACATTGTCACCCTTAACAGGAGTTCGTCAGATCAGTCATCAACATTGTCACCCTTTACAGGAGTTTAACTATGAAATGGATGGGCATTGGCTGAGCTCAGTAGAGGATGAGAAAGATCTAGGAGTAGTAATAGATAAGTCATTAAGGTTTTCTAAGCAGTGTATTGAAGCAAGAAATAGGGCAAATAGAGTGCTGGGTTTTATTAAGAGAAATGTCAGTTACAAAAGTAAGGAGGTTATTCTTAAACTCTATAACTCTTATGTTAGGCCACATCTAGAGTACTGTATACAGGCATGGTCCCCACATTTTAGACACGATATTAACCTTCTTGAGTCAGTGCAACGGAGGGCAACAAAGATTATTCCTTCCCTGAGGCACCTTGAATATGAAGATAGACTGAGGGTATTAAATATGTTCTCGTTCGAAAGGAGGTGTGTGAGAGGGGATATGATTGAGCTCTTTAAAATTTTTTCCGGGATAGATAAATTGGATGTTAGCAAGTTTTTTGAGTTAGATGATGGAAATCGGACTAGAGGTCACCACTTGAAAATTAAAAAGCAAGGGTGTAGGTTGGATTTAAGAAAATATTTTTTCACCAATAGAGTGGTAGACTTCTGGAACAAATTACCGCAGAGGGTAGTAGGTAGTCCAAATCTAAATGTATTTAAGAGTAGGTTGGATGAGTTTATGGGAAGGGAAGGTTGTGATGGTTCCTAAGTTTTGTATATATTAATATTGTTTGTATATATCTATAGCTGCATGATTTAGTTCTTGACAAGCCTTGATTGGTGATACCCTTGTTTCTGGATGCAATCCTCTGGATGTAGTTTTCCTGGGAGTTTGGGTGCCTTGAAAAAGAGGCCGCTTGACTCGGATGACCTATGATGAGCCCTTGTGGCTTTTGTCATCTGTTATATTATATTGTGGGGGACTTTGATTTTGTCTTCCCCTGGTGATGGTGCTTTTTGTGGGTGGGTTTTGACGGAGGCGGATGACCTTTGATAGGCCCTTGTGGCTTTTGTCATCCGTGTAATTATGTTATGTTATGTTATGTTATGTTAGGTTCTGTGTCCCTCTGACTCACACACCTATTCTCCCCCTGGCTAACAACCTCAACAGAGGCAACCCTATTCTCACAAAGAACAGGAGAAGCCTCCCTAGCTTCACATTTCCAAACCACTCTCCCCCATCCTCACTAGGCCTATTTCTAACTAATCTAAGGGGGCTAACTTCACTATCCCTAGAACTATCATATCCTACCTCCTCCACCAGCCCTCTACCTTCACCTGAGACATCTAACTGGCCTATCTCACCACCTAACCTATTCCCAGCTCTAGGCCTAACACTAAGTTCCCTCCTGAGCTCAGCAACTAACCCCTCCAGCCTACATATCCTGTCTAAATCCTGCCTTCTCATCCCCTCTAAATCTACAATGCATTCACGCAGCCCACATACAACACATGTATACCCCTCACCTAATACACCACAACCAATGCATACATTCCGACACTCATGCTCACTTTCATCCCCCGAACTCCATCACTTATTCAAACAAAGAAAGAACTTAAGTAGTAATAAGAAAAAAAGAAGAGCAACTTAGCTTTCGCTGATTGTGGTGAAAAAAAAAAAAAACTGTAGAAAAATCTGAAAAATAAATCAACAGACTGAGAGCTCTATGAAACACGTGCTACCTGTTCGAAGGTCAGCCTAACTCTTGTAGTCTGTAAAATTCTTGAGAAAATAGTTAAAAAAGGGATTTGCCAACATCTAGAGAGGGAGGGGTTAATCAGCGATGCTCAGCATGGATTTAGATCAGGTAGATCATGTTTGACTAATTTACTAGACTTTCTGGAGTTCAACACAAATCAAGTAGATAAGGGAGAGAATGTAGATGTAATTTACTTGGATTTTAGTAAAGCATTTGATAAGGTACCACATAGGAGACTAGTTCATAAATTAAAAATGATTGGGATATGTGGGGGCGTTTCAAATTGGATAGCTGAGTGGCTGAAAGACAGGAAGCAAAGGGTAGTGCTAAATGGTGTAAAGTCAGAGTGGAGGGATGTTATCAGTGAGGTTCCTCAGGGATCAGTTCTCGGTCCATTATTATTTGTCATCTATATAAACGATCTTGGGGAGGCAGTTAATAATAAAGTATCAATTTTTGCGGATGATACCAAATTAGCAGCTGTAGTTAAAGATATTGATGATAATTTTAAAGTGCAGGGGGATTTAAATAAATTGTTATCCTGGGCACATAATTGGCAAATGACTTTCAACCTTGATAAGTGCAAAGTTATTAACATAAGAACATAAGAAAAGAAGGAGACTACAAAAGACCATTCATGGCCTACACTTGGCAGCTCCTGTTCCAGTCAACACACAAAAGATTTCTTACCAGAGAAAAGTCATCAACATTGTCACCCTTTACAGGAGTTCGTCAGATCAGTCATCAACATTGTCACCCTTAACAGGAGTTCGTCAGATCAGTCATCAACATTGTCACCCTTTACAGGAGTTTAACTATGAAATGGATGGGCATTGGCTGAGCTCAGTAGAGGATGAGAAAGATCTAGGAGTAGTAATAGATAAGTCATTAAGGTTTTCTAAGCAGTGTATTGAAGCAAGAAATAGGGCAAATAGAGTGCTGGGTTTTATTAAGAGAAATGTCAGTTACAAAAGTAAGGAGGTTATTCTTAAACTCTATAACTCTTATGTTAGGCCACATCTAGAGTACTGTATACAGGCATGGTCCCCACATTTTAGACACGATATTAACCTTCTTGAGTCAGTGCAACGGAGGGCAACAAAGATTATTCCTTCCCTGAGGCACCTTGAATATGAAGATAGACTGAGGGTATTAAATATGTTCTCGTTCGAAAGGAGGTGTGTGAGAGGGGATATGATTGAGCTCTTTAAAAATTTTTCCGGGATAGATAAATTGGATGTTAGCAAGTTTTTTGAGTTAGATGATGGAAATCGGACTAGAGGTCACCACTTGAAAATTAAAAAGCAAGGGTGTAGGTTGGATTTAAGAAAATATTTTTTCACCAATAGAGTGGTAGACTTCTGGAACAAATTACCGCAGAGGGTAGTAGGTAGTCCAAATCTAAATGTATTTAAGAGTAGGTTGGATGAGTTTATGGGAAGGGAAGGTTGTGATGGTTCCTAAGTTTTGTATATATTAATATTGTTTGTATATATCTATAGCTGCATGATTTAGTTCTTGACAAGCCTTGATTGGTGATACCCTTGTTTCTGGATGCAATCCTCTGGATGTAGTTTTCCTGGGAGTTTGGGTGCCTTGAAAAAGAGGCCGCTTGACTCGGATGACCTATGATGAGCCCTTGTGGCTTTTGTCATCTGTTATATTATATTGTGGGGGACTTTGATTTTGTCTTCCCCTGGTGATGGTGCTTTTTGTGGGTGGGTTTTGACGGAGGCGGATGACCTTTGATAGGCCCTTGTGGCTTTTGTCATCCGTGTAATTATGTTATGTTATGTTATGTTAGGTTCTGTGTCCCTCTGACTCACACACCTATTCTCCCCCTGGCTAACAACCTCAACAGAGGCAACCCTATACTCACAAAGAACAGGAGAAGCCTCCCTAGCTTCACATTTCCAAACCACTCTCCCCCATCCTCACTAGGCCTATTTCTAACTAATCTAAGGGGGCTAACTTCACTATCCCTAGAACTATCATATCCTACCTCCTCCACCAGCCCTCTACCTTCACCTGAGACATCTAACTGGCCTATCTCACCACCTAACCTATTCCCAGCTCTAGGCCTAACACTAAGTTCCCTCCTGAGCTCAGCAACTAACCCCTCCAGCCTACATATCCTGTCTAAATCCTGCCTTCTCATCCCCTCTAAATCTACAATGCATTCACGCAGCCCACATACATCACATGTATACCCCTCACCTAATACACCACAACCAATGCATACATTCCGACACTCATGCTCACTTTCATCCCCCGAACTCCATCACTTATTCAAACAAAGAAAGAACTTAAGTAGTAATAAGAAAAAAAGAAGAGCAACTTAGCTTTCGCTGATTGTGGTGAAAAAAAAAAAAAAACTGTAGAAAAATCTGAAAAATAAATCAACAGACTGAGAGCTCTATGAAACACGTGCTACCTGTTCGAAGGTCAGCCTAACTCTTGTAGTCTGTAAAATTCTTGAGAAAATAGTTAAAAAAGGGATTTGCCAACATCTAGAGAGGGAGGGGTTAATCAGCGATGCTCAGCATGGATTTAGATCAGGTAGATCATGTTTGACTAATTTACTAGACTTTCTGGAGTTCAACACAAATCAAGTAGATAAGGGAGAGAATGTAGATGTAATTTACTTGGATTTTAGTAAGGCATTTGATAAGGTACCACATAGGAGACTAGTTCATAAATTAAAAATGATTGGGATATGTGGGGGCGTTTCAAATTGGATAGCTGAGTGGCTGAAAGACAGGAAGCAAAGGGTAGTGCTAAATGGTGTAAAGTCAGAGTGGAGGGATGTTATCAGTGAGGTTCCTCAGGGATCAGTTCTCGGTCCATTATTATTTGTCATCTATATAAACGATCTTGGGGAGGCAGTTAATAATAAAGTATCAATTTTTGCGGATGATACCAAATTAGCAGCTGTAGTTAAAGATATTGATGATAATTTTAAAGTGCAGGGGGATTTAAATAAATTGTTATCCTGGGCACATAATTGGCAAATGACTTTCAACCTTGATAAGTGCAAAGTTATTAACATAAGAACATAAGAAAAGAAGGAGACTACAAAAGACCATTCATGGCCTACACTTGGCAGCTCCTGTTCCAGTCAACACACAAAAGATTTCTTACCAGAGAAAAGTCATCAACATTGTCACCCTTTACAGGAGTTCGTCAGATCAGTCATCAACATTGTCACCCTTAACAGGAGTTCGTCAGATCAGTCATCAACATTGTCACCCTTTACAGGAGTTTAACTATGAAATGGATGGGCATTGGCTGAGCTCAGTAGAGGATGAGAAAGATCTAGGAGTAGTAATAGATAAGTCATTAAGGTTTTCTAAGCAGTGTATTGAAGCAAGAAATAGGGCAAATAGAGTGCTGGGTTTTATTAAGAGAAATGTCAGTTACAAAAGTAAGGAGGTTATTCTTAAACTCTATAACTCTTATGTTAGGCCACATCTAGAGTACTGTATACAGGCATGGTCCCCACATTTTAGACACGATATTAACCTTCTTGAGTCAGTGCAACGGAGGGCAACAAAGATTATTCCTTCCCTGAGGCACCTTGAATATGAAGATAGACTGAGGGTATTAAATATGTTCTCGTTCGAAAGGAGGTGTGTGAGAGGGGATATGATTGAGCTCTTTAAAATTTTTTCCGGGATAGATAAATTGGATGTTAGCAAGTTTTTTGAGTTAGATGATGGAAATCGGACTAGAGGTCACCACTTGAAAATTAAAAAGCAAGGGTGTAGGTTGGATTTAAGAAAATATTTTTTCACCAATAGAGTGGTAGACTTCTGGAACAAATTACCGCAGAGGGTAGTAGGTAGTCCAAATCTAAATGTATTTAAGAGTAGGTTGGATGAGTTTATGGGAAGGGAAGGTTGTGATGGTTCCTAAGTTTTGTATATATTAATATTGTTTGTATATATCTATAGCTGCATGATTTAGTTCTTGACAAGCCTTGATTGGTGATACCCTTGTTTCTGGATGCAATCCTCTGGATGTAGTTTTCCTGGGAGTTTGGGTGCCTTGAAAAAGAGGCCGCTTGACTCGGATGACCTATGATGAGCCCTTGTGGCTTTTGTCATCTGTTATATTATATTGTGGGGGACTTTGATTTTGTCTTCCCCTGGTGATGGTGCTTTTTGTGGGTGGGTTTTGACGGAGGCGGATGACCTTTGATAGGCCCTTGTGGCTTTTGTCATCCGTGTAATTATGTTATGTTATGTTATGTTATGTTAGGTTCTGTGTCCCTCTGACTCACACACCTATTCTCCCCCTGGCTAACAACCTCAACAGAGGCAACCCTATTCTCACAAAGAACAGGAGAAGCCTCCCTAGCTTTACATTTCCAAACCACTCTCCCCCATCCTCACTAGGCCTATTTCTAACTAATCTAAGGGGGCTAACTTCACTATCCCTAGAACTATCATATCCTACCTCCTCCACCAGCCCTCTACCTTCACCTGAGACATCTAACTGGCCTATCTCACCACCTAACCTATTCCCAGCTCTAGGCCTAACACTAAGTTCCCTCCTGAGCTCAGCAACTAACCCCTCCAGCCTACATATCCTGTCTAAATCCTGCCTTCTCATCCCCTCTAAATCTACAATGCATTCACGCAGCCCACATACAACACATGTATACCCCTCACCTAATACACCACAACCAATGCATACATTCCGACACTCATGCTCACTTTCATCCCCCGAACTCCATCACTTATTCAAACAAAGAAAGAACTTAAGTAGTAATAAGAAAAAAAGAAGAGCAACTTAGCTTTCGCTGATTGTGGTGAAAAAAAAAAAAAAACTGTAGAAAAATCTGAAAAATAAATCAACAGACTGAGAGCTCTATGAAACACGTGCTACCTGTTCGAAGGTCAGCCTAACTCTTGTAGTCTGTAAAATTCTTGAGAAAATAGTTAAAAAAGGGATTTGCCAACATCTAGAGAGGGAGGGGTTAATCAGCGATGCTCAGCATGGATTTAGATCAGGTAGATCATGTTTGACTAATTTACTAGACTTTCTGGAGTTCAACACAAATCAAGTAGATAAGGGAGAGAATGTAGATGTAATTTACTTGGATTTTAGTAAAGCATTTGATAAGGTACCACATAGGAGACTAGTTCATAAATTAAAAATGATTGGGATATGTGGGGGCGTTTCAAATTGGATAGCTGAGTGGCTGAAAGACAGGAAGCAAAGGGTAGTGCTAAATGGTGTAAAGTCAGAGTGGAGGGATGTTATCAGTGAGGTTCCTCAGGGATCAGTTCTCGGTCCATTATTATTTGTCATCTATATAAACGATCTTGGGGAGGCAGTTAATAATAAAGTATCAATTTTTGCGGATGATACCAAATTAGCAGCTGTAGTTAAAGATATTGATGATAATTTTAAAGTGCAGGGGGATTTAAATAAATTGTTATCCTGGGCACATAATTGGCAAATGACTTTCAACCTTGATAAGTGCAAAGTTATTAACATAAGAACATAAGAAAAGAAGGAGACTACAAAAGACCATTCATGGCCTACACTTGGCAGCTCCTGTTCCAGTCAACACACAAAAGATTTCTTACCAGAGAAAAGTCATCAACATTGTCACCCTTTACAGGAGTTCGTCAGATCAGTCATCAACATTGTCACCCTTAACAGGAGTTCGTCAGATCAGTCATCAACATTGTCACCCTTTACAGGAGTTTAACTATGAAATGGATGGGCATTGGCTGAGCTCAGTAGAGGATGAGAAAGATCTAGGAGTAGTAATAGATAAGTCATTAAGGTTTTCTAAGCAGTGTATTGAAGCAAGAAATAGGGCAAATAGAGTGCTGGGTTTTATTAAGAGAAATGTCAGTTACAAAAGTAAGGAGGTTATTCTTAAACTCTATAACTCTTATGTTAGGCCACATCTAGAGTACTGTATACAGGCATGGTCCCCACATTTTAGACACGATATTAACCTTCTTGAGTCAGTGCAACGGAGGGCAACAAAGATTATTCCTTCCCTGAGGCACCTTGAATATGAAGATAGACTGAGGGTATTAAATATGTTCTCGTTCGAAAGGAGGTGTGTGAGAGGGGATATGATTGAGCTCTTTAAAATTTTTTCCGGGATAGATAAATTGGATGTTAGCAAGTTTTTTGAGTTAGATGATGGAAATCGGACTAGAGGTCACCACTTGAAAATTAAAAAGCAAGGGTGTAGGTTGGATTTAAGAAAATATTTTTTCACCAATAGAGTGGTAGACTTCTGGAACAAATTACCGCAGAGGGTAGTAGGTAGTCCAAATCTAAATGTATTTAAGAGTAGGTTGGATGAGTTTATGGGAAGGGAAGGTTGTGATGGTTCCTAAGTTTTGTATATATTAATATTGTTTGTATATATCTATAGCTGCATGATTTAGTTCTTGACAAGCCTTGATTGGTGATACCCTTGTTTCTGGATGCAATCCTCTGGATGTAGTTTTCCTGGGAGTTTGGGTGCCTTGAAAAAGAGGCCGCTTGACTCGGATGACCTATGATGAGCCCTTGTGGCTTTTGTCATCTGTTATATTATATTGTGGGGGACTTTGATTTTGTCTTCCCCTGGTGATGGTGCTTTTTGTGGGTGGGTTTTGACGGAGGCGGATGACCTTTGATAGGCCCTTGTGGCTTTTGTCATCCGTGTAATTATGTTATGTTATGTTATGTTATGTTAGGTTCTGTGTCCCTCTGACTCACACACCTATTCTCCCCCTGGCTAACAACCTCAACAGAGGCAACCCTATTCTCACAAAGAACAGGAGAAGCCTCCCTAGCTTCACATTTCCAAACCACTCTCCCCCATCCTCACTAGGCCTATTTCTAACTAATCTAAGGGGGCTAACTTCACTATCCCTAGAACTATCATATCCTACCTCCTCCACCAGCCCTCTACCTTCACCTGAGACATCTAACTGGCCTATCTCACCACCTAACCTATTCCCAGCTCTAGGCCTAACACTAAGTTCCCTCCTGAGCTCAGCAACTAACCTCTCCAGCCTACATATCCTGTCTAAATCCTGCCTTCTCATCCCCTCTAAATCTACAATGCATTCACGCAGCCCACATACAACACATGTATACCCCTCACCTAATACACCACAACCAATGCATACATTCCGACACTCATGCTCACTTTCATCCCCCGAACTCCATCACTTATTCAAACAAAGAAAGAACTTAAGTAGTAATAAGAAAAAAAGAAGAGCAACTTAGCTTTCGCTGATTGTGGTGAAAAAAAAAAAAAACTGTAGAAAAATCTGAAAAATAAATCAACAGACTGAGAGCTCTATGAAACACGTGCTACCTGTTCGAAGGTCAGCCTAACTCTTGTAGTCTGTAAAATTCTTGAGAAAATAGTTAAAAAAGGGATTTGCCAACATCTAGAGAGGGAGGGGTTAATCAGCGATGCTCAGCATGGATTTAGATCAGGTAGATCATGTTTGACTAATTTACTAGACTTTCTGGAGTTCAACACAAATCAAGTAGATAAGGGAGAGAATGTAGATGTAATTTACTTGGATTTTAGTAAAGCATTTGATAAGGTACCACATAGGAGACTAGTTCATAAATTAAAAATGATTGGGATATGTGGGGGCGTTTCAAATTGGATAGCTGAGTGGCTGAAAGACAGGAAGCAAAGGGTAGTGCTAAATGGTGTAAAGTCAGAGTGGAGGGATGTTATCAGTGAGGTTCCTCAGGGATCAGTTCTCGGTCCATTATTATTTGTCATCTATATAAACGATCTTGGGGAGGCAGTTAATAATAAAGTATCAATTTTTGCGGATGATACCAAATTAGCAGCTGTAGTTAAAGATATTGATGATAATTTTAAAGTGCAGGGGGATTTAAATAAATTGTTATCCTGGGCACATAATTGGCAAATGACTTTCAACCTTGATAAGTGCAAAGTTATTAACATAAGAACATAAGAAAAGAAGGAGACTACAAAAGACCATTCATGGCCTACACTTGGCAGCTCCTGTTCCAGTCAACACACAAAAGATTTCTTACCAGAGAAAAGTCATCAACATTGTCACCCTTTACAGGAGTTCGTCAGATCAGTCATCAACATTGTCACCCTTAACAGGAGTTCGTCAGATCAGTCATCAACATTGTCACCCTTTACAGGAGTTTAACTATGAAATGGATGGGCATTGGCTGAGCTCAGTAGAGGATGAGAAAGATCTAGGAGTAGTAATAGATAAGTCATTAAGGTTTTCTAAGCAGTGTATTGAAGCAAGAAATAGGGCAAATAGAGTGCTGGGTTTTATTAAGAGAAATGTCAGTTACAAAAGTAAGGAGGTTATTCTTAAACTCTATAACTCTTATGTTAGGCCACATCTAGAGTACTGTATACAGGCATGGTCCCCACATTTTAGACACGATATTAACCTTCTTGAGTCAGTGCAACGGAGGGCAACAAAGATTATTCCTTCCCTGAGGCACCTTGAATATGAAGATAGACTGAGGGTATTAAATATGTTCTCGTTCGAAAGGAGGTGTGTGAGAGGGGATATGATTGAGCTCTTTAAAATTTTTTCCGGGATAGATAAATTGGATGTTAGCAAGTTTTTTGAGTTAGATGATGGAAATCGGACTAGAGGTCACCACTTGAAAATTAAAAAGCAAGGGTGTAGGTTGGATTTAAGAAAATATTTTTTCACCAATAGAGTGGTAGACTTCTGGAACAAATTACCGCAGAGGGTAGTAGGTAGTCCAAATCTAAATGTATTTAAGAGTAGGTTGGATGAGTTTATGGGAAGGGAAGGTTGTGATGGTTCCTAAGTTTTGTATATATTAATATTGTTTGTATATATCTATAGCTGCATGATTTAGTTCTTGACAAGCCTTGATTGGTGATACCCTTGTTTCTGGATGCAATCCTCTGGATGTAGTTTTCCTGGGAGTTTGGGTGCCTTGAAAAAGAGGCCGCTTGACTCGGATGACCTATGATGAGCCCTTGTGGCTTTTGTCATCTGTTATATTATATTGTGGGGGACTTTGATTTTGTCTTCCCCTGGTGATGGTGCTTTTTGTGGGTGGGTTTTGACGGAGGCGGATGACCTTTGATAGGCCCTTGTGGCTTTTGTCATCCGTGTAATTATGTTATGTTATGTTATGTTAGGTTCTGTGTCCCTCTGACTCACACACCTATTCTCCCCCTGGCTAACAACCTCAACAGAGGCAACCCTATTCTCACAAAGAACAGGAGAAGCCTCCCTAGCTTCACATTTCCAAACCACTCTCCCCCATCCTCACTAGGCCTATTTCTAACTAATCTAAGGGGGCTAACTTCACTATCCCTAGAACTATCATATCCTACCTCCTCCACCAGCCCTCTACCTTCACCTGAGACATCTAACTGGCCTATCTCACCACCTAACCTATTCCCAGCTCTAGGCCTAACACTAAGTTCCCTCCTGAGCTCAGCAACTAACCCCTCCAGCCTACATATCCTGTCTAAATCCTGCCTTCTCATCCCCTCTAAATCTACAATGCATTCACGCAGCCCACATACAACACATGTATACCCCTCACCTAATACACCACAACCAATGCATACATTCCGACACTCATGCTCACTTTCATCCCCCGAACTCCATCACTTATTCAAACAAAGAAAGAACTTAAGTAGTAATAAGAAAAAAAGAAGAGCAACTTAGCTTTCGCTGATTGTGGTGAAAAAAAAAAAAAACTGTAGAAAAATCTGAAAAATAAATCAACAGACTGAGAGCTCTATGAAACACGTGCTACCTGTTCGAAGGTCAGCCTAACTCTTGTAGTCTGTAAAATTCTTGAGAAAATAGTTAAAAAAGGGATTTGCCAACATCTAGAGAGGGAGGGGTTAATCAGCGATGCTCAGCATGGATTTAGATCAGGTAGATCATGTTTGACTAATTTACTAGACTTTCTGGAGTTCAACACAAATCAAGTAGATAAGGGAGAGAATGTAGATGTAATTTACTTGGATTTTAGTAAAGCATTTGATAAGGTACCACATAGGAGACTAGTTCATAAATTAAAAATGATTGGGATATGTGGGGGCGTTTCAAATTGGATAGCTGAGTGGCTGAAAGACAGGAAGCAAAGGGTAGTGCTAAATGGTGTAAAGTCAGAGTGGAGGGATGTTATCAGTGAGGTTCCTCAGGGATCAGTTCTCGGTCCATTATTATTTGTCATCTATATAAACGATCTTGGGGAGGCAGTTAATAATAAAGTATCAATTTTTGCGGATGATACCAAATTAGCAGCTGTAGTTAAAGATATTGATGATAATTTTAAAGTGCAGGGGGATTTAAATAAATTGTTATCCTGGGCACATAATTGGCAAATGACTTTCAACCTTGATAAGTGCAAAGTTATTAACATAAGAACATAAGAAAAGAAGGAGACTACAAAAGACCATTCATGGCCTACACTTGGCAGCTCCTGTTCCAGTCAACACACAAAAGATTTCTTACCAGAGAAAAGTCATCAACATTGTCACCCTTTACAGGAGTTCGTCAGATCAGTCATCAACATTGTCACCCTTAACAGGAGTTCGTCAGATCAGTCATCAACATTGTCACCCTTTACAGGAGTTTAACTATGAAATGGATGGGCATTGGCTGAGCTCAGTAGAGGATGAGAAAGATCTAGGAGTAGTAATAGATAAGTCATTAAGGTTTTCTAAGCAGTGTATTGAAGCAAGAAATAGGGCAAATAGAGTGCTGGGTTTTATTAAGAGAAATGTCAGTTACAAAAGTAAGGAGGTTATTCTTAAACTCTATAACTCTTATGTTAGGCCACATCTAGAGTACTGTATACAGGCATGGTCCCCACATTTTAGACACGATATTAACCTTCTTGAGTCAGTGCAACGGAGGGCAACAAAGATTATTCCTTCCCTGAGGCACCTTGAATATGAAGATAGACTGAGGGTATTAAATATGTTCTCGTTCGAAAGGAGGTGTGTGAGAGGGGATATGATTGAGCTCTTTAAAAATTTTTCCGGGATAGATAAATTGGATGTTAGCAAGTTTTTTGAGTTAGATGATGGAAATCGGACTAGAGGTCACCACTTGAAAATTAAAAAGCAAGGGTGTAGGTTGGATTTAAGAAAATATTTTTTCACCAATAGAGTGGTAGACTTCTGGAACAAATTACCGCAGAGGGTAGTAGGTAGTCCAAATCTAAATGTATTTAAGAGTAGGTTGGATGAGTTTATGGGAAGGGAAGGTTGTGATGGTTCCTAAGTTTTGTATATATTAATATTGTTTGTATATATCTATAGCTGCATGATTTAGTTCTTGACAAGCCTTGATTGGTGATACCCTTGTTTCTGGATGCAATCCTCTGGATGTAGTTTTCCTGGGAGTTTGGGTGCCTTGAAAAAGAGGCCGCTTGACTCGGATGACCTATGATGAGCCCTTGTGGCTTTTGTCATCTGTTATATTATATTGTGGGGGACTTTGATTTTGTCTTCCCCTGGTGATGGTGCTTTTTGTGGGTGGGTTTTGACGGAGGCGGATGACCTTTGATAGGCCCTTGTGGCTTTTGTCATCCGTGTAATTATGTTATGTTATGTTATGTTATGTTAGGTTCTGTGTCCCTCTGACTCACACACCTATTCTCCCCCTGGCTAACAACCTCAACAGAGGCAACCCTATTCTCACAAAGAACAGGAGAAGCCTCCCTAGCTTCACATTTCCAAACCACTCTCCCCCATCCTCACTAGGCCTATTTCTAACTAATCTAAGGGGGCTAACTTCACTATCCCTAGAACTATCATATCCTACCTCCTCCACCAGCCCTCTACCTTCACCTGAGACATCTAACTGGCCTATCTCACCACCTAACCTATTCCCAGCTCTAGGCCTAACACTAAGTTCCCTCCTGAGCTCAGCAACTAACCCCTCCAGCCTACATATCCTGTCTAAATCCTGCCTTCTCATCCCCTCTAAATCTACAATGCATTCACGCAGCCCACATACAACACATGTATACCCCTCACCTAATACACCACAACCAATGCATACATTCCGACACTCATGCTCACTTTCATCCCCCGAACTCCATCACTTATTCAAACAAAGAAAGAACTTAAGTAGTAATAAGAAAAAAAGAAGAGCAACTTAGCTTTCGCTGATTGTGGTGAAAAAAAAAAAAAACTGTAGAAAAATCTGAAAAATAAATCAACAGACTGAGAGCTCTATGAAACACGTGCTACCTGTTCGAAGGTCAGCCTAACTCTTGTAGTCTGTAAAATTCTTGAGAAAATAGTTAAAAAAGGGATTTGCCAACATCTAGAGAGGGAGGGGTTAATCAGCGATGCTCAGCATGGATTTAGATCAGGTAGATCATGTTTGACTAATTTACTAGACTTTCTGGAGTTCAACACAAATCAAGTAGATAAGGGAGAGAATGTAGATGTAATTTACTTGGATTTTAGTAAAGCATTTGATAAGGTACCACATAGGAGACTAGTTCATAAATTAAAAATGATTGGGATATGTGGGGGCGTTTCAAATTGGATAGCTGAGTGGCTGAAAGACAGGAAGCAAAGGGTAGTGCTAAATGGTGTAAAGTCAGAGTGGAGGGATGTTATCAGTGAGGTTCCTCAGGGATCAGTTCTCGGTCCATTATTATTTGTCATCTATATAAACGATCTTGGGGAGGCAGTTAATAATAAAGTATCAATTTTTGCGGATGATACCAAATTAGCAGCTGTAGTTAAAGATATTGATGATAATTTTAAAGTGCAGGGGGATTTAAATAAATTGTTATCCTGGGCACATAATTGGCAAATGACTTTCAACCTTGATAAGTGCAAAGTTATTAACATAAGAACATAAGAAAAGAAGGAGACTACAAAAGACCATTCATGGCCTACACTTGGCAGCTCCTGTTCCAGTCAACACACAAAAGATTTCTTACCAGAGAAAAGTCATCAACATTGTCACCCTTTACAGGAGTTCGTCAGATCAGTCATCAACATTGTCACCCTTAACAGGAGTTCGTCAGATCAGTCATCAACATTGTCACCCTTTACAGGAGTTTAACTATGAAATGGATGGGCATTGGCTGAGCTCAGTAGAGGATGAGAAAGATCTAGGAGTAGTAATAGATAAGTCATTAAGGTTTTCTAAGCAGTGTATTGAAGCAAGAAATAGGGCAAATAGAGTGCTGGGTTTTATTAAGAGAAATGTCAGTTACAAAAGTAAGGAGGTTATTCTTAAACTCTATAACTCTTATGTTAGGCCACATCTAGAGTACTGTATACAGGCATGGTCCCCACATTTTAGACACGATATTAACCTTCTTGAGTCAGTGCAACGGAGGGCAACAAAGATTATTCCTTCCCTGAGGCACCTTGAATATGAAGATAGACTGAGGGTATTAAATATGTTCTCGTTCGAAAGGAGGTGTGTGAGAGGGGATATGATTGAGCTCTTTAAAATTTTTTCCGGGATAGATAAATTGGATGTTAGCAAGTTTTTTGAGTTAGATGATGGAAATCGGACTAGAGGTCACCACTTGAAAATTAAAAAGCAAGGGTGTAGGTTGGATTTAAGAAAATATTTTTTCACCAATAGAGTGGTAGACTTCTGGAACAAATTACCGCAGAGGGTAGTAGGTAGTCCAAATCTAAATGTATTTAAGAGTAGGTTGGATGAGTTTATGGGAAGGGAAGGTTGTGATGGTTCCTAAGTTTTGTATATATTAATATTGTTTGTATATATCTATAGCTGCATGATTTAGTTCTTGACAAGCCTTGATTGGTGATACCCTTGTTTCTGGATGCAATCCTCTGGATGTAGTTTTCCTGGGAGTTTGGGTGCCTTGAAAAAGAGGCCGCTTGACTCGGATGACCTATGATGAGCCCTTGTGGCTTTTGTCATCTGTTATATTATATTGTGGGGGACTTTGATTTTGTCTTCCCCTGGTGATGGTGCTTTTTGTGGGTGGGTTTTGACGGAGGCGGATGACCTTTGATAGGCCCTTGTGGCTTTTGTCATCCGTGTAATTATGTTATGTTATGTTATGTTAGGTTCTGTGTCCCTCTGACTCACACACCTATTCTCCCCCTGGCTAACAACCTCAACAGAGGCAACCCTATTCTCACAAAGAACAGGAGAAGCCTCCCTAGCTTCACATTTCCAAACCACTCTCCCCCATCCTCACTAGGCCTATTTCTAACTAATCTAAGGGGGCTAACTTCACTATCCCTAGAACTATCATATCCTACCTCCTCCACCAGCCCTCTACCTTCACCTGAGACATCTAACTGGCCTATCTCACCACCTAACCTATTCCCAGCTCTAGGCCTAACACTAAGTTCCCTCCTGAGCTCAGCAACTAACCCCTCCAGCCTACATATCCTGTCTAAATCCTGCCTTCTCATCCCCTCTAAATCTACAATGCATTCACGCAGCCCACATACAACACATGTATACCCCTCACCTAATACACCACAACCAATGCATACATTCCGACACTCATGCTCACTTTCATCCCCCGAACTCCATCACTTATTCAAACAAAGAAAGAACTTAAGTAGTAATAAGAAAAAAAGAAGAGCAACTTAGCTTTCGCTGATTGTGGTGAAAAAAAAAAAAAAACTGTAGAAAAATCTGAAAAATAAATCAACAGACTGAGAGCTCTATGAAACACGTGCTACCTGTTCGAAGGTCAGCCTAACTCTTGTAGTCTGTAAAATTCTTGAGAAAATAGTTAAAAAAGGGATTTGCCAACATCTAGAGAGGGAGGGGTTAATCAGCGATGCTCAGCATGGATTTAGATCAGGTAGATCATGTTTGACTAATTTACTAGACTTTCTGGAGTTCAACACAAATCAAGTAGATAAGGGAGAGAATGTAGATGTAATTTACTTGGATTTTAGTAAGGCATTTGATAAGGTACCACATAGGAGACTAGTTCATAAATTAAAAATGATTGGGATATGTGGGGGCGTTTCAAATTGGATAGCTGAGTGGCTGAAAGACAGGAAGCAAAGGGTAGTGCTAAATGGTGTAAAGTCAGAGTGGAGGGATGTTATCAGTGAGGTTCCTCAGGGATCAGTTCTCGGTCCATTATTATTTGTCATCTATATAAACGATCTTGGGGAGGCAGTTAATAATAAAGTATCAATTTTTGCGGATGATACCAAATTAGCAGCTGTAGTTAAAGATATTGATGATAATTTTAAAGTGCAGGGGGATTTAAATAAATTGTTATCCTGGGCACATAATTGGCAAATGACTTTCAACCTTGATAAGTGCAAAGTTATTAACATAAGAACATAAGAAAAGAAGGAGACTACAAAAGACCATTCATGGCCTACACTTGGCAGCTCCTGTTCCAGTCAACACACAAAAGATTTCTTACCAGAGAAAAGTCATCAACATTGTCACCCTTTACAGGAGTTCGTCAGATCAGTCATCAACATTGTCACCCTTAACAGGAGTTCGTCAGATCAGTCATCAACATTGTCACCCTTTACAGGAGTTTAACTATGAAATGGATGGGCATTGGCTGAGCTCAGTAGAGGATGAGAAAGATCTAGGAGTAGTAATAGATAAGTCATTAAGGTTTTCTAAGCAGTGTATTGAAGCAAGAAATAGGGCAAATAGAGTGCTGGGTTTTATTAAGAGAAATGTCAGTTACAAAAGTAAGGAGGTTATTCTTAAACTCTATAACTCTTATGTTAGGCCACATCTAGAGTACTGTATACAGGCATGGTCCCCACATTTTAGACACGATATTAACCTTCTTGAGTCAGTGCAACGGAGGGCAACAAAGATTATTCCTTCCCTGAGGCACCTTGAATATGAAGATAGACTGAGGGTATTAAATATGTTCTCGTTCGAAAGGAGGTGTGTGAGAGGGGATATGATTGAGCTCTTTAAAATTTTTTCCGGGATAGATAAATTGGATGTTAGCAAGTTTTTTGAGTTAGATGATGGAAATCGGACTAGAGGTCACCACTTGAAAATTAAAAAGCAAGGGTGTAGGTTGGATTTAAGAAAATATTTTTTCACCAATAGAGTGGTAGACTTCTGGAACAAATTACCGCAGAGGGTAGTAGGTAGTCCAAATCTAAATGTATTTAAGAGTAGGTTGGATGAGTTTATGGGAAGGGAAGGTTGTGATGGTTCCTAAGTTTTGTATATATTAATATTGTTTGTATATATCTATAGCTGCATGATTTAGTTCTTGACAAGCCTTGATTGGTGATACCCTTGTTTCTGGATGCAATCCTCTGGATGTAGTTTTCCTGGGAGTTTGGGTGCCTTGAAAAAGAGGCCGCTTGACTCGGATGACCTATGATGAGCCCTTGTGGCTTTTGTCATCTGTTATATTATATTGTGGGGGACTTTGATTTTGTCTTCCCCTGGTGATGGTGCTTTTTGTGGGTGGGTTTTGACGGAGGCGGATGACCTTTGATAGGCCCTTGTGGCTTTTGTCATCCGTGTAATTATGTTATGTTATGTTATGTTATGTTAGGTTCTGTGTCCCTCTGACTCACACACCTATTCTCCCCCTGGCTAACAACCTCAACAGAGGCAACCCTATTCTCACAAAGAACAGGAGAAGCCTCCCTAGCTTCACATTTCCAAACCACTCTCCCCCATCCTCACTAGGCCTATTTCTAACTAATCTAAGGGGGCTAACTTCACTATCCCTAGAACTATCATATCCTACCTCCTCCACCAGCCCTCTACCTTCACCTGAGACATCTAACTGGCCTATCTCACCACCTAACCTATTCCCAGCTCTAGGCCTAACACTAAGTTCCCTCCTGAGCTCAGCAACTAACCCCTCCAGCCTACATATCCTGTCTAAATCCTGCCTTCTCATCCCCTCTAAATCTACAATGCATTCACGCAGCCCACATACAACACATGTATACCCCTCACCTAATACACCACAACCAATGCATACATTCCGACACTCATGCTCACTTTCATCCCCCGAACTCCATCACTTATTCAAACAAAGAAAGAACTTAAGTAGTAATAAGAAAAAAAGAAGAGCAACTTAGCTTTCGCTGATTGTGGTGAAAAAAAAAAAAAACTGTAGAAAAATCTGAAAAATAAATCAACAGACTGAGAGCTCTATGAAACACGTGCTACCTGTTCGAAGGTCAGCCTAACTCTTGTAGTCTGTAAAATTCTTGAGAAAATAGTTAAAAAAGGGATTTGCCAACATCTAGAGAGGGAGGGGTTAATCAGCGATGCTCAGCATGGATTTAGATCAGGTAGATCATGTTTGACTAATTTACTAGACTTTCTGGAGTTCAACACAAATCAAGTAGATAAGGGAGAGAATGTAGATGTAATTTACTTGGATTTTAGTAAAGCATTTGATAAGGTACCACATAGGAGACTAGTTCATAAATTAAAAATGATTGGGATATGTGGGGGCGTTTCAAATTGGATAGCTGAGTGGCTGAAAGACAGGAAGCAAAGGGTAGTGCTAAATGGTGTAAAGTCAGAGTGGAGGGATGTTATCAGTGAGGTTCCTCAGGGATCAGTTCTCGGTCCATTATTATTTGTCATCTATATAAACGATCTTGGGGAGGCAGTTAATAATAAAGTATCAATTTTTGCGGATGATACCAAATTAGCAGCTGTAGTTAAAGATATTGATGATAATTTTAAAGTGCAGGGGGATTTAAATAAATTGTTATCCTGGGCACATAATTGGCAAATGACTTTCAACCTTGATAAGTGCAAAGTTATTAACATAAGAACATAAGAAAAGAAGGAGACTACAAAAGACCATTCATGGCCTACACTTGGCAGCTCCTGTTCCAGTCAACACACAAAAGATTTCTTACCAGAGAAAAGTCATCAACATTGTCACCCTTTACAGGAGTTCGTCAGATCAGTCATCAACATTGTCACCCTTAACAGGAGTTCGTCAGATCAGTCATCAACATTGTCACCCTTTACAGGAGTTTAACTATGAAATGGATGGGCATTGGCTGAGCTCAGTAGAGGATGAGAAAGATCTAGGAGTAGTAATAGATAAGTCATTAAGGTTTTCTAAGCAGTGTATTGAAGCAAGAAATAGGGCAAATAGAGTGCTGGGTTTTATTAAGAGAAATGTCAGTTACAAAAGTAAGGAGGTTATTCTTAAACTCTATAACTCTTATGTTAGGCCACATCTAGAGTACTGTATACAGGCATGGTCCCCACATTTTAGACACGATATTAACCTTCTTGAGTCAGTGCAACGGAGGGCAACAAAGATTATTCCTTCCCTGAGGCACCTTGAATATGAAGATAGACTGAGGGTATTAAATATGTTCTCGTTCGAAAGGAGGTGTGTGAGAGGGGATATGATTGAGCTCTTTAAAATTTTTTCCGGGATAGATAAATTGGATGTTAGCAAGTTTTTTGAGTTAGATGATGGAAATCGGACTAGAGGTCACCACTTGAAAATTAAAAAGCAAGAGTGTAGGTTGGATTTAAGAAAATATTTTTTCACCAATAGAGTGGTAGACTTCTGGAACAAATTACCGCAGAGGGTAGTAGGTAGTCCAAATCTAAATGTATTTAAGAGTAGGTTGGATGAGTTTATGGGAAGGGAAGGTTGTTATGGTTCCTAAGTTTTGTATATATTAATATTGTTTGTATATATCTATAGCTGCATGATTTAGTTCTTGACAAGCCTTGATTGGTGATACCCTTGTTTCTGGATGCAATCCTCTGGATGTAGTTTTCCTGGGAGTTTGGGTGCCTTGAAAAAGAGGCCGCTTGACTCGGATGACCTATGATGAGCCCTTGTGGCTTTTGTCATCTGTTATATTATATTGTGGGGGACTTTGATTTTGTCTTCCCCTGGTGATGGTGCTTTTTGTGGGTGGGTTTTGACGGAGGCGGATGACCTTTGATAGGCCCTTGTGGCTTTTGTCATCCGTGTAATTATGTTATGTTATGTTATGTTATGTTAGGTTCTGTGTCCCTCTGACTCACACACCTATTCTCCCCCTGGCTAACAACCTCAACAGAGGCAACCCTATTCTCACAAAGAACAGGAGAAGCCTCCCTAGCTTCACATTTCCAAACCACTCTCCCCCATCCTCACTAGGCCTATTTCTAACTAATCTAAGGGGGCTAACTTCACTATCCCTAGAACTATCATATCCTACCTCCTCCACCAGCCCTCTACCTTCACCTGAGACATCTAACTGGCCTATCTCACCACCTAACCTATTCCCAGCTCTAGGCCTAACACTAAGTTCCCTCCTGAGCTCAGCAACTAACCCCTCCAGCCTACATATCCTGTCTAAATCCTGCCTTCTCATCCCCTCTAAATCTACAATGCATTCACGCAGCCCACATACAACACATGTATACCCCTCACCTAATACACCACAACCAATGCATACATTCTGACACTCATGCTCACTTTCATCCCCCGAACTCCATCACTTATTCAAACAAAGAAAGAACTTAAGTAGTAATAAGAAAAAAAGAAGAGCAACTTAGCTTTCGCTGATTGTGGTGAAAAAAAAAAAAAACTGTAGAAAAATCTGAAAAATAAATCAACAGACTGAGAGCTCTATGAAACACGTGCTACCTGTTCGAAGGTCAGCCTAACTCTTGTAGTCTGTAAAATTCTTGAGAAAATAGTTAAAAAAGGGATTTGCCAACATCTAGAGAGGGAGGGGTTAATCAGCGATGCTCAGCATGGATTTAGATCAGGTAGATCATGTTTGACTAATTTACTAGACTTTCTGGAGTTCAACACAAATCAAGTAGATAAGGGAGAGAATGTAGATGTAATTTACTTGGATTTTAGTAAAGCATTTGATAAGGTACCACATAGGAGACTAGTTCATAAATTAAAAATGATTGGGATATGTGGGGGCGTTTCAAATTGGATAGCTGAGTGGCTGAAAGACAGGAAGCAAAGGGTAGTGCTAAATGGTGTAAAGTCAGAGTGGAGGGATGTTATCAGTGAGGTTCCTCAGGGATCAGTTCTCGGTCCATTATTATTTGTCATCTATATAAACGATCTTGGGGAGGCAGTTAATAATAAAGTATCAATTTTTGCGGATGATACCAAATTAGCAGCTGTAGTTAAAGATATTGATGATAATTTTAAAGTGCAGGGGGATTTAAATAAATTGTTATCCTGGGCACATAATTGGCAAATGACTTTCAACCTTGATAAGTGCAAAGTTATTAACATAAGAACATAAGAAAAGAAGGAGACTACAAAAGACCATTCATGGCCTACACTTGGCAGCTCCTGTTCCAGTCAACACACAAAAGATTTCTTACCAGAGAAAAGTCATCAACATTGTCACCCTTTACAGGAGTTCGTCAGATCAGTCATCAACATTGTCACCCTTAACAGGAGTTCGTCAGATCAGTCATCAACATTGTCACCCTTTACAGGAGTTTAACTATGAAATGGATGGGCATTGGCTGAGCTCAGTAGAGGATGAGAAAGATCTAGGAGTAGTAATAGATAAGTCATTAAGGTTTTCTAAGCAGTGTATTGAAGCAAGAAATAGGGCAAATAGAGTGCTGGGTTTTATTAAGAGAAATGTCAGTTACAAAAGTAAGGAGGTTATTCTTAAACTCTATAACTCTTATGTTAGGCCACATCTAGAGTACTGTATACAGGCATGGTCCCCACATTTTAGACACGATATTAACCTTCTTGAGTCAGTGCAACGGAGGGCAACAAAGATTATTCCTTCCCTGAGGCACCTTGAATATGAAGATAGACTGAGGGTATTAAATATGTTCTCGTTCGAAAGGAGGTGTGTGAGAGGGGATATGATTGAGCTCTTTAAAATTTTTTCCGGGATAGATAAATTGGATGTTAGCAAGTTTTTTGAGTTAGATGATGGAAATCGGACTAGAGGTCACCACTTGAAAATTAAAAAGCAAGGGTGTAGGTTGGATTTAAGAAAATATTTTTTCACCAATAGAGTGGTAGACTTCTGGAACAAATTACCGCAGAGGGTAGTAGGTAGTCCAAATCTAAATGTATTTAAGAGTAGGTTGGATGAGTTTATGGGAAGGGAAGGTTGTGATGGTTCCTAAGTTTTGTATATATTAATATTGTTTGTATATATCTATAGCTGCATGATTTAGTTCTTGACAAGCCTTGATTGGTGATACCCTTGTTTCTGGATGCAATCCTCTGGATGTAGTTTTCCTGGGAGTTTGGGTGCCTTGAAAAAGAGGCCGCTTGACTCGGATGACCTATGATGAGCCCTTGTGGCTTTTGTCATCTGTTATATTATATTGTGGGGGACTTTGATTTTGTCTTCCCCTGGTGATGGTGCTTTTTGTGGGTGGGTTTTGACGGAGGCGGATGACCTTTGATAGGCCCTTGTGGCTTTTGTCATCCGTGTAATTATGTTATGTTATGTTATGTTAGGTTCTGTGTCCCTCTGACTCACACACCTATTCTCCCCCTGGCTAACAACCTCAACAGAGGCAACCCTATTCTCACAAAGAACAGGAGAAGCCTCCCTAGCTTCACATTTCCAAACCACTCTCCCCCATCCTCACTAGGCCTATTTCTAACTAATCTAAGGGGGCTAACTTCACTATCCCTAGAACTATCATATCCTACCTCCTCCACCAGCCCTCTACCTTCACCTGAGACATCTAACTGGCCTATCTCACCACCTAACCTATTCCCAGCTCTAGGCCTAACACTAAGTTCCCTCCTGAGCTCAGCAACTAACCCCTCCAGCCTACATATCCTGTCTAAATCCTGCCTTCTCATCCCCTCTAAATCTACAATGCATTCACGCAGCCCACATACAACACATGTATACCCCTCACCTAATACACCACAACCAATGCATACATTCCGACACTCATGCTCACTTTCATCCCCCGAACTCCATCACTTATTCAAACAAAGAAAGAACTTAAGTAGTAATAAGAAAAAAAGAAGAGCAACTTAGCTTTCGCTGATTGTGGTGAAAAAAAAAAAAAACTGTAGAAAAATCTGAAAAATAAATCAACAGACTGAGAGCTCTATGAAACACGTGCTACCTGTTCGAAGGTCAGCCTAACTCTTGTAGTCTGTAAAATTCTTGAGAAAATAGTTAAAAAAGGGATTTGCCAACATCTAGAGAGGGAGGGGTTAATCAGCGATGCTCAGCATGGATTTAGATCAGGTAGATCATGTTTGACTAATTTACTAGACTTTCTGGAGTTCAACACAAATCAAGTAGATAAGGGAGAGAATGTAGATGTAATTTACTTGGATTTTAGTAAAGCATTTGATAAGGTACCACATAGGAGACTAGTTCATAAATTAAAAATGATTGGGATATGTGGGGGCGTTTCAAATTGGATAGCTGAGTGGCTGAAAGACAGGAAGCAAAGGGTAGTGCTAAATGGTGTAAAGTCAGAGTGGAGGGATGTTATCAGTGAGGTTCCTCAGGGATCAGTTCTCGGTCCATTATTATTTGTCATCTATATAAACGATCTTGGGGAGGCAGTTAATAATAAAGTATCAATTTTTGCGGATGATACCAAATTAGCAGCTGTAGTTAAAGATATTGATGATAATTTTAAAGTGCAGGGGGATTTAAATAAATTGTTATCCTGGGCACATAATTGGCAAATGACTTTCAACCTTGATAAGTGCAAAGTTATTAACATAAGAACATAAGAAAAGAAGGAGACTACAAAAGACCATTCATGGCCTACACTTGGCAGCTCCTGTTCCAGTCAACACACAAAAGATTTCTTACCAGAGAAAAGTCATCAACATTGTCACCCTTTACAGGAGTTCGTCAGATCAGTCATCAACATTGTCACCCTTAACAGGAGTTCGTCAGATCAGTCATCAACATTGTCACCCTTTACAGGAGTTTAACTATGAAATGGATGGGCATTGGCTGAGCTCAGTAGAGGATGAGAAAGATCTAGGAGTAGTAATAGGTAAGTCATTAAGGTTTTCTAAGCAGTGTATTGAAGCAAGAAATAGGGCAAATAGAGTGCTGGGATTCATTAAGAGAAATGTCAGTTACAAAAGTAAGGAGGTTATTCTTAAACTCTATAACTCATGTTAGGCCACATCTAGAGTACAGTATATAGGCATGGTCCCCACATTTTAGACACGATATTAACCTTCTTGAGTCTGTGCAACGGAGGGCATCAAAGATTATTCCTTCCCTGAGGCACCTTGAATATATAGATAGACTGAGGGTATTAAATATGTTCTCATTCGAAAGAAAGTGTGTGAGAGGGGATATGATTGAGCTCTTTAAAAAAATTTCTGGGATAGATAAATTGGATGTTAGCAAGTTTTTTGAGTTAGATGATGGAAATCCGACTAGAGGTCACCACTTGAAAATTAAAAAGCAAGGGTGTAGGTTGGATTTAAGAAAAAAAATTACCAATAGAGTGGTAGACTTCTGGAACAAATTGCCGCGGAGGGTAGTAGGTAGTCCAAATTTAAATGTATTTAAGAGTAGATTGGATGAGTTTATGGGGAGGAAAGGTTGTGATGGTTCCTAAGTTTTTTATATTAATGATCTTGACATAGGTATAAGTAGTGACCTGAGTAAATTTGCTGATGATACTAAGCTAGGTAGGGCCATTAGGGCTGATTCTGATGCTGTTGTAATGCAGGAGGAATTGACCATTCTGTCCAATTGGGCTGAGAAATGGCAAATGAAGTTTAACATAGACAAATGTAGTGTACTTAGTATAGGTAGAAATAATCCACTGAATAGTTATAAATTAAATGGGAGAAATTTAGGGAGGACCGATTGTGAGAGGGACTTGGGCATTTTGGTAAGTTCAGACCTTCGTCCTAGAAAGCAATGCCTAAATGCTAAGAATAAAGCTAATAGGATATTGGGATTCATTAGGAGGAGTGTAAGCAATAAGAGTGCTGAAGTCATTCTAAAACTGTATCTGGCGCTAGTTAGGCCTCATCTAGACTATGCAGTACAATTTTGGTCACCATATTATAGGAAGGATATTGATTTGCTTGAGTCTGTGCAGAGAAGGATGACAAAGATGATTGGTGGGCTAAGGAACTTACCTTATGGTGAAAGGCTCACAAAACTAAATCTACATACATTGGAAAGGAGAAGAGTCAGAGGGGAATTGATTGAAGTCTTCAAATGGGTAAAAGGATATAATAAAGGGGATCTGGGTAAGGTTCTTATACTTAGTGAACATGACAGGACACGTAGCAATGGGTTTAAGCTTGATAAGTATAGGTTTAGGAAGGAGATTGGGAGGAATTGGTTTACAAATCGTGTGGTAGATGAATGGAATAGGCTCACTAGACATGTGATAGAAGCCTCCTCTCTGGGTAGTTTTAAGAATAGATTAGATAAATATATGAATGAAGCTGCTAGATGGGACTGACTTTTTTATGTACATATGTATATATTTTTCTAAGGAGTGGGGAGATTATTTTGCGGTTGCATGAATGGACATAATCCTCTGGATGCATTTTATGTATATTGTAGATTAGATCTGACGAACTCCTGTAAAGGGTGACAATGTTGATGACTTTTCTCTGGTAAGAAATCTTTTGTGTGTTGACTGGAACAGGAGCTACCAAGTGTAGGCCATGAATGGTCTTTTGCAGTCTCCTTCTTTTCTTATGTTCTTATGTTCTTATATATCTATAGCTGCATGATTTAGTTCTTGACAAGCCTTGATTGGTGATACCCTTATTTCTGGATGCAATCCTCTGGATGCAGTTTTCTTGGGAGTTTGGGTGCCTTGAAAAAAAGAGGCCATTTGACTCGGATGACGTATGATGGGCCCTTGTGGCTTTTGTCATCTGTTATATTATATTATGGGGGACTTTGATTTTGTCTTTCCCTGGCGATGGTGCTTTTTGTGGGTGGGTTTTGACGGATGCGGATGACCTTTGATAGGCCCTTGTGGCTTTTGTCATCCGTGATATTATGTTATGTTATGATAGGACCTGACATATGGAACAGGGTGTCCACTGATGGAGATGCTGGGTGGGGTTGTGACCCTCTTGAGGGTGAAACCATGGCTGCGCTTTTGGGGGCGCTGATTGAAAGGCCCCAAGCAGTCATCCAGGCAGAGAGTGTGTCGGCTTCTTCCTGGAGGTGTAGTCAGCCAGATCTTAGGTGGCGGCTCTGCTGATAATCAAGATATCATGTGCATAGATAAGGAAGGAAGAGTGGTCTGGAATCCGTAGGTCAGAGAGGATGTTGAACAGAAGGGGGCTGAGGATGGAGCCCTGCGGGACTCCTCTGTGCATGGAGACTGCAGAGAGAGTGAAGATCCGACAGCAACACAGAAGATGCAGTTAGATAGGAATGAGTTGATCTATGCGAGGGGCGGACCAGTGATGTCAATCCTAGCCAACTTATATAGGATGCCTTCATGGGGTGCGGAGTCAAAAGCCCCCTCCAGGTCAATGAACAGGGTGGGATAAATATGTAGATTATCGGCGCAAACGATGGGACGTACTATTTCGTCAGTGTTCCAAAATGTTTCACATTTTTGGAGTACATTTAAGTTGACGGCTCATGTGGGGGTAAACACAATGGGGGAACTACACTACGATGATCCTGAGTTTCATTAAATTGGGGGGGTCTGGGGGGCACAGCCCCCCAGTATATAATCCTAATTGTTTATAGAATAATAATTCAAAAGGACTCAAACGCGCATGAATATTCCGACACGAGTGAACGATAATATTTACACACATTTTTTTTTTCCGGCCGGGCCACTAATCTACATATTTACCCAGGGTGGTTGGTCATTACCTCTCTCCTCCGGTAGGTGTCGCAAATGTGGAATTCCATCTGCCACAGAATGTCCAAGGTGCTGCGGTGTGGCGGAAGCCACATTGCTTCGGGAGTAGATTTTTGCTCTCCAGCCACCAGGAGAGACAAGTAGCGACCAGCCGTTCGAGGAGCTTCCCGATGCAGGGGAGGAGTGCTATAGGGCAGTAACTTGCAGGTTATGTGGGGTCTTTTTCTGGCTTGGGTATGGGGGGAGTAGGATGGGAGTATCAAGATTTTCTAGTGAACAATAAAAATAGGTAAATATGTAGACGAGCGTCCCGGCCGATAAGATGTACTATTTCGTCCGTGTTCCAAAATGTTTCACGTTTTTGCAGTACATTTATAGGGGACGGCTCGTGGGGGGGGGGGGGTAAACACGATGCGTGGACCGCACTACGATGATCCTGAGTTTCATTAAATTGAGGGGGGTCTGGGGGGCAGAGCCCCCCAGTATATAATCCTAATTTTTATAATGTTCTGAAGTTAACAGAGGTGAATGCTTTAACTACATCATGTCAGCGCCTTTAATCGTTTTGGGAATTATAATAGGGGTTGAAGGTGGGGTATGACGTCAGAAATGACACTGGTGAACGATAATATTTACACAAAATAATTTTTTTCGGCCGGGCCGCTCGTCTACATGTTTACCTAAAAATATTGCAAACGAAAAATTTGAATTTTCGAGGTACCCAAGATTCGAAGAGTACCAACAAATGAACAGCTACATTTGCAATTAGGTTGGTTGATCAGTTTTTGATGCATGGTAGTTGAAAAGAGAGTTAGCAACTCAATATTAAGATTTACATAGAATTGAGAAAATAAATCTAGATTTTCCAATGAGTATCTAATAAATATAGATTACATATTATTAATCGGATAATTACTGTATGATGAAATTCAATTAAATAATGTATTAATAATGATACCTTTACAAAAAAATAAAATACAGTTTTATTATTAATGGAGGGACATAATTCAGAGGAATCTTCAACCTCATAAACTTTCTTAACATAACATAACATAACATAATTTCACGGATGACAAAAGCCACAAGTGCCTATCAAAGATCAACCGCTTCTGTCAAAACCCACCCACAAAAAATACATCCATAGGATTGGGTTAGATCATGCATCTACAATATACAATTAGAACCATCCGCAGGAATGTGTCAAAAACAAAAAGCATCATCATCAAGACTCGTCAAAATCCAAATCATTCATAATAGACAATAATAATAAAAACTGCAAACAAGGGATAATGAGTCCAGAATAACCCCCCCCCCCCTCCTCATAGGTGGGCGTTATCGCGATAACGATATCGGGTTTTCGGTTATCCGATATTTTTCCCTCGGGTTATCGATTCATCGGTATCACCGATACTTTGGTTCAAAACTAGCGATAATCGATAATTTCAGGTTTTGGTTCCAGTTTAGCACAGGGGCGAGCCGCGCGTGTCTTGGAGGCAGAAATAGGTAGGTCCGAGCTGGGAGGAGGATCCTCAAAACCTATGAGGAGAGGAAGGAAAGCCTCACCAGGTAAGAAACTTAGAAACAGTATTCAAATATTATTACTATTGTATTATATAATAACGCTATATATAGTCAACAATCAATATTTTATTATAATTTTGAATTTATAGATTTATCGGTTATAACCATATCGGGCGATATATTGATGGCCAGTTATCGATTATCGCCGATAAGGTTATCATTATCGATTTATCGGTTATTGTGATACATTTCATAGCTATTGTGCAGCCATTGTTCCAATGCTGCCACCAAAGTTCATTTCAGCAAATCTCGGGATAGGTTTGAGTTGTGAGAGCTTGCTCCATCTTGCTGGAACCAGAACAGGGTCTGCAACTGCCTCTTCAAGATTTTGAGGACCTCAACATATCACTCCTTGGTGACTGTCACTGTCTTGCCGGATTCCTGAAGAAGAATGGCCCGATGATGCATCGGGCTAAGATTGCAGTCCACACCGTGCACTTGGGGGAGTGTAGGGGCTTGGTGGCTACCTCATTTGGTATAGAGGTCCCCCAGAAGGCATTTTTCTTCGAGTTTACCTTTCTTTAAAGATGGAAGTGAGCTTCATTTGAGTTCCAAAGGAGGTTAATGAAAGTTAGGGTCTCCTGAATCTTCTCCAGTATCTTGACTGCCATAGCCTTTCTCTGCTCCTTGTCTGAGGCTGTAAATGTCTGCTTCGTCTATAATGGTAGGCCTTTACATTCATTACTAGCACTCTCCAGCAAGTCTCACGGGATGTACCAAGGGACTGACTTCGCTTGCACACAGAGCGTTTTGGACTCTGCTGAACTGACTCTCTCACGCGATCGTGATAGGTTGTGTTGTTCCTTGCTCTCCAGTCTCCATTTGCTTTGATTTTGCCTATTGGTGCTATATAGTTCTTTTACTGCTCTAGTTCAAGATCAATTTGTATTTTTGTATACATTTTGTTTTTGAGTGTACTTTTTTGTATAGTTTTGTTTTTTCTTATAGCTTTTGGTTTTTGTTTCGGTGATTCCTGTTCCAAAGTTTGTTTTCATTTTCTAATTCTGTATTTATTTATATATTTGTATATATTTGGTTTTGTGTGTTTTCTGTTTTGTATATATTTTTTTTTTTTTGGAGGGATGGGAGGGTATTTGGTGTTGGTGATACCGAGTAACTGGCGGTATATCCTGTTCTAAGGTTTGTTTACATTTATATATTTTTGTTTAGAGCTATTTGATCCTGTTTAATTTTCTTGTTTTGTTTATCATGCCTTGTCCTCATTGCAATAGAGGGTCGTGGTGCCAAGAGTAAGCAGGTTGCTTACTCCAGATTGAGGGCTGAATCTTCCTTCCCGTGTACCACTTGCTGTAAGTTTGTCCTCGAAGAAGACGATATAGCTTGTAATACTTGTAACAATTAGTGATACGATACAAGTGCCTGTTCTGGATTATCTCGTGTGCTGGTTAGGAAAATAATTTGGCATGGTGATAAGAATATTTGTTTTACTCGCCCCCACGCTCCTCACGAGATTGTTGTGGGGACTTAGTAAAGTCACTTAGTGATTCTATGGCTGAAATGGTGGCGACTGTGGTTGAGCTAAGTACTAAAGTTGCCGCCTTGTCTGTTCGGGGTATCCTGAATGATTTCACAGTACAGATTATAACCAGTGGTGGGCAGTCCGTCAGTACCGATGATGGAAGGTCTGTCAGTTCGTCACTGACGTACTCCTGTTTCGCTGGCGGACTGAAGACTGGCGGAAACTTTGAAACACTGACGGAATAAGCACCGCGGAAGCGATTTTCGGCCGTCACCCGAACCATCACTAACCCGAAAGGCAAATACGACCTTCGGCAAATAATGTTTCCGTCAGTCGTCAGCGAAACGCGAGTTCGTCAGTGACGGAATGACGGACCTTCCGTTATCGGTGCTGACGGACTGCCAACCACTGCTTATTTATAAGTCTGGCTGCTGAGGTGAGAGATTTGCGGGCTGGTGTGGCTTCAAGCACTGCATCCTCTTTTTCCTGGGAGGAAGTGTTACAGGCCGTTAAGGAGGAGACAAGAAAGCTTCATGAAAGGGACAAAAGAAGGCAGTGTATTATTTTTAGGGGTTATCTGTTTTTACACAAGTGGCAAATTTTCAAGCAAGAATGTAGTTTTGCCTAATTTCATTTATGTTTTATTTGATTATGTAATTTAAATGGTTTGGTTAATAAAGTTAATTTTGTTTCTAATATTTGTTCTAATTTTGGTTTTAGGACTGTTGGGGTAACTGATACATGGCTTACTTCTGCTATTTCTTCTTCTGTGGCTACTGTTCCCGGATATACTTTTTACAGAAATGATTCTCCCTCCAATCTGCCCAAGCATGGAGCTGGATTGCAAGTAGATAATTCCTATAAAGTTGGCCAGTTATTTATTAACCACCCTAATACCTGTGGTCTTTTTACCAAGCTTTAAAGTTTATGTCATGGTGGTATATAGACCTCCTAGCTATTCATTGTTTGATAATGCTATGTTGCTTTCATTTTTGGAATCTATCTGTTCTGGTAAAGATTTAATCCTAATGAGTGACTTCAACCTGCCTGGAATTGACTGGTCTGGGTTAATCCCTGTTGCAAATTCACTCCTCTCCCACGCTTTTCTCGATCTTTTTAACTCTCTCGGTCTTACTCAATGGGTGAATTTTCACACTTTCATTCGTTCTAATAACATTCTTGACCTGATGTTTTCTTCTTGTCATAGGTGGGCGTAATCGCGATAAATTATCGCGATAATGATATCGGGTTATCGGATTTTTTCCGCGTTATCGATTCATCGGTATCCCTGATACTTTTGGTTCCAAACTAGCGATAATCGATAATTTCAGTTTTTGTCTCCCTTTTAGTACAGGGGCGAGCCGCGCGTGCCTTAGAGGCACAAAATAGGTAGGTCCGAGCTGGGAGGAGGATCCTCAAAACCTATGAGGAGATGAAGGAGAGCCTCACCAAGTAATAAACTAAGAAACAGTATTCAAATATTCTTAATATTTTATTATAAAATAACTCTATATATATATATATATATATATATAGTTAATAATCAATATTTTATTATAATTTTGTATTTATCGATTTATCGGTTATAACCTTATCGGGCGACAAATTTATCGCAGGTTATTGATTACCAGTTATCGCCGATAAGGTTATCGTTATCGAATATCGTGATACATTTTTTCGTTATCGCACCCACCTGTGCTTCTTGTAAGGATAAAATCTCTGAGTTGTCATGCTTAGACCCTTTTCTCGGTTGTGATCATGTATGTGCCAGGTTTAGTTGTTCAATGATTTCACCTGAAGTAAATTTTTTGACATCATGAAAAGATCTTGACAAGTTTCGGATAAGTTTTCTTTAATGAAAGACTATCTCTCTACTTTCAACTGGGAGGTATTTCATGGTTGTAATATCGAACAGAGTTATACTAATTCTTTGTCCATTTTGTCCTCCAGTATTTCCTATTTTGTACCCTGTAAAAAGGTGAAGGGATTCAAGCCCCATTTGGACTAGAAAGTTGTCATTATCTATTTCTAAACAAAAGTCTAATGCCTGGCGTAGGTATAAGATCCTACGGACGCGTTTTGGTCGAAATACTCCTTTAACTGCCCAAGCCTGGCTGAACTTCCATGAAATTAACATGCCCTTAAGACATGATGTTATCAGCACAGTTTATAATTACGAAGAATCTCTAGCCCAGCATAATGATCTTAAACGGACTCCATTGTTATTTGAGGAATAAAAAGACTGACAAGCCTGTTGTGGAGCCATTGATCATTAATGGTTCCTGGGTGTATGATAACTGTTCAGTGGCAAACCATTTAGCTGACTATTTTCCATCAGTTTTGGTGAGGAAAGTGCCCTTAGATCTCTTTCCTCACAAGTTTTCTATTTCAAAGTTAAAGTTCGAAGATCTTACAATCATTGATGTGCAAAATGCATTCTACTGCCACAGGATCACACACTGTGGCAGTAGACAACATCTACGCTGAAGTGGTGAGGATGCCGGTTGTCCCCAACACGACGAGATGAAATTCCACTATAGTATAGGGCCATCGTGATATGAATCTAGATAGATACTTCACAACAAACCTATATCTATAAGGTTTTTAGGAGAGTTATTGAATTATATAAAGGCTAGAGCAGTTAAGCTTATGGCGAAGTTAGGCTTAATGGTTGGACACGAAACCATTAAGTGATGGATGAAATACAACTAGGATAGAACAAAATATATATATTATTATAGATTAACAAGGATGGAACATATTTGAAATTATAATGGTTGAATTTGAATTCTAATGATTCAAAATGAACATGAGTTTAATACTGAATTTTCGTCGTGACTAAACTTGGTATAAGATAGAGAGGTAATGGTAAGTAGGTAACAAGGTAATGGTAAATAGGTAACAAGGTAATTGTATATAGGTAACAAAGTAATGGTATCAAGGTAACTAATTGAAATGTGATTGTAAATAATTGAAATGTATTTGTAACTAATTGAAATCACGATGGTTAAAAGGGGAAATGTATGAGAGTCTTGATTTGGAGCTGGCGAGAGAACAAGTGAAAAATTTGTCTTCAATGCGGAATATTTGGATGCGTCAGTACGTGCCTGTAAATGGTGTTAAAAATGTTGCCAATTGTTTTTGAAGAATTTTTACAAATATATAATATTTAAGAAAAATGATATAAAATTTTAGTTATATATATATATATATATATATATATATATATATATATATATATATATATATATATATATATATATATATATATATATATATATGATTTCATCATGCTGACACAATTGACTGGCAGTGCCACCAATCAATTGCGGTGAAACATTGTCGTTCGCAAGGGCAGGCGGGGGCTGGCCGTTGTGAGACGGCTCTCCGCTGCTGACGAGGGCTCCTGCAACAAATGTGGAGGCGGCATCAATCTGGAAGGAGAATTAGGTGTTTGAGAATGGTTTGTAGGAGGGTTTTGAAGAAAAGTATGAGAAACCACTAGATCACTAACAGTCAGACTGGGGGGAGAAGGCCGTAGCTGTTCAAGGTGAACGGCCTCTATGAAGACGGGTTTCAGGCGATCGATGGAGACCGTATCCTGCTTGGTGCCAAACTGTAGTACAAAGAATTTCGGCTTCCTGGAGATGACGAGAAAGGATCCGCCATAGACTGGTTGCAAGGAAGAGCGAGCTCAGTCGAGACGGACAAAAACGTGAGAACAGGTTGCCATTTCCTTTGGCACGAAAGGTTTTTGATGAGAAGGCACCCTTGAGGCGGTCGGCTTAACTTTAGACATCGCCCGTACTAAATTACGTACGTATGCAGCAGGATGAACATAAGATGGTAGAGGACGGTCAGAAGAAGAAACAAATTGACCAGGAAGATGAAGTTGATTATCATAGACAAGTCCCGCCGCAGAGCAAGCCAAATCCTCTTTCAAGGATGTACGGATACCCAGGAGAATTAAGGGTAGCTTGTCCACCCAAGTGATGTTGGGATCAGTGGGGCGTAAGCTTGCCTTGAGAGTCCGGTGCAACCGTTCGTCTTTGGCGTTGCTTTGGAGATGATAGCTAGTGGTACGAAGACGGAAAGAGCCAAGTACTGACAATAGTGCATCCCATTGGTGGGATTCAAATTGGCTACCAGGATTAGTCATGATCGTTGAGGGAACACCAAAACGAGCAACCCATGCTGAGACGAAAGCTCGAGTTACAGTCGACGCTCAGATGTCCGAAATAGGAACTGCCTCTGGCCGACGAATAAAACGGTCGAAAATGGTGCGAAGATATTTGCAACCACGCGAAAAGGGCAGAGAGCCTACCAGATTGATGTGAATGTCGTCAAAACGTGCTGATTGAAGAGGAAAAGCAGCCAGAAGGGTCTTTGTGTGGCGTTGAACCTTTGCGGGTTGACACGGCAAACATACACGGGTCCATTCGGCCACGTTAGCGTTCATACTTGGCCACACATAACTTTGTGTCATGAGCTTTTCAGTTGCCGGATGCCAGGATGGGAGAGACCATGAGTTTGGTAAAAAAAATTGTGCCAAGAGTAAGCGAGAGGAATGAGTGGACGAGGGCAGTCAGGCAATGAATAGTCAACCATGATGCGCCTGGAATAACTGTCCGGCAAGTCGATTTCGTGAACGATGAGCTAAGAAGAGTAACGCAGTGTTTGCATGTCTTCATCTTGTTCCTGGGCGAGCGCTAGTGTCGCATGATGGATTGGCGCAGTGTAAGAGAGCTGCATGCACGAAATCGATGAAATGCGAGAGAGAGCGTCCGGAACGACGTTTGATGAACCAAGAACGTAGCGAATATCGTTTGTCATCTGCAGAATGAAGTCAAGATGACCGGAATCAACGGCAGAGTGTACTAGCGGCAAGCGCACCAACCAACGGCTTATGGTCGGTAAAAACAGTAAATTCACGCCCTTCCAAATATTGGCGGAAGTGGTGGAGAGTGAGGTAAACACTAAGGAATTCGAGGGGAAACGTACTGTACCTCTGTTGAGAAGGAATAAGTGCTTTGGAGAAGAAGGCGAGCGGTTGCCAAGAGTCACCAAACTTTTGCTGCAACGTCGCACCAACATGGGTAGCAGACGCGTCCGAAGACACGCTTATGGAAGCTTCTGAGCAAGGATGGGCTAGGGAAACGGCGGAAGCCATAGCCTTTTTCCTGCGAGAGAAAACCTAGCACACTTCGGAAGACCAGTATAGAGGAAGGTTCTTTTTGGATTTTGAAAGCAAGTCGTAGAGTAGTTGCATGATGTTAGAAATGTTGGGTATGAATCTGTGGTAAAAGTTTACCATACCACAAAATCTACGTAGTTGTTGAGTGTAGAAGGTTAGGGAAAATCCCAAATAATTGCAACTTTACCCTCGAGAGGACGAATTCCGTCAGGGAAAATGTGGTGTCCCAAAAAAGAGAGTTGCGTAACACCAAAGAGACACTTAAAAGTGTTGAGTACCATAACATACTCCTTTAAATACGAAGATGCTATCAGGAGGTCGTCTATGTAGAAAAATACGAAGGGAAGACCTCTCAGAACCTGATCCATAAAACGTTGGAAGGTCTGACGATTATTACGAAGACCGTAAGGCATTCGCTTCATGACGAAGGAACCGAATGGCGTGGTGATAACCGTCTTTGGGACGTCATCTGGGTGAATAGCGATTTAGTTAAAAGCACAGACCAAATCGAGTCGAGAAAAGATTGAACAAACGAAACGAACTGAATTAAAATCAGACGGCTAGGAAGAGGATATCTATCTGGAATGGTACAAGCATTGAGTCGCCTGTAATCACCCACAGACTTGAACTTACTCGCTGTAGACTTTGGCACTACGTGAAGCGGTGAAGCCCAGGGAGAGGTAGATGGAAAAGCTATTCCGGCCTCCACCATAAACTTGAACTCCTGCTTCATTAGAGCAAGTCTATCCGGGGCTAGTCGACGGGGGCGTGAAAATACAGGCCCTCCTGTCGTATCTATCCTATGAACCACATCGTCCTTTGAACGTGGCAGACTAAGGCCAGAAAATTCACGCAGGAGTTGTCGTAAGTGTGGGGCAGTTATATGGAGACGAACAGACAGGAGAGAACTCTGAGAAGGGAAAAACGAACCAGAAACCGTCAGGAGTACTGGTTCTGCCGACAAGCTTGCGATTGCGAGAATCGACCAAAATGTCGTGAGCCGAAAGGAAATCGAGGCCCAAAATTGGAATGTCGACCTCGGCGGCGATGAAGGTCCATAAAAAACACGACGTAACCCAAGAGAGAGTTCGAGGTTACGTCTTCCATATGTCCTTATATCCGAAGAGTCAGCGGTTTTAACGACAAGATCAGACAGGCAAGCTTTGTCGCCGGAGAGGTTGGAATTACACTGCAAGGAGCACCGGTGTCAACCAAAAATGAAAAACTGGAAAGTGGGTGGTAAATACTAAAAGGAGGATCAACCTGAAGAAAAACTGAGCTTGTAGAGGTGATAGACCCACGAATCACTTGCGTTTTTAGTTTAAAGAATTATGCTATGCTGATGAGCTTGAAATTTGGGTAAGAGAACCGGGAGAGTTTTGCTGATTTTGCGCGTTTGAGGTTGGTGAAATTAGGGTATGTGAAGAAGTTGGAGTTGAAAAACGCACATGATATTGGTATGTGCATGGGTGTAGGCATTTTTCTGCCTTTACACCAAACCTGCAATGGTACCAGCACCAATTTGAAAGTTGAGGAAAAGAAACTTGAGCAGCATGATTTGTCGAAGGGTAAACATTTTGTGAATGAAGATTAGGTGAAGAACGAGGATTAAATGCGTGGTAGAAGCTACAGGGCTGTACACAACGCACGGTGCTGTTACCATATTTAGAATGATACCAGAAGAGACCCTGAGAATTATCGTCAGGATAGGTGGAATTGGGTCGAGAATGAAAATGATTCTGCCATGCCTCATCTCTTGAGCTGGAGTTCCCTCGTTGGTTTCTTTTTCGAGAGGAAGAACGGCATCGGACCCCCCCCCCACCCCTAACCTGCTCATGAGTGTACTCTCGCTGCCCCCCTTGTCGCACCTTTAGGGCACGAAGATCGCTCTCTATCCTCTCCAATACAGCAGCAAAATCTTGTGCCGGGGGGGGGGGTACCCCACCGGCACAGGTTCTGGTCGGTTGTCTGAAGACTCCCTCGGTAAACGAACCTGTGGAATATACACATTTGAGCATGGTTCTTGAGAGATTGAAATTGATCCCCAGCTTACGTATGGATTTTTGAACAACTCATCGGCTGCCTTTGCCATTTGCTCCACATTAGTGGGTTTTTTCCTTTAGGATGAGTGGCCTAATATTTCCAGGAATCCCACGCATAAATATTTCTGTGAGCAGGGAGTCGAAAAATTCTAACTCAGCTCCCTTAGTTCGAATTAAGTCTTTTAGATACTCCAAAAATCGCGTGGGACGCCGGTCACCCATCTCCTGAGTATTTAATAGCATCCTTAGATCTTCGACTTGCGGTTCCCCAAACTCCTCCCTAAAAGCGTCTTTTAATTTGTCCCAAGCTCCAATTCTACCACTTCCTAGCAAGATGTTTTTAAAAAGCGAAAAGATACTTAATGGTAAATTCTGAGTGATGCAGAAAATCCGGTTTTGCTCAGAGATGGCGTGATGCATCATTATAATCTCTGCCATTTCTAACCAGGCAATGGGATTGCCCGAATCATATCTTGGGAGGACAATCGAGGAAGGAAGTAATCGAGATCGATCTTTTTGCATGGAGGACGAATTTTGAAGGATGCTTGCGGAAGTAACATTAGAGATATTCGTATTGGTGGAAGCAGCAAGGCCAGCCTGCGATGTCGTAATGGTGTGAGCTGTCAACGAAACTGCTGCCGTAACCATCCTGATTCTTAACTAGTATGAGGTGTGTGTATTGTGTGAGTGTGAGTAAATCTCAGTCACGCGAGTGAGCGTAAAATAAAAATTATCGGAAAAATAAATATTATTCACTCGATGTATTTATATAGATATAAAAATATTAATTTAATAAGGATATTATTAATTCAATTAAGGATGTAATTAGAAACTTGGGATTAGAAACTAACACGTGTTGAGAGTCGACGCTCGGAAAATGAACGCGTGAGTAAGTGACTCGAAAAATATGAAACCATGTGACTGGGTTGAAAATTTATATTTGATCTTATAATTAAGAATGGGTGAACGTACGGGAGATAATTAGACAAATTCTGGGCACTAATTTATTGATATAGGGCCATCGTGATATGAATCTAGATAGATACTTCACAACAAACCTATATCTATAAGTTTTTTAGGAGAGTTATTGAATTGTAAAAAGGCTCGAGCGGTTAAGCTTATGGTGAAGTTAGGCTAAATGGTTGGTCACGACACCGTAGGGGATGGATGAAACACAACGAGGATAGAACAAAATATATATATTATTATAGGTAAACAAGAATGGAACATATTCGAAATTATATTGGTTGAATTTTAATTTAATTTAACAAAGTGAACCGAGTTTAATACTGAATTTTCGTCGTGACTAAACTTGGTGTAAGGTAGATAGGTAATGGTAAGTAGATAAAAAGGTAATGGTAAATAGGTAACACGGTAATAGTAAATAGGTAAGACGATAATAGTATGTAGGTAACAAAGGTAATGGTAAACAGGTAACAAAGTAAATGTATCAAGGTAAATAATTAAAATGCATTTGTAACGAATTGAGATGTAATTGTAAATAATTGAAATGCATTTGTAACTAATAAAAATCACGATGGTTAAAAGGGGAAATGTATGAGAGTCTTGATTTGTAGCTGGCGAGAGAACAAGTGAAAAATTTGTCTTCCATGCGGAATATTTGGAAGCGTTGGTACGTGCGTTTAAATGTTGTCCAAAAAGTTGGTAATTGTTTTTCAAGACTTTTTTACAAATATATAATATTTAAGAAAAATGATATAAAATTTTTTTATATATATATATATATATATATATATATATATATATATATATATATATATATATATATATATATATATATATATATATAGTCATATGAGTTGCTGCTGACCAGTCTAATCTTCAATTTCACGGTGAAGGTAAGGACCTATAGGAGGCTGAGGTACATGTGATTTATTCATAGAACAACGTTTCGGGCGTATCACCAATCTCCAGGTTCTAAAACATAAATTAATCTAATACAGTTAAAGAATATTAAAAATAATTAGGTTTAGACTATGTAGGTAAATCAAAAAATAAAAAATAACTCAGGAATTTAAAAGGCAAGAGAATCAAATTATCAATCTAATGTAATCACTATTGACACGAAAAAAAGAAGCAAAAACACAAAGGTAAAAAGTTACAGTATAATATTGCTTACCGAGTAAGTTCAGGAGAACAAGTCACAATGGCTGAAAAAATTGATTCCTAGGCCACTAAAGGTAGGCTTTCTGTATATTGAGGTAGTTAGTTTGTCGGTTTTTTCTATAATGACGTCTAGAAAAGGAAGTTGATAGTTACTTTAATTCAATGGTATATTTAATGTTGGGATGATAAGAGTTTATAAAATTAAAAAAATGGTGGGCATGTTCTATATTATCGAAAATAGCAAAGGAGTCGTCCACATATCTACGATAAAATATGGGTTTGAAATCTAAAGGTCAATGTTTCATAAAGTTGTTTTCAAGATGAATCATGAAAATATTAGCTGCTATTGGAGCTATTGGTGAACCCATTCCTACTCCATCTATCTGTTGGTAAACCTTGTTATTAAGAAAAAAAAATAATTCTCATTAAAAATCATTGCTAAAATAGTCTTGAAATATTGACGGGAGAAATTGTGAAAGGTGCCTGTTTTGTTAAAAATGAGATAAAATAATTTCAATTGTTTCATTAACAGGAACATTTGTAAATAGTGAGGATACATCGTAACTGACTAGGACTTTTGAGGGTGCAAACTTATGTGACAATAATTCATTAACAAAAGAATAGCTGTTTTTTATGGTGTATTTACCTATGGCTAACCCAGAGTGCAATTTAGCAACATATTTAGAAAGGTTAAAAGTTGCCAGAGAATAGGAAGCCAAAATTGGTCAGAGAGGAACAGCAGCTTTGTGTAGCTGGTGTATCCTCACTATTTACAAATGTTCCTGTTAATGAAACAATTGATATTATTTTATCTCATTTTTAACAAAACAGGCACCTTTCACAATTTCTCCCGTCAAAATTTCAGGACTATTTTAGCAATGATTTTTAATGAGAATTATTTTTACTTAATAACAAGGTTTACCAACAGATAGATGGAGTAGGAATGGGTTCACCAATAGCTCCAATAGCAGCTAATATTTTCATGATTCATCTTGAAAACAACTTTATGAAACATTGACCTTTAGATTTCAAATCCATATTTTATCGTAGGTATGTGGACGACCCCTTTGCTATTTTCGATAATATAGAACATGCCCACCATTTTTTTAATTTTATAAACTCTTATCATCCCAATATTAAATATACCATTGAATTAAAGAGTAACTATCAACTTCCTTTTCTAGACGTCATTATAGAAAAAACCGACAAACTAACTACCTCAATATACAGAAAGCCTACCTTTAGTGGCCTAGGAATCAATTTTTTTAGCCATTATGACTTGTCTCACAAACTCAGTGCAATTAAATCTCTAATATATAGAGGTTACAATCTCTCCACCAATTATTCCCTAATGCACAATGAATTCCAGATTCTGAAGTCTTATTTTAAAAAAATAATTGTTGCCCCCACCTTTGGTTGACAAGCTAATCAATAATTTTCTAACCAAGATTTACTCTCCTTCCTTTCTCTCATATAATGTTTCCAAAAATGAAAATTTTTCGTAGTACCTGAAATGGGACCATACAATAAATTATTCACTAGAAAATGCAACAAATTACTAAAAGAATATTTCTTTCATACCAACTTCAAAATCACTTTTGTCAGCCCAATTTCCATAGGAAGTTTCTTCTCGTCAAAAGACAAACGTCCTCTAGAAATGAGCAGCCGTGTTGTTTATGCTTTTACTTTTCATTTTTGTCTGCAAGGAACCTATATTGGTAGTACGGTTCACTCATTGAAAGAGAGGTTTTGTTCTCTCATGAGAATAAGTCATTGCAATAGAAAAAAATTGTCTAAGAAGGAAGCTTCTGTAATTCGAAATCATATTATACAATGCAAGACAGAATGTTCCATAGATAACTTCAAAATAATTAGTCATAATAACAATGAATATAGTCTAAGAATTTTTGAATCCCTACTAATACGTACAAAATCTCCTACACTCAACATAGATAATACCGCTGTTCCCCTTCTTATTTCTTAATTTTAATTACCTCATTTAACAACCAACCAACCTTCTCTTATTAAAAACCAGCCAATCAAATTCCTATCTTTCTTTAAGCCACATCCTTTATAATTTCTTCACTTTGTGATTTCTCCTGAACTTAATCAGTAAGCAATATTATACTGTAACTTTTTACTTTTGTGTTTTTGCTTCTTTTTTTTTCGTGTCGATAGTGATTACATTAGATTGATAATTTGATTCTCTTGCCTTTTAAATTCCTGAGTTATTTTCTAATTTTTGATATACCTACATAGTCTTAACCTAATTATTTTTAATATTTTTAATATTCTTTAACTGTATTAGATTAATTTATGTTTTAAAACCTGAAGATGGGTGATATGCCCGAAACGTTGTTCTATAAATAAATCACATGTACCTCAGCCTCCTATGTGCCCTTACCGTCACCGTGAAATTATATATATATATATATATATTTGTAGCTGCAGAGTTTCTACACCACTTATGACTCTGAGGAGGTCCTCAACACCATCTTGGAGACTAACAGGCTTGTTCTCCATAGAGTCAAGACCCAGTTGAAAGTCAACAGCTTCAACGACCAGGATCTCAGCTTAATGAAGGAGTATGCCAAGGTGATAAATAAATAATAATATTATATATTATTATTTTTTGAATTTCTAAAATTTACTGATTCTTCATTGTTTTATTTTCAGGTCATGTCACCCGTGGTCAAAGCGCTCGACAAGATCCAGGGGGAGGAACAAGCCTACCTTGGGACTCTGCTGCCAACGGTTGCTGCGGCAATTTTCAGGCTCAAGGACTTGAAGTCCGATGGCCTCGTCTACTGCAGACCCTTGGTCGACGCACTTTTGTAGGGCATCGACTAAAAGTTTAGGACGCTCTTAGAGGATGAGGAATGCCAGATGGCTGCTGCCTCCCACCCCAGCGTACGCCTACTCTGGTTGGATAAGTATGACAACACCAAGGTCGCCAAGGTGAGGAACACCATGTAGGGTAAGGTCGAGGAGGCCATGAGGCAGCAGTCTTACAAAGTGAGCAGCAATAGTGAAGGCAGCAACAACGAGGAGGAGGAGGATGACTTATTCAGAGGTGTAACAAAGCCAAAAGAGAGCAGCAATAGCCACATATGACTTAATAACAAGGCCCAGAACTTAGTCAAGGTCTGGTTGGAGACAAACTCCAAGGACATGCTGACAGATGCAGCCTTCTTGGGTGAGCAAGTGTTGCTGGACTTGTTCATCAAGTTCCACACAGCCATGCCCTCCAATGCTGCAGTGGAGCGTTTATTCTCTATGGGCAAGGACATCTTGAGGGCCAAGAGATCACCCCTGTCTGATGGGAACTTTGACATGATAATTTTCATGAAGGGCAACATATATCTCATGAACAAAATTGAGAACGAGAAGAAAAGGAAAAATTAAATTATGTATATATCGTGTTTAAAATAAAATTAGGCCACTTTATCAATAATATTTTTAGTTTATTACTAATATTGTGTTTCATTTAAGTTATTTTATCCTTTTCTGGCTCTAAAAGCCTTTAAAAACTTTAAAAGGTCCAAAACTATGAAATCAGCCTTCATTAGGTCTTTTAAAAGTTAAAACTATGAAATCAGCCCTTTTTTTTAACTCTAAAGCAAAAAAACTATAGTTTTGAGATTGTAAAACCCTTAAAAAGACCAAAAATGTTTTGCCACTTTTTAAAGGTGTTTTTAGGTGGTTATAGAGCAAAATCTGATTTTTTGTTGTTTTCTATAATAAAAATTAACGTTAACGATTTATCGATAACTTCCGTTACATTTTTAAAGAATTAACTTATTAACGGTTATCGAAGTTAATTTTTTGGTTAACGGATTTACGTTTAAGGAAGTTAACCTTTTGATTAACGGTGCCCACCTGTGGATACAACACATGATTGGCCCACACAATTCACAGATCTTAATATTATTGAGCATTTGTGGTGCGTCTTGAAGCGACAAGTTAAAAGTCGTTATCCTCAACCGTCGTGTCTGAAACAGCTTAAGCAGTTATTGCAAGAGTTCAAGATACCTCTCAATGAAGTCAGGAAGCTGTATAAGTCAATTCCAAGACGCATCGACGCTGTTCAGAAATCAAAAGGAGGCCCAACTCCGTATTAAATCAATATTCACTTAATTTAACACGTGTTTCAATTATTTTGTCCACTCCCTATATATATATATATATATATATATATATATATATATATATATATATATATATATATATATATATATATATAGTGTGTCGACTCGTGCTCATTAGGTCCAGTGGGGCCCGTCAAATAAGTTTAAAAATACCCAACTTTCGGTAATATACTGTACAGATGTATTACATATTACATACAAAATTATAATAGTTATATTTATTTATATGAATATTCTCCTCTTCTGTTTTTCTTGAAAACATTTTGTAATATATAATCGTTGATCACAGTGGTTTGGAAAGAACAGTAAAAAGAGCCTAAAAACATTTAGTTAGTTTTGCGTCATTGTCTTTCTTAACAGTATTTCTATGCGTCTCAGAGTGCTAAAAGAACGCCCAAAATCGGCTCTCTCTCTCTCTCTCTCTCTCTCTCAAAGAATGTAGAGGGAGAGGTGACGCCCCCTTGTCGCGGGAAGAGAGCTTGTGTGTACCTTTGACTTTTCGAGCTATGTCGGCGGGGGTACCTCTTCTGGGTACCCCTGGTAGGGCTTCCCTTGTCGATTTGGTCGAAAACGAGATTCCAGACTAAGTGCGTCATTCCTTCCTTTTTTTTTTTACTCTATCCTTCTCTTTTTTTACTTTTATTCTATCTCTCCCACTTATACAAAAAGAAAAAAAACAAAAAAAAGCCTACTCCTATCATGTCCCTGTTTCTCTTTTCTTCCTCTATCTACATATAAGGACCTGGCAGCTACCTCATGCGTCAGAAGAGAGGCTTTGGAACCTCTATAAACAACGCCAATCGACGCTCACTGGTTGCGAGAGACTAGGACTAGAGGTGTCCTAGGCGTTGGGGCACGATGAATGGGATGAGGGTAGTGCCCCGTTAACCCCTTCCCTGGCGCGTAATTATTGACCGTTCCCAGTGCCCGTTGACGGGTGCCTCTGGTAGCATCGGTCCGAGGTGACGGCCCTTTGTTCCCAGGTTGGTTGCCAGGCCAATAAAAAGCCTTGGGTCGAGTCTCTTGGTGGGGCGGGATATCCATTGAACGCTGCTCCGAGATCCTGGCCGTTGTGAAGGGAACTAGTAGGAGTTTAGTAAGGGGCGTGCTTCGTTGTTGTTCACCTGGTGACAAATCGATGGCCCCTTCGGGGACCGTCTGTGCTGCTTGGTTGGGAGCCACGGCACGCCGAGGCTTGACGACTCGGTCGGACGAACAGCAGCACATGGAGCGTGCCTTCTGAAAGATCCGAAACGTCTCCGATCGATAGGCGGGAGCGACTCACGCGGGGAGAACTCACCAACCCCCCTTTTTTCTATTGATTGGTCACAAAGTTTTGAAAGAGAGAGAGTGTTTAAAATGACAGGGAAAAAAGGTCCAGCTGCACTTAAATATACATGTGCGATATGCCAGAAGGATAAGTGGTGCGTGGACTTCCCGGAAGGATGTTTTTCGAAATGCCACCCGGGAAGTATATGCACCGATTGCATCCTTAAAGGAGAGATCCGAGAGGCAGTGGCATGCTGCAATGAACTCAAGGATCTCTTCACAGCCTCTGAAGAAAAATCTAGGGCGCTGGAAAATAAACTGCAGACCCTAGAAACGCAGCACGCGCTTCAGATTCGGCGTCTCGAGGAAAAGATCCTAGAGCTAGCCTCTAAACTAGAGGCCCAGTCGGCTCAAGCTCGAGACGAAAGTCCCACTGACTTGGGTGGTTCCGCCGATGTGACTCCAGCCCAAGGAGGTGAAACTGCATTGGCAGTCCCACTTCTGCCATGCGGAGCCAATGAGAAGAAGAAAAAGAAAAAGAAGAAAAAGGACCATAATGCAGCTCACCCCAGTGTAGAGGATTCGAGCGCTACTGGTGCGCATGGGAAAGTGGAAAGAGAAGAAGAGAAAAGAGAAACGGAAGAAGAGAAAACAAATGAAGAGAAGAAAAATAAGATGAGGAAGAAAAAAGAAAAATGCAGAGATACAAGAGGAAAGCGGCAAGTCGCTTCCGAGAGGAAAGAATAAGTCGCCTGCTGACAAATGTGCAAGAGTCACCCTTATTGGTGATTCTCAAGCACGGGGCTTGCAGTCCCTGCTAGCGGCCCGCCTTCGCACTAGTGTGAAGGTAAGCTGCCTGCCAGGATGTGGTAACCACCACATCAGAGTAGAGGCTGAGAAATCACAGATTTCTGAGAGCTCAGTCGTTGCTCTGATGGTCAGTGGAAACGACCTGTACCTGAGAGGAGGTAGGGTAGGCCCTACAGATAAAATCCTCCACACGGTCATGGGTGCCGTGGACGACTGTGGGCTGAAAACCCGCAAGCGTGTGGTAGTCGGGATGCTCCCGAGGAGAGGTCCAACACGGACCGCTCACTCGATGAATGTGTCTCTAAACCGGCGCCTGGCAGATTTGTGTACGGCAGAGGGGGTCTTTTTTGTGGACCCGTACCGCACCTTTTATGGTAGAAATGATCTCTACCAAAGGGATGGGGTACATCTTTCCTTTAAAGGAAAGGCCTTTCTGTCGAACATGATCCAGAATGTCGTAGAGAGGACCGAAAGGAGTATCCGGCCCAGAGTGAGGGCGGACGTACGCCAGTACGCCCGTGTCACTCCAGGAACGACCTTCTCAGAGGTCGCAAAAAGGGGTGCCTCGCCAACAAAGAAGCCGGGAAACGGAAGAGCATAGGGAGTCCTACAGTCGGGGACTCCCTGAAAGTTCTTCTGTTCAATGCGAGGTCAATCAGGAACAAGTTTCCTGAGCTCCGTGGCCTCGTAGCGACGGAAGAACCCGAAATGGTAGCCATAACAGAATCGTGGATAAAAACCTCAAACCGAGACTTTGAAGGCGAATTCACGGTTCCTGGCTACCAACTCTTCCACAAAGATAGGCCAGACAGAGAGGGTGGCGGTGTAATGTTGTATGTCAAGGATACAATCAAATCTACGAACTCCAACATTATATCCGATCACGAGCTCCTAGGCGTTGACCTAGAGATAGGTCCTGTCAGATACAGGACCCTGGTGCTTTACAGACCCCCTTCCCAACCCGTTGAGAAGGACAGGGAACTGTACCAGCTGCTGGGTGAGCTTGTTCAAGGCAGAGTGTGCATCGTTATGGGCGACTTCAACAGACAAGTTGACTGGGAAACCAGAGCAGCCTGTGGCGATAGCGCGCTACTCCTGGAGTTCGCCAACAACGAGTTCCTCACTCAATGGGTCAGAGAACCGACGAGAGGAGACAATATCCTCGACTTGGTCTTCACCTCTGAGGATGATATCGTTGAGGATGTCTCTGTAGGCGAAGAGCTCGGTGGCAGTGATCACCAGCTAGTTAGATTTAGCGTCAAGATCCCGAAGGTAAGGTCTGTTGCCAGTCAATCAAGGAAACTTGACTTGAGAAGAGCAGACTTTGCACGCCTTCGTGCTGGGCTGACTGATGTAAGGCTAGCGGTATGCGAAGAGGCTGAGGATTCGTGGAACAATTTCAAAAATAAATTCATGAGTCTTCAATCAAGTTGCATCCCTCTAAAATGCCTCCGTCGGTCTTCTGTTCAACCTAAGTGGTTTAATCGAGAAATCGGCCAACTGCTTAGGGAGAAGAGAAATGCGTACCGGCGATCGAAGATCTCGGGTGCCTTTGACGAATACTGGAGGCTAGCCAGGAGAGTGAAGTCCAGCATAAGGGCGGCTAAGCGTACTGAGGAACTCCGAGTGGCGAGACTCTGCAAGGAGAATCCCAAGGAGTTCTTCGGCTATGTAAATAGCCGTAAACCAATCCATCGTAGGATTGGGCCCCTAGTGGACGAGGAGGGTGCATTAACTCAGTCAGATGCAGAAAATGCTAACCTTCTCAATGACTACTTCTCCTCAGTGTTTACTAAAGAGTGTGGTCCCATCCCCCAGCCCACGGATTCCTACTCGGGGGAAAAGCTGGAGGCAATGGACTTCACCGAAGGAGAAATAAAGAAAAAGATCGCTGACCTAAAGACGAATAAGTCCCCTGGACCGGACGGGTTTCTACCCAAGGTGTTGAAGGAAGTGTGCGATGAAGTATCACGAGATCTGTGCGCTATCTTTAACATGTCAATCCGGACCGGATGCGTTCCTAGAGACTGGCGTGAGGCGGAGGTGACTCCGATCTTCAAGAAAGGATCCTCCAGCCATCCGTCAAACTACCGACCTATCAGTCTGACTTCGATAGTCGGTAAACTCATGGAAAGCATGATGGTGGAGAAAATAACGTCGTATTTAGAGTCAAACCTGCTACTGAGGAGTTCCCAGCACGGCTTCCGAAGGCAACGGTCATGCCTGACGAACCTTGTGGAATTCTTCCACTTCGTGTTCAGTGAGCACGATCGGGACAAGGCGGTGGATGTGGTTTACTTAGACTTTCAGAAAGCCTTTGATAAGGTACCACACCGCCGCCTTCTCCGGAAAGTGCGAGCGCTGGGCATAGACGGAAAAGTAGCCGGCTGGATCGAGAACTGGCTAAGTGGCAGACGGCAACGGGTGGTGGTGAATGGACAGGCTTCTGAGTGGGTGCCCGTTACTAGCGGAGTGCCTCAAGGTTCTGTCCTGGGACCACTACTATTCATCATCTACGTCAACGACATGGACGGTGACATGGTTGCGAAGATTTCCAAATTTGCCGACGATACCAAGCTTGGTATGAACGTTGCAAAGGATGGAAATACTGCCCGCCTGCAGGAAGATCTTGGGAAGATTGGGGAGTGGTCGGACACGTGGCAAATGCCTTTTAACGTGGGCAAATGCAAAGTGATGCATATCGGCCACAGAAACCCCCAATCTCAGTATATCCTTAAGGGCACTGCTATTGAATCCACCGACACTGAGAAGGACTTGGGTGTAACAATCACTAGTGACCTCAAGTTCTCGAAACAGTGCATTGAGGCAGAGAAGAAAGCCCAAAGGATGTTAGGCTACATAAAGCGCCAGTTTGGATACCGTAACAGGGAGATAGTACTTTGTCTGTACAACTCCCTAGTTCGGCCGCACCTGGAGTATGCCGTACAATTTTGGAGTCCTTCGTTTCGAAAGGACATCGCAAGGTTGGAACGCGTACAAGCCAGGGCAACCAAACTGATTCCCTCTATCCGACATAAAAGTTATGAGGATAGACTAAGGGAATTAGATCTGTTCTCGTTGGAAACCCGTAGACTGCGTGGTCAGCTCATCGAAGTTTTCAAAATACTTCGAGGGTTCGACAATGTTGACTACCGGGATATTTTCACACTGAGTGAGAACTGAACGCGCAATCACGGCTTCAAACTTGAACTGAAGCGTTACAACCGCAATCTGTGTGGAAACTTTTTCACCTACAGTATCTGCGGTAAGTGGAACGCACTTCCAGGGGAAGTTGTCAACAGTGAATCTGTTGACCAGTTCAAGTCAAGACTAGACAAAGTCTTGAAAAGTGGCCGTTTAGGGACGCAAAACAATTGAGCAGCCATGTGCCCGCTCGATTGCTAGTCCCAAGGTACCCTCTTTGAATGGACCGTAAGGTCTCCTAGGGTACCTTCTTTCCTTGTAACTCCTTGTAAAACAATCTTCAATAACTTTGATACTTCTGAGAAAGTGTCAACAAGTTTATTTTTATTTAGAAATCACAAACACGAGGAATACTACTGAAACTTTTGTTAGAATACAGGACTTTTAATTCAGATGACATTTTTACTTTGTGCAGGATTAGTGGCGGATCCAGGATAAAAATTGGGGGGAGGGCTAACCTGAATTCCTTCCTCTGAGTGAGCACAAGTCACTCTCAGATCCGAATTTTTTACACACATCAGAAAATTATGAATTGTGTGTGTTTTTTTAAAGTTTTCTGGACGTCAGCTAAGGTATAATACTGAATTTAATAATTATTTTTGAGATTTACCGGTACTTTAGTCATGTATCATATGAGATACATTCGATTGCAGCGGGTTAAAAAAACTGTTTATATATATTCTAAATTGTTAGATAACTCTTTCTGAATAGCAGAATAGAAGTATGGCTTAAAAAAGAAATATAAACATAAACTGGTCTGAAATTTGGGGTGGGGGGCTTCAGCCTCCTAGTCCCATACCCCCCTGGATCCACGCCTGTGCAAGATAGGATAATTCGTTTCAATGACAGGGCAGTGTTCAATTGGCAATTCCTGGAGATGAAGAATGAACTCCTTAGCATCCAAAGAGCGAAATATTTCTGAATTACTAAATCTATTCTTCATATCGTTTGTAATTTGAATGCAGGACTATTTTGCAATCACATCCACAGTCTGTCATTCTTTGTTTGATCTCTCTCTCTCTCTCTCTCTCTCTCTTCCTAGAACTCTCTCTCTCTCTTTCTTTCTCTCTATCTCTCGTCTCTTTTTCCGTCTTGTGTTTGGACTCGATTATAATCTTCATCTGATTTGCAGATGAGCTCACCGACGTCATTTTGCAATTAACGCATGATAGATGATTCAAAGTCCTTTATTTCTTGTACAGCAGTAACACCATTAGATTTGTTTTGCTTGCAAAACATTGTATAGGATGTCGTCATGTTTAAGCGCACCATAAGAAAATGACAACCCCAAATTAAACAGTTTATCTCCAAGTGCTTTTTTGAACCCAGTAAATTCGCATATGCTTTTCTCATCCTGGTCATCATCATCCTGAATTCTTGTGAAACATTCTCTTAGCTCATTTTTTTTGTCTCTTTAACGCTAGCAACAATCCGATAATAAAAATTCCAAGGAGTTTGAGGTATATTAGGAATTCTGTCATGACAAAGAAGACACTTTAAGGCTATTTAAAGTTGAATAAAAAGCTTAATACTCTTTTAGGAAGAACATACTTTTTATTATCAGATTCAACTTATGTGGGTAACAATGAATGTCATGAGCTTGCGGAGAATACTTCAAATTTATATGTACACCATTATCAACTCCTTTCATGAAGGCCGCTCCCTCGTAAGCCTACGCGACAAGTTCGTTTGTGAGATTGTAATATTTTCAAAGGTTTCAACCAGCACATTAGTCACACCACTCGCTGTTTTATCTTCAATTTGAACGAAAGACTCAAACTTTGAAACAGGTTGACAGTCTTTTAGAAAACGCAATATGATTACAAACTTTGAACAGCCTCATGCATTGATTGTTCCGTCTGCTTGTAGAGAAAAAATATTGTTTCAGAAATTCACCTTTTTGTTTCATCTCTGTAAACCTCATACATGCAGTCTAAAAGGTCATTTTGAAGTGTTTTAAATGTATTATTTTTGTAACTTTACTAATTAAGTACACTCAGTGTACTTAATAATTCTTGATAAAGCGTGTGCATTTTTATCAACTAATTCATTATGCTTTCGAATACTACAGTCGTTAACCAACGTCAAGTGCAGATAAAACGTGTGTTTTCTCACCATATTTAATTGAAGAGCATTATTTATGTGAGTTGTGCTACTTTCCTGCTTCTGAATTCTTTCTGATAAATGTCCTAAGTCATTACAGCCAGTACTGGTCCACAAACATTCCCCTTAAATAAAAAGGCAATAAAAATAGAATAAAGATATATTTTGTATCACTGAGCGTAAGCCATAAACGGATGTTAAAGAGAATCTAAAATACCCTAAGCTCGGTAATTACAATACTTTTATGAAATTATAAATGATAGTTACTACATTGTATCTATTCCTTGACAAAGTCAGATATTTTTAATTTGGTGAGGCCTGGTACCTCTGGCCCTTAATAGTAGGCCGTTAATTTTAATATGTACGAGGAGCGGTCAATAAGTTTTGCAATTCGGATATAAGGAAACGAGATATGAGGAAAAGTGTTTTTTTATTTTTCAATATAACTACCCTCGACTTCAATGCACTTGCGCCACTTGTCCTTGGGGCTTCAAATTCCCGACAACCAGAAATCTCGTCACTGCTGTTCAATCCACTCCTGAACGGCGAGCTGGACATCTTCATCGTCCTCAAACTGGCGTCCACGCAGTGCAGCTTTGAGTTGGCGGAATAAAAAGTAGTCTCTAGGGGCCAGACCTGGACTGTGGGGGAGGGGGAAGGTTGAGCTCCTCGAATCCGCACCGCACAGGGCAGCTTGTGCAACTCTGGCCTTGTGGACAGGAACATTGTCGTGGAGGAGCAGGACACCGCGTGTCAACTTGCCGCACCGCTTCTGACCGATGCACTCCTTCAACCCAGCCAGTTCCTCGGCGTAATATTGGCATGTGATGGTCCTTCCACGAGGCGCATAGTTCACCATCAACACTCCCTCAGAATCCCAGAAGATGGTGGCCATGATCTTCCCAGCTGATAGGTGGGTCCGGAACTTGATGGGCGGCGGAGAGCCCCTGTGCTTCCAGGCCATGCTTTCAAGCTCGGTCTCGGGATCCCAGTGATGGACCCACGTTTCATCACCTATCACTATGCGTGACTCAAATCCCGCCGGGTCTTGGTTGTACAGGAGCAGCAGCTCCTCCGAACTTTGACGACGTTGAAGTCGATCATGGGGCGTAAGGTTTCTAGGGACCCAAAGGGCAGAGACCTTGGTCATGCCAAATTGTCGTGGATGATGTTGATAACACTTCCATGGAATATTCCAAGTTCTCACTTGATTTATTCGACTTTCACCCGTCGATTTTCGAGGATTATCCTCTCTACACGGGCCACATTGTCCTCGTTAGTCACGTCTGACGGGCGTCCTGGACGGGGGTCATCTTCAAGGGACTCACGACCATGGTGGAACTCCCTATTGTAGCGAGCAATGGTTGCATAGGAAGGGGTGGTGTCGGTGTACACTGCAACCATGCGTTCATGGATCTCTTTTGCATTCTTGCCTTCCTTGGTCAAAAATTTGATCACTGTGCGGTGCTTAACCTTCTCCATTGTTGAAAAAATTGTGACTGACGATCTGCAATCAACTACTGCTTCTTAAATAGACGAGGCAGGAGAGTGCGGCTGTAGGTCCTGACTTGTCATGACTTGTCCTAACACCCCCACAAACAGCCATCTTCCTTCCTCTGTTTTGGTCTACCGATTCGCAAAACCTATTGACCGCCCCTCGTATATATATATATATATATATATATATATATATATATATATATATTGGCCATGTTGTTAAAGCGACATCTAGCAACCTCACTGTGAACTGTTCAGTAGTATCTGGCAAGTCTCGATGGAAGGTTATAGCGTTGAACAGCATGTGTAAATCATCAAATGTTATTATTAAAATCAGTGCTCCGTTCGACAAACGTTCCACGCATTACGTGATGTCTATCCTCGCCACAATCGTCCTGCCTAGTCCACTGTTCGACGCTTGGTGGACAAATTCGAGGCAAAAGGGTCGACCAACAATCATCCAACACCCGTATGTCGCCGAAACGCAGGGTCTGCTGAAAACATCGCTGCCGTAAATGAGAGTGTACGGGAAAATCCGAGGCAGTCAATTTCTCGTCGTTCACAAGAACTTGGCCTTTCTGCGACTTCAGTTTGGTGAATTATGCGTAGGGACTTGGGTCTGCACCCGTACAAAATCCAATTAACCCATGAACTTAAGGTAAACGACCATAGACAATGCCGTGTGTTCGCTGATTGGGCTCTAGAGCAGTTGGAAGTTGCCCAAAAAATCATCTTCAGCGATGAGGCCCATTTTTAGACGAATGGATTTGTGAACAAGCAAAATTGTCCGATTTGAGACGAAAACAATCCACATGAGATACACCAGCACCAATTGCATCCCAACAAAGTCACTGTTTGTTGCGGATTTTCGTCTAACGGAATCATCGGTCCGTATTTTTTTGAGATCGAAGATGGGATTGCCATAACCGTCAAAGGCGAGACCTACAGATCGATGATAAGTAACTTCTTGTGGCCTCAACTGGATTATATGCCTGATATGTATACTGATGACATGTGGTTCCAAGAGGAAGGCGCCACGTGCCACACTGCGCCCGCCACGATAGACATTTTGCACCAGCGATTTCAGGGCAGGGTCATCTCGCGCGGCGGCGACGTCAACTGGCCACATAGATCATGCGATTTAACGCCATTAGACTACTTTCTTTGGGGCTACCTTAAATCGCAGGACTATGGGAATAATCCGCAAACAGTTGATGTCCTCAAAGTCAACATAACGAACACCATCCAGCAAATTCAGCCCGATTTATGCAACAAAGTCATCGAAAATTGGGCCCCCCGAATACGTTCCACCAAGCGAGGCCGTGGCAGACATTTGAACGACATCATATTCCACACTTAATGCCATAAAATGAACTTTAAAATTTAAAATGAATTGAGTGCATATATCACAGACAAATTGTTTTATTTACATTTAAAAATCGAGCGACCTTATTGAAAGACCCTTTATATATATATATATATATATATATATATATATATATATATATATATATATATATCAAAAAAAGTACAGTAGCGTACGTGTAACTATAGGGATAAAGCCACAGTAATAGGACTAATTTTATATGCGATACCTGTGGTTTTATCTATATATATATATATATATATATATATATATATATATATATATATATATATATATATATATATATATATATATATATATATATATATGGATAAAACCACGCTAATAGTATTAATTTTACATGCGAAACCAGGTTTCGACGGAGACATCCGTCATTGTCAGTCACTAGTGAACAAGTGAGATCCAGAAGTTGCTTAACGTACAAACACACAAATCAGTGGCGCTAAGGTGGATTATGCAAGAATGTGTCGGCATTTTTGAGAAACCGAAGTATGAATTTCTTGCTTATTAAGGTATTAGTATTAAATTGGCCGTCAGAAGTATTAAAGTTGGGGACTTCTTTTATAAGTACCAATTCAATTAAGCGTCGATGTATATAATTGTGAGACTTATAAACTATTTTAACATTATCAATATCAATTTGGTGATTTTCATTGGGCATATGCAGAAATAAACTCGAGAAGAGGGCACCACGTCGCATATCTAATTTATGTTCATTCATTCTCTTGGAAAATCTGCTGCTTTCACCGATATATAATTCATTACATGATTTGCATGGGATAAAATAAACTCCCTGTTCTTTATCGATCGATCTATTTTTGGTTAAGCTATTTCTGATCGTATTCTCGTACTGAAAGGCAACATTGATGTTGTTGGTCCGTGCCAACCTTTTGAAATTGATTAATTGGCGGGAGTATGGAAAGGTAACATAATATTTGTTACATCTGTTTTCCTTATGTAACCTTAAATAATCCAATCATTCCGTGACGAGAAACTTGATTTTATTTAACCCACACATACAAACAACATCTCTTAGAATTTCACGCACATATGAACAAAACACGCATTTCACCACTTGTGAAATAACGCGAAATGACTCTCTCACGTCATATTCTCGTCGCCGTCACATTAAGACCCAATTCACTAATTCTAGTCGCTACAGTAAAACGATTACATTCGCTACATCAAAATCATTTCCACATTCAACATCCATTTACAAAATTTATACGTCACAATTTATCTCGTCATGCGAAGTTATTTTCAACTCAATTTTAACCCTACCTAATTTAACGTATTTTAAGTTATTATAATCTGTTTTGTTAATTTCTAATATATATATATATATATATATATATATATATATATATATATATATATATATATATATATATATATATATATATATATATATATTATTTCCTTTAAAAACTCGTTGCATTTATTTTCCATCCCACGTGAGAAGTGTTTCATTTGGCCTACATTGTTCATAATTCTCAAATCCCTTCAACCAATCAAAATTTATGCTTGGAGAATATTGTATCATATATGCTATCTAGGCCAACGATAGAGTATTCAACATTTGCATAACAAGTAAGCTAGGATGACTGCAGAAGAGATAATAAGCATTGATAGATACGAAGAAAAATGGAAAATTAAAACCAACAGGGATAAATTAAATTGGTACCTGTGTACACGAGGAGCATCTCTCAGATGTATATGTAGAAGAACAGCGTAACGATACGACAGATAATGTAAGGTGCTTGGACTAATCATTACGAAATAAGGTAATAAAAAGCACTTAACTGAGAGGGTAAATCGGGGGGAAAGCGGCCTGGCATTACTATACAAGTTAGTTAACCTAAGCATAAGAAACCAGAGGAAAAAATTATCAAGCCATAGTACAGTCCGCGATTTTTTATCCAACCATACCGATGTACACGATCTCGAGAAGTAACCTATTAAGACTCCAAAAAGTCCAAAACAAAGACATATACTTAATAACAAACACCAGAAGAGGAGAAAGAAGAAGACTACGAGACCTGCACAGGGAGGCAAAGATATGTAAAGCCACTTAACAGAATAATTTCAAAAAGAGCGAGGAAAGTCTTAGAAAAGACACATAATGAAGTAGGAGTTGAATTAGCTAGCCAAATTGCCCAAAGATAAGGATAGAGATCCCACAGATTATTCCCAATTTTCCCAAGGATAGTAGAAGGAGAAGAAGATGAAGAAGAAGAAATCTACACCAAGAGACGGGGAATAATACTCAACGACGACTAAGAGTAAGTAAATAACCGAAGCATCACCAGATAATAGCATATAATCAATTATATCTAGGATAGGAATACGAAAGAATAGATAGAGAGATAGAAACCTACACCAGTTTTTAGTAAGAATAATTACTAAAAACGGTTTGAACGCCTCATAAATACAAACGCTACTTAGACATATTGAAAATAGAAACATAAACAAAAAAAACAATAAAAAAACAGCCATGCGAGATACTCAGGCAAATACAAATTTACTAACTTTATCACGCTAGCTATAAATACCTATAATGGACAGAGATAAGCCTGATCTCCAGGCAACTAGCATCTCTTTGCAAACCTCTTACTTCCTTCAGCTTTCACCATCCATTCTTTTTTTACTATCACATTCGCACACTGCACTCACAGTAGATACGTGGGATAGGGGTCACGATAAACTGCAAAGTTGTAGTTAGAGACAAGCCACAGATCGTGGTTCAGATTTCACGTTAAGCTGTAGGTCTTATGACTAAGTCCACTTTTGACTCCTACAATTTTCTTCTTCTCCCTCTCACTCCTATCCGCCTTACTCACAGTGATTGGAGCCTACTTTGGCTCCAGACAGTGTGACAAAGGTGTATCCCCCTTCTCTTTGGCTGCTCCATGAGGACTAAATGGGGCAGGGAGAGGGTCGGAAGAGCTGTTCTGTGTCTCTCACTTGTCTTTTCATTTCATTTAATTTCTTTTCATTTTGACTCCACCATTCGTCGCCGATAAAGGAGGAAAGACTCTGAAGATGATCACATAAATCGAAAGTTCAGCAATTAAAGTCAAGTTTGGTTTTACCAAACACATTTCATTTAAAAAAAAGAGACAAACGTAGAAGTTGTTTAACATCTACAAGATGAACTAAAAAAGATAAAAATATAAATGGAAAGTTTCCAAAGAAAATTAATATAGGCGAAATATACTATGGTTTTTAACAAAATCTGCATATATATATATATATATATATATATATATATATATATATATATATATATATATATATATATATATATATATATATATATATATATATATATATATATATATATATATATATATATATATATATATATATATATATATATATATATATATATATTATATATATATATATATATATATATATATATATATATATATATATATATATATATATATATATATATATATATATATATATATTTATTTTGTCGTGGTATTGTTGTTGTTGCTTTAGAGCGCCAGTCTGATCCTATTAATTATGAAAGACAACAATACTTCAATATTGGCTTAGTAGACTTTTTAATTACCTTATTGTTGATAGAGTGTGACAGCGTCTAATCCGTTTTAAGGAGAGAGCTCGTTAAACACGTAAAGGATCCATTGAAACACCAGAATTATCCAAAAATAAATATATATTTTAAATTTATCAATTAACTACAAAAAGTAAAATATTTATAATCACCTAATAAGTTTAACGAGGATAACCATACTTGAAACCGGGCCTATTACAGAATCTATTCATGTCCAAATCTAAATAGGTTCCTAGTAAACAAACCAATTGCCGATTAGTTATTTTATAGTGACCCTTTTAGATTAGCATTAAACTACAATTTAAGCTTCACTCATCTAACGGTAAAGATGACGGGGTTCACTAACGATTGTCTCTACTTCAGTTAATTTGAGTATCGTAATAAACTCATACTAAAGTAATACAAAAAATAAATGGTCTTTCCGACTTACATGAAAGATAGGATCAGGGGTTGCCGGAGGTCATTAGATGGCTTTTTTCCTCGTTTCTTTTGCTACGGTGAGCCGCTGGAGTTTTTTTTTCCTTTCACGAGATAAGGTGGAGAGAGGGAGGGCGGGGAGGCGATGTCAACTTCGTATTGCAACTTTGCCTCCTGTTACGTTTAAAAGACGGAGAGAGGTATTGTGATATCTAACTCAAAGAGTGCTTTTCTGGATGTTCTTGAAGCCTATTTGTATCCTAGTCTTTAACACCCGGTGCCCATCTGGTTTTTGGGTATACGGGGTGATTTCTACCGAACTTAACAAATGGAACCTCGTTGGGGATTAGTTCTTCTCCTCTCACTATTACGGAGCTTGCGCTGTGAGAGTCACTCTAGGGTGAGCGGGTTTTCTTTTCTCCAGTAAGACTTCTTCTAAGTCTGTAAATGATTCTTCGGTATGGTACCAGTACAAAACGTGCTGTTTATAAGTTAGTTCGAAATTGTGCAAGGGACCAATCTTCTCGAAATGGCCCTCTATCGTCTCTCACCGAATAATCCCTTCTTTTTCCTCATGGGGCTTATTTATAGACTGGCTACCGCCTCATCTAAGAGAAAGGGGCGAGGCCGCAGAGGGGAGAACAAGGAGTGAGGGGATGGTGGCACTGCGGTGCCCAAGTCGGCTTCTTAATTAGGAACACCGCCAACCGTCACCATCCTTGGTGTTCTATTTGACTGGCTCCGCTTTTTGTGGCGATTTAACAACGGGCTTCCGGATCTCGTAGGTAATTGGATCCTTTGAGCCCTGCATAATGGCCTTTGGTGGTTACCTTGGCACATCGGTTCGCTCCGGACTACCTAAGAGGCGGGGAGATCAAAAAGGGTAGGCCGTTTGACTGTTATTCCGCCTGCTAACGTTTCCACGATTCTCCTCATATGGCTAGATTCTTTTGCTTTGTCCGCAGGGAGAGGCTTTATGTTGTAATTCCTCTACATTTACCTCCTTCCTAAAGAAAATTCCCGGTAGGTCACTCACCCCTTCTTAATTACAATTCTAACGATTTACAATTAACCTTACACTTATTATAATACATTAGTCGGCATGCTCCTTAATCATCGAAAGGATTTCGACTTAACAAGTCGGCCATACAATTATCGGACTCTTTTATATAGTGAATGGAGTACTGGTACTCCATCAGGAGTAAACTCCATCTCAGGAGCCTTCCATTCTTACTTAAGTATGACAGCGGTTTATGGTCACATTCCATCCATCTTAAATTCGTGCCCTATTAGATAATATTGGAATTTACCTATAGACCATATTATGGCCAAAGCTTCGATTTCAATCGTGGCGTAGGCTCTTTCTCTACTCGAAAGCTTCCTACTGACATAAGCTATGGGATAGGCTGTTTGGTCATCTTCGTATTGAGGCAATACTCCACCTAACCCGTTTTGACTAGCATCAGTGCGAATTTCGAAGATCTTATTGGGATTTGGTAAACGAAGAATGGGCGTATTTACGAGTTTTCCTTTAAAAACCTCCAACTGAGTTATTGCATGGGGGTTCCACGTGACAGGGTCTGACGCTTTCTTTTTTTAATAAATCATTCAGTGGGGCCGCGATGGAAGTGAAGTGCGGTACGAAACGCCGGTAAAAAGAGGCAGCTCCCATGAAAGATCGGAGTTGTTTCTTTGTTTTCGGCCGGGGCATTTTGACTATGGCGTCCACTTTTTCTTTCTGGGTAGTCAAGTGTCTTTGCCCTATTTTCAATCCCAGGTAGTCAATGGATTCGTAGGCGAAATAACACTTGTTAGACCCGGCGGTTGTCCTTGCTCCTTCAATTTCTCCAGCAATGAGCATAAGGCGTGTAAGTGGGACTCCCAGGTACAGGTAGGTACGTACACGTGTCGAAGTAAAACGACACGTCACTTAGGCCCGCGATAATTCTCCTCATCATTCTATTGTAATTGCTACCGGCTGGTAAACTGTAAAAGCCCTCTCTCAGTCGCAAAAGCCGTCAGCTTTTTAGACTCGCTAGCGAGAGGTATTTTATAGTACGCCTTACATAAATCCAATTCGGTGATGAATTTAGCCTCTTCAAATAGATGGAGATTTTGATCTATTAGCGGGATGAGCTTGGCGTCGAAAACCGTCACTGAATTCAATTTTCGGAAGTCCACGCACATCTGAAATGATTGATCAAGTTTCTTAACCATTACGATGGGGAGCAATAATCGGACTCCGATGGCTCTTAAATTCCCAATTTTAATAAGTTCCGGACTTCATTATTGAAGGCTTCCCGTAGGTGTATCGGAAAAGGATATGGTTTGCTTCGCACCACTGAATTAGTTTTTAGTTTTATTTCATGAATGAAATCCTTGGCACATCTGGGGGTTTCTGAAATGACTTCCGGGAATTCCTTGAGCAAATTCAACAATTCCGCTTGCTGTTGAATCTCTAAGTGGGAATTTATCCTTAAATTCACCCAAATGTCTTCCGTGGTGAGTGAGAGGGAGGGCAGTTCGTATTCCTTGTCTTGTTCAACACACAATGTGTTTATGACTTGTAGGAGTGTACACGGGTATGCGGCATCCATAGGTTCTTCTTCGTCTAGTAGGGTAATATTATTTATGCACGCACGGCGGTGATATTTTTTCAGCATGTTTATGTGATAGATTCTTCACCCTGTTGGGGTATCTATCAAATAATCGACTGGTCCCCGTGCCTTGATTACTTCAAATGGTCCCTTCCATTGGGCCCATAACTTATTATTTTCGGTCGGGAGTAATCACTTTCTCCCATAGGGGTTTAAGAGGGGCACATTCCTTCTGAGCAATAGCGAAGGAAGTCAATTTTAACCCATTGTCTTCGAGGGTAATCCTCAGGGTCAACTCAGCAGGTTACTCCTTCCTCTGAGCTTCTTGTGTCCGGGTGACTACTTGTTGGGCCACTTCCTGCTGGGGAATTTGGGGATTTTGTCCGATTAGCACTGCGCAGAACTTTATCGTGGCTACTACCACGTATGTCCAACTGGTGAAATATCTATATTGTATATGAAATCTCACGACGAGAAATCGATTGTCGCGCCCAAAAAGGTCGTGGACGACGGCGAATTTATTATGGTTCGGGTTTACTGGGGGCAACAACTTGTCGGATACCACTATGCACGTACATCCGGTGTCTCTGACTAAAGTGGATACTTGGCCCCCATTAACAGTGCCATCTTCGAATTGTAAGCCGCCTGGCGAACTTTTGTTGAATGGAAAGTTTACCTGTTGTTGGGGGCCTTCGGATGTTGGCTCGGAGATGGAGGAAGCATCAGATTGTCCGGCCGGGAGCGCGGCAGTCAGGTTTTGCAACTGTTGTCTCGAGGTCTCCCTCAGTCGGGAGTTCTGGGGGCACTGGAAACTCAGGTGACCTACTATCCCGCAGGTATAACAAGTGACGGGCTTCCTGGGATAAGTGCCGGTATTAGGGTATGATCCTTGGGGAACCCTAACCTATTTTTGAATTTTTGCTCCTCCAAAACTTGGCTTATAAGTTCCTTTGGGGGCTGAGAACTTAAAGCGCTTCTTCTGCAAATGCCTTAGTGGCGGCCCATTTTTCTTTGGGGAGGGAGCTTTCTCCTTCGTAAAACTCCCTCGGATATAAACAATGATTCACCTCCTGGAGGTCAGCCTCGTCCAGACACTCGTTGAAGGTAGAAGCTTTTCGGTCCTTAACAAATGCACGGATTTCCTGGGGTAGTGTGCTTAGTAACTCATCTCTAAGAATGAAGTCGACGACCGAGGTGACTTCGTTCTCTACCCCTGCTGACTCCATCCAAAACTGTAGGCTTCGACGAAGCTCAAAGCTAAAATGTTTGTATGTTTGTCCAGGTCTTATACGGGCCTGCCTGAATTTCCTCCTATATTCTTCAGGGTTGAGGTTTGTTACTGAGAGAAGTTCGGCTTTGAGAGTCGAATAGTCCACAGTCGCTTCTGAGGGTAGAGATACACATATCTCTCTCATCCGGCGATTGAGTAGGGGTAACAGTCTGGTGAACCCATTTTCTTCCTGGTCTCAATTATTGACTTCGAATATTTTCTCAAAATGGGACAGATATGAGCATAAATCTTCTTCGTCCCTGTACTCAGGGAGTTTCATGCTTGCCGCTGGTGATCCTTCGGTTTTAGATGTCACTGACTGCAGTTCTAATTAGTCTTGGTTAAGAGCTCTTTCGTGAGCTCTTATCTTTTTCCTTTCCATAGCTTCCAGTTTCATTTTACATTCTTCGGCTTCCAATTTCATCTTACGTTCTTCGGCTTCCAGTTTCATCTTACTTTCGTCGGCTTCCCTTTTCATCTTATTTTCTTCGACTTCCAGTTTTATCTTACCTTCTTCCCTTCTTTCGTGACTTTCGTCTCTCTCTTTCTCCTGAATATACGAACTCAACTCGGTTCCTTCCAGTCCAAGGCCTTGACCTTGCTTCCGATAGTGGTCAAACGATGCCATCGCTCTTATGTCAGTCATCTACTTTGTTGTAAATCGAGCTTGACCTACTCCACCACCGAAACTTACCACTTGGCCTAACAATTACCTCTCGTCAATTATTTTATTATTCCTGATATTCCTTTGACGTGTTGGCTCTCCTTTAATTTGACGCTGCTGGGTTCTTTCTAGTAAAAACCTACAGACATGACACCACCTTTGTCGTGGTATTGTTGTTGTTGCTTTAGAGCGTCAGTCTGATCCTATTAATTATGAAAGACAACAATACTTCAATATTGGCTTAGTGGACTTTTTAATTACCTTATTGTTGATAGAGTGTGACAGCGTTTAATTCGTTTTAACGGGAGAGCCCGTTAAACACGTAGAGGATCCATTGATTCACCAGAATTATCCAAAAATAAATATATATTTTAAATTTATCAATTAAATATGTTCCTAGTAAACAAACCAATTGCCGATTAGTTATTTTATAGTGACCCTTTTAGAATAGAATTAAACTCCAATTTAAGCTTCATTCGTCTAACGATAAAGATGACGGGGTTCACTAACGATTGTCTCTACTTCAGTTAATTTGAGTACCGTAATAAACTCATACTAAAGTAATACAAATATAAATGGTCTTTCCGACTTCCATGAAAGGAAAGATCAGGGGTTGACGGAGGTCACTAGATGCCTTTTTCCCTCGCTTCTTTTGCTACGGTGAGCCGCTGGTTTTTTTTTTCTTTCACGAGATAAGGTGGAGAGAGGGAGGGGGAGGGGCGATGTCAACTTCGTATTGGAACCGAATAATCCCTTCTCTTTCCTTATGAGGCTTATTTATAGACTGGTGACTGCCCCATCTAAGGGAAAGGGGTGAAGCCGCAGAGGGGAGAACGAGGGGTAACGGGGATGGTGGCACCACGGTGCCCAAGTCGGCTTCTTAATTAGAAACACCGCCGACTGGTGTTCTATTTGACTGGCACCGCTTTTTGTGGTGATTTAACCGCGGGCTTCCGAGTCTCGTAGGTAATTGGATCTTTTGAGCACTGCATCATTGCCTTTGGTGGTCACCTTGGCATAGCGGCTCGCCCCCGACTACCTAAGCGGCGGGGAGATAAAAAAGGGTAGGCCGTTTGACTGTTATTTCCGCCGGCTAACGTTCCCACGACTCTCCTCATGTGACTCGATTCCCTTGCTTTCTCCGCAGGGGGGGGGGGACTTTTAACGTATACGTCCGCCTGGCCCTCCGGGAGGCTTTATGTTGTAATTCTTCTACATATATATATATATATATATATATATATATATATATATATATATATATATATATATATATATATATATATATTGTTGTAGACCATAGTGTATTTTGCCTTAATTAATTTCCTTTGGCAACTTTCTCTTCTTCTATCTTATTTATTCAATCTTGTAGATGGTGGATTACTTGTCCAGTATTCATCTCTTTTTTAAATGAATGTGTTTGGTAAAAACCAAACTAAATTGCTAAGCTTTCGATCTTATTCGATCATCTTCGGAGCATTATGAAATGTTCTTGCCTCCTCTAGCGATGTAATGAATGGAGTGAGGATATGACATAGTGGAAGAATGAATGAATGAATGGTGAATAAAAGTTAAGATAAAAAATTGGTGTGGTAGATGAGATGATAGATTGTGAGTGAAAAGACTGTAGGGTTTGCCCTGGTAGTGAGGGCTACGCTTTTCATTTATTTAGATTTATTTTTCTTTTGTCCATGACCTTCAATCCTGTAACTGGTATTGATGTGTGAACCTTATTTTGTGTTTTAACGCATTCAAGCAATTCTTTTATACATATTTTGCTACCTTTATGTTTCCTAAGCTTTGAAATATATTTTTGTTTAAATTATAAGTTATTCTATTTGTTTATTTATTTACATATATAAATATATATATATATATATATATATATATATATATATATATATATATATATATATATATATATATATATATATATATATATATATACGAGAGGGCAGTTAATAAGTTTTGCGAATCGGTAGGGCAAAACAGAGGAAGGGGGATGGCTGTTTTTGGGGGTGTTAGGACAAGTTATAACAAGTCAGGACCTGCAGCCGCACGCTCCTGCCTCGTCTATTTAAGAAGCAGTAGCTGATCGCAGATCGTCAGTCACAAATTTTTCAAAAATGGAGAAGGTTGAGCACCGCGCAGTGATCAAATTTTTGACCAAGGAAGGCAGGAATGCAAAAGAGATCCATGAACGCATGGTTGTAGTGTACACCGACACCGCCCCTTCCTATGCAACCTTTGCTCGCTAGAATTGGGAGTTCCGCCATGGTCGTGAGTCCCTTGAAGATGACCCCCGTCCAGCACGCCCGTCAGACGTGACCAAGGAGGTCAATGTGGCCCGTGTGGAGAGGATCATCCTCGAAAATCGACGGGTGAAGGTGAAGAAATCGAGTGAGAACTTGGAATATCACATGGAAGTGTTATCAACATCATCCACGACAATTTGGCCATGAACAAGGTCTCTGCCGTTGGGTCCCTAGAAACCTCCCGCCCCATGATCGACTTCAACGTTGTCAAAGCCCACAAGGCCAGAGTTGCACAAGCTGCCCTGCACGAGTGTGGATTTGAGGAGCTCAACAATCCTCCCTAAGGTTCAGATCTGGCTCCTAGTGACTACGTTTTATTCTGCCAGCTCAATGCTGCACTGCGTGGACGCCGGTTAGGTGACGATGAAGATAAACAGTTCGCCGTCCAGGAGTGGATTGAACAGCAATCGGGAGATTTCTGGTTGTCGGGAATTCGAAGCCTCAGGGACAAGTGGCGCAAGTGCATTGAAGTCGAAGGTAGTTATATTGAAAAATAATAAAACACTTTTCCTCATATCTCGTTTCCTTATATCCGAATTGCAAAACTTATTGACCGCCCCTCCTATATATATATATATATATATATATATATATATATATATATATATATATATATATATATATATATATATATATATATATATATATATAAATATATTCTAGTTATAATGAAATATACATTTCATTCAACACATTCATTCATGTTTGTGAGTGTATTTGTTTGTGACAACTGCTCCTCTTGCATTGTCTCGAGCTGGGAAATTGTCTAGTTCTGGTCACTTTATTCCTTTTATCCGCTGGGATGTTTAGACCCTCCGCTTGTTCGGGTGCTGTTTCATTCAAGATCCTCTCTCAAGTTCCTTTGGCCAAACTTTGGGTCGCCAGATTGATAGGTGTCCAAGGCGGCTCTTCGGTGGATTTCTCTTTGGGATATTTGATCTCGCTCTCTGAGTTTATTCATGAAGAGAGACGCCTTGTTCTGGACTCTTTATAGGCGCTTCAAGCGAGTCCTACTTAGGGTTTGGGCCACCACCGCGGGGTATATGTGTGTTGGTCGAATATGCATGAGCATAGATAACTAATACTTGATTGGTGTCTCAAAATCGTGCGATTCCATAGTTGGGCTAGCCAGAGAAAATAGAAATCGTTTTCATTTCTTTATTTTTAAAGATATTCTCCCCAAATTTGGCATGAAGCACCCTGGGACCAATGAACTTCGAGCTGTGAAGTCAACTTTTATTCGACGAACAGATTCGGCGTGACGAACGAAAGTGTGTCTTATTTAATGAAAAATAAAAAAATAAAAACCTTATATTTATAACCGATGTTGGTTATATTCAATTCAATTTTATTTAATAAGGTTGTGTACAATGGGATTCTTAGATACTACAGGCTGTCTACTAATATTAAATTTCAAAATTCCATAGGTTTTCCAGGTACTTAAAAAAAATAAATGGCAAAATCTTTAATTAAAGCTGTAATGAAAAATGGGAATATTACATTTAACTACAAACATATTTCAAGGTATACTTTAATCAATGAAATGTAAGTAGGTAGCATCAATTAGAGAAAAAAAGAATAAATCCCTCCAGGGACCACACCTGACCAATCTAGCAAACAATTATATTTCAATTAGGTATAATTTAGCTAGCCCCCCCCCGCAATTAATTTCATTTTTTTAACTTTATAAATCTTTTTCATAGCCCATGGGTGAGTACCGACTATATTATTCTGAAATAGGTATAATAAAGTAATATCTAGTAGAATCTAAAGTGTGGACACCCTGTACTACTAACCTTTTTCATAGTTAACCTGGATTCTAATATCTACCCTACAAAATGTAGATACATAACAAATGTCAGTGGCTACGCACACTTAAATTGACTAAAGACTTTTTCTCACTAGAAAGTTTCTTCTTCTTGTAGTCACTTTTGCCCCTGGTAGCTTTCTCGGGTGCATCCGGATTACCTCTTTTTATGCGTCTTCTTTTGACTTTTGCATGAGCATGACTGTTAGCTTTTGATACCATATTTTTGCCCATGACATGGAAGAGGGACCTGGCGATGGCAGGAACGATGGTGTTGACCAGGCTGCAACCCTTTTCACAGTCCAGCAGGGAAATGCCTAAGTCATTGCTCATTATTTCCTTGCAGACACTCACGAACACTTCTTCTGAAGAGTAGGCCGCCAAGATCTTGGCCCTCCTTTCGCCTGGTGTTGTAATCGCCTTGAAGACTTCCACGGCCATCATGGCTATGTCACTCGTTTGAGGGGTAGAGGAGACCGCCGCGGTCCTGGAAGTCAATCATCTATCTGAGTCTCTGGTAGCTTGTCGGGGTCGGCCACCTGCACTGAGGTCATAAGGGTGTTGCCTTCTACCAAAGCCTCCTGGCAAGAAACACACTTTAGGAGGCTGCGGGCCTTTCTGGCAAAGTAATACACCATTTGTAATCATATGAATAACAGTACATTATTATTAATTAGATTTTATTGCTGTCTTTGAACCCGTGTTTAATAAATTTACCAGGCAATGGCTTCGCCACTCCCCCCTATGGGGGGAGATTGAGCTTCGCTACTAAGATTAAAAAATAAAATCTAAAGAAAAGCAGCCATGGTTAAATTTTTATAAATTCTCTGAACTTGGCCAGTTATAATAATTTTAAAAAGGAACTCTAAACAAAATTTCCCCCCTTTCAAAATATCCCGTTGCTAAAATATAGTTATAGAAGAAGACATATATAAATAAATTTTCTGAACTTCACCATTTGGGTTTAAAAAATTCGCAAAATTTCGATACTTATATTTATTTCTGAACTTCACCATTTTGTTTTTGATATTATAAAATAATTATTAGAAATAACTTTGATAAAAATACATAAGTCATTACCAAACTAAGATGAAATTATTATTCAAATACTCAAAAAAATACCCTTCTTAAATTATAGAGTTAGTGATGATGATAAACGACAATAAAATATAATTTTACGGTAATAACTAGCCAGAGATGATTTGATCAACCCAAGGCAGATATGGTCACTTGGAACCGTGGTGCCAGGATACTACCAGATTGAAAGGGAAGTTGGTACGTGTTAGTATTATGTCCGGAACCATCGCTGATCGTTCCGTGATGTAGGTCGGAAATTAAAGGTCCGCCATTCTTAAGCCTGTCTCGGTCAATGACCAGCTGCAGATTTCTGCCCTTTTCCTTAGTTCTGGTGTAGTCTGAGGCCCCCAGACTAGCATTGAGGTCGCCCCCTATGAATATGTTCCTGCGGTGAGCAGTTAGGGTTAGAATATTGTTGATGGGTAGATATCGACGACGAGGAGGCTCGTATGCAGTTGCAATCGTGAGTTCCCCAACAAGTGTAGGGATTTCGACCGCTACGAAAGACTTATCAAGCTCTGGGAGCCTTTTGAAGGTGATGTTCCTTCTAATGGCGATTGCAGCACTGTCAAATCTATCTTGTATAGAGTTCTTTTCCAGGACGTGGAAGTTCGGGATTTTCATCCGTATGTTATTATTGTTGACACCGTGTTCAGATATTAGGATAATGTCGGGGTCCGCTCTTCTGAATATGTTGCCATATTCATTCGCTTTCCCCAACCCTCCATTTATGTTTAGTGTTAAAATTTTCAAGCTATTGTTGTGTTCTTCATGTTTCGTGTCTACTTCTAGAGTATGCTACTTATTCGTTGTGCTTGGGTACCTTTCCGCTCTTAATCTTCTTATATTCCATGGCTGGGATCGTAATAAGAGAGGCGTCGTCGAGGAACACTTTACCTGAGTAGAGTGCTGCCGCAACTTCATTTTTGTCTTCTGATTCTGTAATTGTCCATTTTAGCTTTTGGTTTTTGATGCCTTTTATGATATCGGTGGGGAATATTTGTTCAGGTAAGGTATATTTGTCAGCAGCGTAGACCTTCAGACCCAGTTCCCTACCGTTGTACTTGTGTTTATTCTTATTGCTTTTTTCCCCCTTTATGGTGTCCTCTCTTGTGGGTGCGCTCAGGGTACTGTAAGTATCCGAGTCTGCGTTAGTAGTCGTTTGACGTTCCCTTCTTTATGGTGCGTTTGTGGCAGCTTTCCTCGCATTTTCTTTCCTCGCTTTTCTAGCTACAATTCTGGGATCGGTTCTCTTGGGGGGGTTCCTGACTTTCTTGTTCTTGTTCCTTGTGTTGTGAGTCCGCTGTTTCAGCTAGGTGGTTAGATGATGCTGCAATAACTTCTTCATTCCCCTTTGAGGAGAATTTTAGTTGTAGGACATCTCCTGAGGGAGGGTTCTCTGGGAACCACATCTCACTCAGATTGTTTTTCTTTAGCATCAGGTTGAGCTCATTTGAGAAAGTACCCGAATTCGTAAGATTTCTTACGTGCGCATAAAGGATGCAGGTCAGAATCTTCGTCGATTCCTCGTTCTCCAGTTTGATGTATGTCTTATTTGGGGCTTGTGTAGGGTGGGACGTTTTTGTTGCTTGCGCATACGAAGTAGTCCTTCTCCTCTGCTCTTCTTCTTCCTTTCCCGCCTGTTTCCTCTTAATTATGTTTCTTTTCATTGGACAGCACTTCGCTGTCTTCATGCAGTTTTTCCATCCGTGGCCCCTTTCACTGCACCTGGAGCATGTCTCCCCTTCTTCTTGACAATCCTTTGTGGAGTGTTGCTCCATCTTGTAGCAGCGGAAGTACATCTGTACCGGTGTGAATTCTTCGCGCTCAATCTGGTCCCCGCTGATTTTCGCCTGGAAGAGTAATAGACCCTTCTCTTTAGCCTGCTGGGCCATCTCCGTCTCCTTAAAGATCACCTTGAATACATGCGTGTATTCTTGGTTCTCCCTTCAGTTACGGAACTTGATGATTTACGATACTTTCGCCCATCTCTGGTTGGCCTCAATTTCTTCCGCTAGTTCTTCCTTCGTGCGATCACATTTCCAGGGAACGAGTCGACTGCAAATCACGCTGCGGTGGGCCTGCATTTGGGGTGGTACTGCAGGCTGGAGGTTTATCTCCTGGAGAGCGCGAAGGCCATCTTCCTTAAGAATTATCTCGATATCCTTTTCTCTTTCTCAGATCGCCAAGTAACCGGTTGGGGTGTCTATGAGGAGAATTACTGCGACGCTGAGTTTACCAAAGATGGTCTCAAAAACTTTACCTCTTTCAGGTTTGGCCTAGCCGTTGATTACCCTGAGGAGTATTCGTGTGGCCAGATCCATTGCCATGTTGTTGAGGGTAACCCCCTCATGGTCCTTGTCAGGGAAGCACGCAGGATAAGCAGACTTCCGTTATGTGTGTGTAATTCAATGAGTATTGTGTGTGTTTTGAGTTTATTATTTTCTTAGGGTGGCTCCTCCCTGCGCTTTTTGGGCAGCCTTAGACCCGAAGGGATTCGCCTTGGTGAATGTTGGGATGAGTGTGGCAATGACGCATTATGATGAGATGATGGATGATTGAGTATGTCTGAGACTGGGTGGTATCCTCACGGGGGATGACTAATGACGGACTCATTGTTAGCTCCGCTCCCCGGCGGTGTTTGAATCGCGACTGCTCCCACCATACACAGAAACGGTTAAGTGTCCCTCTGTGGTCCTGGGATGGGCCTCCGCAGTGATTAGCAACGGAGGTTGCATTCCGTCCCTTGTCCAGTCGAGTTTCAAGACATTCGCATCCTCAAACCAGCTTCTCCCTCCAATGCCTCCAATTATGTCTTCTCTAGTGAGAGACATAGTTGTGTGAGGCTGTGTACGGCGATTTCCCTCCACGAGGCCGCTGTGAAGCGGAGGGAGGGGGGTTATGGTTTTACCCGGTCATCTTCTTAAAAGCATAGCCTGAAAAAAAGATGATGAAAATGATGGTGAAAAGGGGTGAAATGGTGTAGTAGTAATAAGTTATTATCTCTCTCTTGTGGCTTCTATTTCTTCTTCATCTCTATTTTAGTAGCTTCCAGGTCGTCGCGAGGAAGCGATAATGGAGATGTTTGGCAAGACCTTGCCTAAAACCTTTCAGCCTTTGCCGGTTGCTGACTTATGCCCAAGAAATCCGATCAATCGAGTGGAAGAAAAACGATTTTTAAGGGGTATTTATTCCACCTTGGTTAAACGTAACGTTTAAGGAAATAGGCCACTCCTGTGAGTGGAATTTTAAAACAGTTTTAATGTGCGATTCCAGCTTGTCGCTTGACTGCGTAAAATTCCTGGTTTTCTTTACCCAACAACTACCTCAAAATTGGCAAAGGATGAGAAGTTTGTGGGAAAATTTCCCAAATGCGCATCCGAAATCACGAAAGAGAGATACTCATTTTTCACCATTCACCATCATTATTAATTTCATCTTTCTTTTTTAGCAGCCCCACTTAAGCAGATGACTGCTTAAGTCCCCGGCCCCCGCCCCCCTGCGTGAACTGTGGTCGGATGTGAGAGGGGATTGCCATTCATGTTTCGTCCCAACTATGCCGGGCAATAGCACGGCCATAATTGGGGGCATTAGAGGAAGCTGGTTTGAGGAGTAGCCCACAGCCAATAACAATGTCAGAAACAATTCCTGATAAGGGTAACGGACGGATTGATACCTCCGCTGATCATCACAGCGGAGACCCATTCTAGGACCATAGATGGACATACAACCGTCTCTATGGTATGTTGGGATGTGGTCGCGATTAAAACATCCTCGGGGAGCGGCGTTGTCAATATTTCCGCTATACAATTACACCCCTGAGAGGATCCCACCCGGATTCATATCATCCATTATCATCATTCACCCAAAGGCAAATTCCCTTTTCATCCAGGCGATGGTTTATCGGAGGGGGGTGGGGGAGCCTCTTCTCCCCAAAGGCAACTCAAAATTTGTTTTTTTTCAAATAAATAGCAGAAACTCATATATACTAGTGAGTCCCTAATAGCAGAAAAAGGCCAAAGAACAGTAAAAAGTGCGCCCCCCTTCTCAAGAGGTGTTCACTACCATAATGCCGACCCAAAATGCTGCGAGAGTCTCACTAAGGTGTCTAAGCGGCAAGGAAAAACCGGACAAGGGCAAAGTCTACGAGACTATGTTCGACAAGCTTAGTGTGGCAGTCCTAAGGCTAATAGATACGCCGGAAGGAAACGTCGCAATATACGAAAACGAAAAAGACATGGAAGCGCTCACAGAGGAGGAAGGGATTAAAACCCTCAAGAATATAAACCTCCAACCAACCACGCCTCCTTAGATTCAAGCACACATGAGTATGGTCTACAGAAGGCTGGCCCCCTGGATCGGCCAGCACAACAAAGAAGAAATCAAGGAGGAGATCGAGAAGAATCATAAATGGGTGAGGGTGGCTGAGGTTATCAAGTTTAAGAACATACGAGATCATATTTACAGATACAGAAATGGTGACAAAGGCGAAGGAGAGAGAGGGCTACATCTCTTCAACACGAAGATAAGTGGTGAGTAGATCGAGCGGGAAGAGTTCACGCCTGTGCAGATTTGTTTCAGATGCTATCCCCTGGAGCACCACACCACGAAGGAGTACAAGAAGCAGGAATCAACCTGTTTCAGATGCAGCCAAAAAGCCACGGCTGGCGCGAATGCCAAGCCAAAGAAAAGAAGTGCCTAAACTGCGGACAGAAACATGGGACAATGGCAATGTCCTGCCCCAGAAAAAAGGAGATCGTAAAAAGAAAGGCGGAGAGGAAGAAGGCAGAAGGAGTTAGGAGGGCGAACACCTCCTAGCCCAAGCGGCAAAAGCCACCCCGTCAGAAAATGAACAGAACATCCCTGCGCAAAAGAGATATTTAAAGGTAGGTAAGGAGGATAAAAACTCAACCAAAATCCTCACTTGCATTCTATATGTCCATGTCCTCAATTTTACAAACCCCGGCTGCTTCAAAAATAATGGCTTGGCAGAGATGTGGTTCCCGAGGAACCCACCATCAGGGGAAGTCCTCCAGATACAATACGGTCCAGAGGAAGAAGCTCCAGCGACCGCTTTCCCAAGAGACGAAGAAGGAAGAGAGGAAAAAATAAGAACCCGGAATCAACCCCAGCCCCTCAAAGGTCCCCAAACAAGGACCCCTGAATTGAAACGAGGAATAAAAGGAAAGAGAGTGTGAAAAGATCAGCCAGAAGAATCAAGCAGGCTGAGGGGAACATCTTAAGCTCTGCTTCTTCATCTGAGGATCAACAAGAGAGCTCCCATCCTCCTAAGATCCATGAGAGAGCTAGGAGTAAGAGCAGAAGGAAGAATTCAAGACAGAACAAGAAATACGATGGCGATGAGATTAATATTAAATTTTATAGAAAAGTTGAAACCTCCTTCCCATAAACCCCAAGATAGGGGAAATCATCGAAGGATTAAAAACGGGCATACTAAAATGGTCTTATGATTCACCAGACCAGGAAGCGCTAATCGACACAGCGCTCATGGAGGCAAAAATAAAACTCTATAGGGACTGCTGCCTTGCCGTAAGCGAGGCAGAATTTATCAGAATTAGGAACAAAAAAAAACACACGTAACAAAAACCACTAGAACAAGATACACACAAGCACCATACAACACAAACATGAAAAAAACACGAACAATACATTAAGAATACTCACAGTTAACGTTAATAGATGGGAAGGGAAACACATTCCTTACGGAAACATTTTTCGTAAAGTGGATCCCGACCTAACCCTCATCACTGAACACGGCGTTAACACAAACACAAACAGAATAAAGATACCAAACTACACAGTTATAAACAAAAAACAAACGCAGAAACGATACGATGGCGCTGCCATCGCGATCCGAAACAACATTACATACAGAACACCCTCAAACCTAGATGAATAATTTGTGGCTGTAGAAATACCTACCCTGGTTGGAAACCTGAACGTGGCGGCTACCTATCAACCTCCACGACGTAAATACCTGCTGATCCCTAACTTTTACAACCTCTTCTGGCGCGGGAAACTAGCATTGCTTGGCGGTTATCTAAATGCCAGATGCAATGCATCAGGCTACGGAAGAACCGACGAGAAGGGAAGAAACCTGGAGCTGCTACTCGAAAGAGACAGAATCTAGAGGGCCGGTCAGATTTCCAAACCTTTTTAACACAACGTTCGGCAACAAAACTTGACATTGTCTTAACGAGCAAAAACTTACCCTTCAACATCGTCAATGAGCCCAGACCAATGGTACCGAGCGACCATATCCCGATTCTCACTACGATCTCGCTTGCTCCGCTCCACTATTCAAGCCAGTTCCACTTAGGAAAAGTCACGCTAAAGCTAAATGGGAGCTATATAGAGAGATACTCAGTACATACAATCCATCTGACCTGGGAGACACTAATCTCGAAGAGATTAATGAGGAGATAAACAAGATCACCAATCTCCTCATACAAGCCAACGAGAGATGCGTCCCCAGAATCTCCTATAAATTGCTCCCACAACCTAGTTGGACGGACGAGATGAGAGAAATCGCTCAGGAACATAGAGAAATCTATGAAGAGATCGGCAGGACAGGAATCAATAGGGAAAGGACAGCCAGAATGAGGCATCTAGGAGAGGAACTAAAAAAAATAATAATTTAAAAACAAAGAATAATCTGGAATGACATCATTGGGAGGCTGGACAGGGATAACAATCCTGTAAAGTTTTGGAATAACATCCGAAAGAATTAGAGAATTGCCTTCCCGACCCAGAACTCAAGTCAAAGATGCAGACGACATCATTGAGGACTTAGAGTCTCTCGAGAAAAAATTTAGAGCTCACTGGCAAAAGATTTTCGCTATATCACCTGAGGAGAACGACGACTTCGAAGACCAATTGCTCAATGACCTCGGCACAGTGATACATAGAACCCCCTCCCCCCCAAGTATCTCAGGAAAGAGTGATGGTTGACCACAGATGCCCAATAACTGTCGAAGAGACCTTGAACACCATAAGGTCCTTCAAGCAGAGGGCTCCAGGCTGGTCTGGGATTACAAAGAATAATCTCGTAAATGCCCCAAGGCAAATTATTCAAGGTTTGGAGAACACAATGAACGCTGCCCTGAATTCAGGCTACTTCCTTGACGGGTACAAGATAGCCATTTTTTTTCTTCTTTTTCGAAGGGAAACAAGTTCCCAGACCAGGTGGCTAACTAACGCCCGATCCCTCTTCTTGAGATACAGGAAAAAATCTTTGAGAAGATTTTAGCAGATAGGCTGCAAGCTCAACTGAGCGACTTAGGAGCGCATAACCCCCAACAACATTGGTTCCGCAGAAAAAGGGGCATAAATACCACCCTGGCGCTCCTAACAGAGAAAGTGGCATACTCACAAGCGAACAGGTTCTATGTAGACATTGTGTTGAGGGACGTGCAAAAGACCTTCGATAAAGTATGGCTGGAAGGACTTCAATACAAGATCCTTAACCTCCAGCTAGACCCAATCCTGGAAAGGATCCTCTGTGACTTCATCATGGACAGAAGGCTACAGAGGTCCTGAATTCGAACTAAAGGCGGGCGTTCCTAAGGGAAGCTGCCTGAGTCCTCTGCTTTACTTGGTCTTCACAATCGACCTCCCAACTCCGGTGCACAGGGACACGATGTATCTGCAATTCGCAGCTGACATCACTAAAATTTCCCATGCCCAAAGAGGAAAGCAAGGGCGCAGGCGGTTCGCAAAATAGTGGAAATCAACAACTTCAGCCAGTACGAGAGACGATGGAAGATCAGGACTAACAGGGACAAATTCAAAATCTTCCCTCTGAGCCGCGAATTGACATGGCCCATCATCATAGGTGGGAAGAGATACGGCTACTCCGCCGAAGGCACCGCCCTGGGCCTCAAAATCACCGACCATGGATACTCGAGACACCACACGGAGATGCGGAACCTGGCAAGGAGAGAAATCTCTAAGCTATACAGGTTTAGAGATCTTAGCTCGGCCAACATCAGGAAAGTATATCTGATGTTTGTCCAAGCTAAGCTCAAGCGGCCAGTAAAACCTCGATGAAAATGCTACAACGTGTCCACAACACTGATTCTCTGCTTATCAATAAAGTAAGAAGGCGTAATCAACTTAGGCAAAGAGATTTGCACAGGAGGAGACGTTTGGAGCCTATCGATGTCGTCACCCCATAACTTGGAAAAAAGGTCTGGTCCACTCTAACGAATGGTGTCATTCTTGAGCTACAGGGAACAGGCGGCAGGCTTAATATACTTGCAAGACTACGGGCGAAAGTCTCACGCCAACGTTGGTTCCCGAGCACAAAATTATGCACACATGAAATCATTACACAAATTTATACATCGACAAAACACAATACAACATATAAGAACATTGTATCAATACATACATTAATGAAAACTTAAAAAAATACAATTAATACAACACAAGAAACTCGAGGTCAATTGTCACAATTAGAGCTAACAAAGGCTTGAAAGCTGAAGGTTTGAAACAAAAATAAATACAACTAATCATTAGAGAACAAACAATAAGAAGAACACTAAAGCTCATGAAATTACACAAAAATAGGATAAAAAGATCAAACATACAACAAAAGCAAAGGTAAAAATAAATAAAAAATAAAGCGATGCCCTCCGTACTAGGGCAAAATAAACCCCCCTCCCCGCTATAATTTTTACCTACTTCTACAAAAAATTGAGTATATCATCGATCGATCTTCATTTATTAATATAGCTTTAAGATGTTCAGCCTCGCTTTATTAACCTCTTTTCTTTTAATAAAGGTGCTATCAACGAGCATATATCTCGTCAGGTTAATATTATGTACACTCTCCATATGATTCTTAGGCCCTCCGCTTTGTAGATGCATGGTTAAGTGTCTCGAAAGTGTAGTGGTTTTCATGCTAATATTTTGAGTTTTTTAAGCTTACAGTCTTTATCAGGGCAGATGAACTCGTAAACTATGTTGGTTCCCATAGAGCAGCATTTATAATCTCGGCGGATGTATGAGCCGATTAGGCTTATTTTGTACTTTTTAGGGCATTCACTCTCTGCATTGAGGCATCTTCCCATGTCCGTACTTTTCCTATGTACTTTAGTGATGTAGTTGCCATTGATGTTTTGAACCTCAAAGTCCAAGAAAAGGAATTTATTGCCCGTGTTCAATTCATAAGTGAATTTTAGCACGGAGTTCTCCTCAAAATGGTATTTGATGTTAACCAGATGTTCTTCGTTTTGAACGTTGATGTAGATGTCATCTACGTATCGGCAATATGTGTGTGGCTTATTTCCCATGATGTCCAATAATCTCTCCTCAGGTTGACCAACTTTGTATATTTTTTAATTCTTTTCTGTCCGAAATCTTGTCTCAACCTTAAAGAGATTGAAAACATTCCGACAATGAATATAAACATGGATTTTGTATTTTCGAAACATAGCAGAGAGGAACAATTTTGAACATAACTTTTGTTTTGTTCGATTTTTCACTTATTTAGACTATAATTTGCATTCTGATTTCAAAACTACAGTGAATTTTCTTCTACCACGTCAAGATCTTCTGTACAGCTTACTCTTTGAATACGCAGAATTGTATTGTTTGTCCGTAGGTAGGAGTAATAGGACTGCTTGTATTATTTTATTATCTATTCATTGATAATCTAAATGAGGGAAGGAAAAAAGCTAAATTAGCTATTTTATTAATTAATTTTATCAACACTTGACCGAGACTAGTAGAAGAGGCCCTATTAAAAACAATTATAGCTTGTCTATTCAGTTACACGTGAGATAGTGCGGTGAAAAGTTATGTGCTGCTCTACACAGGTGAGTACTATAGTATTCTGCTAACAATACATCAAAGTCTGTATAAACAGGGTTAGTAGACCTTATGTAATTTTTTTTCTGTTTTTCTAAGTTTGTAACTGTTAAAATTATTTCCTTTCTTTCAGATCCTGTCTGCCTTTGTTACTTTTCGTCGTGCCTAAACAGCTTCGGCTCCAGGGTGTTCCATAAAGGGCGCCGAATTTAAAAGGTGAATGATTAAAACGAATTATTATAAAAATGGTTATAGTGTGCATATTTCTAATGAGTTATGTCTCTCGTTTAGGAATAGAACGCAATGTCAGCCATATATCTACTTGCACTAAGTCTGCATACATTTATGCGCTCCTCGAATTTTGTGATAACTCTCTCACAGATGTGCGGCCCAATGCCTCCAATCACCGCCTGATTTATCCTTGAGTTCAAGAATGGTTTGTTGGCGTATACCTGTGATTTCACATACCCTCATAGGAATAAATCACAAGTGTTAAGATCGCAGGACCTTGGTGGTCATTCCTGGCGACCATGCAAGGATATCACTCGTTGCGGAAATATTTCGTGGAGTAATGCAAACATTTACCGCGAAGTGTGGCAGGTCACGCCATCCTGTTGAAACCAGAGGTTGCCAATCTCCGTATCTTCCAAGTTCGGCCATAACTGAGTGGATATCATATCTTGGTATTTTCTCCATTTATGGTAACTGCATACTTCTCATCATCTTCAAATAAGAACTGTCCAAGCATACCACCTGCCCCAAACCACACCACATAGTCGCTTTCAGTGGATGCATTTCACACTCTTGCATTATTCGAGAATTTTCATTTTCCCAAATCTGGCAGTTCTATTTATTGACAAGTGAAAGTAGGCCTTGTCACTAAAGATGGTTTTCTTTGCAAAACTTTCATCACCTGCAAGTCTCTCCACAACCCAGTCAGCAAATTGCTTCCGCCTCCCGTGGTCATGTGGCTGAAGATACTGCGTAAGCTGAATTTTGTACGCATGCATATGGAGATATTTATGCAGAATTCGATGTAATGAAGTGGTCGGGATGTCCAACTGCTGCGAACGTCGGCGAATAGATTTTTCCGTACTTAGAGTGACATTTAGTCGCACAACAGCAATTTGTTGCTATGTCCGACAAGAACAATTCAGCCCAGGTGATTTGACCGTTGCAACTGAACCAGTTGTTTTAAACTTCGTCATTAGTCTGCAAACCGTAGACTCGTTGGGTGCTTCATTTCTACCCAAAAGGGTATGAAGTGTTCCAACTGTTTGAGTCGCACCTTCTCCGTTTTGGTAAAATGTCTTCATAATGAGAACGCACTGCTCAGTTGTAAACTGCTCCATGACGCACCACACACAAGTATTTTTAAAAAACAAGCAAAAACTATTAATCGGAGTAAAGAGAGATAACAAACATGATAAAAACATGCCTTCAAACTTCAAAACACAAAAGTGTCGCCCAATTCAAATTCGGCGCCCTTAACCTATTGCAGTGTCACCATTCAAAGTGAAAACTACAGTGCATTTGTCAAGCAAGCCTATTTTGCATACTTTAAAGTAAAATTTTGGCGATCAAGAGAATTCATGGGGCCCTCACAAGGTATGCAAGAACTGTGTCGAATGTTTACGGATGTGTAACAAGGGAATATGTGATAAGTTGGCATTTGGTATATCAATGATTTGGCGAGAGCCAAAAGATCATTGTACAGACTGTACATTTGTTTAGTAAAAACTTCAGGATATAACAATAAAACAAATTGAAAATCGAGTATCTTAGTATACCATCAGATATGCGTCCAGTACCTCATTCATATGAAATTCCAGTGCTAGTTTTCGTTCCACTACCCTCTCTTGAAGATCTGGATTTTGATGAAGAACTCTGAAGGAAATGATGCAGATTTGAAAAAAAGAAAATTATTCAGCTCGTAAGAAATTCGACAGCATGAGTTGAATGATTTGGCACGAGATATAGGACTATCGAAAAAGGCTTCAGGACTTTTAACATCAAGAATGAAAAAAAAAATTGCCTGAAAAGGAGCGAAGGTATCCTTCTTTCGATCAGGAGAAAGTGCATTTTTACAATACTTTCAAAATGACAGTAGCTTTGTGTGTTACAATAAAATACATGGTTTCCTAGAGGAGCTTAAAGTGTCTCCTCCTACGCAATGTCAATTTATACAGTGCAGTCCCAGTTGGGCATTCAGTTAGTCTTCCTGAAGAACATAAAGAGATAAAGAGATTCATTGAGTTGTTGCAATATCACAAACACGAATGAATAATCTGTGTTAACCTTAAAATTTATATTCCTCTTTCTTGATCAGCAAGCGAGTATACGAAGTATCCTTGCTTTCTGTGAATGTGGGGCAGTAGAGCTTGAAAGAAGAATTGGCTGGAGAGGAATTGGCCTTCAAGATTTGACCTCAAACCTGGTAATGCCAACATTTGAAATGAGCTACATGTTGACAGAAATAAAATTTTATTCCCACCTCTGCACATTAAACTGGGTCTCATTAAGGAATTCGTTGAGGCATTGCCAACTAAAGGCGACTCTTTCAACAGTGGTGGGAAATCCGTCAGTTCCAATGACGGAAGGCCCCTCAGTCCGTCACTGACGGACTGACGACTGACGGAAACTTTGAAACACTGACGGAATAAGCGCCGACGGAAGCGATTTTCGGCCGTCACCCGAACCGTCACTAACCCGAAAAGCAAAGACAACCTTCGGCAAATAATGTTTCCGTCAGTCGTCAGCGAAACGGGAGTCCGTCAGTGACGGACTGACAGACCTTCCGTCATCGGTACTGATGGACTGCCCACGACTGTATTTCAAGTACCTCATTTTGCCATTTCCTGGTCTGTCATTTAAAAAAATCAAGGCCAGTGAGTTTGGTGATTCGGCAGCTCATTAAAGATGAACATTTCATCGGGACGATATCAGAATTCGAAAAGAATATTTGGTTATCATTCAAGTACCTTGTCTAAAACATTCTTAGAAATACACGAGGAAAGAATTCCACCCAAAATTGTCCACAAATTAGTGAAGAGTTACAAAACGCTCGGTTGCAATATGAACATCAAGTCAGATTTTCTGCATAGCCATATTGCTAATTTCCCTGAAAACTTTGCTGAAGTCAACGATGGCCAAGGTAAACGATTCCACCAAATTTGAAAGGTCATAGAGGAACAGTATCAGGGTAATTGTAATTTAGATATATTGGCTGGCTAACGTTGGAGTATAAAGCGAACTTTTCTACACATTGACCAGTCTAGGAAAAGATATAAACGTAAATATTTGCTTTAACTATTTGCAAAGAATTTAACTTTCAGCCAAAATATTTTTTTTAGGAAATAAATAAATTTGTACAAACATTACAGTCAAGCAATATTTTATTAATTTCCAATGTATGTCAATTGTGAAAACATCCTATAAAATAAGCACAAATTTGTAAAATGCGGTATTTTTATAGGTTTTATACATAGCGAGTATCTTGTAACTCAAAAGGTTATGATACAGAAAAACTGGAGCCATTTTTGGATTTTGAATCGAATATATTTGATCAAATTAAGGTCAGGAGACTGATTAGGCTATTTCATTATGTTGATTTTTATTATTTTTCGCGGTGTGCTTCGGTTCGCTGTCATGCTGAGATACCGAGTTGCGCTTCATCTTAACAGCCATGGCTAACGGGCTGAGGGTTTTTTAAGCTTAATTTATCACGGTACATAGTTAGGTGCATACAATGATAATTAAGGAAAAGAAAGATTGGGGAGGAATAGGAAAAAAGAGCGGGAAGAATGCAGGCAAGCTAACAAATACCACCCCAACATGAACCACGAGGGAGGAGGGGGGAATTTTGAGTCCCCGTTCCTGTGTGCCAACGTTCAAACTACGCTACGAACAGTTTCGTAGGAAATGAAAATGAGACAAAGAACCTCAAAATTCTGAGTACTTTGATGTTTATTTATACTTTCTGTATTATAATAGGCTCACTAAATTTAAATAACTCTTTTCAAATTCTTTTAGGAACTGTCCGAATGTAAGAGCTTGTAATATGTAGTCCTAACGGAATTTTTTTTGTGTCAAGTCGGATCTTGGTTAAGCGTCACTACTGTGTTAGTGCATGCAATCGGCAACATGCAGCCAAATCTACACCGAATCTAAACTAGTGAGTATCTCACCCTTAAATACATAGGAAACACCTGAGTTTTTCTTCCAAAGAAGGATTTTTTAGCAGTAAGAGAGAAAGATTCATCGCCGGCGTATGAACATCCGCCCCTCCATCTTCCTCTCCCGAGTTTTGGAGGGGATGGGGCGGCCAGGTTGCCTCTTCACCTGACTCCCTCTCCTACCCAGATGATCCAAGTGGACCCAGATGGGCAAGAATCAGCTGGAGCCGATGAAGGTGGAGAGGAGTCAAATATTTAAAATGAGAGATAGAATGGAAGGATAGAACTAGTCGAGGATCCTGCTGTGCCAGATCTCAAACCCAGCTCCAACAGTGTGTTGCACCTCACCCAAACCATTCTCTCAAATGTGAACCACTTTCTTTTCTTTGATAATTGGTTCACTTCACTGCCACTAGTGGATCATCTAGCAGTTGTGGAATATGGTGCTCTGGCACAGTGAAACCATCAAAATTAGCTGGAATAACAATGGAAATGAAGTCTCAAAAACATATCACAAAAAAAAGCAGAGCGCCTTGGAAGCTGCAAAAATAGTTCAGGATAATTGAGAAACTGTGTATGTGAAATGGCTCGACAATAAAGTAGTAAACATGATTTCCACATTTTCTAAAACTGAGCCAGTTACAAGTTACTCGTTTTGATTTGAAGAGCAAGACACACATTGAAGTGCCATGTCCTGACATTGTAAAACAATACAATAGATCAATGGGAGGAGTTTATTTGGCCGATCAACTCATTTCACTGTACAGAATACCATCACGGTCAAATAAATACTACCTGAGGTTAGTGTTTCACATGATTAACATGACCGTCGTGAACTCCTGGCTACTGTAAAGACGCGATGCCTCCAGTCTTAACTTACAGAAGAAAGATGTACTATCATTAACCTCTTTCAAGCTGCTAATTGCCTTCAACCTTATGAAAGTAGGTAAAGTAAGCAATGGAAGGAAGATAGGAAGACCTTCTTCGATGGCAGAGTCGTATAATGCTCCCAAGAAAAGCTGCTCTCGTCCCTCTGATTCAATGCGACAGGATAGAATGGGACACATACCGCGTATTGATAAAAAAAGAAATCGTTGCAAGAGAACAAACTGCAGAGGAAGAACCAATGTTGTGTGTAAAAAATGCAACGGTAATCTTTGCCTGAATGCCAAGTCAAACTGCTTCGAATTGTGGTGTTGGAACCACATTATAGAATCAAATATGACTCAAACCAAGCATTTTGCGGTTGTATCAAATTTTATAATCGGTTCCCACGTCGAACCTTAAATAAAGCATTCGCTGAAGGGGAATCTGAAGAGGGCTCTCTGGAGAGCGCTTGTCCCAACAGCTATTATGATCTTCGCAATGAGTCCTCAAAAAGGTGTGGATTCACGACGATTTTGTCCATAGGACGTTGGGCCTTTTACAGACCGAGGAGATCATTTGGATTTCGGCGAACCGAATTAAAATTCGTAGTTGAGAGAAGTGAGAAAGAGATGATAGGGAGAGATAGCATGAGAGTTTTTTTGTGGGGTGGAGAAAGGAATTAAAAGTGTGAATATTTGTTAGACTATATATGTGCCAGGATACTGGCTGATCTATTTCAAGTGATCGTTTCTAAAGTATTCTCTTTGATTATTTCTAATTTGGTTTACCTTTTTTCGGGTAAGTCAGTGCTACTTCTTTTAATAATGTAATCTTCTATGTATATATGGTTATTTGAGTTTTTGTTTTACCCTATTCAGGTCATTTATTTCTAATTCGTTTGATAATTTATTCCTATACCAGGCAATGGCTTCCTCCTACGAGGGGAGCTTGCGCTTCACTACTAAGATTAAAATTTAAAACAGAAAAAAGCAGCCCTGGTTAAATTTTTATCAATTTTCTGAACTTCGCCAATTATAATAATTTTAAAGATATATAAAAATAAATTTTCTGAACTTCACCATTTGTAATTCTTTGGGTTTTAAAGATTTCACAAAATTTTGATACTTATATTTATTTCTGAACTTCACCATTTTGTTTTTTGATATTATAAAAGAATTATTAGAAATAACTTTGCTAAAAAAACATAAGTCATAATCAAACTAAGATGGAAATATTATTCAAATGCTCAAAAAATCCCCCTTCGTAAATTATAGAGTTAGTGATGATGATGAAGTGATGAATATATATATATATATATATATATATATATATATATATATATATATATATATATATATATATATATATATATAATATTTATATATACGTTTCTTCTATTTTTTATTTTCTTTTGATTTGTGTTTCCTAATATGTTATTACTTCTACTTAAGACATTCATGCCTTTGTTTTATATATTGTGATTGCTTGGGCTTCTTCTGATTTTTCTCAGTGTTTATGTACATTTATATAAATATCGCACATTCCCTTTGCCTTAGGTGGAGCCAACTGCTTGGGAACCGCTTTCCTGAATAGGTTCGGTTTGGGATTCTTAGCATCCAACTTGTCTCTTGGTGATTCTCTTCTATTTTTTTCTAGATATTCTTTGCCTTGTTTGTTAGGGTTATAATTATTGGTTCTATTTCAGCTGTTTTGATAATGTCCTGAATCTTTTTTCTTTATCTTCTTTTTTCTTTATCTTCTTTTGATGTCTGTTATGATGTATATCGCTTTGTTTTGTACTCCTTGAAGTTTTGTTTTGTTGGACTTGAGATCGTGTGCATTGGGATCGGTGGGTATGTTAAGACCAATTCGACGAATGCTTTGTAAATCGTTTTTTTTTCGTCCTGGGTTCATGTTTGGCCACCCTCGCATTTGTGTGTGCGTGATATCCTCCTCATCCGATCTGAAGTCCCAGTGCACTTCGCGTTGTGATAATTAACATCGTTGATGGTAATACGGTCCTTCTTGTGTCTTAATATCGGGATGATCTTAAATTTCTGGATATTTCTTTCTAATTTTCCAGTTATTTTCGTATAAATTTATGTTATGTAAATCCCTTTCGGTGGTTCTGACCTGCCATCTTGGGTTTGTGGAGTGTGTTGAAATAATTTGACTTATATCATCCGCGTATTGTATATTGATACACTCCGGTGTTATTGGGGGTGGAAGATCAGCCGTGTATATCGTGTAAAGGGTGGGGCTCATGCACCCACCTTGGATGGTCGCTCTCTTGTGGTCCTCGATAAAGATGTAGTATTTCCTACTGGAGATGTAATCGGCCAACATTTTTCCATCTTGATGCCGAAAGCCAGTTGAAAGAGCTTATATTTGAGTCCTCGTACTCCTTTTCTGCTTTGTCCTGCGCAATGTTTTTGGTTATTATGGCTATTGCCATTGTTGAATATCTGTCTTTTCGGAAGCCATACTGATGTATGTTGTGTTTATGTTTTCTTCGAGGAAATTGACCAATCTTGTGTTTAGTATTTTCTCGAGAAATATTCCCAGAAATGTTAAGATTGAGAGGTTGAAGTTTGGGTTCATCAGTACGATGTCAGGAGTTGTCGAGGCTTGGGCTGTAAAGTAAGTTGGGAAGTCTGTCACTTCTCTGCTTAACAGGTTCCTTTGTATCAATAATTGAAGGGGTTTTCCTGCTCCGTTTGGTTGGCTTGTGTAGCCTGCCTCTCTGTATCTTGCATTGAGGTCTCCTGTTAATATGGTTGAGGCCTGTCAACGAAAAAGGTTGGGAAAATTTGGAGTTAGCAAATACGAGCGTCTTGGGGGCTGATATGCCCCAGCTATGACCAGATCTCCTGTGGCCATTTTTATTTTTAGAGCCAAATACGACTCTTCTAAGTTCTTTACCTCTGTAAAATGGATTCCGGTTTTGATGTCAATTGCTACACCATCGTACCTTGTTTGTGTGTAATTTGTGGTAATAAATTTATAGTTTGGAATTCTTATGGTGTCGATTTCTGTTTAGTCCATGCTTGGTTAGAATAATTATGTCTGCATCTTCTTTTCTTATTATGTTTGAGTATGATATTCTTTTTCCTTGCCAGGCGTTTATATTTAGTGTGGATATTTTAATTTTTTGCTGGTACGTATCCATTTTTATTTATTTGTTGTGGTCTCTTCCTGTCTTAGTTTTTTTCCGGGCGGTTGGAGGACGAGTGCATCCATTTCGTTTTTTTTTTTAATTCGCCGTTTGAAATGTTTTGATACGATTCAGGGATGATATGTATCATGCCTTGCTTTAAAGCATTGTGAACCTCTGTCTCATCGGCGTCTGCCTCATACTCCAACCTGTACTTTACCTTAACTAGTCCGTCCACGATTTCCTTTTGTTTGAGTTGTTTAGGTAACGGGTTGGCGTGAGAACCGTAAATTTTAATGTTCAAATCTTGAGCATTCAGTTTTAGGTTTTGCTTTTGTTTTGAGCTTTCTGGGGTCGTCTTCGAGGTTTCTTCGTCAGGGGATTCCTCTTCAGAATCGGTATCCATTCTGGTTTCGTCTTCTTCCGGGTTCGAATTTTTCGGAGTCTCTTCTTGGGTCATGTTTATTCTGTACAGCTCGCTCGAAGGAGGATTCTCCGGGAACCACATTTTTTTAAGTCCGTTCTTTTCCAGCATGGTGTTCAATTCGTTTGCGTATTAGCCTGGCTTCGCCATGTTTACGAAGTGGGCGTGCATTATGCAGAGAATTAAGTCTGGCCTCATGCTTTCCTCTATATTTACCTTTGTGGTCTGTGTTCGTGGCGTCGTGGGTTTTCCACTTGCAGTTGCTACAGCGTAAGAGGTAGTTTTCCTTCTTTCTTTTTCTTTGCTTATTTCCGGTTTTTTTCTTTTGTATGAGTTGATTTTTTAATGGGAAAGACATAGCCAGTGTTCTGTGGGCATTCCCACAGTTTAAGGATTTCTTTACCGTGCTCCTGCATTGGTCTCACCTGTAGTCTTTGCTTGCGCATTCAGAGCATGCATTCCCTTTGTAAGCGCAGTCTTTGGTCGGGCGTTTGTCGAGGGCTTAGCATGCAAAGCATACTTGCAGGGAGACAAATATCTCCATCTCGATTTGATCGGGTGAGATTTTAGAGTAGAAGGCAAGCAGTCCCTGTTCCGTGGCTTTTTTAGCCATTTGTGTCGATTTAAATACCACTTTTAAGACGTGATTATGCTCTTTTCCATTTTGATTTTTTAATTTGATTATTTCCTCGATCTTTGCCCAATCCTGATGTTTTTCTAGTTCTTCCTTAATTTGATTTGTAGTGTGCTCACCAATCCAGACGTCGAGTCATCTGCGGATCCAGATCTTTTCATTTGTAAGTCCGGAGGGGTCCGAGATGCGAGTCCAATCTTTTCTAATTTTTTGGCTGTGTTTTCGCTCAAGAGGAGATCTAGGTCCTTTTCTGTGTCGTATAGCGCCACATAACCGTTATGCTGGTCTTTTACTCTAAGGATTATGACCCCAATATCAACGTAGATAGTCCCTAGTGCCAATTCGCGAGTTGGTTTCTCCCGGAAAGAAAGGATGCGAAGGGGGACCCTCTCCGCTCCTTCACGGTCGTACATTTTAGCTCGTTAAAGCCTCCTTCTTTGTTTTTTTTTCTTTCCTCTTCTTTGTACCTATTGATTTGCCTGGGATAAAAGTATAGTGAAGATTTGAAATGAAAAATGAGAATGGTCCCTCCGCCCCCACAATCCTTAGCGTAGTCGGTATATCTGCCTGGGTGAAGATGATGGATGAATCATAAGATAGACCTGGGAAGGTCCTCCAGATGGATGACTCATGGCGGAATTGATGATGGGTGGTGATTGAATCAACTACCACCACCCGGGGTGCCGCCTCTTCTGGGGTTTGGGTATCGAAACTGCTTCCAGCTTACATAGATACGGTTTTTCGTCCCTCTATGATCACTGCCGGTTCATCAGGGATAGAGAAAACTCTTCCCCAACGGTTGCAGCATCGCCTCTTGTCCGGGGTGCCTATGACGGAAGGTTCCACAGTGGGCTAGTCCACAAAACTGCTTTTCCAACCGCCTCCAATTATACCTTGTCTCACGATGAGCATAGTTCGAACTAGGTTATGAATGACAGTACACACTGCTACGCATTAGAAGGCGAGAGCGGAAGGGGTGATGAGTTTAGGTAGCCATAGAATTAATTATGACCACCTGGTATTAAATCTTTTTTTTTAAGTCCCCCTTAAGAAAGGTTTCTTCTGTAAAGATCGATGTGGAAAATGCTCTTGTAATTCTCTGATTTTTTTTTCTCCAAAAGGTCAGGCGTTGGAAAGCGAAAGTAGCGTAAGCTGATTTTCGAGTGCGAGTGCTTAATATCAATATGTCCGAGCACTTCAAATTCTCGGAGGATACTTGTGAAAAGTTTTCCCCAAATATTTCCTCCTTTATCGAATTCGAAGATATTTGCCAGGAGTGAGTATGCCAGGAGTTCTACGCAGTCAGCCGAATTACAATGTTCAAAGTTAATGAAAGTGATGAAATGTGTGGCAGTTTTTATAGGTGTGAAAATGTTTACTAGTTTGCCCTGGCGTTGAGGGCATCACTAGCATGCTTTCTTCTTGTTTGTCTAAAAATTATTTTTCCTCCGTCAATAATGTTGCTGACCGTCATGTAATTCCATTGTTATATAAGAGGGGCGGTCAATAAGTTTTGCAATTCGGATATAAGGAAACGAGATATGAGGAAAAGTGTTTTATTACTTTTCAATATAATTACCCTCAACGTCAATCACTTGCGCCACTTGTCCCTGAGGCTTCGAATTCCCGACAACCAGAAATCTCTCGACTGCTGTTCAATCCACTCCTGGACGGCGAGCTGGACATCTTCATCGTCCCCAAACCAGCGTCCACACAGTGCAGCCTTGAACTGGCGGAATAAAAATTAGTGGCTAGGGGCCAGATCTAGACTGTAGGGGATGGTTGAGCTCCTCGAATCCGCACTCGCGCAAGGCAGCTTGTGTAGCTCTGGCCTTGTTGACTTTGACGACGTTGAAGTCGATCATGGGGCGTGAGGTTTCTAGGAACCCAACGGGCAGAGACCTTGGTCATGGCCAAATTGTCGTGGATGATGTTCATAGCACTTTCATGTGATATTCCAAGTTGTCGCTCGATTTCTTCAACCTTCACCCGTCGATTTTCGAGGATCATCCTCTCTACACTGGCCACATTGTCCTCGTTGGTCACGGCTGAAGAGCGTCCTGGACGGGGGTCATCTTCAAGGGACTCACGACCATGGCGGAACTCCCTATTCCAGCGAGCAATAGTTGCATAGGAAGGGGCGGTGTCGGTGTACACTGCAACCATGCGTTCATGGATCTCTTTTGCATTCCTGCCTTCCTTGGTCAAAAATTTGATCACTGCGCGGTGCTCAACCTTCTCCATTTTTGAAAAAATTGTGACTGACGATCTGCGATCAGCTACTGCTTCTTAAATAGACGAGGCAGGAGCGTGCAGCTACAGGTCCTGACTTGTTATAACTTGTCCTAACACCCCCACAAACAGCCATCCACCTTCCTCTCTTTTGCCCTACCGATTCGCAAAACTTACTGACCGCCCCTCGTATATATATATATATATATATATATATATATATATATATATATAATATCTCTCAAAGTAGCACGAGAGAATGATGAAGATGAATTCAATAAACCACATTGGAAGAGAAAACGGAATAAATTTTTTTATTCCGAACCATGGCATACTTTTAACTGTGATCAAAGCGGTGCTCGCTGCCTCAGTGTCCATGGTTCGAATCGCTTTCCTGCACGGATTTTTTCGAAAAAAGGTAATAAATATTACTGTAAGAAAAAAAAAAATTCTGTTTTCTCTTTCAATGTGGTTTATTGCATTCATATATATATATATATATATATATATATATATATATATATATATATATATATATATATATATATATATATATTTGATTCCATTAATAAGTTCCTCCGTCGTGGCTTTCAAGCCTTTCAATTGGTTTTTATTTTGTTAATTATCTTTCGTCTCATATGGGCATTTTTACCTCTTTTATTTGTACTTTGTTATTTATTACTTCGTTGTTTCTTTTTATTTAAATTATAGTTACCTTATTGTTATTGTATTTAGTTATTCATTTATTATTTTCAATTTAAATCTCAGTTTGGGCACTTCGTCTCTTTTCGTTTATGTTAATCTAACTTCCTTTTCTTATTATTATTTGGTTAATTTTGTTCATTATAAATTCTTCTTCTCTTCTTTTTGTTTTACTTAAATTTTAATTTGGGCGTTTCGCCTCTTTTTGTTAAAGTTTATTGCCTTTTATGCTTCTTCTCTTCTTTTGTGTTAGTTAAATTTTGATTTGAATTTGGGGACTTTGCCTCTATTTATTAAAGTTACTTGCCTTTTGTAGCACAGGTTTTTCCGCTGGGGAATAGAGATGTCCTTTCTACTGTGCGTAGTCTGTGTTCTGGTATATCTAAATTGTTGTTAATTGTTGGGAGTATTTCTTGGTCTACTTTGTCCCATGTCTTTCTCTCCAGCCTTTGGATCTCCATATTGATCGGTTTTAGTCCGGTTCTATCATGTAGAACCGATTGTCGAATATGGTCGATCCTTTTCGTGCCAGTTATAAGCAGTGTGGCTGTATTCTCTACCATCTGCATCGTCCTGAGAGAGGTACAGCTTGCCATCTGCGTGATCACAGCCGGGTACACCAGGGCCATGTAGTGTTTCTTCTTATTTGGCACGTTGAGGCTTCGGAAACGGTTCAGTTTATTTAGCTCTCTTTTGGCTAGGAAGACTGTTGTTTACGTGGGCCTTGTATCCTGATTTATAAAGACGTAAGCCCAGGACCTTTCCCTCGTAAGAGTACGAAAAAATTTCATTGTCAACTCGGAAGTCTTCCAATTTCCGGCGGTTCATCAGAATTATAGTAAACTTCTGGCGCTTGACTTCCAGCGTTCCTGAATGGATTTGGAACGATTTGTGTGATGTCATCCGCGCATTGCAGATACATCGAATCGTTCCTCACTGGAGCAGGGAGGCCTGTAATTGACCAGTTGATCAGGGGGTTTACCTCCTTTGGGTATGAAGATTATTTTAGCAATCTTAAAACCCTCAGGGAAGTATCCCGTATTCAGGGAAGCGTTTGTAATTCCCTGAATGATCTGCTGTGAGGCATTTATCAAGTTGTTTCTGGTGATGCCTGTCCCTCCTGGTGCCCTTTGTTCAAAGGTTCTTAGAATGACCATGACCTCCTCTGGTGTTATGGGACGTCCATGGTACGCCATCTCCCTGCCTTCGTCTACTTGATGTTGTGTGTGCGTGCGGTGCATAATCTGATTCAGATTTTCGATCAGTTGGCCTTCGAATTCTTGGTCGAACTCTTTATTGTCTTCTAGGCTGATCCTGAAGATGTTTTTCCTCGAATTTAGCCGGTTGAGCTTGCTATCAATTTTGGATATCAGGCTGTTCCATATTTCCTCTTGTTCTAGGTTGATAGCCTCTTTTAGCTCGGTGCTTAGGCTCCAAAGGAGCGAGCTTCTTTCCCGGTTAGAACCTTCCCGTCTTATCTCTTCGTACACTTTCCTGTGAACAAAAGCGATCTCTCTCATCTCCTCTGTCCATCTGGGCTGAGGAAGTGTTTGAACCCAGTCTTGGGTATGCTATCGCGGTCCGCTTCTAGTATGGACGTAGTTATCCTCTCCAGTTCTTCGTCTATCTCCTCCAAGGCTGCGTCGCTTAAGTCAGCTGCGGCGCATTGACTGACTCGTCTCTTGTAACATTCTCAGTTGGCCAAGGCGTAGTTTTTTCGGAGAGAGACTGGAAGCTGGATCGGAGCAAGATATACTGCGATGAGAACTGCTATGTTATCATTTGGGACTGTTATGCCCGGCTCACTATGGTAGTTGAAGAGGAAGCCTTCATTTGTTAGGATTATGTCAGGTTTGGTTTCTGATATGGAAGTGATATAGGTCGGAAAACCTGGCCCTATTCTCTGTATGTTTTTTCTTCCCATAATCAGTTCCAAGTTTCGGCCTCTTTCGTTGCTACTACCAAAGCCCGCCGCGCGGCATCTGGCATTGAGTTCGCCCCCTAATATTGCCATTCTGAGGTGCCCAAACAGTGTGTAGAAGTTATTTAACGGGAGATAGGCTCGACGAGGGGGTTGATAGGCTGTATCTATCACAAGGTCTCCTACCAACGTGTGGAGTTCAACCACCACAAAGGATTCATCCAGCTCTGGTAGATGTTTGAACGAGATGTTTTCCTTGATAGCTATTGCAACACCATCAAACCTTCCCTGAGAATGATTCTTCATGACGGCTCTGTAGCCCGGTATTTTAATTTGACCAGATGTAGTGTCAATGCCGTGCTCCGTCTTAAGAATGATGTCGGGGTCAAGCACCCGGAATATGTTTCCATATGCCGTGGCTTTTCCCTCACATCCATTTACCTTGAGTGTCAGAATCCTCATTCTATTGCTTACTCTTTCCATGTTGTTTCTTTAGTGTTTCGGGGTTACGTTCTTCTTCCCGTATATCTTCTTCCTGAACTCGGCGTTAGAAATCTGCTCGCAAGTGTTGTGATGTAGGGTCACATTCTAGCAGAGCAGAGCTTCTTCTACCGTTTCAGCGTCGACTTCCAAGTCGTATTCCCATTTAAACACTTATGCATTAATGCCGTGGAATATTTGCCTTGGTTCCATTTCTTTGAAAGGGAAACTGGTCGCATGCGTAAATTTTATGATTGGTATTATCCGCACGCAATCTTTTGTTTTTCCGTTTCTTCTCCTTGGCCTTCTTTGTTTGTGCGGCTTCGGTGTCCGATAAGTCTGAGGACTCCGAAGAACCATTGGTATCACACCCAGCATTTTCCCTCTCTTCGCTATTTTCTCGTCTCTGTTTAGGGGCCGGAGTTCTCACTTCGACTGCTTGTTTCTTCTCTTTCTTGTTTCCAATTTTGGCGTTGTATTGTTCATTTATTTGTTAGTTTGGGACCATCTGTAATTGCACAGGACATCCCCAGAGGGGGGGGGGGGGGTCCTTGAACCACATTTTGCCAATATCGTTTTTGGCGAGCATTTGGTTTAGCTCTTTAGCGAACGTGCCAGGGCGCGTGAGATTCATGACGTGTGCGTGAAGAATGCACGTCATTATCTTTGTTGAATTCTCATTCTGCAGCTTAAGGTATGTTTTTTTTGTGTCCACTTCTGAGAGGGCCACTTTTGCTGCTTGAGCGTAGGTTGTGTTTGCTTCTATAACCTCCTTTTTGACAGGGCAGGCCATGGCCATTGACCCGTGTCCTTGCCCCCAGTTAACGCACTTTTCGTAATTATTCGTGCATGTCCTCCAATTTTGTCCCTTTTCACTGCATTTGGAGCATGTTTCCAGTGTTTCCTTGCGGTCCTTAGTCGCGTGTTTCTTCATTTTATAGCACCTAAAACAGAACTGAACTGAAGTGAACTCTCTTTTCTCGATCTGATCCCTACTAACTTTGGCATTGAGCATGAGTAGACCATGTACTTTGCCTTTTGGGCCATAGTGGTTTCAGCAAAGACTACCTTGAACACGTGAGTTTAGTCGCTGTTGTCCCTTCTGTTCTTAAATTTTATCACTTCGGTTACCTTGGCCCAGGTTTGTCGAAAGCTGGATTTCCTCCTTGATCTTTTCCTTCGAGTGTTGCCCGATTCATTGGTCGAGTCGGCGGCATACCATGCTCCTATGGGCCAGGCTCTGTAGTGGTACGGTGAGCTGCCGCCCAATTCCCCTAAGGACCTCAACTGCCTTTTCTTTGGTGATAGCCTCGATGTCCTTTTCTTTGTCACAGATTGCGACATATCCCTAGGCCACCTCCAGCAGTCTCACCATGGCAATGCCCAATTCGCCATACACAATTTCAAATACTTTTTCTCTGCTGGGCTTGGGCTGTCCGTCGATTTCCCGCAGATGTATTCTGGTTGTGTTATCTTGGGCCATCTCTTCGAGAGAGTGGCCCCTTTGGGCTGTAATCTTCTTCTGCTCTCTAATTTTTTGGTTGTGGTGACTTGATTCGGGAGTAAATAGTCCGCGCTCCCTTTCTTACGATGGGGCTCTGTATTCGTTTGTGGTGACTCCCTCTACTTCGTAACTCAACTTCCATGAACGGGAACTACCAAATGGGGGGATGAATGATGATGGGTGAACCCGGGGAGGCCCGTCAGACGGGTGAAATGTGGCGGACTTAATGATGGGTGGTGATCGAATCAACTACCACCACCCGGGGGTGCAGCCCCGTCTGGGGTTTAGTTATCGATGCTGCTTCCAACTTGCACAGGGACGGTTGCATGTCTCCCTATGGTTCTGGCTGAAAACTACCCTTAGGGACTAGATCGAACTCTTCGAAAAAGCTTTTAGCATCGCCACTTAACAGGGCTGCATCTGACGCTGAGTTCCACTGGGGGCTAATCCTCAACGCCTCCAATTATTACTATCAAAGAAAACGACATAGTTGGATCGAGACCAAATAAGTAGCAGTTAAGTTCAGCTTCGTAACTCCGTCGAGGGAGTCGGGTTAGGTTGACATAAAGTCACCTAGAAGCAGCTTCTAAATGTTTTCTGGAAAATCTCCGTGGGGAAAGTGAAGATGATGTTAACGTTTTTGAGACACTCTTCCCCTTTTCTTTGTCTCCTTTATTGGGTAAGAGGTGTGTAGATTAACGTTGTTTACTCCCAGAATTTTTCTACCGTCAGCCGAATTAACAATTTACAATATAGGTTAAAGTGGTGAAATTATGTGGTAGGTATATAAAGGTGTAAATATGTTTCCTAGTTTGCCCTGGTGTTAGGGCATCACTAGCATTCTTCTTATTTGTGTTTTAAAAATAAAATTCCTCCGTCAAAAAGTAGCTGACTGTCTTTGACAGCCAGTTTCCTCCGTTATAATATATATATATATATATATATATATATATATATATATATATATATATATATATTTATTTATGTATTAGGTTGTTGTTGTTCCTCCTTCGAAGCATTCAAGCCTTTCAAGGTTGCTTTAATGCTGAATGAATCTCAAGTTTTGAGTTTTCGGTGATCTATTTTGTTTTGGATTATTATCTTATGGGTATTGGGAATTGGGCACTTCGCCTCTTTTTATTCAGAAATTTTGATGATTTGGATGATTTGGATTGGGCACTTTGCCTCTTTTATATTTAAATTTAGTTTTAATTTTTGAATTTCTATTATGTTTATATTAGGAGGGGGAGGGGGGGGGGAACTTTAATTTGGGCACTTCGCCTCTTTTTTCAATTGTTATTTACAATTGTTTAGTTGGTTGAGCTAATTGTCAACTTTTGAGTTTTACGATCAAAGTGCTTTAGAGAAGTGGACTATTACTACGTAAACATAGGTAGTACCACTTCTCTCGCGCAGGTTCTACTACTAGGGAACAGAGCAGTTCTACCTATAGCGTGCCTACGGTTTGCCCGTGTATGTTTGGGAGTATATCTTGGTCTATCTTGCCCCACGTCTTTCTCCCCAGCCTTTGGATCTCTGTATTGATCGGCTTTAGCGTGATTCTTTGGTGAAGAATCGATTGCCGAGTACGGTCGATCATTCGCGTGCCAGTAATCAGCAGCGTGGCTTTATTCTGTACTCTCTGCATCATTCTAAGAGAGGTACAGCTTGCCATCTGCGTAATCACGGCCGGGTACACCAGGACTGAGCGTACCAAGGCCATGTACAGCTTTTTTATGTTAGGCACGCTGAGGCCTCACAAACGGTAAAGTTTCCTCAGCTCTCTTTTGGCTAGGGAGACTCTGGTATTTATGTGCGTCTTGTGTCCCGTTTTGAAGAGTTGTAAGCCCAGGACTTTACCCTCGTTGGAGTACGGATAGATATCGTTATTGACTACGACGTCGTCTACTTTCCGGCAGTTCATTAGAATGATCGTGAACTTCTGGTGGTTAGTCTTGATTTTCCACTTCTTCTCATATCTATTGATATTCTCTATTTCGACAGCTGTCGCCCTTGCCTGACTTCCAGAGTTCCTGAATGGACTCAGGACGATTTGGGTGATGTCGTCTGCGTATTTCAGATACATCGAATCGTACCTCACTAGAGCAGGCAGGTCGATCGTGTACACGAGATACAGCAAAGGGCTGAGACAGCTGCCTTGCGGAACTCCCGCCTCGAGTTCGAATTCAGGTCCTTTGCAGCCCTCGATTGCAATTCGGGCTCTCCTTTCGGCGACATAGTTGCAAAGGATCCTTTACAGGAGTGGGTTAAGCTGAAGGTTGAGGATCTTGTACTGCAATCCTTTCAGCCAAACCTTATCGAAGGCCTTCTTTACATCACGCAGCACCACGTCTACGTATCTCATCTCAGCTTTGCTGCAAGCGAGTTTCTCTGCAAGGAGGGTGAGGGCAGTTTCCGTTCCTCGTCCCTTGCGCAACCCGTGCTGCTGAGGTTTGTGGTCTTCCAGCTAGGCAAGTTGTTCTTGAAGCCTGTCAGCTAGGAGTCTCTCGTAGACTTTTGCAACGAACTCCAGCAGGGCAATTGGCTTGTAATTTACCAGTTGATCAGGGGGTTTACCTCCCTTGGGTAGGAAGATCACCTTCGCAATCTTGAAACCTTCCGGGAAGTAGCCCGTGTTCAGGGAAGCGTTGTAGATGTTTACGATTCCCTTAATGATCTGCTGTGGGGCGTTAACCAAGTTATTTCTGGTGATACCCGTCCAGCCTGGTGCCTTTTGTCGAAAGGCTTTTACAGTGACCATGACGTCCTCTGATGTTATGGGACGTCCGTGGCCCGACATCTTCCTGCCTTCGTTGACTTGCTGTAGTGGGTGCGTGCGATGCATTTCCTGATTTAGTTCTTCAATCAGTTGGCCTTCGAATTCCTGGTCGAACTCATCGTTTTCCTCGGGGGTAATCCTGAAAACGTTTTTCCAGAAGTTCCTGAACATATCCTCGAGAACAACCGGGTTTTCTATGTAGTCTCCGTTCTCCTTAATCCGAGCCTTGGGTCTTGGTGTAAGTCCCTTTAAGTCCCTGACTTGGCGCCAGAACTTAGCCGGGCTAAGTTCGCTGTCGACTTTGGCTATCAAGTTGTTCCAAATTTCCTCCTGTTGGAGGTTGATGGCCTCTCTAAGCTCTGAGCTTAGGCGTTGAAGCAGCAGGCTCCTTTCCCGGCTGGGCCCCTGCCGTCGTACTTCTTCGTACACTTCCCTGTGAACGCGAGCGATATCTCTCATCTCCTCTGTTCATCTGGGCTGAGGAGGTGTTTTATACCCTGTTACGAGTATGCTATCGCGGTCCGCGTTTAGTATGGACGTTGTTATCCTCTCCAACTCCCTGTCAATCTCCTCTAACGACGCCGTGCTGAGATCAGCTGGCGCATAGTCACTGAGTCGTTGCTTGTAACGATCCCAGTTGGCCAGGGCGTAATTTTTCCGGAGAGGGGCTGGGAGCTGGATTGGTGCGAGAGATACTGTTGTGAGAATCGCTATGTGATCACTAGGGACTGTTGGGCCTGGCTCACTATGGTAGTTGAAAGGAAAGCCTTCACTTGTTAGGATTATGTCAGGCTTGGTTGCTGATCTGGAAGTGATATGGGTCTGAAAATCCGGCCTTATCCTTTGAATGTTCTTTCTTCCCATAATCAATTCCAAGTTCCGGCCTCTATTGTTGGTACTACCATAGCCCGCCGCACGGCATCTGGCATTGAGGTCTCCCCTTAAGAATGCCATTCTGCGGTGCCCGAACAGTGTGTAGAAGTTGCATAACGGGAGATATGCTCGTCGAAGGGGTTGATATGCTGCAGCTATCACGAGGTCTCCTACCAGGGTGTGTACTTCGATTGCCACAAAGGACTCATCGAGTTCTGGTAGTTGTTTAAAGGAGGTGTTCCTCTTGACAGCTATTGCAGCACCATCAAACCTTTCCTGGGAATGGTTCTTCATGACCACTCTGTAGCCCGGTATTTTAATACGACCAGCTGTAGTGTCGATACCATGCTCTGTGATGAGAATGATGTCGGGGTCAAGCACACGGAATATGTTACCATATGCCGTGGCCTTCTCCTCCCATCCATTTACGTTGAGTGTCAGAATCCTCGTTATGTTGCTTACTCTCTCCATTTTCTGTCACTTAGTCTTTCTGGGTGACGTTCTTCTTCCTCCCATTCTTCTTCTTTCTGAACTCAGCGTTAGAGATTTGCTCGCATGTGTTATGATGTAGAATAACATTCTGTGCGAGCAGGGCCTCTTTCACTGTTCCAGGGTCTACCTCGGAGTCGTATTCCCATTTGTAGATCTTTGATTTAATACCTTGGAAGATACTTCTGGACTCTATTTCCTCCGGGAAGGGGAATTGATCGCAGGCGTATATTCTCAGGTTGATATAATTCGCCCACAATCTCTTCGCTCTCTTCTTTTGTCCCTTCTTTTCCTGGGGTTTAGTTGCTTCAGCGCCCGAGGAGTCTGAAGATTCCGATGAACTGCTTGTTTCCGAGTTTGAATGTTTCGCCGAGCTTGATTTGATTTGGGTGGGAGCAGGAGTTTTCGCCTCGACTGCTTCATTATTCGCTTTTTTGCTTGGCTGTTTGCCAGCTTTAGCTTGCTCCGCTTACTGCTGTGCCTTTGGAGTCATCTGCAAATGCAGTACATCCCCAGAAGGGGGGTTATCCGGGAACCACATTTGTTCTATCCCGTTTTTCGCCAGCATCTGGTTTAGTACAGTCGCGAATGTGCCCGGGCGAGCCAGATTCATGACGTGTGCATGAAGTATGCACGTCATAATTTTCGTGGATCCCTCGTTTTCAATTTTGAGGTACGTTTTTCTGGCGTCCACCTCTGAGATGGCTGCCTTTGCTGCCTAGGCGTAGGACGTGTTTGCCCTGCGCGTTTCTCCGTTCTTTTGGGCGTCCTGCTTTTTCCTCAACACGTCCTTTTTTGCGGGGCATGACATGGCCATTGTTCGGTGACCCTGCCCGCAGCTCACGCATTTTTCTGTGGTGCTGACGCAATTGCGCCATTGTGGCCCAGCTGGCTGTATTTGGAGCACGTTTCTTGCGGCTCCTTGCAGTCATTGGTGGCGTGGGACTCCATCCTATAGCACTTGAAGCAGTACTGGACCGGAGTGAACTCTCCCTTTTCCACCTGCTTCCCGCTAATTTTAGCGTTAAACATTAGTGTAAAGAAACATTGGAATTATGTAATATTAAGCTAAATATTTAAAATTCGTGCAAAAGACTATGGATTATACTTGTAATCTTATTACCTCAATTTATATAATACACATCGACTAAAATTAACAAAATATAAAAGGTTACTTAGAGAAGCACGTCCAGAAATAGGAGAAATGGTGAAGTTTGGAGAATATTTAATCAAACTTATTTAATCTGTAAATTGCTCACGATCCACTGATCTGGCAATGGAAAGATTGAATAAATATATAAAACCCAATAAAGGAATTAAATAAAATAAAGTGAGACCTGTTAGTATGTTTAGTTAATATTTAATGTGTAGGGGTCGAATCAAGTAAACATTCGTATGAAAAATTTAAACGGTTCACACCAAATCTTCGGGGAACGTTTATCATTTTTCCCGCATGACTTTAACTCTTTTGCCGAGAATACATGTTCAGTATCGTGTGGTGGATCCGAACTCTCAAAATGATGATGATGATTGTGTATAGAAAGGACAGAGAGGGATCGATGTGTAACACAGGCGAACAGGAAGTCGTAGAAGAAAAGGTTTCGGAAAACTTAAGATGGGATTGGAAAAGTTGATAGGTCGGTGGCTAGACACCGATGCGTTGCGTGGTTAGGTTGGTCTCGAGGTATTCATGACTGGACGACGGTTGGAGGTTGGTCAGGAAGGAGAGCCTGTCTGCTTAGTCGGAGACGCGTTATTCATGCTGCCTTTGGTTTAGTCGAAGAACGGTATGGGTTGCGGGTCACCATGGGCCACGGAGTTTCGCGGTGCCATCGCATACCTTCTTACATATGGTGCGGTGTATAATGGGTCTCTGGCGAGTTTCCCAAGTTGTATTGTGAGTCTCGTGTGAGCATGTGTTGAAGGGTGCTAATTTGTTGTTGTCGTGCAGTGTAGCCTTTCTCGAGTACAAGGGAGAGCGGCAAGCGCGCTTCAGAGCAGAGTTCTGAATGCGCTGAGCCTTCTGTGGATTTCAGCCGTGTTTATGTTCAAACGGTTTGAGCGATATTAACTTTTTAAATTTATCGGGGCGGTGATTGGACAATTATTGCAGTGCTTATGTCTAAAAGCTGATTGCTCATTTTGTTTACGCTAAGGTCTGTTATTCTAAAAATGAACATAAGTATGACCATTAAATGTATCTCAATCCTGATTGGTTAAATTTTGTAGTATTATTAGTAGATGAAATATTGGTGTACAGGGATGAGAAAAAGATCCCGCTCTGGGTCATAGAGCGCCACTCCAAGCCGTCGAGGGAGAAAGACTTCCAGACCATTTTTGCCAACATTGGGGTTGCACTATGCCGATTGGTGGACCAATCCTATGTATACCTGGCTATATGCGACAACAACCTCGATGTCGACAAACTCCTAGGAGTAAGCTCCCGCTCTAAACTCGAAGAAATCGGCTTGTTACCCAAGTTCCCACCACATGTGTCTGCCCAGATGTTAATCATCTGCCGTCGCCTTGATCCATGGGTCGTGATGCATAGTGCAGAAGAGATCAAGGCCGAAATCGAGGAAAAACAAAGTTGGGCAAAGGTTGACGAGATATATAAATTTAAAAATCGTGAGGGAGGGGAGTACACCCACCTCTTCAAAGCGACCTTTCAAATAACGGGTATGGCTGCCAAAGCGTCATAGGCAGGATTAATTATGTTCTGTACCAAGATCTCAGCCTCGTGCATTGAGAGAGAAACTTTTGTTTCAGTGCAGGTCTGTTTATTGTGCTACGCTCTAGAGCAGCACACGACTAAAGAATCCATATTCCAGGGCAAAGTCTGCTCAGAGTGCGCCAGAACCAGGCACACCTGGAAAGAGTGTACCAGTGGGAGGAACAAAGAAGTGCCTAAATTGCGGAGGTCCTTACCGCACACTATCCATGTCTTGCCCCATGAGAAGACCCTAGTTAACGAGAAAAAGAAGAAGCTACAGGAAGAAAAAACCCGTAAGGCGAGCACCACCTACGCCCAGGTGACGCAAAACCAGGACAAGGGCAAAACTTTACGACAGCTAGACCCATCAATAACCTGGACATGGTTATGTGCGCCATTCACGCCCATTTTGTTAACATAGCCAAACCGGGAAGCTACGCCACTAAACTTAACAGGATGCTCACCCAAAACGGGATGAAACCAATGTGGTTCCCCGACAACCCTCCCTCGACTGAACTCTATCAAACCCAGACAAAAGCAAGCCCAGAGCTACATCAAGGAGCCAATCGAAATCCAGGGACCTACGATTGAATAAGCGAGAAGATCCTGCAACACCCGAGTCAATGGAAACCGATCTGCCGGTCCAAAAGGCAAGTGCCCAGCCAAAGAGGACAGAAAGACGGCACCCAAGCAGAAGACCACAGTTATAAACATGAAAATATATGCCTCGCCATCGTCTCCACTCTTAAGACTGGCAAAAGTCAAAAACATAATCGAATGAGTATTAAGAGGAATATTCAAGTATGAATATGACAGTAACGCCACCGAGGAGGAAATGCTTTCGGCTCTCAAAGGAGGAAGCATTGAAATCTGCCCCGAGTCATGGTTCAATTTATCGCACAAGCAATTTAAAAAGCAAAGGTCAGGGAGGGCGAGGTCGCCAGCACGCGAAGAGCAAGCAAAGGTTCAGAACACCCAAGACGAATAGCATGTCTTATAACACTATATTTATTAGCAAAAATAAGATCTTTTCGCTAAACGTCAATGGTTGGGAAAATAAAAAAAAAAAATCGCATATAACATCATCCGCGAAGTAGAGCCAGACATAGTTCTAATCTTAGAACATGGCCTTAGTACAGATTCGAACCCCTTGAGAATATATAACTACAATGTTATTACGGCCAACCATTCAAATGAAAGGTATGATGGTGTCTCAATAGCTGTACGAAAGGGCGTCAACTACAGGGAAATAGCAGACCTGGAAGAATCATATCTGGACATTAAAATCGTAACAACCATCGATGACCTTGTTATAGCTGTGGGCTACCAACTCCCAAGACGATCATATATCCCCATCCCCAACTTTATCCGATTATTCAGAAGAAACACACCAACCACCCTGATCGGAGACCTCAATGCCCGCTGCAGAGAAGCCGGTTACACAGCTGGGTTCAACGGATCGGGAACCTCCCTGAGCGCGAAGAGTCGATCCAGAATTTCCAACATACCTGCCACAAGATCCTCAATGACCCCTGATATCACCCTCGTAAACTCCAACTTTGCCCTGAACCAAGCGACAGTTTCTGGCCCATATATCCCATCATCCCACATAAGTATGCTCACTACCGTTTCAACCTCTCCTATACATCTGAAGATCCCACCCCGAAGGTGCATGCCCAAAGCGAACTGGGAAGAGTATAGAAGATTATTACAGGACTACCGACTGAACCAACTGGACTGGTCCACATATGAAGACCTCGACAGTCACCTAGAGGACATTATGACGAGACTTAAGGAGGCGGACAGGGTAGCTATTCCCAGCACCACTATGGGACGAGAATATAATAGAAAAGAAGATCAGGCTAGACGAACTGGTCATGGAGTTAAGTCGACTTGGGAATATGGCGGAACGCTACCGGGAGTTCTGGAACCTCCGTTTGGAGCTGAAACTCATGATAGAGGAGAAGTCGAAAGGGATCTGGGATGGAATAATAGAAGGGATAGACGCAGAAGGTGATCCCGTAAAGTTTTGGAGCCAGATTAAGAGATTAAGTGGAACTGTCCCTGCCAAAACATAAACATCATAGTAGACGGGAGCAAAATCTCAGAAGACCAAGAAATAGAACACCAATTCTGGGAACATTAGAGAAGAAAGTTTACCATCACAGATGAGAAGAACCAGGACTTCGATATGGCGTATGAAGAGATCTTGGCGGACCTGGAGGCACGAAGGCCAGTCTTAACTCCCTTCCATTTAGTCGATGCTACTAGACAAACAGAAGAGTAGGGTAGATCATTCACGCATGATGAGTTTGAAGCTGCTCTCAAAAGTTTCAAGCAAAAAAACCCAGGCATTTCAGGCATTACCAAGACACACTTGACAAATGCTCCTGAAAACATCAATACGGCGATTTAAAGCCTGTTCAACGCCTGCCTTAACACTGGTTATTTCCCCGATCAACTCAAAAGGGCAAGGATGATCTTTTTCTTAAAGCCAGAAAAATACAGAGGAGAAGTGAAAAGTTAAAGGCCCATATCACTCTTAGAGTTCATAGGGAAGCTCTTTGAGAAATTGGTTAATGATAGACTGAGGGACTTGCTTGGAGCAAATGGTTGTTACAATGAACAACAACATGGATTCCGGAGACACCTGGGAACTGAGACATCCCTCTCCTTGTTGACTGAGAACATTGCCGTTGCAAAGGCTGAGAACAAAAGGGTAGATTTAGTACTCAGAATGTTTCATCTGCCTTTGATAAGGTATAGATCCCCGGTCTAAAGAAGAACCTCTGCGGTCTACGGATGGGTACGAATATCACTAGACTTCTTTGTGACTACCTTGAGGATCGTGAGGCGACGATGAAAATCAAGAGCATCGAAGGACAACCATTCCCCATGAAGACTGGGGTACCCCAAGGAGGCTGTCTAAGTCCGACCCTGTATACGATCCATACAAGCGACCTTCCCTTTCCTACTCATGATTACGCAGACTATATCCAGCTGGCCGACGATATTTCGCAATTGATCAGCAGCGATTATCTCAATCCTATTGACATCGTGAATAGAACAGCAGGGAAAATAAACAACCTCAATGCCTACGAGGCTCGTAACAAGATCCGCACCAATGTGGAAAAGTTTAAAGTTCCCCCATCGGACGAAACGAAACGGCCGAAGTTCTAGTGCGAGACGAGTTCTATCCATGCACCCACGAAGCTCAAGTCCTTGGATTAAATATAGCATCAACAGGATACGGAACACATATCAATGTAAAGGTCGCACAAGCCAAGCAACAATTACGTCAACTCTCTAGATTTAAGAAGCTCTCCCCACGGAACAGAAGGAAACTGTATTTGGCCCTGGTGAGGCCAATTCTGCTATATCCTGCTATTCCGATACACGTAGAGAGCAATGCTCAGCTGAAGAAAGTGCAGGCGGTACAGAACAGGCACTCCGTTTTATATTCAATGCATCTAGACTGGACCGCATCCTCTCGACCAGACTTCACACTCTCGCAGAATTGGAACCTTTAAACGTAATCCTACAAAATAGGGCGAAATCGATTTGGAGGAAGATCCAAGAACATCTACCAGATCGAATAAACCAAGAATTACGACAACCCAATATTGACCATCGACCTCGACACTATATATATATATTATATATATATATATATATATATATATATATATATATATATATATATATATATATATATGATCGGTAGTGGACAAAAGAAAAACTAAAATAACATCTAGAACGTACTCAAACTATGAGTAAGCTCTAAATCCCCAACATCAGGTCAAACAAATACAAATGCTTGAATGCTTGAATGCTTAATTTTCACATAAAAAATACTAAAAAATAAAGAAGACGACGAGAAGACTATGCTAGATAAGCTGGCACACATTCTCTTATACTATAACACTTTTTCTCACTATAACCTCTCCTACTATCTTACACCCATTTTTATCATTTTTCATTATCAATAAATCAATCAGTACAGAAAGGACTTGGATGAAATCTTAATTATTTTACGCTCAACGAGAATTCACAGCCGGCAAAGGAGGAAAAGTCGAGGGAAAGTCGCCTCAAGAAATCGTCAACGAATTTCACTTTTTCCCCACGGGGAATACAAGATCTATTTTGTACGGAGCCACGTATAGCCGACCCATGTCTGGCTAATTTCCCCGCAGCCCCCCCCCCCCTCCAGAAGTCAGGTGGGCTGAAGTGAACTGAACTACCATTCATTTAATCTCTCTTCAACTAAGTCGGTCCACTTTGATAAACATTTTGGAGACGTAAAGGAAAGCAGGTTTGAGGATTAGCCCACTGTGGAACTCTAAGGAAGAGACCACCCGGTTACCAAGCGATGCTGAAAGCTTTGGGGAAGAGTTCGCTCTAATCTCTGAGCGTAGTTTCCGGCCAAGACCACAAGGAGATATGCAACCGTCCCAGTGTAAGTTGGAAGCAGCATTGATAACCAAACCCGGGTGGTGGTTGTTGATTCGATCACCACCCATCATTAAATCCACCACATTTCACCCGTCTGAGGGTCCTCCCCGGGTACACCCATCATTTATCCACCCCATCCCACAGTTCATGTTTCCTGAAGCTCTCTTGCTATGGGGAGGGGCGTTGCCCCCCATAAAGAACTCTACCAAAAGATTACAATTCTACAAGAAGGAAGAATCACTTGAAATAAGGACAAAAGGACAAGAGGAAATTCAACCCAGGGGGTCATCCCCCGAGGGAAAAATGCAGCCCAACGGAACCACTCGGATCCCGCTGTGCACCATCAGTAGAAGCAGCAGGCCCAGCTGAGAGGTGTTCGAAGTAGTCTTCTGAAAACTGAAGATCGCTATGCTCCCTCTTCTCGAGGTCCCCATAGGATATGTGGCGATCTGCGAGAAAGAAAAAGATGTGAAGGGTATAACGAAACAAGAGCAGTGGAAACACTACGCGAAATAGGTCTCCAACCAGCAATCTCGCCACAAATACAGACTAACAGGAGCGTCGTATGCAGGAGATTAGATCTTTGGAGTGGGCAACACTCCAAGGAGCAAATAAAGGAAGAAATCGCGAGAAACCAACCATATGCCAAGGTTTCAGAAATTATAAAATTCTAGAACAAAAAAGAAAATACAGAGTACGCACACGTATTCAAGGTAATATGTGCGGACACATCGATTGTACGAAAGGCAAATTAAAATGGACTCCTATTATTCCATGCCAAAATCAGCGGAGAGCAGATAGAAAGGGAAGAATTTACTCCCATACAATTTTGCTTTTGCTGTTACAAGATATAGAGCCACGTGACTAAAGATTGCCCCGAACCACAGGAGATCTGCTCAAGGTGCAGTGAGGCGGGGCACCACTGGAAGAATTGTAGCAGTCCGAGGAAGAAGTGTGCCAACTGCGGTCATGGACACCGCTCCAGGGTTATGTCCTACCCTCTCAAAAAGAAACTGATTAAGAAAAAAAGTCCAACAAAAGAGAGAAGAGCAGACCAGAAAAAAAAATACGACATACGCTCAAGCAGCGAAGGCAGTCCTCACCCAGGCGGAGGCTAAGGAAACATACTTAAGGCTAGAAAATGAAAATTCTACCAAAATCCTGACATGCATCCTGTATGCACATGTCAGAAACCTTACAATCCTGAGGAACCTTTGCAAATGAGCTCAACCAGATGCTCGTTAAAAACGGGATGAGCGAGATGTGGTTCCCTGATAATCCACCATCAGGCGACGTACTCCAATTGCAAATGGTCCCCCAAGTAATGAATGGTAAAAGCCAGGAGACAGAAAAGAAAGAACAATAAGGAAGTCAGGCGGCCAGATCCAAGAATCGAGACCAAAAAAAGAAAGAGGTGGCCGCTACGGCAGCCCAGAAAATTACACAATGTGTAGAAAGAGAAACTGAGTCCTCCGATACCACGGACATCTCGGAATCAGAGGGTTCCGTATGTGAGGTAAAGCCCCAAAAAAGAAAAAGAAAAAATAGTAAGAAAATCGATGCTGACAGAGTAAACCTCAACATATACGCCACGGAGCAGTTCCCCCTCCCGAAGGACTCGGACACGAATAAAATCTGTGTGGGGATAAAAAAGAAGTTCTAAAAATGGAACTTCGGTGCTCAATGCGACGAGGAAATGGTAGAAGAGGCACTGTTTAACCAAAACATCGCCTTCCACCGAGAAACATTTGTGGAACTGTCCCCAGCAGAGTGCAAAAAGAAAAGGAACGGGAAACACAAGTCGACAACCCATAAACCCTAAGACGTGAATGAATGAGAGGGGAAAGCCACGGCATATGGAAACATTTTCCGTGTGCTCGATCCCGACATCATACTATTCACGGAGCATGGTATCGATACGACCAAGAGGCAGTTAAAGATACCAAGCTAGAGAGTGGTGTCGAAAAACCATTCTCAGGAGATGTACGACGGTGCTGCCGTTGCCGTCAGAAGGAATCTCTCGTTCGAACACCTTTCGTTATGGACGAGTCCTTCGTGGCGGTAGAGCTGCACACTCTAGTGGGCAAGCTCATAATCGTGGAGCATACCAACCACGTCGACGAAGATACCTACCTCTCACAAGTTTCTAGACCCTGTTTGGCCAGGGCAGAATGGTATTCTTTGGGGGCAGCCTCAATGCCAGATTCCGAACCGCTGGCTATGGTAACACGAATGAAAGAGGCCATCACTTGGAATTGATTATGCGAAGGAAAAACATCCAGCGGTTAGGTCCGGATTTTCCGACTTATATCACCGTTCGGGCAGCAACAAAGCCTGACATAATCATGACAAGCGATGGCTTCCCCTGTAATTACCGTAGTGAGCCAGGCCTAACAGTCCCCAGCGACCACATAGCGATCTTGACGACCATTTCCCTCACGCCAATCCAGCTTCCAATCCATCTTCGCAAAAGCTACGCTTCGGCCAACTGGGAAAGCTACAAGGAAATTCTTGATAGATTTGAACCAACGGACCTAAACGGAGCAAGGCTAAAGAAGATCGACGAGGGGCTGGAGAAGATAACTGCTCACATCATCGAGGCAGATCGCAAGAGTGTACCGATGAAAAGGTTCAAACTCTCCCACAACCCAGATGGACCGAGGAAATGAGAGAGATCGCTACGGTGTACAGGGAGGTGTATGAAGAAATCAGGAGAGAAGGTACAAATTAGAAAAGAAGCTCGCTACTACGACGCCTGAGTGAAGATCTAAAGCAGGCTATTAACCAGCAACAGGCTGAGATTTTGGACAGCCTGATTGAGAAAGTAGACAGCGAGGTGAGACCCGATGTGTTCTGGAAACTTGTGAACAAGTTAAAAGGTCTCCCAAGTAGAGAAAAGACCCGCATTAAGAAAGGCGATGAGCACTTGGAATACCCGGAGGTTCTGGAAGAGAGATTCCGCACATTTAGAAAGATGTCTTCACGATAGCAACAGAAGACAATGCGGAATTCGCCTAGAAATTCGAGGGCCAACTGATTGGAGATCTAAATCAGATTTTGCATCGCACGCTCCCACATGCCTATGTCGATGAAGGAAAGGTTTTGGCAGACCATGGTCGACCAACTACACCTTAAGAGGTCATGGCAGTCATAAAAACGTTTAAACAAAAGGCACCAGGCTGGACGGGCATCACCAAAAATAACTTGGTGCATGCCTCCCGGCAGATCATTCATGAAGAAATCAGGAGAGAAGGTACAAATTAGAAAAGAAGCTCGCTACTACGACGCCTGAGTGAAGATCTAAAGCAGGCTATTAACCAGCAACAGGCTGAGATTTTGGACAGCCTGATTGAGAAAGTAGACAGCGAGGTGAGACCCGATGTGTTCTGGAAACTTGTGAACAAGTTAAAAGGTCTCCCAAGTAGAGAAAAGACCCGCATTAAGAAAGGCGATGAGCACTTGGAAGACCCGGAGGTTCTGGAAGAGAGATTCCGCACATTTAGAAAGATGTCTTCACGATAGCAACAGAAGACAATGCGGAATTCGCCTAGAAATTCGAGGGCCAACTGATTGGAGATCTAAATCAGATTTTGCATCGCACGCTCCCACATGCCTATGTCGATGAAGGAAAGGTTTTGGCAGACCATGGTCGACCAACTACACCTTAAGAGGTCATGGCAGTCATAAAAACGTTTAAACAAAAGGCACCAGGCTGGACGGGCATCACCAAAAATAACTTGGTGCATGCCTCCCGGCAGATCATTCAGGGAATCACGAACATCTACAATGCTTCCTTGAATACGGGCTACTTCCCCGATGGTTTCAAGATGGCTAAAATCATCTTTATACCTAAAGGGAGGAAGCCCGATCAACTGGTGGAGTACAGGCCAATATCCCTCCAGCTGACGGAGATTGAAGCTCACAGCCCTCAGCAACACGGGTTCCGCAAGAGAAGGGGGACTAACACAGCCCTCGCCCTTTTCACCGAAAAGCTCGCCCACTGAGAGGAAATACGTAGACGTGGTGATGCGAGAAGTACAAAAGGCCTTCGATAAGGTTTGGCTAAGAGGTCTACAATACAAGATCTTAGGCTTCCAGCTAAATCCAATCCTGGAAAGGGTCCTCAATAACTACATCATGCACAGAAAAGTCCAAATTTCGATCGAGGGCTACAGAGGACCCGAGTTCGAACTTGAGGCGGGTGTTCTACCAGGTGGCTGTCTGGTTCCGCTGCTGTAACATGTGTACTCACTGGACTTACCTGATCCAGTAGGAGAGGACGTGATGTACCTGCAGTTTGCAGACGAAATCACGCAAATCATCCCCAGTTACTACAAACATCGAAATCGATAACATCAGTCGATACGAACGAAAGTGGAAAATCAAAACCAACCGCCAAAAACGTGTTGATGGCTTAGTGGAGGGCGAAGTATACGCGTATGGAAATGAAGGCATTTAAAATCAAAAGGTTACAAAATGCACATTAACAGCATAATCTCTCTAGCCAAAATATAGCTCAGAAAACTATATAGATTTAAAAGCATCAGCTCCAAAAATCTTAAGAAGCTATACACTGCTCTGGTACGCTCGACCTTAGTGTACCCAGCAGTGGTCATGCAGTCTGCGAGTTCCACCTCTCTCAGAAAAAAGCAGAGAGTGCAGAACAAAGCAGTCCTGCATATAGCTGGAGCACACAGGATGGACCATATTCAACAAACAGATCTGCACGCAAGAGCAGGTCTGAATCCAGGCAAGCCCTATTCCCGAGTGGAAAAAAACTGCTCCCGAGAAAACTAAATGAGAATAACACACCCATCTAATTATAATAAAAATTGAAGAAAAAGAGGCGAAGTGCCCCAAACTAAAACAAACCAAACAAAAATGAAATGATAATCTAAACACCGGCAAAGTAAGAATTATAAATTGTTATTTAAAAACAAAGAAGATTATATATAGCAAACAAAAAACTTCAAAGGCTTGAATGCCGCGATGGAGGAAAGATCAAAATTTATTTATTTAATTTAAAAAAAAGAAAAAAAAGAAGTAAATATATATATGTGTATATCTGTGGTAGATATATATATATATATATATATATATATATATATATATATATATATATATATATATATATATATATATATATATATATATATATATATATATATGGATATATAAAAAAAAATAACAAATGGGAGGAAGAGAAGACAAGATACAAGAAAAAACTTAAGAGATGCCCTCTACACCAGGGTAAAACTTAAGTTCTTTTTATCTTTATATACCTACCACACATTTTGTTTCTTATTACATCAATTTCAATTTCAGTACAGAAAGAGTTATCATTATTATTCACCAAGAAAAGTTGTCATTACTGTTCGCCATTTCGAGGCTTATTCCAGCTATTTACCACGGGATAAAGAATCCAGATATATATATATATATATATATATATATATATATATATATATATATATATATATATATATATATGTCGTAGAATGGACTCTCGACGATATACCATATATAACTATTCGTTGAGGGAACTTCTTTAATTATCTTTAGAGTGCGTTAATGTCTGGCGCGCCGATATTATGTATCTTCGATATGCTTAAGAAGTGGAACTGAGCTCAATGATAATAATATTGCTATCATTAATAAAATAGAGTTTTATTAATAATAACTATCAACAAACACAAAACGGAAAATATTGACATAAACAGCGAATGGAAAGGGTCGTGGGGGCTCGGGCTAATCCGGGGATTAAAGGATTTAAAAAGGTAAAACAAATATAGAGTTAAAGGGATGGGATGGTTCGCTAAACCATTTAAAGCACAGGATAGAATTGACAAAAGGGTTAAGTACTCAAAGGTGACGTTTGGCTTACGTAACTTTATACTAGTGGTGCAGTGGAAGGCGACGTGAAGGAATTTTCGGTCCGCTGGCGAGTTCCAGCCGAAGGGGGGGAATAAAATGATCCTGACGTGGCGTCTTGGGAATGAGAACCGTTTCTCGACGAACGGCTTGAAGAACAATGGCTGTTCTACGTTGTTCTCTTCCGAACTACCAGGGAGGGGGGGGGGGTGAGAACCGTCTCTTGTCTATGGGCTCAAGAACAATGGCTGTTCTAATGTTGTTCTCCTCTGAACAACAAAGGAGAAGGGTGAGAACCGTTTCTTGGCGAAGGTCTCAAAAGAACAATGGCTGTTCTAACGTTGTTCTCTTCCTGAACAACGAGGGGGAAGTCTTGAGGACTTGGCGTCACGAAAGGCTCGAACCTTTGGCACACAAGGGATATTGCCCTCCTTCTGGACAAGTGATGGTGAATCTCGAGGTCGAGGTCCCTTGGCGCACAAAGGGAGAGAGGGTCGTGGTGATGTTTCGCGACGAAAATCTGGATCTCCAATCTGATCTTAGTGGTAAAGTTTCCATCTAAATAGTCGAGACACTCCCTTGGCCATGGGGGGACAATGGAGTGGGAGCTTCGAGGGAATGCACAGCCGAGGCTGGGAACAATGCCTTATCTGCCCATAAGCCTAACTCAATCGGGCGAGGTCGGTGTATGGGGGCGAACGGGGGGACGATAACCTCCTTGTTTAAACATTGACATCCGGTGGCTGCGATAAGACGCCAAGCTTCGAAGCGAAGATGCACGTGGGAGCATCGTGGTTTTAAATAATATGTGATAGGAGTTGAAACTAACGCTGCCTCAACCCGTTCTATCACACCCCTCCATTCCGGGGGGAAGTTGTCACTTCGAAAAAAAGAGAGAAGGGACAACGATAGAGCTCCGTTGTGGGACCCTCGTTTTCTTGTACCAACCGTACCTTCCTGCACCTAACTCGTATTACCTCAATACATATGATTATTTTGATCTTTTGATTATAAGGGAAAATACCCTCTAATACAAACTTAATAAAAAAAAAGGCATGGAACAATGAAATGATATAAATATAGTACATATGGGACAAAATATTTTATACGTAATTAATGGGTACAAATATATATACATATAAAAAAAAATAGACATTGAGCGTTACAAAATTCAGACATATCCATTAACTAATTATATTACAAGAGAATCTTAATTTAAGTCGTACAAGACGGTATATACCTACATGGAGATACTAATCCTATGAATACACTTACTCTACGCTATTCGGTAACGCATTCCTACTGAGTGCGTCAGCGACCTGGTTATCGGAACCTTTTATATAATTTATTTTAAATTGATACTCTTGCAAGAGTAAACTCCAGCGCATGATGCGGCCGTTGGAGTGTCGCACATTCCTAATATAGGCTAACGGACGGTGGTCGGTTCCTATCTGAAATTCTTTACCTATCAAGTTCATCTTGAATTTGTCTATGACCCAGATAATTGATAGAGCTTCCTTTTCTATAGTAGCATATCTCTCTTCGCGTGGTAATAATTGGCGACTAGCATATGCAACTGGATGACTCGTGCCGTCATCCTCGTATTGAAGGAGTACACCTCCAATGCCCTCGTTGCTCACGTCGGTCTTAATCCCAAAGGATTTTTCCTGGTTGGGCAACTTAAAAATGGGGGCATAAATGAGCTCACTCTTGAGCTGATTAAAAGGGAAAATAGCGAAATCGTTCCAACGTAGACGATCGGGTAAATTCTTTTTTAAAAGGGAGCTGAGGGGGGCCGAAATTGCAGCGAAATTCGGAACAAATCGCTGATAGTGAGAAGCTGATCCTAGGAACGATCTTAATTGATTCTTTGTAATCGGGAGGGGTATGTCGGCAATTGCCTTAATCTTGTTCTATTGGGGACCTAACTTGCTTTGTCCTATTTTGAAACCCAAATATTTGATGGTTTCGTGGGCAAAATGGCATTTGCGGGGGCCAATGGTGAGGCCATTTTCGCGCAGTCGCTCGAAAAGAGCTAATAGGGTGGTTAAATGGTGACTCCATTTAATTAGTTCTTGTAGCTGACTCTTTTGATGTGGTGTCAGCTGCACGTCAATATCCAGGTCAGAGGGTTCCAAAGACTCGCCTGGTAGGGAAGGAGGAGAATAATCGGCATCAGGTTGGGTGCACACTATCTGTATTACATTAAGGGACTCCGCGGGGTAATCTTCTTCAAGCGCCGATGTTTCGTCCAGTTCTACGAAGGTATCTCCATGGGCGCGTTGGGGGTTCTTTTTTTCTTGGGGTCCACGGACAGTCTCCGTGTCCTTGTCTTGGGCCTTATCACCTAAGGGTGTTAGTGATTCACACTTCTTTTGTGTCGTCCTAAAGTCCTGGTTAGGGGTCTCGGAGAAATCGGACGGTATCGGGGTTCTGATGGGGACGGGCTCCTGGGCTTCTTTCTTAGCTCGGCCTCGAGGAAGGGCGGCCTGAGACACAGGGTCGGAACTTACTTGGGGGCTCTGTCCTATAAGTACGGAACAGAATTGTATGGGTGCTGAAATGACTTCAGCCAAGCCATCATAATATTGACACTGCAGGTAACATCTAACGACGGGGAATTGATTCGCCCGCCAAAGGTAGTCATGTACCACCGCAAATTTTTCGTGGTTAGGGTCCACTGGGGGAAGGAGTTCGTTGGACACGATGAAACACGTACATCCTGTGTCCCTGACGAGAGTCGATACTCGGCAGCCGTTCACGCTGCCCTCCTCAAATTTCAAAGTTCCCGATGAACTTTTATCAAAAATAAAATTTACCTGGTGGCCTGACGGAGGGGGAGAAGTTTCTGCTTGGGTCTGCACCACCGGGGGAGCCGGGGTTGCATTAATCTGGTAAACTTGGTGGGCTGGTCCGCTTTAAAGCCTAGAATTTGGGGGGCAATTCCAGCTCATGTGGTTTTCTACACCACAGGTGAAGCATATGATTGGTCGCTTCGGGAAGAGAGATGGAGGAGAAATCTTAACGGGAGGTTTGGAGTCCCGTGGTTGGTTTTGGGGAAAGAAGTTTTGGGGTTTTACGGGGCTCGGAAACTTCGTCGGCTTTCCTGTAAAGGGGCGCGAATCCTTCCTTCTTTCCTTGTAGGGGGATTGGTGAGAAGTTCGATTCTCCTTTGGGTATAAATTATGGCTTGCGGCATAGACATCCGCTTCTTCGGTACATTCTTTAAAGGTCTGGCACCGACGATCCTTGACCAACGCGTGGATCTCCGTCGGGAGAGACGCCAAAAATTGATCTCGCAACACGAAGTCTGTTAAGGACTCGTAGTTCGGATCAACCTTTGAGGATTCTAACCAAAATTTAAAATTCCTCTGAAGAATGTATCCGAATTGACGGAACGTCTGTCCGGGTTTAATACGACCTCCTCGAAATTCTTGGCGGTAGAAATCGGGAGTCATATTATGAGAGGCCAATAACTCAGCTTTTAAGGTGCTCTAGTTAATTGTACACTCAGATGGTAGAGATATAAAAATTTCGCGCAATTTACAATTTAACAGGGGAAGTAATCTGGCTACACCTTCAGCCTCCAGATCCATGTTATTGATTTCGAGGATCTTTTCGAAGTGGGCTAAAAATGCTCCGAAATCCTCTCCATCCTTGAAATTGGGGAGCGTTAGTGAGAGATTGGGGGGGGGGGCTTCGGAACGGGAACTGGCGGGCTGTATCTATGCCTCAACACGAGCTAATTCAATCTGATGGTGAAGCTCAGCTTGTCTTATCCGTTCCTCTCTTTCTTCTCGTTGAAATTCTCTTTCTCTTTCTTCTCGTTAGATTTCTCTTTCTCGTTCTTCTCGTTGGATTTCTCTTTCTCTTTCTTCTCTTTGGATTTCTCTTTTTCGTTCTTCTCGTTGTATTTCTCTTTCTTCCTCTTTTCTTTGCTCCTCTTGAACGTACTCAATTAGTTCTTTTCCGGAGAGTCCCAAAGATTCTCCTTGCGCTTTAAAGATTTCGAACTGAGTCATCTTTGCAGTTGAGGGCGCACTAGTCAACCAACTAAAATTCCTTGCAACAAGAATTATGACTTCTAGAGAAATTAGCCTACCTAAATATGGACACTGACCTATTCGTACTTGGTTTCTCGATCTAAATAACCAATGACTAAAATCACAAAAAAAAAACACAAATAAATTATTATAACAGTTCCTTGAGCTACTCCAGCTTCTTAAGTTCCAAAAAAGGGGATAGCAATCGTTAAAACAAAAGGGAACTACTATACTCTATTATTATAACGAATAACACTATGCTTTACTCGACTGAGACCGGTGTTTGCAAAGATATAGCGTTAAACCTTACACACCTGATACCAAATTTAAATAGTATATATATATATATATATATATATATATATATATATATATATATATATATATATATATATATATATATATATGTCGTTGAATGGACTCTCGACGATATACCATATATAACTATTCGTTGAGGAAACTTCTTTAATTATCTTTAGAGTGCGTTAATGTCTGGCGGGCCGATATTTTGTATCTTCGATATGCTTAAGAAGTGGAACTGAGCTCAAGGATAATAATATTGCTATCATTGATAAAATAGAGTTTTATTAATAATAACTATCAACAAACACAAAACGGAAAATATTGACATAAACAGCGAATGAAAAGGGTCGTGGGGGCTCGGGCTAATACGAGGATTAAAGGGTTTAAAAAGGTAAAACAAATATAGAGTTAAAGGGATGGGATGGTTCGCTAAACCATTTAAAGCACAGGATAGAATTGACAAAAGGGTTAAGTACTCAAAGGCGACGTTTGGCTTACGTAACTTTACACTAGTGGTGCAGTGGAAGGTGGCTTGAAGGAATTTTCGGTCCGCTGGCGAGTTCCAGCCGAAGGGGGAGAATAAAATGATCCTGACGTGGCGTCTTGGGAATGAGAACCGTTTCTCGACGAACGGCTTGAAGAACAATGGCTGTTCTACGTTGTTCTCTTCCGAACAACCGGGGGAGGGGGTGAGAACCGTCTCTTGTCTACGGGCTCAAGAACAATGGCTGTTCTAATGTTTTTCTCCTCTGAACAACAAGGAGGAAGGGTGAGAACCGTTTCTTGGCGAAGGTCTCAAAAGAACAATAGCTGTTCTAACGTTGTTCTCTTCCTGAACAACGAGGGGGAAGCCTTGAGGACTTGGCGTCACGAAAGGCTCGAACCTTTGGCACACAAGGGATATTGCCCTCCTTCTGGACAAGTGATGGTGAATCTCGAGGTCGAGGTCCCTTGGCGCACAAAGGGAGAGAGGGTCGTGGTGATGTTTCGCGACGAAAATCTGGATCTCCAATCTGATCTTAATGGTAAAGTTTCCATCTAAATAGTCGAGACACTCCCTTGGCGTGGGGGGACAATGGAGTGGGAGCTTCGAGGGAATGCACAGCCGAGGCTGGGAACAATGCCTTATCTGCCCATAAGCCTAACTCAATCTGGCGAGGTTGGCGTATGGGGGCGAACGGGGGGACGATAACCTCCTTGTTTAAACATTGACATCCAGTGGCTGCGATAAGACGCCAAGCTTCGAAGCGAAGATGCACGTGGGAGCATCGTGGTTTTAAATAATATGTGATAGGAGTTGAAACTAACGCTGCCTCAACCCGTTCTATCACAATATATATATATATATATATATATATATATATATATATATATATATATATATATATTTCTTTATCCTAAGGAAGCTTGCTTATCACCTAATCCACCCTACGAAACTACAAGACAGAATTCGTTACCTATACCCTATAACTGATGACCCCTCTTCGTCGAACGAAACGTGATTAAACCACAAAATGGATTAACAAAACGGGAAACAAGCTGCTCATTTTCTTCCCCACAAAGAAGTGGAACTCTGGAACGCGATCTCCATCAGACCTCCTGTTTTTAATTAAGCAGCAGTCTCAAGATGGTTCAAAATTGTGGAGGCACAATTTTAAATCTCAAGGATAATCCGGGAGGATACAAAATTCTACGATATCTTTGCTTGCATTACCTCCCGAGTCACTCGATCTACTTCAAGCTGCAGTCCTTTTATCGGAGGACTACTCTCTCCTTCGGAAAGAAGTGCAAAGTGTTTAAAAATATATAATACCATAATAGTGTAAAAAATGCCAGTGTAAATAAGTTTAATTATGTATATTCAGTGCCTATTTAGTTTTAAAAATGAAAAGTGTAAATAGTTAAAAATCAAGGGTCCAATTATGAGAATAATATAGTAATTTTGCGTATGTGAAAAAAAAATTAGTGTAGACATCAATATAAAGTTAATTCTGATTAATTAGGGAAAGTGGTTTGGTGCTTACACACAAAGTAACGTACATAAAAGAAGTTTAGTTCGCGACGAGAAACTGCAGCTACTTTATGCGGAACGCTTTAATCAAAGTTGTTAAATCGCTTGGCATAACATAGGTTATACAAAGAATCTCAGGACAGATGACCCCTCTGAAATCTATGTTATGCAGTCAAGAATAACAAATGAAATACGAAAGTATATAATGTTGTGGGCGCGCGCACAAAGCTGTAGGTATGCTTAGAAATATAATTAAGTTATACTGCAGCCAATGATAGAAGTAAAGGAACGGCATAAAAAACTTGTGGCGCTCACACACGCACGCAAACATAATTTTGTTCGCATTTAAGTGCTGCAGTTCCTGCATCCGAACGCTGTAAAGTACTTGCGAATTTATTTAAAACACATCTATGTTTATTCATAATATGTTAACACACTCCACGTTCTCGCGGCGAACTCTTGTGTTGCTGAAATCAAATTATAGAACCTAATATGACTCAAAAAGACCTCAAAGATGAGCATTTTGAAGTCTGAGGAAATTCTATAATTGGTTCAAAGTAAACCATAGCATGCATATATATATATATATATATATATATATATATATATATATATATATATATATATATATATATATATATGAAATTAAAAACTCACAAAGTATCACGTGAGGGTAGCAAATGAATGCATTGTCCCGAAAGAAAAAATTAAAAGGTCTTTCCAAGTATTTCGAACTTTATTAAGTTCCTTATCAAGGATAACTGCAAGAAATAATATTATATTAGAGGTATGAAAGACCGCCTCAAAAACAAGAAATCACCAATGAGGAAGAAGGAAGGGGGAAGGTAAAGAAACACATTAAGAATTACAAGAAGCAGGTTGTAAGGTCAAACTAATTGTAATGCGTAGATATTAATTATGTATTAAACACTCAGTTTTCTCGGGCCGTAGTACTGTGAGGGTCAAACCAAATACATATACATTCGTTTGGAAAATTTAAACGGTTTACCAAAAATCCTCGGGGAACGTTTATCAATTCCGCTTGACTTTACCTCCTTTGCCGAGAATACACATTCAGTATCGTGTGCTGGATCCGAGCTCTGATTGAGTGCTTAAAAATTCGGAAATTGATTTGATTTGATGAATAATAGTTAAGAAAAAATGGTGAGGAAGATAAGATGATAGATTGTGAGTGAAGAGATTACGAGTATGTAGGATTTTCCTTGGTAGTGAGGGCTACATTTTTCATTTATTTAGATTTCTTTTTCTTTTTTCCATGACCTTCTATCCTGTAACGTGTATTGTTGTGTGAACCTTATTTTGTGTTTTAACCCATTCAAGCCTTTTCTTTTATACTTATTTTGCAACATTATTTATATTTTCCTAAACTTTGAACTATTATTTAAAATTATTATATTTATTTATTTTTTACATTTACATACTTAAACTTATATATATATATATATATATATATATATATATATATATATATATATATATATATATATATATATATATATATATATATATATACACACACACACACACACACATATATATATATATATATATATATATATATATAATTTTATATATTTATCTCCTTAATACAAGCCTATTTTAGGAGAGATAAAATTTTGAAAAGTAATAATATATGTAGTTAACAAGTAATCTAATTCTTCTATACTATTCTTTTTTTTCTTAATCCCTAGTTATATTGAAATATATACATTTATATTGCTTTCAATCAAGCAAATTCATTCATGTTTGTGATCGTATTTGTTAATATATAGTGTGTGTAGTTGTTTGTTCAGTGTGGTCTCTATGTGAACAACGGTGCCAACTGTTCCTCTGAGCATTGTCTCTAGCTGGGAAATGGCCTTGTTCTGGTCCCTTTATCCCTTTTGTTCGCTGGGATATTTAGACCATCAGCTAGTTCGGGTGCCGTTTTATTCAGGATCCTCTCCCATGTTTTTTTAGCCAGACTTTGGGTCACTAGATTGGTTGGTTTCAAGGCGGGTCTCCGGTGAAGTTCTCTTTCGGGTATTTGATATGACCTTCTGCGTTTGTTTATATAGAGAGTCGCCTTGTTCTGGACTCTTTGTAAGCGCTTCAAGCGAGACTTACCTAGGGTTTGAGTCACCACCGCGGGGTATATGAGAGTTGGCGAATATGCATAAGATATATTTTTCTGATGTTGTTAGAGCTCATATTTCTAAATGTGTGAAGTTTGCTGAGTTCTAACTTTGCCAGATTTTCCCACTTTATGAAGTGATGGCTATACCCGGTATAGGTGATGTTGAGCCCTAGATCACTCCCTTCTTGGTGAGAGGATAATATTAGTTCCCCTTTTTACATCCGATGTTTTTATACGGCCGAGGGCGAGAATCTTGAATTTTCGTCTATTCGTGCGGATCTTCCACTTTCTTTCATACACATTTACGTTGCGAATTTCATTTGCAGTCAAGAGAACCTGAGCTCTGGGATTCCTGAATGTATCAGGGATCAGCTGGGTTATATCATCCGCAAACTGGAGATATAATGAGTCCTTTACCGGAGTTGGTAAATTCATTGTGTAGATTAGATAAAGGAGAGGGCTCAGACAACTTCCCTGTGTGACTCTGGCCGCGAGGAGGAACTATGGTCCTTGTTGACCCTCTATCATGATTCGGGCGCGCTGTTCCATGACGAAGTCGCGGATGATTCATTCCAGGAGCGAGTCTAGCTGAAGGTTCAGGATCTTATGTTGAAGGCCCCTCAGCCAGAGCTTATCGATGGCCTTTTGCATGCCCCTTAGTACGATGTAAATGTACTTTCCATCCGCTCGGCACTTTGGCATTTTCTCGGTTGGGAGCGCGAGTGCGGTGTACGTTCCACGCATCTTCCGGAACCCGTGTTTTTATGGATTGTGGGCCCCCTTCTCGTCAAGTTGATTCACAAGCATGTTGGCTAGGATCTTTTCCAGAATCTTGCCGATGATTTCCAATCCAAGAGGGAGATGGGTCTGTAGTCCATCGGCTGTTCTAGCAACTTTTTCTCCTTTGGAATAAAGATGAGTTTTGCCACCTTGTATCCATCGGGGAATTAACCAGTGTTCAGTGCCGCATTCATTACGTTGGTAATCCCTGAAGCAGGCGTGAAGGAGCATTTACCAGATGGTTTTTGGTAATCCCTGTCCAGCCAGGAGCTCTCTGCTTGAATGATTTAAGCGTGCTCAGGAACTCCTGAGTAGAGATCAGGCGGCCGTGGCCCTCCATTCTTCTTTCCTTGAAAACGTGCGGTAGATTATAGTATTGAGTTCGTCAATCACCTGGTGTTCGAATTCCAGGTCGAAATCCTCGTTCTTTTCTGGCGTGATGAAGAATATTTGTCGCCAGTACCTCCTGAACCTTCTTTCAAGTCTCTCTGGATCTTCTTTGATTTCCCCATGTTCTCCAAGCCTCATTCTATATACTTCCAGAATTTATGGGGGTTCTGCTCTGTGTCGAGCCTCTCGATATTTCCGTCCCATATGGCACGTTGTTGTTCATTGATCCGCTCTTTGATTTCCTCTCTGAGTTGTTGGAGTCTTCTGGTGCGATATCAGTTTGGGTCAAGTGCCTGACTTCCTCATAGATATCTCTGTGTTTTGAGACAATATCTCGCATCTCCTTGGTTCAACTGGGTTGCGAAGAGCTTTTATGCGTGAGTGTATGGAATACGTTTCTCGTCCGCTTCCATGATCTGGTGTGTTATGCAGTTTCTTTCTCCATCAACATCTTCCAGGATAGCTTCGCTTAATTTGGCTGGTTCAAAGCTGTTAAGCATTTGCCTGTACCGCTCCCAGTTTGCTTTTGCAAAGCATTTCCTGGTTGGGATAGGGAGCAGGATAGGTGCAAGGGAGATGGTGGACATGATAGGGATATGGTCGCTTGGAACACTAAAATTTGGAATTCTGGTGTACTCAATAGTGGAAGATTTAGATAGTGGTAGAAGATAGATGGTGAAAGTAAAGTATGGTTGCCATTGTTTGAGGGGCATCGCAGGCATTTTTTTCTTCTCTAACTATTTAATTTTCCCTCTTTGTTTTGGTAAAGTTGACTTGTGTTTGTCTCTGTGTCCGTTCTTCTTTGTGTTCTTCTCTGTATTTGTCTCTTCGTCTTGTTTACTTAGTTTTCTTGCAATGTTGAGCTTTCGAGCCGTTATATGTGCTCAAATTTAGTGTTATACCTCGTGTTTTGATCTGTTGTATTTGCTTGTTCGTCATTTATTGGGAGTTTAATTTCTGTCGTAGTTTTATGTGTCGTACTCTGTGTTGTTTATGTCTATGTGTAGATTAATATTATGTTTTCCTCGGAACAGAGCCTAGTGTTTGGGAAATGCCTGTCTTGAGCGACCTTCTCACACAATCTGACAGGGATGTTTATTTTGTGACCAGTTCTTCTTAGTTCTGGGATGATATTATTGGCCATTGTAGACCAGACCTTCTTGGCCAGTTTTTGAGTTGCAACATTAATGGGCTCCAGACGCTGTCTGCAGTGTAAGTCCCTCTCCCGAAGATACTGTCTTCGCCTGTTTTTTTTTATGCAGAGGGATGTAGAGTTCTGCACTCGCTGGAGCCTCCTCATAGTGGTCTTGCTGGCCGTTTGGGTCACTACTGCAGGGTAGATGAGCTTAGCCCGGATAAACATCAGGTATATTTTCCTGATATTCGCTGAGCTAATATTTCCCAACCTATATAGCTTAGAGATTTCTCTCTTCACCATATTCTGACTCTCCTTTTAGGGACTCGAGTATCCGTGGTCGGAGATTTTCATGGCTACTCTGCCTTCGGCGGAGTAGCCATATATCCTCCTATCTATTACAATAGGCCACGTCAACTTGCGGCACAGTGGAAGGATCTTAAATTTCTCCATATTTGTCAAGATTTTCCATCTTCTCTCATATTGATTGATGTTCGAGATCTCTGTAATACTGTTGGTCGCCTGATCCCTTGCTTTCCTATCCCTACTGGGGACGATCTGCATGACGTCATATGCGTACTGCAGATACATCGTGTCCCTGTGCATTGGAGTAGGGAGGTCGATGGTGAAGCCCCGGTAAAGCAAAGGACTCAGGCAGCTTCCCTGGGGAAAGCCCGCATTTAGCTCGAATTCTGATTCCTTGTGCTCTCCGATCATGATATGCGCCCTTCTGTCCATGATGAAGTCACAAAGGATCCTTTCCAGAACTGGGTTTAGCTGGAGACCAAGAATCTTGTATTGTAGTCCCCTCAGCCAAACCTTGTCGAAGGCCTTCTGCACGTCCCTCATCACGATATCTATGTATTGACCCTTCGCTCGGCAGTGTGAGATCTTTTCTGTTAGGAGCGCCAGGGCTGTTTCCGTGCCCCCTTTTTTGTCAGAACCCTTGCTGCTGTGGGTTATGCGCTCCCAACTCGTCGAGTTGGTTTTGTAGCCTGTCGGCTATAATCTTCTCGAAGGTCTTGCCGGGTATTTCTAGGAGAGAGATTCGGCGATAGTTAGCCACTTGGTTTAGGGGCTTATTTCCTTTATGGATAAAGATGATTTTAGCCACCTTATACCCGTCAGGGAAGTAGACTCTATTCAGGGATGCGTTCATGGTGTTCATCATGCCCTGAATAATTTGCCGTGGGGCATTCACTAGGTTGTTCTTAGCGAACCCAGATCAACAGGGAGCCCTTTGTTTGAAGGACCTAATGGTGTTAATGGTATCTTCAATGGTGATAGGGCGCCAGTTTTTAACCATCTCTCTTTCTCTAGATACTTGCGGTTGTTGGTGTGTCCTATGTATCATCGCTCCGAGGGGATTGAGCAGTTGGTATTCGAAGTCCTGGTCGAAATCGTCGTTCTCCTCAGGTGATATTGCAAAGACCTCTTTCCAATGCCTTCTGAATTTCCTTTCGAGAGAATCCGGATCCTCTATGATGATATCGCCTTCCTTTATTTTTATTTCAGGCCGGGAGGCAATTCCCTAAGTATTCGGATGCTATACCAAAAACTTACAAGATTTCTCTCCCTGTCTAGTTTGCCTATGATATCGTCCCAGCTTTCCTTCTGTTTCTCGAGGATTATGTTCTTTAGTTCCTCGCTTAGCTGTCTCATTCGGGCTACCCTTTTTTGGTTTGGGCCTGTCCTACTGACTTCCTCGTAGATTTCTCTGTGTTTCCTGGCAATTTCCCTCATTTCGTCCATCCACCTAAGTTGTGGGAGCATTTTGTACGAGCTTCCGGGGACGCATCTTTCGTTAGCTTGAATGAGGAGATTACTGATCTTGTCAATCTCCTCATCAATTTCCTTAAGATTTGCGTCATCCAGGTCAGCTGGCTGGTAGGTGCTGAGCATTTATCTGTACTGCTCCCAGTTAGCTTTTGCGTAACCTTTCCTAAGTGTGACGGGATTGAGCATTGGCGCAAGCGAAATGGTGGTGATAATTGGGATATGGTCACAAAAGACTACTGGGCCTGGAGCGTTGGCGATGTTGAAGGGGAATTCTGGACTTGCTAACACAATGTACGGTTTTGTCGCCGAGCATCGTGTTAGATAAGTTGGGAAGTCTGGTCCAACTCTCCGGAGCCTATTTCTTTCAAATATTAGCTCCAGGTTTCGTCCCCTTTGATCGATGCGCCTGAAGCAAGATGCACGGCAACCGGCATTTAGGTTCCCGCCTAGCAACGCTAGCCTTTTGTACCCGAAGAGGGCGAAGAAGTTGTTAATCGGTAGGTATTGTTGCCTGGGTGGCTAGAGGCTGCCGCCACAGTTAGTCTTCTAACCAGGGTCGGGTCTTGACAGCCACGAATGATTCGTCTAAGTCCGGTAGTGTTTTGAATTTTATGGGGGGGTTTTTATAGCGATGGCTGCGCCATCATATCTTTATTGTGTATGGTTCTTTTGTATTACTGTGTAATTTTGTATTTTTATAGTGTCCGTCTTTGTGTTGATGCCGTGTTCTGATATGAGAATGATGTCAGCTCCACTTTACGGAAGATGTTACCGTAAGGAATGGACTTTCCCTTCCATCCATTCACATTAAGTGTGAGTATTTTTAGAGCGTTGTTTATGTTCTCTATGTATTCTTGTTCCTGTGTTTTTGTTCTTTTGTGTTTTTTGCCGTTTCTTATCTTCTTGTATTCTGCATCACTTAGGGTGATGCAGGAGTCTTTGTACAATTTCACAGTGCCTTCTTGCATCGCTTGCTCAATATCTGATTCTCTTTCTGGTGCTGAGTAGGTCCATTTGATTGTTTTTTGCTGAATACCCTGAAATATCTCTTTGGGGAGAGCTTTTCGGGGCATGGGGTCTGTTCGTTCGTTATTATTTTGAAATCGGTCTCCTCTCCATCGTACTTGTAAGTATGTTTCGAGGTCTTCGACCTACGTCTTGAGCTTACGGCACTCTCGGTCGCCCTGTTTTCGACCTCCTCAGCATCAGATTCCGAGGACGATTAGCCCGCTAGGTTGCCCTCTGCTTCCTTTATTCTTCTCGCCATTTTACTCTCCTTCTTCTCACGGCCCTTTTGAGCCTCCAATCTTGGGTCTGTCCTGTTTGTGTTTGTTTCCCAGTCGTGGGCTTCACTTCTTTTGCAGCCTCTGACTGTCTTTCCTCTTGGGGAAATGGAGTAGCCACTGCCCCCTAGTGCGCCCTTTGACAAAAGTCGTAGCTGCAGCACGTCTCCCGATGGTGGATCGTCCGGAAACCACGCCTCAGACATGCCGTTCTGTTTCAGCATGAGATTTAGTGACTTCGTGAACGTTCCTGGGTTTGTAAGATTATTTACGTGAGCAAATAATACGCACGTAAGTATCTTTGTCAAATTCGGAAAATGAATTTCAGCCGTGTTTATGCGCAAACAGTTTGAGCTTTATTAACTATTTAAATCTATCTTGGCGCTGATTGGACAATTATTGCAGTGCTTATGTCTATAAGCTGATTGGTCAATTTATTAACGCTAAGGTCTGTTATTTTAAAAATAAACATAAGTATGACCATTAAATGTATCTCATTTGAATAATAATATGTTTTTCTCGCTCCATGTTCTCTGGTTGAATTATCATGTTAAACATGAGCAGTCCTCGTTGGGAGGTCTTTGTTGCCATCTGTTTGTTTCACACACAATTTAAAATACATGTGTGTGGTGGCTAAATTTAATTATTTCATTTATTTTTATGCTTTCTTGATTTTCTCTATTTCACCTTTCATTTCTTCTTTGCCATAATAATCCACCCAGACGTCGACTTTCCTGCAGATGATACTTCTCGCTGATTAGTTAATTTTGTTAACGCTTATGTGTGAAAGAAAAAAATTAACGTAAACTCTTCTTTAAAATCTGATTGAAGCTGATTGGTCAAATTTGTTCTGGAGAATCAGCTAATGCTTAACGCTAATTGGCCACATTTTGTATTGCTTATGGCCCATGAATAAACTATATATAGAGTAGCATTTTGTAGAAAAAAACTTTAAAGGATTCTTTGTGACTTCATCATGGACAGAAGGGCGCGTATCATGATCGAAGAGCACAAAGGACCAGAATTCGAGCTCAAAGCCGGCATTTCCCAGGGGGTCTTCACCATCGACCTCCCTACTCCAATAGACAGGGACACGAAGTATCTTCAGTACGCAGATGACGTTACGCAGATCTTCCTCAGTAGGGTTAGGAAAGCAAGGGATCAGGAGAGCAACACTATTGCGGAGATCTCGAACATCAACCAATATGAGAGAAGATGTAATCCGGACAAACAGATAGAAATTTAAGATCCTTCCGCTGTGCTGCAAGTTGACGTGGCCTATTGTAATAGATGGGGGGAAATATGGCTACTCCGCCGAAGGCACTATCCTGGGCCTAAAAATCTCCGACCACGGATACTCGAGTCCCTACAAGGAGAGGCAGAATATGGCGAAGAGAGAAATCTCTAAGCTATATAGGTCCAGAAATCTTAGCTCGGCGAATATCAGGAAAATATACCTGATGTTTATCCGGGCTATGCTCATATACCTTGCAGTAGTGACTCAAACGGCCAGCAAGACCGCTATGAGGAGGCTCAAGCGAGTGCAGAACTCTACATCCCTCTGCATAAATAAAACCAGGCGAAGAGAGTATCTTCGGCAGAGGGACCTGCATCGCAGGCAGCGTCTGGAGCCCATTAATGTCGCAACCCAGAAACTGGCCAAAGAGGTTTGGTCTACAATGGCCAATAATATCATCTCAAAATTAAGAAGAACTGGTTGAAGAATTAACATCCCTGCCAGATTGCGCGGGAAGGTCGCTCGAAACCGGCGGTTCCCAAGCACTAGACTCTGTTCCCAGGAAAACACAATACCAATCTACACATAAAGATAAACAACACAGAGTAAGACATAATAAACTACGAGACAAAAATTAAATTCACAATTAACGACGAACAAGCAAATACAACAGATAAAAACACGAGGTATAACACTAAATTTTAATACAAATGAAGGCTCGAAAGCTCAACATTGCGCAAAAACTAAGTAAACAAGACGAGGAGACAAATACAGAGAAGAACACAAAGAAGAACGCACACAGAGACAAACACTAGTCAACATTAATAAAACAAAAAGGAAAAATAAGTAGTTAGGGAATAAAAATGCCTGCGATGCCCCTGAAACAAGGTCAATCCTACCTTTCTTTCACCATATATCTTCTACCACTATCTAAATCTTCCACCTTGAGTACACCAGAAAAAACTTCAAATTTCACCCACTTTTATCTACCACTCTTCCATCATCTTCTAATTTGAGTATACCATCGATAAAAACGAGCTTTTAGAGTAGCAGGGTTTAGACACTCTTGGTCGTCGGAGAATCTACAACTAGATAAAGGAGGAAAAGTTTAGCGGCAAAATTTCTCCTACCGTGAACGTTTTTCACATCTAGTTGTCAAATAAACTCAATCAGCCTAACTCACCAGTGTACCTCGAACTGACAGAACACAGCCCCAAGTGTCTATCCCGGGAGAGCCCCTTTAACTGTCACACTTTTCCCCAGCTGAGTAGCGGTGGACTGATTGGAGAATCCTCCTGTTTCTGCTGCTCTCGGCGCTGGGATAAGACCCTGGTGGACTGATTGAAGATACCTCCTGTTTTTACCGGGGCTGTAGTGGTGGCAGTCTCGGGACCCCTGAGGCTGTACTACCCTGCCTCACAGATCTAATAAGGAGAGCCGGACTGATTGGAGATTCCTCGTGTTTCTGGCACTCTTCGGTCAGGGCGGACTAATTGGAAATTCCTCCTGTTTCTGTCTCGACTAGGTCAGATAAGGGCTCAGCAGGTTTATGAGAAGGCACCCCCACCATGGATGGGAGGGGGAAGTCGTTGGACTTTTGAGTCGCACTGAGACTCACCGGAAATAAAAAACCTGACAAAGCTGAGATATTTATGGCCATTTATGCAAAATTGGAATGGGAATAAAACGGCTAATAGAAGCAAAAAGAAGATATACAGTCATGGGCCACACGCAAAAAGATCTTGTGAAATTAACCACATTGGAAGACTTAAGAGAACTGGCCAAAATTGGACTAGAACCACAGCCATCTCCAGCATTGGCAGCAATGAAGGCTATTATATGCAGAAAAGTGGACCCATGGGTAGGAAAAAGATCAGTTGAGAGGAACCATCAATGAGTGGAAGTGGCAGAAGTGGTAAAGTTCCTCAACCTCTCTCACGTCTTCAAAGTGGTCTTCACGAACATGGAAATGGCAGACAAAGCCAAGGAAACAGGTTTAAAACTTTTCTTTATGATCATATCCGTAGAAAAAGTAGAGAGGGGAAGATTCTTCGAGCTACTAACCTGCTTCAATTGCTACCAGGTGGAAGAACATTCAACTGGTACCTGCTCCGAGTCTAGCAAACCAAATATCTGCTCTGAGTGCGCAAAGATAGGACATGACTGGATGCACTGCGTTACTGATACAAAGATGTGCATTAACTGTGCTTGGAATTACCGTACCCTGAACATGCAGTGCCTGGTCAGGAAAGAACAGCTAAAGAAGAAGAGGGAAGCAGCGGACAGGCCAAAACAGACATACGCCGCTGCCGCTAAAAGCCAAATCCAGCAGAACATTACAACGACTAAGCTTCAGATTGTATTACCACTGAGCGACTCTACCCATACTAAAACGTTGGCCTGCATTCTGCATGCACATGGGATGAACTTAGCATGCCCTGGTTCCTTCAATATTGAAATGAACAAGATTCTGGCAGCAAACAACCTAGAAACAATCAAATTCCAGGACAATCCCCAATCCGAAAAAGTCCTTTCGGCAACATGCCCCAAGACTAAACCAGCACAAGCAGCCGAAAGCTCGGATACAGGAAAAATCCAGGATATAACCTTAGCTACGCCCTAACAACAACAAGCAGGTGCCCAAGCACCTTTACCTAAATCACCTAGGCAGAAAAAAATACAAGAAAAACAAAGAAGAACCAAAGATTCAGGAAGATGACTCTGTCGAAAAAGAGAAAGAGCTTGAGTTAGACGGCAAATAAATCCGGCTCACCTCAGCACTTAACTCACACAACGTCCAAAAGAAAGAAATCTCTACAGAGGAAGTGTCCGCAGGAGTCAGAAAACGACAACTCAAGTGGTGCTATGACTCTCGAGTTACCGAGGAGACAATCAAATCATCTCTACTTGCCTGCAAAACAAAACTCTACAACGAGAATTTCAAGCTCTATGACTCTTCATTATACAAAAAACTAAAGTCTGGCCGTTAAACGGCCAAGAATAAGTCAGACCTACGGGATAGCATATAGAAACGAGTTAACCATCTTGCACATAACGTGCAAGGATGGGCACACCATAAACAAACTGTTCAATATCTACAGAGAACTAAATCCAGATGTCATTCTGATGTCAGTAACCTACATCAAGGACGATGACAGACAGAAGATCTTTGCATCCAACGTTCTACAAAAGAATTACACAGGAAAGAGATTTGACGAAGCGCTAATAGCAGTAAAAAATGATCTAGAATTCAGACAAGGAAACCCAATGGATGAATTGACACTGTCGATCATCATAAGGTGCTCTATGGGCGACATCGAACTGAGCTCGGGTTACCAGCTTCTTCGCCGGTCATATCTGCCCTACCATAACCTATACACCTTTTTCACAAAAGAACACCCAGTACTATTTGCTGGGGATCTTAACGCCAGAAATAGAGCAGCGGGATACTCGACTACAAACTCCAGAGGTAGATTACTCGATCTCTTAACTAGAAGGGGCGTTGAAGAGCGCATTAGACCGGACTAACCCACGTATTTCTACCCAGGGTTAGCCACCAAACCAGATGTCGTTCTCACGTACCCAAACTTCCCCTGTCACCAACTCATCACTCCAGGGCCACTAACACCAAGTGATCATTTTCCCATGCTGATCACTATACAACTGCCACTATCCCAATCCCAGTTACCTCAAGAAAAGACTTCTGGAATGCCGATTGGGAAGAATACAGGAAGGCATTCCCAGAGGATATCCCTGATCTGAAGGGCGCATCCGAAGAAGATCTGGATGAAGAGCTAACTGCTACAGAGACATAAAGAAGGCCTTCGATAAAGTTTGGATCGAAGGCCTGAATTACAAAATCTCAGGACTGAAGCTCATGTCCCATTTTGAAAAGATCCTCGGTAGCTATCTAACCAATAGGCGATCACTGATCACCTTCGAGGGGCATACATGGGAAGCCTTCAACCTCGCCACCGATGTTCCACAAGGAGGATGCCTTAGCCCCACTCTTCACCATATACACAAGAGACATCCCTAAACCAATCGACAGAAAAACACTAAATATACAATATGCGGCGATATCACCCAAGTTGTAGTTCGGAGGACGAAGTCGGCAAGGATGATGGCCAGAGCCACAGCATCAAAAGCCGAAAAGATCTCCAACTTCGAAAGACGCTGGAAAATCCAAACGAACGTGTCTAAGTTCTCTGCAACTACAATAGGGAGATATCGTACCGTCCCCTTGAATTTAGGAAACACCGATATTGAATACCCTTACCACGCGTCAATTCTCGGCTACAGACTGTCTAGTACCGGAATGAATAGACACGTGAGCACCAGAACCGGATTTGCAAAAGCTGAACTAGACCAACTCCAACGATTTAGAAATCTCATAATAGCAAACAAGAAAAAGCTATACATCAGTTTGGTTAGATCGAAACTAATGTACCCCAGTATGCCTCTTAATGAATCATCAAACAAAAACATGTCGAAGCTTCAAAAAGTGCAAAACCAAGGACTCCGTTTCATCACTGGCTCCAAGTGGTACGACTTCCGGACCTCGAGGAGCCTACACGAAGAAATATGACTTGATCCTTTGAACTTGTATCTCTACAAAAGAGGAAGAGAAATTTGGGAGAAGTTGGAAAACATTCTCCCAAATGATACACTAGGCACCCTTGAACCAGAGGAGGGAGAATATAAAAATTACCTCCCAAACACCAAAAGTGCTCAGCCAATCCCAAGATACAAGTGAATGAACTAGGAAACAAAAATTATATATATATAGATAAATATATATATTAATAATAATAATTTATATATATATATATATATATATATATATATATATATATATATATATATATATATATATATATATATATATAAGTTAAAAGAATAAGAAAGAGATCATGAAATAACATAAGAAGAAAAACCAATGGAGATGGCCCGAACACTGGGCACCTTCCTTTCCGTACTATTTTCCCTCCCTCTCTCTACCTTAGCTAATCACCCCCTCTTTTTCCCCACTTCCTCTAGAAAAGAAAGAAAGAATTCACTCACAACTTGGAAGGATCTTCGCTTTCTAAGCTCTACAAGAATTATCAGCCGATAAAGGAGGAAAAGTCGAGGGGAGGTCACCTCATAGACCGCTCCGATTTCCTGAAGGACATACCGTGGAAGGTACTCGAGAGCCAAATAGCTACTTACGAGACCTACGAGATTTTCGAGCTAATGCCCCCTGCCCCCACCCCCTGAATTAAAATTCCTTTATTTTGATGGCACGTTATAGTGGTATGACGTGCTAAACCCCTCCCTATCCCTGCCCCGCCGTGATATGGCTGTGAATGTGACTCTACATATAAAGCTCCTTTGCAACTATGCCGTTCTACTTAGAAGGGCATAATTGCAAATTTGGGAAAAGGAGGTCTGAGGCTTAGCCCACTGCGGAACCCAAAGGAAGAAGCAACCTGGATTGGGATTCAGTTACCAACGTGGGGAGGCATAACACCCTACCCTGCGGTACTGTTCAAGACCGGTGAGGGAGACTGTACCGTCTCTGTGAGATGTCGGGTGTAACTGTTAAATACTCAAAAACCAATAGAGGGGGCAGCACCCCGACTGGAGTCAGTTGATTCTGGCCTCAGTCATCATTGAGTCCGCCATGTTTTTACACCCTCTGAGGAGCCCAACCAGGTTAATACTCACTTATCATTGATCACCCCATCCAAGTCACTTCATAGGGTCTTTGTCGGCGGAGCGGGGAGCCTCCCAAAAGAAAAGAGAAATAAGTTTTAAAAAAAATGGCAAGTAACACGTCATTTCTCACACTACTACACACATCTAACACAAGACCCACAACAAACAATGAACACGCACTCTTAAACTTAGCCGCTACACATGACACCCCTATCACGAACATCATTAAGACACACACAGCCCACAAACTCGTCTTCCGCTCACAGGAGGACGCAATAAAATCCCACGAAAACGCATCTGAAACACTCGCCGCTCTAGACCAACACACAAAACTAGCCGACGGTGTAACCAAATGACACCAAATACGAATCACGAAAACCAACCCTCTATGGTTGGCCTTCTCTACAGATGACCTCCGTACACACCTCAGACAGAAGTATGGGGAGGAGGTCATCACCGTAATAAACAATGGGCAGTTATCACACTGTCTGACGAACACCATAAACCCTGCTGCTAGACCAAGGCATCAGGTCTGCGGCACCCTAACACACCCGCATAACAGAGTCACAACTCAACATTATACCCACGCAATGCCACCGGTGCTACAAAACCGGCCACACCACACGTAACTGTCAAGCAGAGCTAGTCTGCTCAAAGTGCAGAATAGTGGGCCACCACTTTACCACCTACACAGCCACTACACCCCTCTGCTCCAACTGTGGCAGCGACCATGTCGCCACCAACCCTAAATGTCCTTACCTAAGTAAGGCCCGCTCTGACGCCGTAGCGGCTATACAGCGTCCTCAACCCACCTAATCAACTACACACTCCGCCCCCGCCACCCTGCCCCTCACAAGAACATTCCCCACCGCTGCCGGCTTAACGGTGTCAGCACCGCTTCCTGTCCCACCCCAGAATCACCCAACCCCAGCAGCAACCCAAACCCACCTACATAACCCATACACCCGCCACCACCCCAGTACCTCACACCCAGAGACCCCCACTACTTCCGACACCCACCCCACTCTACACACTCACCCCTACTCCACACAACACACCTAACGAGACTACATACCCTAGACTACACCTGGCCGCCTTGCTCTCAACGTTGGCAAAAGACATGTCGAGGGGTGACCCCCGTCTATACGCAAACATACTCAACACACTATTTACCTCACACGGGCTAGAGCAGATCACCTTTCTCGAGAGGGTGTTCGCTCTAATAGACGAGCACACAAACATAATACCCGCACTCCTCCCCACTCCGGTGGGCACGCACACCTCTCCCCCCGGACCCATCCCCTACCCTTACCTCGCTCCCGTCTCTTCCCGCCCTTCTGTCCCTGCACCTCTCGCCAGTGCACCTTCCTCACCTACCCCTCTGTCCACCGCCCCCATCTCTCTCCCAACTGCTTCATCTGCTCCCTCCATAGCCCCCACTCCTTCCATCTCCTTACCTAAACCCAAGCCTACCTCCAGAACTCCCCCCTCGGCCAACTCCACTCCTCCTCCTATTACCACCAACCCCTCTTCAACCGTCCCCACTCCCCCTCTTGCAGCCAGCAATCCCACTCACACTAACACCACAACCTCCACTGCCCCGCCCCCTCATCACAGCCTCCAAACCCGCCCCCAGTCTTAAACATAAAAACTTTACCTCGAAAACTTCCCCCAACACACAACCACGCGTAAAGCTATCCATCTACCCCCTGCTGTTCCTTCTCATCCCCCTTCCACCGCTCCTTCTTCGTCCCAACCTCCTCTCTCTCCCGACACCCCCTTCTCACAATCTGCACCTCCCCCATTAGCTCTAGCCCCTCATCTCTTTAGCTCTACTCACTCCACCTCTGCTCCTAACTCCTCCCCCACAGAACACACTCTCCCCTCCACCACGGTTCCCCCCCCAACAACACCAATGACAACCTCTACAAATCACAGTTGACGACACGAGTTAAGGTACTGACTCCTCGCGCTTCCTGGGCAATAACCAAGGAGAGAGGAACAAAACCGGAAAAGTCAGCCTCCCACGCACTCCGTGCACGACAATAGGTCGCCTCAACGTGACACAGCTAAACGTATGCAGTTGGCATTGTATTTGCCATACGGTTGCCAAATGTGTCCTAAACACACAAAGACCGGACATAGTACTCTTGAACTCAACCAGCCTACATTCTCCCAACAACAGACTCCGCATCGCAGGCTACCACACATACCTATTTCCACAGGCGCGGCACCTAGGATCAGCGATCCTAGTAGAACGCTCCATACACAACTTCTTCATCCAAACACAAGACGACCTCTTTCTAGCCTGCAAAATACAGACAAGCTCTCGCCTCATTCTAGTGGCCACACGATGCAGACCACCACGCCTACAGTTAAACATAGAAGCCCCACTCCGGGCTCTATCTAACCGCAACCTCCCTATCTCCGCGGGGGACCTCAACGCCTTTCAACCGACACTCCTTTAAAACAATACGAATGACGCAGGAAGGTACCTGGCCGATGCCTTGCGGCGTTATCGCTGCGAGCACATCGGCTCTGCTTTCCACACATTCTTCAGGCCTCACGAGGCACCACGTCTCCGGACGTGATCTTCCGCAACGACCACGCTACACGCTTCTAAACGCAGATATCCCCGGATCCCCACGTAGTCTCTGACCACATACCAATATGCCTTATCATATCCACATATCCCATACTCATACCTACACCACCTCTCTTCGAATACAATAACACAAACTAGGAAGAGTTCAAGAGTCACATAACAGGTAACACACCACAAAATCTCGACCTGGAGCACACCGATCCAGACCTTTTAGACGACCATTCGTGCTCAATCATAAACACCATAACCACAGCACGCAATCTACTCACACCACAAAAAACCTTTACTTGCATAAAACATTTCACATTTTCCATACATACTCAGAGACTGATCACACAGTACAACAATCACCACTCTAGAGACCCACAACAACCTAACATTAATCACTTACGTGCCCGCATCCTACAGTGCGTGTGGCTAGACAGGAACCGGCAGTGGCGAGAGGTCATCCGCATCGCGGACGGCACCCTTTGCGCTAATTCCTCCTTCTTCTGATGGCAAGTAAAAAGGATGATGGGCACCGACCCCCCAAAACCCATCACCCTCCAAGTAAACAACCTAACACTAACAGACACTAATGGCATCCTCGACGCATTTAGGTTCCATTGGGACACAGTCCATACATACAACCCACAAAAACCACACGCGCGGGAGCACTTCCAGGAAGTCCAGGAGTGGTGTCAGCACACGCTCACGAGCTAAGGCCCGTCTCCCTGATACGAATGGAGTTGCTCGACTATACATTCCCATTGACCACTCCAATCACCGTCGAGGAAACAAAACACTACATTAAAACAACACCAAACCGTGCCCCGGTCCCTCCGGGCTACCAGCCACACTAATAAACAATCTCCACACAAACATATACCCCACACTTACACACCTATTTAACGCCTCACTAGCCTCAGGCCACTTCCCCAAAATATTTAAAGTCTCTCACAACATGCTCCTACACAAACCAAACAAAGACCCCAAACAGCCAAACAATTAAAGGCCTATTGCTCTATTTGAGCACCTAGGCTAAATACTCGAACGCATGATCAACTGACGCCGACGGGAATACCTGGAAGAGAGGGACTGGTTCTTTCCCCACCAATATGGGTTCAGGAGGGGCCGGTCCACTCAGGCGGCCGTGACCATCGTTCATGAAAGAATAAAAAAAATAATGCCAGATACATCAAAAGACATTCTCCATCAGCAAGGACGTGGAGACGGCCTTCGATAAAGTCTGGCACGAGGGACTCCGTTGGAAACTCGCCAACAATACGGAGTTACCTCTCTGTACCAGAAGGCTCCTCTCGCACTACCTCACTAAGCGGAGATACCACATAAAATACAACAACACCCTCTCACAACCCTTCACACGACGCTCAGGCGTTACCCAAGGAAGCGTACTGGCACCCACGCTATACATCGTGTACACAAACGACACCCCACGCCCACCCGAAAATTGCTGTCACACATACAGATTGTCATACGCCGATGACGAGACCATTCTTGTCAGTGGCCACGGACCAGAAGAAATCGCGTTCCACGCAGATTACGAGGATAAATGGCTGATGTCCACGAACCCTCAGAAAACACAGATGACACTTTACGGCGCAGGAGACCACTTCAAGCACAACCTACAAATCTTCTCACATAGACCAGACATAAACCATCTAAACCAAACAAGGCTCGAATATACACAACATAAAAAATTCCTCGGGGTATCTTTTGACAATATACATCAGGTTCAATATACATCAGAACATAACACAAGCAAGAGCCTCACGTACAAATACATCGCCGAGCAGGTTCTACCCTGCGGGCAAAAAACTACAGATACACCTATACACTGTCACTCGTAGCCGCGAGTGTCACGTGGCAGCAGAAGGCTCAGCGCATTCAGAACTCTGCTCTGAAGCGTACTTGCCGCTCTCCTCTGTGTACGAGAATGGCCACACTACACGACGACAACAAATTAGCACCCCTCAACACAAACGCTCACACCAGACTCACAAAACAACTCGGGAAACTCGCCAGATACCCATTATACACAACACTACATATAAGAAGGTATGCGATGGCACCGCGATACCCCGCGGCTAATGACCACCCGCAACCCATACCGTTCTTCGCATAAACTAAGGGCATCGTGAATAACGCATTTCCGACCGAGCTGACACGCCCTCCTTCCTGAACAGCATCCAACTGTCGTTCAGTCACGATCACACCGACTCCAACCTAACTGCACCACGCATGGGTGTCTAGCCACTGACCTATCAACTCCTCCTATCGCTTCATAAGGTTTTTCCGCAACCTTTCCTCTTCGACTGCCTGTTCGCCTGTGTTACAGAGTGATCCATCTCTGTCCTTTCTATACACAAAATGAAAAAAAAAATGAAAAAAAACACTGATTGTTTGGAATTCTTGGCAGAACTACCTCCTAATATTAATCTCACTACCTGGAAAAAGAGGAAAGGTTTCGGGAGAATTTTTGCCTACGCCTCTGAAAATCTGGGTTCTAACTTTACAACCAGATTTCACAAAAGTGATTATTCACTACTAATCATCTTTCCTTTTGCAGCCGCCTCACTTAAGAAGATGGCTGCTTAAGTCCCCGGCCTACCCCTCTACGTAAACTACCGTCAGATGTGAAAGGGAATTGCTATTCCTGTTCCGTCCCAACTATGCCAGGCAGTTCCATGGTCATAATTGGAGGCATTGGAGGAAGCTGGTTTTGAGGAATAGCCCATATCTGATAACAACGTCAAAAACACTTCCGGATAAGGGACGGACTGCTACCTCCGCTGCTCATCCCAGCGGGGGGCCCTTCCAGGACCATAGAGGGACACACACAGTCTCTATGGTATGTTGGGATGCGGTCGCGATTAAAATACCCTCGGGAGGGTGGCGTTGTCAATAAGTCCGCCATACAATCACATCCCTGAGAGAATCCCACCCGGATTCATCTCATCCATCGTTATCATTCATCTAAAAGGCAATTTACATTTCCATCCAGGCGGCTGGTGAGCCCGGAGAGGTGGTAGGTGGGTCTCTCTTCATCCCCAATGAAAAATAAAAATCATAAAAACGTAAAATATATACACACACACACACACATGTAAAATTGAAGATGTGAAACCAACCAAGGAAAAACAGAGCTTGGTAAAGAAGATTTGCACTTCCCAGTCAGAGGGGCTGCAAACGCACCAAAAATGGTGTGCCACCCAGCCACAAGAGTCCCTTTGAGGACAATGGGTGGACAACCTAGGACGGACCGTGGCAAAGTGTTCGAGACGGTCTTCGGTAAGCTGAGCGTGACTATCTCCAGATTATCGACACCCCAGCCGGTTACGTCGCAATCTGCGAGAAAGAGGCAGATGTGGAGACGCTGACGAAGGAAGAGGGACAGCGGGTGCTAAAGGAGATAAATCTCCAGCCCAGCACTCCCCTTCAGATCCAGGCACATTGCAGCGTGGTGTGAAAACAGTTTGACCCCTGGATCAGGTAACACAATAAGGAAGAGATCAAGGAGGAAGTTAACAAAAACCAGTCGTGGGCCAACGTGGTGGAAGTAGTGATGTTCCGTAATAAACGTAATAAACTGAACACCAGCATGTATTCAAGATAATACTCGTATTTAGCGAAACACTGATGGCCCAAAAGGCCAAAGAAAGAGGATTACTGCTCTTCAACGTGAAGATCAGTGGATACCAGATAGAGAGGGAAGAGTTTACCCCCATCCAGGTATGGTTTCGGTGCTTCAAGATGGAGCACCATACAACAAAGGATTGTAAGGAGCAAAACATCACGTGCTCTAGATGCAGTGGTGGAAAAGGTCACGGATGGCGAGAGTGCACGGCAGCAATGGAAAGGTGACCAAATTGTGGACTGAACCACGGGGTGATGGCCATGTCCTGTCCCCAAAAGAAAGAAATAATAAGGAAAAAGAAACCTAAGGAAACGAGGAAAAATACAACCTCCTACGCCCAAGCAACAAAAATGACAGAGAAGCAACTGCCGAAGACTTAGCTCAAACTAGAGAATGAGAATTCGACAAAGATCGTTCGCGAGACATGAAATCTTATGCTGAAAAAGAACGGCATGTCTGAGTTGCGGTTTCCGGACGAGCCACCATCAGGAGGCGTGTTGCAGCTACAATTCCTGTCAAAAGGTGCACCAGAGGCACCGGCGACTCCATTTTCCCAGGAGGAAAGACCATCAGAGTCTGAAAAAGAAGCGAAGGCCACGACTGGGAAAATAAATACAACTAGTAAATACCCAAGATTGGAGGCACAAAGGCGCTGTGAGAAGAAGGAGAGTAAAGTCGTGAGAAGAATAAAGGAAGCAGAGAGCACACTCGCAGGCCAATCGTTTTCGGAATTTGATGCTGAGGAGGTCGAAAACAGGGCAACCAAGAGCCCCGTAAGCTCAAGAAGTAGGTCGAAGACCTCAAAACATACTTACAAGTACGATGGAGAGGAGATCGATCTCAGAATAATAACGAACGAGCAGATCTTATACCCCGAGAAGCTCTCCCCCAAGGAGATATTTCAGGGTATCCAGCAAAATCAATCAAATGGACCTACTCAGCACCAGAAAGAGAATCAGATATTGAGCAAGCGATGCAAGAAGGCACTGTAAAATTTTACAAAGACTCATGCATCACCCTAAGTGATGCAGAATACAAGAAGATAAGAAACAGCAAAAACCACAAAAGAACAAAAACACAGGAACAAATAAACATGGAGAACATAAACAACGCTCTAAAAATACTCACACTTAATGTGAATGGATGGAAGGGAAAGTCCATTCCTTACGGTAACATCTTCCGTAAAGTGGAGCTGACATCATTCTCATATCAGAACACGGCATCAACACAAAGACGGACACTATAAAAATACAAAATTACACAGTAATACAAAAGAACCATACACAATAAAGATATGATGGCGCAGCCATCGCTATAAAAACCCCCCCATAAAATTCAAAACACTACCGGACTTAGACGAATCATTCGTGGCTGTCAAGACCCGACCCTGGTTAGAAGACTAACTGTGGCGGCAGCCTCTAGCCACCCAGGCAACAATACCTACCGATTAACAACTTCTTCGCCCTCTTCGGGTACAAAAGGCTAGCGTTGCTAGGCGGGAACCTAAATGCCGGTTGCCGTGCATCTTGCTTCAGGCGCATCGATCAAAGGGGACGAAACCTGGAGCTAATATTTGAAAGAAATAGGCTCCGGAGAGTTGGACCAGACTTCCCAACTTATCTAACACGATGCTCGGCGAAAAAACCGTACATTGTGGTAGCAAGTCCAGAATTCCCCTTCAACATTGCCAACAAACCAGGCCCAGTGGTCCCGAGTGACCATATCCCAATTATCACCACCATTTCGCTTGCGCCAATGCTCAAGCCCGTCACACTTAGGAAAAGCTACGCGAAAGCTAACTGGGAGCAGAACAGAGAAATGCTCAGCACCTACCAGGCAGCTGACCTAGATGACGCAAATCTTGAGGAAATTGATGAGGAGATTGACAAGATCAGTAATCTCCTCATTTAAGCTGACGAAAGATGCGTCCCCGGAAGCTCATACAAAATGCTCCCACAACTTAGGTGGATGGACGAAATGAGGGAAATTGCCAGGGAACACAGAGAAATCTACGAGGAAGTCGGTAGGACAGGCCCAAACCTGAAAAGGGTAGCCCGAATGAGACAGCTAAGCGAGGAAATAAAGAACATAATCCTCGAGAAACAGAAGGAAAGCTGGGACGATATCATAGGCAAACTAGACAGGGAGAGAAATCCTGTAAGTTTTTGAAATAGCATCCGAATACTTAGGGAATTGCCTCCCAGGCCTGAAATAAAAATAAAGGAAGGTGATATCATCATAAAGGATCCGGATTCTCTCGAAAGGAAATTCAGAAGGCATTGGAAAGAGGTCTTTGCAATATCACCTGAGGAAAACGACGATTTCGACCAGGACTTCGAATACCAACTGCTCAATCCCCTCGGAGCAATGAAACATAGGACACACCAACAAGCGAAAGTATCTAGAGAAAGAGAGATGGTTAACCACGGGCGCCTTATCACCATTGAAGATACCATTAACACCATTAGGTCCTTCAAACAAAGGGCTCCCTGTTGATCTGGGTTCGCTAAGAACAACCTAGTGAATGCCCCACGGCAAATTATTCAGGGCATGATGAACACCATGAACGCATCCCTGAATAGAGGCTACTTCCCTGAAAGGTATAAGATGGCTAAAATCATCTTTATCCAGAAAGGGAATAAGCCCCTAGACCAAGTGGCTAACTATCGCCCAATCTCTCTCCTAGAAATACCCGGCAAGATCTTCGAGAAGATTATATTCGACAGGCTACAAAATCAACTCGACGAGTTGGGAGAGCATGGTTTCCGACCAAAAAGGAGCACTGAAACTGCCCTGGTGCTCCTAACAGAAAATATCGCACACTGCCGAGCGAAGGGTCACTATGTAGACATCGTGACGAAGGACGTGCAGAAGGCCTTCGGCACGGTTTGGCTGAGATGACTACAATACAAGATCCTGGGTCTCCAGCTAGACAGAGTCCTGGAAAGGATCCTTTTTGACTTCATCATGGACAGAAGAGCGCGTATCAAGATCGAAGAGCACAAAGGACCAGAATTCGAGCTCTCAGCGGACGTTCCCTATGGGAGCTGCTTGAGTCCTTTGCTTTCCCTGGTCTTCATTATCGACCTCTCTACTCGGATACACAGGGACACGATGTATCTGCAGTACGCAGATGACGTCACTCAGATCGTCGCCAGTAGGGTTAGGAAAGCAAGAGATCATGCGAGCAACACTATTGCAAAGATCTCGAACATCAACCAATATGAGAGAAGATGGAAAATCCGGACAAATAGGGATGTCGTGGTATGACATTATATTATATCAATACCATATTATATCTATGGGGCAGGGACCAATAACATGAAGGTGAACCGACAAAAGGGACGGAAAACCACATGTTTCGATGGGCGAAAATGCGAGATAAGAGTGCAACGAGGTCAGGTAACATATGGACAATGGCAAAGCTCAGGGTTATTTAAAAAAGCATGTACAATATATAATTTTATTTACATAAAAATAATGAGAGAAATGATGGGCAAAAATTACATCAGATGAACGAAGGGGAGGAATTGTAGTTATGAATAAGTCTATGAAGTTAAAACTTAAAGTGTTACGGGAGGAGATTATTCAAATGGGGGGAATTAACGCAAATGGGTTACTGAAGGGGGAGAGGGGTTGGCTTACGGAGGATTCCGGGTGAGACGACGGGGTATGGCTTCACGGATGTCTTCTGCACGTGAGGCGAGACCGCTCGAAACTTCTCAGCGGGATGTTAAAGTGATGACGGTTCTCCCAAAAGGAAGGCGGGGGAGGGTAACGTCCGGTCCAGGGGAGGGTATTTCGGCCACTCGAGAACGAGGGGCGAACGAGGAGGGCTTCAACAGGAGTTGATGAGTGAAGTCGGAAAAATCGGTCGCTAGCGATAGTTAAATGGAATTACCTCACTGGCTGGGGCTAATTCCAATACACAAATAGTTCAGCTGTCACTTTACTTTGTTGTTACACCTGACTTGGAACTAGGAGGAATCTTCTTTGGTCTGGGCGAGACTTCTCAACTCTGTCCTTGTCTCATGAAAAGGAGCAATATATATGTCTGAGGCTGTCCCTGCTAGGGGGAGTTTAGTGGGAAACAGCTCTACTCTCGAATGGCCTTGAATCTTCTTCCCGAGGCTATTCTAGCTCGTGTAAAGGTGAATCGAGGTGGACGCAGTTCGAGGTTAACGCTTGTGGAAGGAGGGGGAGATGAGTCTTACATATTTAAGCCTAACAGAACCTTCGACAGCCCAAGGAAGTTCCGTGCTGAACAAGAAATTCCACGTGGAATTCCCTCACAAGGGAGAAATTTAAGATCCTTCCACTGTGCCACAAATTGACGTGGCCCATTGTAGCAGATGGGAGGAGATATGGCTACTCCACCGAAGGCACCATCTTGGGCATAAAAATCTCCGACCACGGATACTCGAGTCACTACAAGGAGAAGCAGAATATGGCGAAGAGAGAAATCTCTAAGCTATATATGTTCAGAAATCTTAGCTCGGCGAATATCAGGAAAATATACCTGATGTTTATTCTAGCTAAGCTCATCTACCTTGCAGTAGTGACTCAAACGGCCAGCAAGATCGCTATGAGGAGTCTCCAGTGAGTGTATAACTCTGCATCCCTTTGTATAAATAAAACCAGACGAAGATAGTATCTTCGGCAAAGGGACCTGCATCGCAGATAGCGTCTGGAGCCCATTAATGTCGTAACTCAGAACCTGTCCAAAAAGGTCTGGTCTACAATGGCCAATAATATCATCCCAGAACTAAGAAGAACTGTTGGCAATATAATCATCCCTGCCAGATTGCGCGGGGAGGTCGCTTGAAACCGGCTTTTCCCAAGCATTAGACTCTGTTCCGAGGAAAACACAATACCAATCTACACATAAAGATAAACAACACAGAGTACGACACAAAATACTACGAGACAGAAATTAAATTCACAATTAATGAAGACCAAACAAATACAACAGAACAAAACACTAGGTAATACACTAACTTTTGATCACAAATATAGGCTCGAAAGCTTATCATTACACGAAAACTAAGTAAAAAAAGACGAGGAGACAAATACAGAGAAGAACTCCAATTAGAGCGCACACGAAGACAAACACAAGTCAACATTAATAAAACACAAAGGAAAAATAAGTAGTTAGAGTATAAAAATGCCTGCGATACCCCTCAAACTAAGGCAACCCTACCTTTCTTTCACCATCTATCTTCTACCACTATCTAAATCTTCGACTATTGAGTACACCAGGAAAACTCTATCCGTCGCTGTGATCTACTATGAATTGGACTTGGCCTGTTCGCTCGCTGCTCATCTTACCTCTTGGAAACAGGAGGCAACAAAAACGGAAGTCAGTAGGAACGCTCTCTTTGAGGTGCACCGACCGGCCTAGGGCAGTTGCTGTCGTCCACCTCCACCTTCATCACCATCTGCCCCCTCCCTTACCAGTGAAATTTGAATACTATTTGAGCCTTCCCTAAAAATGCTGTCTTAAATATCCCCCTCCCCCTCCCTTCGCCGATGGGTGCGCACTGTGGAAAGGACGCATCACACAATATCGATGCAAATATGCCTTTCACTTAGGAGGATATAATTGCAGGCCTCAGGGAAAGAAGGTTTGCGGTCTAGCCCACTTCGGAACCCGAGGTCAAGAGGAAATCTGGTTATGGGCAAGAGTTACAAGCTGCAGGGGGTTCATACCATGCCCTGAGGGATCCGGTAATGACCTTAGAGGGAGTAACACCCGTCTCTATGTAAGTTGGACGTAACTCTCAATAACCAAAACAGTCCGAGGGGGCAGCACCCTTAGGTTAGGTTCGCTGATTCGATCCCTTCCAATTAAGTTCGCCATGCTTTTGCACCCTCTGAGGAGCCCACCCAAGTCCATACTCATCATTCATCCTTCACCTCAGTCTCACTTCATGAGGCCTGTCCAGCGTTGGGGTGAGGCCTTTACTCTGCACGAAAGCCACAAGTCATCACTCTCTATACACACATACTCACACAAACATGGGTGGCAAGACCACCCTACGCTTACGCCACAAAACACATAACATACTTACGATAACACATGCCGAACTAATCTGTGTCTCATGTACACTGGACACACCCATTTCTAACATCACTAACACGCACACTGTGCTGACGCTGAATTTCAGGTCAAAGAATGACGCCCAGTACTTTCATTCACATGCTCGAAACACCTTATGTAACGAGGACCACTACACGATGCTACCCAACACCAAACAAAAATATAAAATACGCGTACGACGCACCAAACCCCTGTGGCTGGCTTTCAGAAAAGAGAAGCTATTCTCCGCCCTCGAGGAAAAGTACGGTGAAGACATGGTCCTGGACCTCTACTACAATAAACACAAGTCCTGAGCCTTGCTCACATTATACACTGAGGAACAAGTAAAACACTATTAGACTAAGGTATTAAGATCCTTGGCACACATACACATACACACCAATTGGAGACACAATACAACATACGTCCTTACTAGTGCCTACGTTGCTACATGGCAGGACATCAAACGAGTTCCTGTAAATCAGAGCCCGTTTGTTCAAAATGCGGTGTAAAATGTCACTTTTACACCGCTTGCACACATAACACACTCTGCTGTGTAAATTATGGTGGCCGACACGTCGCTGTGATTTTGAGGTCCCGTACCTTAAGCAGAAGCGCGCTGACGAAATCACGGAGCTGAGGAGGCTTCAACACAAATCCACAAAAAACACTCATACCACATCTAGCTCTAAATACATCGCCCTACCACCACCACCACTCACAAAAACATTCGCCACTGCTGTCATCGTGCACGAGGCCGCTTACCTCATCTCACCCACTCACACACAAACTAACACACCCAAGCACCACAAAAACTTTAAAACGAAACTGACAATCATGCTTTCCACGATGGCAAAATACATATCTTAGGGTAACCCCTGCAAACAGACTAGGGCAAATTGTCTTTCCGTAGGCACTCTTTGCCCTACTAGGCGAAGAAAAAAACGTACGACCACCTCCCCTACCGACACCCATCACACGCAACCACCAAGAACGAAAACACAATAACTCATGACCACCTCTCTCACCTACCCTTACACCACAGCGGGAGACCCTCCCAAGGCCATAGAGGGACATGTAAACGTCTCTATGATATGTTGGGATGCGGTCGCGATTAAAACATCCTCGGGAGGAGGGCATTGTCGATAACTCCGCCATAAAATCACACCATCGAGAGTACCCCCCCTCCCCGCCCGGATTCATCTCATCCATCTGTCATTAATCCTAAAAGGCAATTCACCTTTCCATCGAGGCAGCAAGTAAGCGAGGACGGGGGGTAACTTCATCCCCAAGGTAAATAAACAAAACCCTAAAGGGAACGAAAAATTAAACACTCACCAGCTATTGAGTCCATATAACTACCCCAAGGTGAAACCAATTCTCAGCAAAAAGCAGTGGTAGGCAGTCCGTCAGTACCGATGACGGAAGGTCCGTCAGTCCGTCACTGACGGAATTCCGTTTCACTCGCAGACTGACAACTGACAAAAACTTAGAAACACTGACGGAATAAGCGCCAACGGAAGTGATTTTCGGCCGTCACCCGAACCGTCACTAATCCGAAAAGCAAAGACGACCTTCGGCAAATAATTTTTCCGTCAGTCGTCAGCGAAACGGGAGTCCGTCAGTGACGGACTGACGGACTTTCCGCCATTGGTACTGACGGACTACCCATCACTGGCCGCCAAAAAGAAAGAATTACACCCCTCGCCAGTGGGGCTACAAGCCAAAAAAATGGCGTGTTATCCCGCCACAAGAGTCCCCTTGAGGACCATAGGTGGGTAACAAAAGCCGGATCGAGGTAAAGTCTTCGATACGGTCTTTGGAAAGTTAAAGTGGCTATCCTTAGACTAATCGAGAAACCAGCCTGATACGTCGCCATCTGTGAAAAAGAAATAGACGTTGAAACCATGACAAAAGAAATGGGGCAAAGTGTGCTAAAGGAGATAATTCTTCAGCCCAGCACCCCACCTCAGATCCAGGCACATCGAAGCGTGATCTGCAGACAGCTAGACCACTGGATAGGACAACACTGAATAGAAAGAAAAAATATCAGAAGAGATATGAAGGCCAAGGAAAAAGGGCTGCTACTCTTCGATGCGAAAATCGGAGGCGAGCAGATTGAGAGGGAGGAATTTACTCACATTCAAGTATGTTTCCTCTGCTTCAAAATAAAACACCACCCGACTAAAGAGTGCAAAGAACAAGATATGATATGTTCAAAGTGCAGCGGGAAAGGCCATAAATGGAGAGATTGTGACGGACAAACAGAGAAGTGCCCAAACTGCGGTCTGAACCACGGGGTTATGGCTATGTCTTGCACAAGAAAGACAGAAATCATAAAAAGAAAGAATAATGAAAAGAAAGCTGAAGAGACGAGGAGGGCAGACACTTCCTACGCTCAGGCAACAAAAGCCGCCCCAGCCAGAATCTCGGAACAACAACAGAAAACCTATCTAAAGCTGCAAAATGAGAACTCCATAAAGATTCTCACATGCATACTTTTAGAACACGTGAGGAACCTTACACAATCAGGGACATTCTCAAAAAATCTAAATCTTATGCTGAAGAAGAACAGTAGTTGGAAATGTGTTTCTCGGACGACCCCCCATCGGGAGACGTCCTGCCCAAGGATGCCCTAGATGCACCGGCTACCCCATTTACAACGGAGGCAAATACTTCAACTGTTGAGACAGTACCGGAGGCCACGCCAGAACCTAAAATGTCACACAGGAAGGACCCAAAGGTGTATGCACAAAGGCTCTGAGAACAGAAGGAGACAAATAGCGGCAAGGAGAATTAAACAAGCAGAAGGCGATCTCGTGTGCTCAACATACTAAGAATCTGATGCTGAGGAAGTCAAACTCAAGGCTCCTGAGAGCCCTGTAAGATCAAGGAGTGGAGCTAAGACCACAAAGAATACTTACAAATACGACGGAGAGCAAATCGGCCTTAAGGTCTATACAACGGAACGGGTACCATTCCCAGAAAGCCCCTCCTCTACGGAGATTTACCGGGAAATCCGAGAAAATAAATACAAATGGACCTACTCAGCATCGGTACAAAAATAAGTCATTAAGCAAAGTCTCCATGAAGAAAGAGTAAAACTCTGCAATGACTCATCTTCATCCCAAAAGGAAACAAGCCCACAGTCAAGGGGCTAATTACCAGCCAATTGCTCTCCTCAAAATACCCAAGAAGATCTTTGAGAAGATTATAGCCGATACATTAAAAGCTCAACAAAATTAGACAATATTTCTGTTATGAACTAACGAAAGAAATAGAACCAACACGAATACGAGCCTATAAAGGCTCAAAAGCTCAAAAGTTTACACAGAATAAATTAACAAATCTAAGAAGACAAACACAAGTAAGAAGAATACAAAGATTACAAAGAAAAACAAACAAAACTAAAATGACAAAAACACTAAATAAAAACAATAAAAAGGAAAAATAAAAAAAACATGAGTAATTAAATGCCTGCGATGCCCTCTAACCCAGGTCAAAATCCTCCATTCCAACTTTCAACAACTATCTCCTACGATCTCTACCTACGATGAGGTGAAGTAGTCGCCAGCGGGAAGATCCTGACTAGGGTTATGGGAAGAGTGGACGACTGTTGGCTAAAAACCCGCAGACGTGTCGTGGTTGGGATACTCCCAAGACGAGGTCCATCCCGCAATGCTCACGCGAGGAACGTCTCCATAAACCAACGCCTGGAAGATCTTTGTACGGCGGAAGGAGTCTTTTTTGTAGACCCCTACCGCACCTTTTATGGGAGAAATGACCTGTACAAAAGGGACGGAGTGCATCGTTCCTTTAAAGGGAAAGCTGCACTCGCGAACATGATTCAGGATGTTATGGAGCGGACCCAAAGATGTGTCAGACCCCGGGTACACCTGTGTTACTCCAGGAACGACCTTTTCTGAAGTCACAAAGAGGGGAGGGACCCCGTCACAGAGAAAGAAAGTGGGAAACGGAAGAGCGTAGGGAGTCCTACAGTCGAGGACTCCCTCAAAGTTCTTCTGTTTAATGCGAGGTCTATCAGAAACAAGTTTCTAGAACTTCGTAGTCTCGTAGCAACAGAAGAACCTGAGATGGTGGCCATAACGGATGCGTGGATAAAAACCTCAAGACGAGACTTTGAAGGTGAATTCACAATTCCCGGTTACCAGCTCTTCCTGAAAGATAGGCCAGACAGAGAGGGTGGCGGTGTGATGTTGTATGTCAAGGATACTGTCAACTCGACGGATTGCAACATCTTATCCGACCATGACCTACTAGGTGTTGACCTAGAGATAGGTCCTGCCAAATACAGGACCCTGGTGCTTCATAGACCTCCTGCCCAACTCGTTGAGAAGGGCAGATATCTGTACCAGCTACTAGGAGAACTTGTGGAAGACAGAGTGTATATCGTCATGGGTGATTTTAACACACAAGTTGACTGGAAAACCAGAGAACCCTGTGGCGAGAACGCACTACTCCTGGAGTTCGCCAACAACGAGTTCCTCACTCAATGGGTGAGATAGCCAACGAGAGGAGACAATATCCTCAACTTGGTTTTCACCTCTGAGGATAACATCGTTGAGGAACTCTCTATTGGCGAAGAGCTCGGTGGCAGTGATCACCAACTAATTAGATTTGTAGTCAAAGTCCCGAAGGCAGCATCTGCAAATAGTAAATCGAGGAAACTCGATTTGAAAAGAGCAGACTTTGCAGGTCTTCGTGCTGGACTGACTGACGCGAGGCTAGAAGTGTGCGATGTTGTTGAACACACGTTCAACAGTTTCAAAACCACATTCATAAGTCTTTAATCGCGTTTCATCCCTCTGAAATGTCCCCGTCGGTCTTTTGTTCAACCAAAGCGGTTTAATCGAGAAATCGGCCAACTGCTTAGGGAGAAGAGAACTACGTACCGGCAATCGAAGATCTCGGGTGACTTTGACGAATACCAGAGGCTAACCAGGAGAGTGAAGTCAAACATAAGGGCGGCTAAGCGGTCTGAGGAACTTCGAGTGGCGAGACTCTGTAAAGAGAATCCCAAGGAGTTTTTTGGATATGTAAACAGCCGTAAACCAATCAGTCGAACGATTGGCCCTTTGAGAAATGAGGAGGGGGCATTAAAGCACTTAGATGCAGAAAATGCTAACCTCCTCAACGACTACTTCTCTTCAGTGTTTACTAAAGAGTGTGGTCCCATCCCTCAGCCAATGGATTCGTACTCGGGGGAAAAGCTGGAGGATATGGACTTCACCGAAGGGGAAATAAAAAAGAAGATCAGTGACCTAATGACGAATAAGTCCCCTGGCACGGATGGGTTTCTACCTAAAGTGTTAAAAGAAGTGCGCGATCAAGTATCACGACACCTGAGCGCAATCTTCAACATGTCAATCCGGACCGTATGCGTTCCTAGAGACTGGCGTGAGGCGGAGGTGACTCCTATCTTCAAGAAAGGAGATCGTAGCCAACCATCGAACTACCGACCTATTAGTCAGACTTTGATAGTCGGTAAACTCATGGAAAGCATGATGGTGGACAAAATGACGTCGTATTTAGAGTCAAACCTGCTACTGAGGAGTTCCCAGCACGGCTTCCGAAGGCAACGGTCATGCCTAACGAACCTTGTGGAATTCTTCCACTTCGTGTTCAGTAAGCACGATCGGGACAAGGCGGTGAATGTGGTGTACTTAGACTTTCAGAAAGCCTTTGATAAGGTACCATACCGCCGCCTTCTCCGGAAAGTGCGAGCGCTGGGCATAGACGGAAAAGTAGCCGGCTGGATCGAGAACTGGCTAAGTGGCAGACGGCAACGGGTGGTGGTGAATAGACAGGCTTCTGAGTGGGTGCCCGTTACTAGCGGTTCTGTCCTGGGATCACTATTATTCATCATCTACGTCAACGACATGGACAGTGACATGGTTGCCAAGATTTCCAAATTTGCCGACGATACCAAGCTTGGTATGAACGTTGCAAATGATGGAAATACTGCCCGCCTGCAGGAAGATCTTAAATAGATTGGGAAGTGGTCGGACACGTAGCAAATGCTTTTTAACGTGAACAAATGTAAAGTGATGCATATCGGCCACATAACCCCCGGATCTCAGTATATCCTTAAGGGCACTGCTCTTGAATCGAGTGACACTGAGAAGGACTTGGGTGTAACTATCACTAGCGCCCTTAAGTTCTCGAAACAGTGCATCGAGGCAGAGAAGAAAGCCCAAAGGATGTTAGGCTACATAAAGCGCCAGTTAGGGTACCGTAACAAGGAGATAGTACTTTGTCTGTACAACTCCCTCGTTCGGCCGCACCTGGAGTATGCCGTACAACTTTGGAGTCATTCGTTTCGAAAGTATATCGCAAGGTTGGAACGGCAACAAGCCAGGGCAACCAAGCTGATTCCCTCTATCTGACATAACAGTTATGAGGATAGACTAAGGGAATTAAATCTGTTCTCGCTGGAAACCCGTAAACTGCGTGGTCAGCTCATCAAGGTTTTCAAAATACTTCGAGGGTTCGACAATGTTGACTACCGGGATATTTTCACACTGAGTGAGAACAGAACGCGCAATCACGGCTTCAAACTTGAACTGAAGCGTTACAACCGCAATCTGTGTCGAAATTTATTCACTTACAGTATCTGCGGTAAGTGGAACGCACTTCCAGCGGAAGTTGTCAACAGTGAATCTGTTGACCAGTTCAAGTCAAGACTAGACAAAGTCTTTAAAAGTAGCCGTTTAGGGACGCAAAACAATTGAGCAGCCATTTGCCTGCTCAAATGCTATTGCAAAGGTACCCTCTTTGAATACACCGTAAGGTCTTCTAGGGTACTTCCTTTTCTTGTTACTCCTTGTTACTATCCATATAATCTTTTACTATTGAGTAAACCCCCCCCCTCCAAAAAAAAGATCGACTTGTCAGTCGTACTGAGGAAAAATCAAGCCTCTCTGAAGAAGTTCACCAACGGCAAAGGAGGACAAGAAAAAGGCGAGTCGCTTGAAAACGTGATTTTTTATTCACTTTTCCCTACGTGGATCTTAGAGAGAGAGAGAGAGAGAATGAGAGAGAGAGATTAATACACAGAGCCTCTAATAGTCGGCCTAATACCCCCTGCGGCTCCCTCATCGGGGCAAGGGAGATGAACGGCCTGCCATTCATAGTCTCGTTCCATCTATGTCGTTCTCTATGATAGACATAATTGGGGGTGCCAAGGAAAGCAAGTTTGAGGATTAGCCCACTGTGGAACTCGGCGTCAGAGGCTTTCCCCAAGAAACAGGACTGCAACTTCTGGGGAGGAAAGTGGGGATCTGGTCCCGTTTCTCCACCCTGGGAGTCCAACCAGGAGCATAGAGAGAAGTAACACCCGCCTCTATATATGCCGGCTGCAGCCCTTATGCCTAAACCATCGAGGAGCGACACCCCCGGTTAGTATGGTAGATCCCGCGCTAACCAACAAAAAGTCAGCCTTTAGCTCGAGAGAGCCCCCACCCTCGGGTTCACCATTATCATTTATCTATCCCATTCGGTAGTTTGAGGTTGGCCTGCAACCAGCAATTCTCCCGCAGATATTAACCCACATGAGCGTTTTCTGCCAGAGGCTAGACCCTTGGATTGGGCAACAGTCCAAGGACCAGATCTAAGAAGAAATAATGAAGAACCAGACATAGGCTAAAGAGACAGAAATCATTAAATTCTGGAAAAAGAGAGAAAACTCCAAGTATACGCATGTTTTTAAGATCGTATTCAGCGACACTTCGATAGCATAGAAAGCAAAAGAAAAGGGACTCATGTTATTTAACGCTAAATTCCGTGGAAAGCAGATATAGAGGGAGAAATTTACTCCCATAAAATTCTGCTTCTGCTGTTACAAGATGGAGGCCCAAAGGATGAGGGAACGCAAGGGGAACCACAGGAGATATGTTCAAAATGCAGTGAACAAGGCCACCACGGGAAGGATTGTAAAAGTCCCGGCGATAAATGTGTTAACTGCGGGCGAGGACATCGTTCTATGCCTATGGCCTGCCCACTGAAGAAGGAACCCAGAAAGAAAAAGGCACAACAGTAGAAAGAAGAAACTAGTTGGTGCAACACTACGTATGCACAGGTAGCCAAGGCGGATTATTCTTAGGCGGAAACAAAAAAACAGACACCTCAAACTAGATAATGTGAACTCAAGAAAATCTGACGTGCATCCTGTATGCTCACGTCATAAACTTGACACAACTCGGGTCATTTGCCAAGGAATTGAACAAACAGCTCGCCATGAATGGCATGAGTGATATGTGGTTCCCTGATAATCCTCCATCAGGAAACGTGCTCCACTTGCATATGGTACCGAAACAGATGAAATGACAGAACCAAGAACCCCCAAAGAGTGTGCTAAAATCAAAAGAAGATGGCAAACGGCCCAACCCGAGGATGGAGGCCAGAAAAGAGAGGGAGGTAGCTTCCAAAGCAGCTAGCATGCCCAAACAAATTCAGGCCCTAAAATCGAAGAAGGAGGGCACTGAAACCTCAGATTCCACGGACACATCTGACTCCTCGGAATCAAAGAGATCTCTGCCAATGATATTCACCGCAAGAAAGGAAAGAGGGAGGCAAAAGGAAGCTCGATGCTGATGGAGTTAACCAATCAATCTATGTATCCGATCAGTTCACCTTCCCTAAAGACTTGGACACCAACAAAATTTTTGTCTAAATAATGAAAAAGTACTACAAATGGGACTTTGATGCTCAATGTGACGAAGAGACTGTTGAGGAGGCCCTTTGCAATCAAAACGTTACCCTCCACAGGAAATACTTGTAGAGCTCACCCCCAGCAGAATTAAAAAAGAAGAGGAACGGAAAAAGGAAGTCCACAATAAGAAACATTAAGTGCCAGAGCACAGAATAGAAATCCCAAACAACAGACTTAGGATCGCGACACTCATCATTGATGGATGGGGGGAAAGCCAATGCATATGGAAACATATTCCGCATGCTTAACCCCGACATCATTCTAATCACGAGGCACGGTATCGACATTACTTATACCCAACTGAAGATACTGGGCTACAGAGTAGTCACTAAGAAACATTCTCACAAGAGGTTTGACGGTTCTGTCGTTGCCATCAAAAGTAATCTCTCGTTCAGACACCTTCTAGAACTGGACGAGTCTTTTGTGGCAGTGGAGTTACCCACACTGGTAGGCAATCTTGTGAGAGCGGCAGCATACCAACCACCTCGACGATCATATCTGCCCCTCACTAACTTCTACACCCTGCTCGGCAACGGCAAAATGGTATTCTTCGGGGGAGACCTTAATGCAAGATGCCGAACGGTTGGCTCTGCGAACACGAACAACAGAGGCCATAACTTGGAAATGATTAGGCGTCGAAAGAACATCTAGAGGATAGGACCGGATTTTCTGACTTATATCACCTCTCGGGCAAAAACAAAGCCCGAGATTACCATAGCGAGCCAGGCCCAACAGTGTCCAGTGACCATATAGCGATCTTGACAACCTTCTCACTCGCACCGATCCACCTTGTGGTCCCTCTCCGCAAATGCTACGCTTCGGCCAACTGTGAGAGTTATAGGTAAATTTTAGAACAGATCAATGAGTAGCTGGAGAGGATAACAGACTGCATCATCGAGGCTGACCGCGAGTGTGTACCAATGAAAGGGTACAAAACTCCTCCACAACCCAGATGGACCGAGAGATGAAGAGATCGCTAGGGAACACAGGAAGGAGTATGAGCGAATCAGAAGAGCAGGTATAAATCGGGAAAGAAGCTCGCTGCTACGTTGCCTGAGTGAAGAACTTAAGCAGGCTATAAACCAACAACAGGTTGAAATATGGGACAGCCTGATACACAAAGTAGGCACCGAGGTGAGACCTGAAAGGTCGTGTCGAATAGTTAAAAAATTTAAAGGCCTACCAAGTAGAGAAAAGACCCGCATTAAAGAGGGCAATGACTACTTGAGGATTCGGTGGTTCTGGAAGAGAGATTTCGCACTTTCTGGAAGGAAATCTTCATAATTAAACCTGAGGACGATGCGAAATTCGAAGACACGCTGATTGAAGAATTTAACCAAGCTATACATCGAACGAACCCATGAGCCTGTGCTGACAAAAGGAGGAAGATGGCCGACCATGGGCAACCAATAACAACTGAAGATGTCATGGCAACTGAAAAGACTTTTCAACAAAGAGCACCAGGCTGGACGGGCATCACTAAAACACCTTGGTACATGCCCCCCCAGCAGATCATTCAGGGAATTACGAACATCTATAACACTTTCCTGAATATAAGCTACTTCCCTGACGGTCTATAAATGGCCAAAATCACTTTTATACCTAAATGAAAGAAGCCTCCCGATCAACTTGGGGATTACAGGCCAATATCCCTCCTTGAGTTTGTAGGAAAAGTCTACGGGAAGCTTCTAGCTAACAGGCTATAAGACCAACTAACAGAGCTGGAAGCCCACAACGCTCAGTAACACGGGTTCTGCAAGAGAAGAGGAACTGATACAGCTCTTGCCCTCCTCACCGAGAAACTCGCCCGCTGTAAAGCTTAAAGGAAATACGTAGACGTGGTGATGCGAGATGTTCAAAAGGCATTCGATCAAGTTTGGCTGAGAGGTCTCCAATACAAGATCTTAGGCCTTCATCTGACCCGAGCCTGGAAAGGATCCTTTGTGATTACATCATTGAAAGAAAAGCCCAAATCTCGATTGAGGGCTACAGAGGGCCCGAATTTGAACTAGAGGCGAATATTCCACAAGGTAGCTGTCTTAGTCCACTGCTGTACCTAGTGTACTCATTGGACCTATCTGCTTCAGTAGAGGAAGATGTAATGTATTTACCCTTTGCAGATGACATCACTCAAATCATCTCGAGTGCCCACAAGAATGCTGAAGTTCAAGCAAGGCAGACAGCTCTCGAAATCAAAAACATCAAATGACACGAAAGAAAGTGGAATTCAAGACCAACCGCCGAAAGTTCCAGATCCTTCTAGTAAACCGCCGGAAACTTGACGACGTCATAGTGGATGACGAATTTTACCCATATACCAACGAGAGTAAAGTCCTAGGGCTGCGCATCACCTCAAAGGGTATAAGGCGCACATTAGTAACAGAATCTCCCTAGTCATGAGAGAGCTTGGGAAACTGTATAGATTCAAAGGCGTCAGCGAAAATAATATATGGAAGTTGTACACTGCTCTGGTACGCTGAACATTGGTGCACCCGGCAGTGTTTATGCAGACCGCGAGTTCTACTTGTCTCAGGAAATGCAGCGAGTGTATAACAAAGCAACCTGCTAATAACCGGAGCTCGCAGGATGGACCATATTCGGCAGACAGAAGCGCAGGCAAAAGCAGGATTGAAGCCATTGAATATCGAACTCCAGATGCTAGGGAGAAAGACCTCGGAAAAAAACAAAGAAGAAATGCTCCCAAACATGGACACCGACATTGACATTCCAAGAACTGAAATTCGATGCGCCACCAAGAGAGCCCTATTCCCGAGTGGAAGGACATGTTCCCGAGAGAACTCGAATGGAATATTAACCTGATCACGACCCAAAAAGAACAACATAAACATCCAATACAAGATAAGACCCAAAGAGGCGAAATGCCCAACTTCAATTAAATACTAATAAATAGGACACCTAAAATGAAAAACGAACAATAATATTAAAAAGAGGCGAAGTGCCCACAACGAAGAACAATCAAATAAGAACAATAAGAGGCAAAGTGCCCACAATACAAAACAACTAATAAAAGAACAAAAGAGGCAAAATGACCACAAACCGGTTCGATAAATAACTATAAATCAAATGAAACACGAAATAAAAACCTAACGAGATAGCATATTTTATAATTGAAAGGCTTGAATGTCATTACGTTGGAAATAAAAAAAAGTTATTTATATTTATATTAAAAAAATAATAATAAAAGAAAAAATAAACAATAAAAAATTATCAATGAAAAAAAACGAGAAAGAGAAAGAAAAAATGCAACAATGTTGGCAAAGCGGCCAACCCCACTACTAGTAGAAAACACTGGTGTCACAGAAAAGAAAACAAAAGAGAGTAAAGAAAAAAATTGAACTCAAGAGATGCCCTCGACACACGGGCAATACTCATTTCTAATACTAATTTTCACATTTTATTCATCTGATCTGATCTGAAAGAGGTCGAGAGAACAAATACCTCGGAGCTGGTGATGCCAAAAGAGGGAAGAAAGATCATGGCAATGGTCATCTTTGGTCATCTGTCAAACCTGGTTAACCCCGGCACCTTTTCTGAAGAACTGAACCAGCTTCTGGAAAAGAACGGAGTAAAGAAAAAAGTGTGGTTACCCGAAAATCCGGACTCAGCAGGACTACTAAGCATCCAGTTCATCGAGGAGTCACAACGGGAACAACCGTCAAACGACGAGCTGAAGCAGACCCCAACTGAAGAGCCAAAAATGAATTAGACAGAAGAATCTTCGTAAGTAGAAGAAGAAGCAAAGAAATGCGCAACAAACGGAGGAAGAAAAAGAAAGCAGAAGAAAAAGCAACGATTAAAATACATCGGATGAAGAAGAGGGACACTGAAGTCCCCCTCTCCGACTTCTTCGACGATAAGGACGTGGGCCTCAACGTATTTGGTTCGCCCTAAGTGCCCGCCCCCCAAAGAGGACCCATAATTACTCCTGGATGGGGAGTAATTCTGGGAATACTAGTGGACCTTTGAGGGATCTTTTTTATCCGACGAAATAGCAGCGTTAGTGTTAAAGGGCACGGTGTACATACCAGCATCGGACGTACACACCGTGAATATGACAACTTCCAAAGCAATTAAAAGTGGACAGAAAACGTCTGAAATAAAGTAAAAGTAACGAAATAAGTGTAAATTCAAGTGGATAAAATATAATAATAATGAGACCGATAGTGAATTAAATAAATAATAATAATACCAGGCAATGGCTTCGCTACTAAGATTAAAATTTTTAAAAAAGTAGCCATGGTTAAATTTTTATAAATTTTCTGAACTTCGCCAATTATAATGATTTAAAAAGGAACTCGAAACAAATATAGTTATAGAAGAAGATATATAAAAATAAATTTTCTGAACTTCACCATTTGTAATTCTTTGGGTTTTAAAAAAATCACCAAATTTCAATATTTATAATTATTTCTGAACTTCACCATTTTGTTTTTTGATATTAGTGTTAAAGGGCACGGTGTACATACCAGCATCAGACGCGTACACCGTGAACATGACAACTTTCAAAGCAATTAAAAGTGGACCAGGTCCAGCAGATGTCAGCAAGCATTGCAGGACTCCATTTTTTTTTATAACGATTTTCTATAGTAGCAATATCTTGATGGAACCTTTCACCCTGTTCATCACTGAAGTCTGCTAGATTCTCTGAAAAAAAAAAGGCAGATGGGAATGCAAAAAATGCACCTTTAGTGACATACTACATCCTAACTCATTTAAAGACCTAATCAAATTCTGAACAAGAATGTGGTCATTTTCTGATTTGTGCCTTCCAAGGAGACCATTACATACACTTTTGAAACTATGCCAGGCCTGAAATTCTGGCTTGCTCAATTTTGCCTCAAACTCACTATCTACCATAAGTTGTCGAATCTGAGGCCCAACATAGATTCCTTCTTTAATTTTAGCATCACTAATCTTAGGAAATTTTGTTTTTAAATATAAGAAGGAAGGCTGGTCATGTTTTAAGGCTTTAATATATTGTTTCATTAAACCTAATTTTATGTGAAGTGGTGGCAAAATTATGTTTTCTTTAGGAACCAATGGTTCACGTATGACATTATGACAAGCTACTTTTGTCTCTTCCCTTAAAGGCCATTCTGAGAGTATGTAATGTTCTTCCCGAGCTTTACTGTCCCACTGGCACAAAAAAACACATGAATATTGTGTAGCATGAGTGCAAACCATTTAAAATGGTTACTACCTTAAGGTCAGCACAAATCAACCATTTATGTATTTAATGCTTTTTAAAATGAAATCTAAATTCTCATACGTTTCTACTGGTATTGATGGTAGTCTATTTCCATTATGCAGAAGCACGGCTTTACTACTATATAAAGAAGCCTTAATGAAAAGTCTCCATTGACTGGGTTCATAACGTATATCTAATTCTTCAAAGAGACGTGGAATAATATTACAGTAACAGTAAATTGTTGTCAAATGAAAATTTGTCTTGTAAATTGTTTGATCGAATGAGAAACTTAGTAATTCAAACATCTTTTGCTACTAAATTTCTTTCTTTCAATCTCGAGGCCACTAATTTACTCCGTTGTTTTGTTAAGTTTAGATCTCTTACAAGCTCATCTAGATCAAGTTGTGAGAAAGGTTTTGGAACAGTTTCAGGAACTTAAATTTCAGTTTCTGGTTCATATGATTCCTTATCTGATTCATCAGAGTCATACAAAACAATTTCTTCAGGTGGTTCAGGTACTGGAATGTCTTTTGAGTGAGGTATAGGCCGAATAGCAGATCTAAGGTTCGGATATAACAGAGCTGAAGCGCACTTCGTTTTTTTACCTAAAAGTATGGAAATTATAGGCATAAAATTGAAAGTTATGTACATATTGTGATTAAAATAAAGGGGTTCTAAACTTAATTAATTTTATATTTAAAAAAAATAATATTACAGTATATTACTTCAAAATATAGGTACATTGGACAATAAACAATTAATTACTTTGTATGTCTACCAAACAAAAATAGCAGTCAGTGACATGATCTTGGGGCTCTCGCCATACCATTGGAACACTAAATTGAAGGCTTTTTATTTTTCCTTTAGACCATTTTGATCAAGAATTAAAGCATGTCGTGCAACAGATATGTGGTGCCATGGTTTATCTTGGTCGCCAATTTTACATCCAAAATACAAATTATATATTTTTTTCACTAGAGAAGAAATTGGTTCTTGGATTTTTTTTAAATGTTACTGAACTACATATGTAGCAGAATTTATCTGGGCTAATTTTACACTGTCCTCTTGTTATTTTAATTAAAATTGTTGGTTTTATTTAAAATTTTCTTTAGTTAAATAACCTTAAAATAAGAAATAAAAGAATGAAATTCGTTAAAATCTTCAAAATTTGACAAAAATAGTAATTGCCAACTTACAAAAAACTGGAGTCATTTCGATAAAAATGACTTACATTTTTTAAATCTCTACATAAAACTACATTAAAAAAATGGTATTCTAATCTTTGTAGTCGACAAAAAGTTAAATTTTGTTAGGCAGTGTAACTTTCTTTTCTCAGCTTAATTCTATTTTCCACACTGTTCGCTATTTATTTTACATTTATGTATTTCATCTCTTAATAGACCTTGATACTTTGAAAAAAGATCGAACCGTCCTGCACGAAAGAGTGGCACTCAAGCCAATTAATATGAAGATCCAGAGGCTAGGGAGCAAGACATGGGATAAGGTGGAAGAAGAAATACTCCCGAATATCAACAATAATGTCGCCATACCTCAACACAGACAACACACAGTTGAAAGAATGGTACTGTTCCCCAGCGGAAGAAACTGTGCGAGGGAAGAAATAAGACCGATCTATACCTAAGAATGTAAACCCAAAATTAAATTAGTAAAAAAGTGAAAACGAAAATAAACAACAAGAGACAATAAGGTTAAATAAAAGCAAAGTGCCCAAGTAAATATGACACAAAAACCGAAATAAACAAACAATAGAAGTTAATAAACATTAATAAAAGGAGGCGAAGTGCCCAAGTTAAATTTTAAATAAAATAAAAATAAGAGAAATAAAAATAAACAACAAAACTTAGGAAAATAGAGGTTAAGTACCCAAAGTAAATCTTTAATTTTAAACTAAAATAAAAAAATAATCAAACAACAAAGATAAAAAACTTAAATAAAAGAGGAAAAATGCCCAACATCAAAACTATAAAAATAATAAACAACATTAAGATAAAAAGAGGCGAAGTGCCCAAGTTAAAATTTAAACTAAAATAAGATAAAGAGTATAGAAACAACAAAGATAACAAGCTTAAATAAAAGCAGCGAAATCCCCAACGATGCAATTACAAACAAAGATAAACGAAGAGACAACCAGCTAGCAAACTATGACTTCAAAGGCTTGAAAGCCACGACATAGGATGGTCATTCAAAATTATAGACGGAAGAGACATAAAAAACTAAAAATAGAAAAAGAAAAGGCTAGTGATGTAATCAACACCAAGGTAACCTAGAAAACCACCTCACACCTATGAAACCTAGCACACATTTCATTACTTTCATTAATAATAATAATAATGATAAAAAAATCGACAAGTCAGTCATTTTCTGTTCTTATCTTGAAGACAAGTCCACGCTCCCGCTGAATAAAGACGTTTGAATCCAGCTCCCCAAATTTCCTTTTACCGTATGTGGAAGCTACGATCACCAATATTCCAGCATACTAAACAATAAGAGACCATTTACTACTTTGGAGTCGTAGCCTTGTAAATTTACCACAGTTACTGAGGGAAATTTACATTTTGGAAATATCAGGTTTACTCAGAAGATACTTTCCGCTGATAAAGGAGCCAACGGAAAGGGCAGGCTGCCTAAAAACGCAATTTTTTATTCACTTTTCTTATGAGGATTTCAAGAAAGAGATAATTAAAAGAGCCTTGATTATTCAACTTATGTCGAACTAAACTCTCCCCTCACCCCCATCACCGGAGTAAGGGAGCAGAAGTGAACTGAACTGCCATTCATCTAGCCTCGTCCCAACTATGCCGTTCACTATGATAGACATAATTGGGGGCGCCAAGGAAAGCAGGCTTGAGGATTAGCCTACTGTGGAACTAGGCGTCAGAGGAACTCGGACAAGGAGGAGGACTGCAACTTTCGGGGATGGGGGGGAGGGCTCTACCATGGGAGCCCAGCGAGGCCCATAGAGGAAAGCAACATCCGTCTCTATGTATGCCGGCTGTAGTTCTGATACCCAAACCCTCGATGGGTGGCACCCCGCGCTAACCAACAAAAAGTCCACGATACAATCACACCTCGTGAGGACCCCCGCGGGTTCACCCATCATCATTTTACCCACCTCATCGGGCAGTTCACGCTCATGGAAATTCGCTTACAACGGGGAGGGGGTTGCCCCATCCCCCTCCTCAAGCGCTCAATAACAAGAAGAACAATTGGGACCCAAAGAAAAGGGCACAAAAATAAGGATAGAAGACAGAGAAAATACCACAAAGAAGGAGCGACCCTACAGTGGTATCCGCCCAGAGTGCTCCCCCTCTAGGATAAAATATCTCAAACTGGAACCACCAGGGTCGCACTGCGTACCATCAGTGGTCACAGCAGACCGATCCGAGATAAAGTTTTTGAGGTCGTCTATGGACTACTTAAAATAGCCATGATCAGGCTGCTAGAGTTCCCCACGGGATATGTCGCTATATGCGAAACAGAAAAAGATGTGGAGGCCATGACAAAAAAGAAGCGGTCGAGGTCCTTCGCGAGATCGGCCAGTAAACAACCATCCCCCCCACATATCTAAACGCACAGTAGCGTGATCTGCAGGAGATTATACCTTTGAATTGGAGAACATTTCAGAGAAGAGATCAAAGAAGAGATCATGAAAAACAAATAATGGGCGAAAGTAATGAAAATCGTCAAATTTAAAAACAAAAGGGACAACTCGGACTATTTCAACGTATTCAAGATCATCTTTGAAGACACTACCATGGACAAGAAAGCGAAGGAGGTCGGGATCCTGCTTTTTAATGCCAAGATCAGCGGGGAGCAGATTTAGAGAGAAGAGTTCCACCCTATCCAATTCTGCTTCCGCTGGTATAAAATGGAGGCACACATTGCAGGAGAATGTCAAGCGCCCTTGCTCCAAGAGATGGGCTCTAATTGCAGCAAACCTGGACACCACTGGAAGAACTGCCAGAGCCCTCGCGAGAAGTGTGCGAACTGCCGGCAAGGCCACCAATTCATTGCAATGGCCTTCCCCTTGTAAAAGGAACTGATCAAGAAAAAGCTGCAACAAAGTAAAGAAGAGGCAACCAGGAAAGAAAATACAATCTACGCCCAGATTGCAAAGGTGGCTTATTCCGAGACAGAAAGTAAGACAACACATCAAAGTCCAGAACGAGGAGTCAACAAAAATATTGACGTGTATCTTGTATGCACACGTCATAAATCTGAGACAGCCAGGGTTATTTGCAAAGGAACTAAACCAGATGCTCGTTAAGAACAGCAAGAACAAGATGTGGTTCCCGGACCATCCCCCACCAGGAGATGTCCTACAGTTACAAATGGGACCAAAACAAATGACTGAACACACATTAGAGGAGAAAAAACAAGAGAAAAACTAAAGACACAGAACAAAAGGCCAAATCGGAGAATAGAGGCAACAAAGAAAAGGGAAGATGGTGCCAAATTGACAAACACCCCCAAAACAAAGAAGAAGACCTAAAAGAAGAAGGAAGAAACAAACTTCGGATACCACAGACACCTCTGACTCTTCAGACTCAGAGGTCATGCCCAGAGATGGACAACGGGAGAAAAGAAAGCGGGAGGCCAAGAGACCTCTAGATGCTGACGAGATTAACCTCTCAATATATGCATCAAAGCAGTTCCCCTTCAAAAAAGACATGAATGTCAACAAAATATTTGTCGCCATCAAATCGAAATTTTATAAGTGGGAGTTCGACGCACAATGCGAAAAATAAATAGTCGAGGATGCCCTCTTCAATCATAATGTTAAACTCTGCAGAGATACATTTGAAGAGCTTACCCCGCCAGAGTTCAAGAAGAAAAGGAACGGGAAAAAGCGTCCTACCACCAGAAAACACTAGAAGCCAGAAAGAAAAATGGAGAATCCGAACAATAGATTGAGAATAGTGACCCTCAACGTAAATGGATGGGAGGAAAAAACAACAGCATATGGAAACATATCCCGCGTGCTAGACCCCGACATCATCTTAATCTTCGAGCACGGTAGTGACACAACATCTTGTCAAATAAAGATACCAGGCTACATATTTGTCACAAAAAATATTCTCAAGAGAGGTTTGACGGAGCTGCCGTTGCAATCAAAAGGAATCTCGTTCAGGCGCCTTACAGAACTGGACGAGTCATTCGTGGCGATAGAACTGCCCACATTAGTGAACAATCTCGTGATAGAGGCGGATTATTAATCTCATCGAAGAGCGTACCTGCCCATCAACAACTTCTATATCTTGTTCAGCCACGGCAGAATGGCATTCCTTGGGGGCGACTTCAACGCCAGATGCCGAATGACTGGCTATGTAAACACGAACAACAGAGGCCATAATTTAGAAATGATTATGCGATGGAAGAACATCCAGGGGATAGGGCCGGATTTTTCGACCTATATCACATCTCGGGCAGTAACAAATCCCGACATAATCATGACAGGTGACGATTTCCCATTCAACTACCATAGCAAGCCAGGCCCAGCAGTTTCCAGCGACAGTATAGCAATCTTGACCAACATCTCACTGGTTCCGATCAAGCTTCCGGTCTCTTTCCGCAAAAACTACTCTTATGCTAACTGGGAACGCGACAGAGAAATCCTTGGTGGATTAGAACCAGCGGACCTAATCAGTGCAACACTAGAGGAGATCCACGGGAAGCTGGATAGGATAACAGCCTGCATCGCTGAGGATGACTGCAAGTGTGTACCTATAAAAAGGTAAAAACTCCTCCACAATCTAAATGGACCGATGAGATGAAAAACATCGCTAGGGAGCAGAGGGAGGTGTTACGAATTGGGAACAAAGTTCGCTGCTACAACGCCTGTGTGAAGAGCTAAAACTGGCTATTAACCAACAAAAGGCTGAAATCTGGCCATTAGTGAAGAAATTAAAAAGCCTACCAAGTAGAGAAAAGACCAGGATTAAGGAGGGTGATGACTACCTGGAGGATCCAGCGGTCCTGGAAGTAAGGTTCCGCACGTTCTGGAAAGAAATCTTCTCAATAACACAAGAGGACGATCCGGAATTTGACCAGGAATTCGAAGACAAACTGCTTGAAGATCTAAATCAGGTTAAACATCGAACACACTCGCAAGCCTACGTCAACGAAGGGAGGGAGATGGCGGACTATGGACGACCAATTACAACTAAAGAGATCATGGCAGTCGTGAAAATCTTTAAACAAAAGGCACCAGGTTGGATGGGCATCACTAAAAATAACCTGGTGCATGCCCCCCGGAAGATTATTTTGGGAATCACTAACATCTACAACGCTTCCCTGAATACGGGCTACTTCCCTGATGGTTTAAAAAAGGCCAAAATCATTTTTCTTCTTAAAGAGAAGAAGCCTCCGGATCAACTAGTGGATTACAGGCCAATATCTTTCCTTGAGTTTGTAGGCAAAGTTTACGAGGAGCTTCTAGTTAACAGGTTACAAGACCAGCTAACAGAGCTGGAAGCTCATAACCCTCAATAACACGGGTTCTGCAAGAGAAGGGGGACTGATACAGCCCTCGCCCTTCTCACCAAAAGTCTCGCCCTCTGTAAAACTGAAGGGAAATACGTAGACATGGTGATGCGAGATGTTCAAAAGGCCTTCGATAAAGTTTGAATGAAATGTTTACAATTCAAGATCTTAAGCCTCCAGCGAAACCCGATCCTGGAAATGATCCTCTGTGATTACATCATGGAGAGAAAAGCCAAAATCTCGATCGAGGGCTACATAGGACCCGAGTTCGAACTTGAGGCGGGTGTTCCACAAGGTAGCTGTCTGAGTCCACTGTTGTATCTTGTGTACGCATTGGACTTATCTGCTCCAGCCGTGGATGATCACTCAGATCATCCCCAGTTCCTATATGAACGCTGTAGTTCAAGCAAGGGAGACAGCTTCTGAAATCGAAAACATCAACCGATTCGAAAAAGTGGAAAATTAAGACCAATCACCGAAATTTCCAGATCCTTCCAGTTAACCGCCGGAAACGCGATGACTTCATAGTAGAAGATGAATTCTACCCGTTCTCCGACGAGGGTAAAGTCTTGGGTTTTCTCATCACCTCAACCGGCTATAAGACGCACACTAACAACAGAATTTCCCAAGCCAACGGAGAGCTTGGAAAACTGCACAGGTTCAAAAGCCTCAGCACCAATAACATCAACGAGCTATACACTGCCCTGGTACGCACAACACTGGTGTACCCGGCAGTGGTAATGCAGGCAGATAGTTCTAAATCTCTCAGACAAATGCAGAAAGTCCAGAACAGAGCTGCCCTGCTGATAGCTGGCGTGCGCAGGTTGGACCGTATTCGGCAGACGGAACTGCGCACAAGAGCAGGACTAAAGCCATTGAATATGGTGTTATAAAGGTTAAGGATAAAGACTAGGGAAAAGGTAGATTAAGAAATACTCCCACCTATAGACGCAAATCTGGAAATACCACTATTCCTAATTGGACATGTCATCAAGAGAGCTTTATTCCCAAGCGGAAGATTGTGCTGCCGGGAAGACAAAGCCGAGATCTATATCTAAACGAGACAAAGGGATTCTTCATACCAAATAAAAAATTCCGAACTGACTTCACGACATGAGAAAAAAAACACAAAAACAGAAACGAAAAAAACAATAAAACAAAAGAGGCGAAGTACCCAAATGGAAATAAATATAAAGTGTCCAAATAAATAAGAAAATTAAAAAAGACGAAATGCCCCCAATTAACATCAAATAAAAACAAAAAGAAATATACTAAATAGAAAGGAAGAGAAGTGTTCAACATAATGAAGTCAGGAAAAAAATAAATAAAATATAGTAATAAATAAATGAACAAATAAATAAATCAAATAAATAAAAAAAAGATAAGAAAGCAAAACGAGGCAAAGTGCCCACAAACAGGCGAAACAAGAATGAAAACTGAACTGAATTAAAATAAAAAATGAAAGCTAACGAGTTAGCAGATATATATTTGAAAAGCTTGAATGTCTAACGACGGATGAAATAGTATATTTATATATGTATATATTAAAAAAATAACTAAATAAATAAAAGTAAGGAACAAGGAAGGAAAAGTAAATGAGAAAATACGAAGGAAACAAAAAAGCCAGCAACAACACTGACAGCATCGAAAGAAGAAAGAAAAAGGAAGAAGCTTGAGATGCCTTCTTCACCAGGGCAAACGCAAATATTCTTCACTACTATCTATACTCACAACACATTTCCTCACTTGTTACATCATCATCATCATCACAATGAGCCAACTTACCCCCTATAGAGTCTAACCACGAATAATGCGATGTCACTCAATTTCCTCTGAGCTGAAGGTCAAATATGAAAAAAAAAGCTTTGGTGATATTTCTATTGTGTCATGAGTAATATTATGTAGCATTATCTCGTTACCAAAGGATTTATTTATATTACATATGCCTAGTACATTTTTGTATCACTTGTTTATGAAAGTGATAATTAATTGTAATTAAATGTTACAAATAATTGTATTGTTTTAAATAATATAAGTGGACATGCGGATGTGACGAATTCGCCACACATTAATATTTTTTTATAATAGAAAAAATTACATTTTTACTACATATCTAATTATTTACCACGTAATAGAGACTATAAAAGTAACTAATTTTTTTTCACTTTTCAAATAAATTAATTCAGGGCGTAAAGGGATAATACCATATAATATATAATAGTATATAATATTATATAATACCATATAATATACTTACAATTAGTAAACGTTTCACCACGCGCACCCGGCAGTTTACGCGCACTCGTGAATGTCCGTGAGTTATGATCGAACAACGTTGCGACCATTGGAACAGATCAAGCATCTTATACAGAGTCACCCCCCCAAAAAACGGGCCCCAACCTTCGATAGGACTCATTTCTTAATTTTATGCAAGGATTGAACGAAACTTTGGTGATAACTAGTTTATTGTGTTTAAAAACATCATTTCTTCTTTATTCTAGAGCACATGTTCGAGATGACCTCCATTTAGCTATGTGCATTCCTTAAGGCGCCGCACAAAGTTGCCCATGACGTCCTTACAAATCGATCATCTCCTCCCTGATGGCTTCCTTGAGTTCCGTGATGGTCCTGGATCTCCATGCGTACACTCAGTCTTTAAGGTAGCCTCAGAGAAAGAAATCTGGGGGGCTAAGGTCTGGGTTGTGAGCTGCCCACTCAAAATCAGTCTTGAGACTGATCACACGGCCACCAAAGATCTCTTTCAGACAATCTCGTGACAGGTTTGAGGTAGAACCAGAACTTCCTCATAAGCGATAGGAACAGGGTCTAAAGTTCGCTCTTGAAGGTTTTGAGGACCTCAACATAGAGCTCCTTGGTGACTGACACTGTCGCGCCAGATCGCTCGAAGAAGAATGGTCCGATGATGCCCCTGGCTGAGATTGCAGTCCATACCGTGCACTTAGAGGAGTGTAGGGGCTTGATGGCAACCTCATTTGGTCTAGAGGTCCCCCAGAAGACATTTGTCAACAAGTTTACCTTTCCTTTAAGATGGAAGTGAGCTTCATTTGACGTCCAAAGGAGGTTAAGGAAAGTTGGGGTGTCCTGAATCTTCTCCAGTATCTTGACTATCCTAGCCTTTCTCTGCTCCTTGTCTGAGGCTGTAAGGGTCTGCTTCCTCTGTATTCTGGATGAGTAAGCCTTTACATCCATTACTAGCATTCTCCTGCAAGTCTCACGGGATATACCGAGGGACTGACTTCGCCTGAGCACAGAGCGTTTTGTACTCTGCTGAACTGACTCTCTCACGCTCTCGACTAGCTCAGCTGTACGCTTCCTGGGTCGTTTTGAATGGCTTGGACGGTTGTTACTGGCTGCATTGAGGTTTTCTACTGTCCCTTAGTTCTCGAAGTGGTCCACCCAATCCTGAATTCTGCTCTTGAAGGGGGCTTTTTCACATTAGAACTGATGCACGAAAGTGTCCTGCACTTTCTTGAACGAGCCTGTCTTGTAGTAATGTTTGACGCAGTATATTCTTTGCTGGAGCTCCCATTGAGATCTAGTTGTGTTCGCATGGGTTGCTTCTTTCATGTCCTGCTAAGTAAGGGTGATTAGAGAATGAATGAAGGATATATCACAAAAAGTGTGTGTAGGCCCGTTTTTGGGGGGGTGACCTGTAGATACAGATACAACGTGGGGCTGAGGCACCACCTCTCTTGAAGTCTAGGCTCCAGTTTGAATTCGTGTCATTTGTAATCGTTTATCCCCGCGTATGAATTTCTGTCTGTTATGTAATCGCAGAGAATTCTCTCCAGATTGCTGTTCATCTGGATATTTGAGATCTTGTATTGCATGCCCTTGTCCCAGACTTTGGTCAAGCCTTTCTCCATATCTCTTGGCGCCAAGTCAATGTATTCTCTGCTTTTGCCTTGGCGATTTCCTCTGTTATAATTCTAAGTGAAATCGGGGTGTCATTTCCTTATTCAAATCCTAACTGACATTTATTGAAAAGGTTATTTTCTTAGGGATATTATTTAATTCTTCGATTGAGTTTTTTTTCTCCGAAACCTTTGCCCATGAAACTCACTAACGATATAGGCCTATAACTATTCAGGTGACTTGTTCACTACATGGCAGGAATACGGGCAGCTCTTCGGACTGCTTGGCAAAGAAGATGGGAGACGGTCGAAGGGAACTTAAAGTTGCGTACCATTGCGCCGCGACTGTTCCCATGGACCTATCCCCCAATGCCGCGGCGGCTTCAGGTTGCTTTCTGTCGTCTCCGAATCGGACACACTCGTGTGACGCATCGCTATTTGATGGAGCGCTCGCCTGCGCCCCATTGCAAGGACTGCGTCGTCCCCAAGACTGTTCGGCACATTCTTGTCGAATGTCCCAGTCTGGGTGATCTTCGCGCACGATACCTGTCCCGGTACCGGGATGGGCGGGGTCGCTACCGCCTGTCCCTTGTACTCGGGACAGATTCGTGCACATTGACTTGTGGACTTGTTGACTTTTGGGGGGAGGCCAGGCTTCTCCCCTTTATTTAAGGTTCTTTTTTTTGTTATTGTTTTGTTTGTAGGTTGCACTCTCCTGCACCGGGGTGAGGGGGACCTCCCCCGTCTGCCGGAGATTGCTTCCTGATTCTTAAGTTTTTACAATTTATATCATTGTTAAGTTTTCATATTTTTATTTTAAAGTAGCCTAGTTCTAGGTTGTCGTGTTTTTCGGCGACTTATGCCCAAGTGGGCAGTTGCCAGATGGGCTCTATAGAATTAAAAAATAAAATAAAATTGTTGTTTCCTAGGATTTGGGACTAAGATCACCATCGTTAACTTGTTTTTATGTGTGAAATAACCGGGGTTTAGGCATGCGTTGTATTTAGATGTACTTCATTGCTTCTACGAAGTTGCCTGGTGCGTTTGTGGGGTTAATTCTTCTGATTCATATGGGGCCTGGCGATTTTTGCCTAAATAAATTGATAGCATGAATTTCTTCCCTTTTTGGCGTTACTGAATGGTGTTGGGGATATTTTTCCGGTTATTTCTTAAGTAATTGTGGACCATTTCTTCTATATTATAATTGAATTCTTCAGTCTCCTTTGGTGTTATAGTAAACACTGACTTCCAGTGAGTTCGAAATAGCTCTTCAGTGGTTTATCTTTCTGAATTATTATTTTCCTTCTCAGAGGCCGCCTTTGATTCTATTTAGCAGTTTACAGTTTTCTTTTGATCCTCCCTCTACATTTCTTTTTTCTATAAGGTTATTCCATTCATGCCCTTGCTATCCTTTTACGATATGTTTTAATTCTTGCTTCCTCCTGTTGAGAATAGCAAATCTCTCTCTGTTGGGGCCGAGAATTTTTATCTGGTCGTATATTTTGATAAGAAGGGTGGGGAAGAGTACGGAATCATGTTCTCGTAATCTTCCTCTCGTCCTCTCTAGCTATTGTTTTTATTAATCTAGAGTTTTCTTCCTTTATTTCTTCCAGATTTACATCAGAAAAATCCTTTGAGATGAAGTTTCTGAGTTCTCTGTATTCCTCCCACTTAGTGCTTCCGAAGTCCTTCCTCCCAGGTGCTGGTACTCGTTTCAGGTATTTGTTCATGAACATTAGGATTTCAACATGATTCCTACATTTAATGGTGTCTGGCTGCATATAGATAGTAATTGGTATGTTATGGCTGCTCAGAACGACATCTGGCTTCATTGCAGGATCGTCTGTGACGTATGTCAGAAATTTTAGCCCAATTCTCTCGAAAATGCACCTTTTTATCAACATTTCTAAGCTATCTTGTTCCTTGCGTGGTAGCCGCATGCTCTGCATCTGGCGTTTAGGTCTCATAAATATTGCAGAGAGATCTGTACCAAAGATTTTTATTAGGTTATACATGGGTAAGCAGATTTTCCTAGGCGCTTAGTAGCCTGTGGCAAATATTATTGGCATCATTTCTGTTTCACTTTTTACGGTCAAGAATGACTCTACCAAGTATTTCATTTCATTGTAGTTTAGGTCTCTTCTGATTGCTAGGACCACCCCATCATCATGCTTACCTGATGAGTTAGCATTAATGACGGTGTAATTAAACAATTTCATATGCCTTCGTTCCGGATTCAATCCGTGTTCTGATATTAGTATTGTGCCTGAGTCAAATTCTTTGAATATACATATTTCCAAGTGTTGTAGTTTTAACGATCCAGCTTTGTGTGTTTATTTTCAGTAAACTGAAATTTCTTCTCCTTTCGGTTTCCATTATTTATTTATGACGAAGTTCTTATGTTTCCTTAGCGTTCTGTCGGCTGCATCTCTTTCTGGCTTCTGATCCATTCCTGAATTTGCCAGATACGTATCTTGTCATGGACTAAGAGTTTTTCTATCTCTTTCTCGTCTTCTCCTGTCTTAACTTTAATTGCCCAATTGTATTTACCTTCTTTTAGTGTCTTTATTACTTCTTCTTGCTTTTCTCTCTTTGAAGAGGGTATGTCTCGTTAACATATACTTTTACATTGATATCTAATGCCTACATGAATTATTCGGGGGGTTTTCTTCCTTCCTCATTTTCTTTGATTATTGCTACATATTTCTTCCTCGTTTCTCTCATCTTTGGTATTTATCGTTTGCACGTCAGAAGTTCCGCGGATGTTCTCCGGGGTACAATTAAATGTGCATGGGCTTCTCTCATCTGTTGTACGGTGGATTTTTTCCCTCAGGCATATGATGCGTTTCTTTTCCTCTGCATATTTTGATATATTATCCTTTATTTCCATGATTTGTTTCTTTTCGGACATGCCATGGCCATGGTTCTGTGTGGGATATGGCAGTTTATGCATATTTTTTTGTTGTATCCTTACAATAACTTCATTCATGATTTTTTTGTCCGCATTCCGAACATATTTAATTTTTCATATATTGTCCTGCTAGGGGTTCCTTCATCTTGTAGCATCTGAATCATATTTGGATGTTTATATGTTTCTCGCACTTAATATGTTCCGGGATTACTTATGTTGAACATAAGTAGCCCTCATTGGCTAATTTTTGTAGCCATTTCCATTCTTGCACACAATTTTGAATACATTCCTGTGGTGTCCAAATTTTATTATCTCGTTGATTTTTATTCCTTTGTGATCCCACCCATATATCCACTTTGCAGCGTATCATCCTTCTGTTTGCTGTTATCTGGAGATGAATTTTGGGCACTAACCCAATTCCTTATAGTGCTTCAGTCTCTTCGTTTGAAACTAGCTTTTCAACATCTTCATCTGCGTTGCAGATTACAATGTAATCACTTTATATGTCTATGATCTTAACAAATGCCACTTTCAAATGCCTCTGTAACTTTTTACAGATTTCCCCTTTGTTCAGGTTATTTTCGTGTTTGATAGTTCTTAGTGGTACTAGTAGGCCTTTCCCTAGTGGGGGTAGTCCCTGTCATCCTGTTTTTGTTTCTCAAACTTCTCTTAATATTTTGCAAAGAAATTTAGTGACAACGTTCTCTATTTACCTAACAGCACTTCACGACCACCCTGCCTATATGGAATTATACTACTAGGGCCTCTACAAATTTCTGGCTCGTGGCCTTAAGGACAACTCTTCTTTGCGTTACCTAACAAGGCTTCCTTCCTGGGTTCACTATATTTTACTTTGAGTAGGTCTGGGCGCTGTAGTTGTCGTGTTATGTTGCTTTAAGTTTGGAAAAAAGCAGATGTTCAATCGAAATAGTGGAAATTAAGGATGAGATTCCTCCATAGGCTATTTGCCCCGTCCACTGAAAAGAGGAGTAATTTCCAATCAGTCCAGTGGACGTATATATCTTTTCTTTCTTTGTATAAATTTCTGCTTTTGTCGCTTTCCGGTTAAACCTCTTTTACCAGTTTACTTTATTAAGTAATTATTTTCCGATGACAAAATGCCGACTATTAATTTATTTTCAATTATTACATTGCGTTTTTTTAATTATATCGTTTGATTCTACTCTATTTTGGCCTAAAACATGCACAAAGTTGTATTGTGTTCATCGAACACATTGATGTACGAATCGTTGAATTATTATTTTTTTATAGGTAATATTCTTGTTTAATCTCTATTTATTACTGTAATAATTAAATGTATATCCGTAAAAAATACAAATTGTAATGGTAACTAATTCATTCTTAGGGCAATAGACGATAAATTAGGAGTCATTGAGATGCGCTAATTAAACATATTAGGCATAATTTTATCTACAATTGGAATTGGAAAAAGGAGGAAAACATAAAGATTAAAAAATAAATACTTATATATACCTTTATTCTGAAATATAATTTCCTAGCATAGGTACTCAGCGTTGCCAGGGATTAAAGGTCCTGTCGCAAATAAATATAGATGACCATTGTTTGTTATTTTTATATTGTGGCATGGAAATATCTTTACTTGCTGATTATTATTTGTGGGGCGGAGGCAGATTCAGGGGAGTTGCGCACTCTCCCTATTATATAATGTCATATAATAATATATAATATCATATAATATACTTCAATGAGTAAACATTTCACATCGTGCGCCCGGCAGTTTACGCGCACGCGTGAATGACCGTTATTTATGAGCGAACAACGTTGTGGCCGCAGGAAAAGATCAAGCGTTTTAGAGATGCAGATTAATTAATGACGGTGAATTTCTGTCTGATTCGCCGCTAATTTGCGACCTCTGGAATCTTTTTTTTTTAAAAAGAAATATGTAAAAATATGTTATGTTATATTTCAACATAACTTGATCTAATTGTGATATAATTATAAAACTTCTATACTTTGGTATTGTAAGAATTATGTAAATAAAACTAGAGAACTGACATGTAAAAAAATGTTAAAATTAACAAATCACTTTAGAATCTATGAACCCTGATGTGTGATAATTGGGTATGTAAATAGGAATGTTGAAAATGTGTAAGCATGAAAATAACCCAAAGAATATTAACATCTGAAGACATATTCTCGATTTACTGCTAGCCGAAGAAGAAATTGGAGTGAGACCAGTTTGCTGGTGATGATAAACTCAACTCTTGACCTCACACCTCAGTGGAACAACTTAACTTTAATTTACTTCAAAACCAACAACTTTTCAACAAGTATAGTTTCCCAACTTCTACACCAGTAACCTATAACTCGGTGAAGTCACCCACATGAAATCAAACTTTATTTACTGCTTGATGTAAATATATTCCTGTAACAAGTTGAACAAGAGGGAAAGTCCCTTCAATGACGTGCGGCGTTTTGTGATAAGATGATAAATGGTCATTGCGTCGAGGGTTTACCGTGGTTCAAATCACTTAAAAGTGCCTTTAAATGGCTAAATGAGGGATCTGCCAATAGATGGCACCACCCAGCGCCAAATTTGATGGCAGCTTTAAAATCTCCAGGGTGAATAACCATATGCCCCATGGTCATATGGGTCATTTCATGGCTCTAAATGGGTACAATTGAACTTTACTCCTTTTGAAAATAAGCGAGGCCTTAACCTGGCACTTGGCCACAGGAAGAAATGTGTAGAATGTATATTATATACAGCAGTAAAGAGTAAAACTTGATAAAATAAAGATTCCTGTAAAAAATCCCCTCTCTCTCCATTAAAGACTACTGACAATATTCATGTGCGAGGGTGTGCTTCCTTCTTCTAATGTAAAGTACTCCATGAATGAGTTCCCTCTTGCAAAAGCCTCCGCTGTAGCATTCCTCCCTAGCCTCCTCATCCTTGATAAAACATCAAAATACCCAACTTCAGTCTGAGGAGTGAAGTAAGAGGGAAAGGTTTTGATGCCTAGTTGATAGAAAATTGTGACTACAGCTGTTGTTGAGACAATTTTAGGCTAATTATAATTTACATTGGAATGGTCGTTGCATTGTGAAGCATATATTCTAAACGCATTTTCAGCCAATCTTTTACAGCTAGAGAGGCTGTAATTAAAGATGAGAGCGCTAATGGTATTTACCTAACTTCAGTCTCTTGACATCTTGAATACTTAGAAACACGATTGAAAATTTTGAAAACTGACCCATCATGAATACTTATTCATCACATTTTAAATCACTAAAATCTCCCCCTCTTGAATACTTTATTTAACCCATTGTAAATTCACAGAGGAGCACCAGCTTAAATATAAGTTAACCGCATTGTAAATCCTTAAAGCAACCCGTCCCCCAAATTGGATACTTATTTACCCAATTGTAAATTCCTAGAAGAGCACGAAGTTGAATATTTATTAACGCCATTTTAAATCCCCCAAACGGCGCCACATTGAAAACTCATTTAACCCATTGTAAATCCCTAAACGGCACCCTCTTGAATACCTATCTACCGAATCGTAACTCCCTAACATTGTCATAGAAAATATTTAGTTATCCTATTGCAAATCCTAAAACAAAGGTAAAATGAAGACTTATTTGCCACATTGTAAATCCTTAAAAGGCCCCACCTTGAATACTTATTTACCGCATTGCAAATCCCTGAAACCGCCTACTTAGAATCCTATTTACCACATTTTAAATACCTAAAACCGTCCTATCTTGAATACTTATTTACTCAATTGTATGTAAATCATTAAATCTTGAATTCTTAATACCTTATTGTAAATCCTAAATCTGCTGCATCTTGAAAACTTACATATTTACCTCATTGTAAATCCATAAAGCCACACCACTTATTTTTTTATCTATCACATTGTAGAACCCTAAAACTGCCAAATCTTGAATACTTATTTACCCCATTCTAAGTCCCTAAAGCCCGCTTATGTGTTTGGGCCAGCTAAGTCGAAGTGTGGCGAGGGCGAGAGCCTCCCTTAAAAAATGGTAGGGTCCTTGCGTGGTTCTTTTTTAGAAATTTTTAACGCCTTCTTTCATTCTTTGTTGGGTGTATACAGGTGAGGAAAAGAAGGTGAAAGATTTAAAAAGAGCTGCAGAAGAGGACGACCCGAGAAAAGGTACCAATTTCTCCCGAGCCAGTGGCGTCGGAGGGACTGTCGCTCATCTAGGTTTCAGTTATGGCAGGGGCATTATCACTGCTACACTATCACCCCCTTGCGGGGGCGAGGTGAAATGCATCTCCGATTTGAGAACCTGACCGACTAAGTCTACATAATCGATTTAATCATGGATAAAGTGTTAGACAGAAGTGAGGGGGACGTTCATTTTCACTCGTAAATATTTTGTTAAGAATATTCGCAGCGACCGATCACTCACCAGTACTGGGAGAAGGGAGGCGAACTAATTCCACCCCATCTTGTTACTCTTGCCATGTTTTTGTCCTTATTCGTGTTTTAATACATGTTTTCTTTCATTAGTTCGAGGACAAATTTATAGCTACATTGCTAAACGCCATCTTTAATAAGGTCGAACCGTGAATCTGAGCCTTGGAACCTTCATTACTGACACCAGATGATGGCTCCTGGTACAAGGAACGCCCCCAATCCAGACTGACTCTGTTTGGGTCGTGTTGCTTGGTTGCAGGGCCTCTCTGAGGCTTCCACTCACCCCTCAGTCTCATTTGGACCATACACGGCGTGGTCAGGAGGACCTTTGAGTGGCGAAGAAGAGAATATTGAGAAATCAATATAGTTCTTTCTGATAAATTCTATGGTAATTATTAATCGACTTTTAAAATATTAACTGAAAAAAATAGATGTTTGTGCGACTATGTCGATGATTCAGTCTTTCTAACAAATGCCATGAGTTTGTAAGGTAGGTTTACGTGAACTAGTTGTAGTTAGGCAATGCCTGAAAATAATTATTTATAGATTCTAGCACCATAACAAAGAAATCAAGATAAATTCAGTAAAGAATTGTTGCTTTGTACAAAGAAATACTACGTACGACAATTATATAAAAATTGAATATTTGGAAGTAACTAGTCATTCGTTTTATCTTTTTAATATATTTAAATTTTAGAGTATACTAATGGGTTGTGATAGAGTGTAGTTAATTTTGTGCTTAGAGCAATAGTTGGAGTCCATTAATTAGGCTTAATTGTTGAATTTGGACTTTTATATAAATTCACTTTTAATGAATCAAAAATAGCAATTGATTGTTGAGAAGTTCTGCATTTAACGAAATAATGGAAATAACGGACGCAATTTAATACATTTTCTTTGTTTTGAGGTTAACTTTTTAGTTCCTAAACAAATAAATTGCTGACCTTTGCAGGAATATCATTCTACAGGACCTAAGTCCCCCCCCCCTCGCCACCTCTATCTCTCTTTCCTCAAATCTAGAGCACACCACCGTTTTGATGTAGAAGACAGCTGAGAACTTTGGTGAACGAGACAGCAGCGCATTGTTCTAATTGAACTTTCCTTCTTCGAACAAATGTTTGTTCTTTTGCCACAAAACAAAAGGTTCTCCCTCAAAAAATCGGCGTCAGCGGCGCTTCTAAATATCGGGATCCTAAAAGAAACCTCACACATCAACCAACCCAATCATCTGAACTAATTTATACCACAAACATTCCACATCCGCTACTTCTTTTTCCATTTTGCGCTATGAAAAAATTGAATTCATTCACTATGATGACTATTTACATAAAAAGATACTAGATACTAGACACATACTAGATATTCAAGTTTTAAAATAGTGTCCCCCAAAAGACTATATATATACTCTTCATAGCATCAAATATTTTATAATTTAACCTTTCCCATTGTTATAGCAATTGACAATGGTAGGCAAATTAATAATATTCTTCCTTCATAACCCCCTTTCTCACAAAGTAGGCTCGACCTTTGGCGGATTCGGGATAAAAATGGGGGGGTGGGGCTAAGATGAATTTCTCCATCTGAGAAAAGGGCATTGATGATTAATAGTGGTTATCTTACACACAGCGTTGATAATAAATAACAGTAACTCACACGGGAGTGAGCATTAATTCTCTCTCAATCCGATTTTTATCTACACATCAGAATATTATTAATGGTATTTTTTGGACGTCAGCTTAGGCCTAGGTATAATACTGAATTTAATAATTATTTTCGAGCTAAACCTGCATTTTAGACATGTATAATATAAGATACATTCGATCGCAACGGTTTAAAAGTTATATATATATATATATATATATATATATATATATATATATATATATATATATATATATATATATATATATATATTCTATTTTATTATATAACTCTTTCTGAATATCAGAATACAAGTATGGCTTAAAAAAGAAATATAAACAAACAGGATCCCCTGGATCCGCCCCTCTTCTCGATACTCATCAACGACACTAAGAAAGTACCTAGTACCTTCCCCTTCCCAACCCTTCATTCACGATCAAGCTTAAAGTCACCAAAATCAGTTGAGAGAAAAAACTGGTTGCGTTTAAAATTGTATTAATTACTCAGTGTTCGGAATGTTGCCGGTGGCATCATTACACTTCTAAAGATATGAATATAAGCCTTCGTAAAGACTCTAATGGACGAAAGTTTTACCCTTCTCCTCCTTCAATGTCATTCTCGCTAAGGTGAATTTTTTTAATTAATTAAATTTTATATGCAAACACTTCCATACACAATTTTGATCGCATAGATTGCTAATTTACCTTATATTTATATTTGCAAAGGCAATAAGTTATTCTTGAAGTGTGATGTCGTGCAGAGTATGTAGGATCTGTAGAATTGTATTTGATGAAAGATCAATATTCCAACAGTTTTAATCTGTCAATCTGCGGTCCTAATTCCCTCCTGGTTGAGAACCCCTGCATTATAACAAAAGTTAAAAGATGTATAGTAGTTCGCAAGGTAAAAATAATTGGTGCCTGAAAATCTAAACTTAGTTATCCGTGTTAGGCTCGAGTATGTCCGAGTGGATGAAAAGTTGCTTAAATTTCGCCAGTCTCCAAATTATATTTTCCCCCTGTCCATCTTTCCTTTTAAATGTACTCGAAATCAGTATTACAGTACTGCGCTTTAGGTCGCATATCACTCATTATTAAACCACTTGAGTTGATCGACTCTGAGGAGCTAACGGTGAATTAAGGCCATGCAAACGAGAAAATCAGCTTTTAATTACAGGCACAATCGACCCCTTGCTGGATTGTCCATTGAAACGCAGGCGCAGAAACGCAGCATCGCATCGTCCTAGAACGCCAGATAAACCGGAAATAAACTTTACGGACGGACAAGGAACGAATGCCCCTAATTAGAGGGTGCTATGCATGGTTTTAGCTCATAATTCTCCGAAGATATACTGGGACAGGTTAGATTAGTTTCGGAGAGAAGTGAACGACAGTACTTCACCCTGTAGGGAGAGGTAGTGAGAAGGGAGAAAACATGAAAGAAATCATGTGCGATTTACATCGGGCGTTCATGGGCTATTTGCATAGAAGGGTTATGTGAGATTTACCCAAAGGGATTTCTTTTTAAATATTTTGCAGTTGCTATGCACTCATAATCCTCCTTATTCTTTTTCACTCTACTTTAGTTTCTTCTATTTTATTCAAGGTCTAGTTAATACTCTAACGTTCCAATAACTTGTTAATTATTTATTGGAAAATCGACATAGTATTGATTTGTTTTGTTTTCGAAACTGATTTTAGATGAAAAATTTCAGTGTAATGCAAAAAGTGAGTCAAGTAATGAAGCCATCTTAAAAAAAACTTATAAATTGCTTAGCTTTACTTAGCTTTCATGATTCTTTGTTTTAATGAACTTATAATATTTTGTACTTAAATTTACTTAAACTTTTGAAAATTAGATTATGTTAGAAAAGATAAGCCATCTCTAAGATGACCCAGCAAAGATGAGCCATCTATAAACTGGGCGAGTAAAGAAAGATTTACGCTTAAATTAGGAAAAAGACCCCCCTCCCCCTTTTGTTGTGGGCAATTTTTTTTCTTTTTCCTAATTTAAGAGTAAATATTTACTAGGCCAATTTATAGAGGGCTCATACTTCCTGGGTCTTCTTAAAGATAGCTTATTTTTACTAGCTCAATTTAGAGATGGTTTATTTTTTCCTGGTCCCCTAAGGTTATAAATTTATGTGTTATATCAAAGAATATCAACCCTTTGTAATTCATGTGTGAGATGCGCAAAAGCTGTGCGCTAATGTCGATTAAACCAGAAAACAACCATTACCCTCCCCCGCACACCTTAAAACGTAACATTCGCTCTAACCTTACAACTTTACAATAAAATTAGCATCATCTCCCCGCTCTTTAACAATTTTTAAATTGCCCATTTAACTTTTATGTTAATAGTTCGTCACCATGGTATCTGTCCTTACCACATAAACACAAAAAACATATAACTTTCCCCCCAAAAAAAACTATCCTGTTTTCTGATTCTTGCGGTATGCTGGATTTATTTTATCATTCTTTCGCGCTCATGAAAGATATGCATTGTATATTCACCGCGTGTTTACCTCAATTTCTGCTTTATCCTTTGAATTCCCAATTTATTTCTCTCTCTTTCACAGTCCCGATCGACCTTACGAAGCGTGCCTTAAAAGCTTGTCTATTCCGAAGGTTTTTTTGGTCTTCCACGTAACAGAGTGGTTTAAGGCTCTGTTTAATTGATATCAAAGCGATTGCTTGCTGCCTCAGTGTGCTTAGTTCGAATTCCACCCAAGTACGGAATTTTTCGAATTAGGAAATCACTTTTTCCGAAGAAAATATTATCATGTTTTTCTGTTTTTTTGCGGTATGTGTGATTTATTTCATCATCCTTTCGCGCTCATGAAAGATATACATTGTATATTCGCCGTGTGTTTACTTCAATTTCTCCTTTACCCTTTGAATTCCCAATTTATTTCTCTCTCTTTCACAGTCTCTATCGACCTTGCGAAGCGTGCCTTAAAAGCTTGTCTATTCGGAAGATTGTTTTGGTCTTTCGCGTAACGAGTGGTCTAAGGCTCGATTTTGTTGAGATCAAAGCAGTTGCTCACTGCTTCAGTGTGCTTGGTTTGAATCCCATCCCAGTACGGAATATTTTGAATTAGGAAACAACTTTTTCCGAAGAAAAAATTATCCTGTTTTTCTGTTTCTTGCGGTATGCTGGATTTATTTCATCATTCTTTCGCGCTCATGAAAGATATACATTGAATAATTGAAGTAACAAACATGGTCATTCTCAAACTTAAACAAAAATCTTAGGAAATATCCTGAAATTTTCCCCAAGTGAAAATATAGTGTTATGGAGGATTAAGCTGTAAAAAAGTAATATTCCGTGAAATTTGGCAGCCTGGTTTGAAACAAAATCATTTTAAATTGTTTTAACAGAAATGCTTGAAATATCGCAATAACGTTAAAAATATCACTAAATTTAATCTATTTTATTGGCAAACGTCCACTCTAGTATATTTATAACTAAAGATGCCCCAAACACCCCCTCTCTCATAAAATATTAATATATTAAATTTTCACTTTATGAACCAAATTCCGCGTAGAGTGTGACATAACTAATTTTGGCATCTTGTAAAGTGGAAAGGGACCGTACATGAACACAGACCGTACAAAAGGCCTTCTTGCCAAAATATGGGTTTGATTTAGTTTACCTTTGGCATAGAAAACGGTTCTGATGTGAAGTTACCTTCCTCTTCTACCCGCAGAGCTCCGACGCCATTTTTGCTTGCTAGGAAGTTTTTTGATATTTTACGTGTCTGATGTAATTTTTATGAGTTACATTATTGTCCACAGTGTTCATGAATATTGTGTGATTCCGCTGGTTATGGTTTCCATGGTGAATATGATCATTGTGAAGGAAAATGAGTGTGATTTCATAACGGTGAACAGCATGGAGATTTCTGTGTATACAGTTTACATAAAATGGCGTGTAGTACACGGTCCGTAGAAAATTTGGAAATTCGTGAAAATTATAATAATGAAGATTTCGTTTTGAAACTGCTGTATGTTGATTACGTAACATTGTTTTGTGTTTTAAATGTGAAAAAGCGACAAAAAATTGAATAAAAATACAAGATATCAAAGTGTGAAGTTGACCATTTTTATCAGTGTTAAATGATGTTATTTGTGTTATTATCTAACATTATTTTACGTTAGATGCAAAATTTAACTATATACAGTGCTGTGCTAAATGTATTAAGTAATAAGATAAGTGTTTATATTTTTCTGCATTTATCATTTTATAGACTATTTTGTATTCAATTTTGTGAATTTCAATTTTCTAGTTGCATTATTGAAGTAAGATGGGGATTTTACATTGCCTAATGAGGTTATTAATATATTTATGCAATGATATACAATGAGAGCTCTGCATTACTTGGTCAAAAATGTTTTATAAAATTAAGAAATTTACTTTTTTTATATTATTTTAGATACCTATCTAAAAATGTTGTAAATAACAATTCTCAACACTTTTTCTCTCAATTATATGTCTTTTCAAAACATTTGTGTATCATTTAGTAGAAGTAGATCCTTTAAGTTCAGTTGTGGCATTTAAAGAAATTACAAAAAATGGTACCAAGGGCTTGCGGAGCGTGTCCTACATGGTTACGATCCATACAAAAACACTTTAAAAAAAAATAACACCATAAATCTGAACTGATAAACATATTTCAAAGTTTTATGTGTGGAAATTAAAAGTATTTAAGTGAGCTACATTTTGGACACTTTGGATTTCTGATAACTTTAATACTTCAGTTTTGATGACTAAAACGTTTTCAATATCCATTTTAAATCTTTGTGTACAGCTTTCAGTCCTTATTTCTGGTTCTGTTTTCCAGGTAAAATAACTTCCATTCTAACACTATCTAATCACTTTAAAAGTTTAGAAACATAAATTAATGCTTCTCCTATCGTCATATTTCAAGCAAATATAAATTCAAATTTTTTCTCCATTTCCGGAGTTTGATTTATTTTGGTAGCGTGACGCTGAATTCTTTTAATAATTTATGATTACCTTTTATTAATGTGGATACGCCCTAACGAATATTCCATCTGTACATGGCTGATGTCTTGGGATCTTTTACGCGCATTGCCTACAATGAAATTAACTCTACTCCAAAGGCAAAAAAACAACAGCTTTCAAAGAGCACATAATGGGTATTCAGAAAGTTTAATGAAAGTTTTAGTGAAAGGTTTACTATATCTATTATTATAAAGAATAGTCATAAAATGGGTTGACAAGTACGTATTTTAAAATGGATGCTTGATATATAATTATAATAATCAATAAGCCCCTCACTCCCAAATATCTACTTTTCGTGTAGGGGTCTCTAACCCAAGGTTTTGTGTGTGTAAGGAGGAGTCAATCTGAGTATATGTTATAATGTCACCTGTTATAATGCTTTAATTCAATCTTAGTATTAACGACCTAACTCTCTTATGCGTTTCCTATTTCGGCCTTAGTACACCGATCTATATAAATAAACGCGACTGTTATCTTAAGATTAAAAGTGCTGATTCTCATCTAGGGTTTCAGATTTAATTGTTTTAATAGTTCTATTATAAATTGACGTAGCCTAAACTAATTAACATGGAAAATGCCAAAACCTAAAAATCACATTATTCCACGAGACGCATAAAATAAAGCTGTTCCAAATCCACTAATCTTTGACCTTGAATTACTAAGGTCCGTCGCATAGATCACCCCTCTGCAAACCAGGCATCATCGATTTCCAACCCGTACATGACTATTTCTTTCTCATCCCTTGTAATCAATACTCGCCTAGAGAGACGACGCCCTTTGGAGTCCTCAGAGCAGATTTATTACCTGTTAATTGACTGTGACGCAGTCATTCCAAATTGTATATTCTATCCAGGGTGGTTGATTTTTTTAATTTGAATCAGATTTTTTTATTAAAATCGATTTTTTTATAATGAAAATCATAACAGCAGTAATAAAGGATATAATTGTTAATTAATGGATTATACTAGTGTTATTCACACATTCACAACACTAGATGCAATACACATACACACACAACATGTTAGAACACACATTATTTGTTCACCATTAATAGCCGACTTGGCAACTCAGCGTGCCCAGCCAGAGGCACGCCTGTTGAAACTTGTTAAGGCCTGTCTCTCACACAGTCCCTGTGAGGAGTGATTAACTCAGTGTCTCAGTTCCTGTTAAAGAGTCACACAGCAAGGATGTCAACTGTGCGAGTCAACCCTTCTGGAAGAAAACATGATCCAGTTTGGCAATATTTTGACAAATTACCTTAAAAATCTGGGTAAAGGTTGTAGAGCCAAGTGCAAAGACTGCCACCTGGAGCTACAAGGTCTTGTGGGAAGATTAAAGTCCAACAGAGAGAAGTGGCAGCCACAGAGGAGGAGTTTGATGATCCAGGCGAGGAATTTAGTATCTGATAAACAAGTACTGTCCTATGATTTTTTAAATTTAAAGACATTAAAGGCAAAAAAAAATCTTGATTCCAATACTTAACATTGATGTTTTTTACCATCATCTATATGACCATTATTTGATTATCTATAATACTGCTATTATTTCAACTAACCTGAATTTTTTTTTCTCCACCTCATAAACTTTTAAATCTTTAAAACATCTTGACGATCAAACCGTGCGGTGGATTTTGAGGAGTTTTAACATTTCAGTGTCGACAAAAAAATACTAATTTAATTTGTATTTGACCCCATTTCTTTCCACCAAAAATAGGCATAAAACTAGAATTTGTCTAAATATGTTTATGTTTTTTTTTTCTCTCTCTCTATCTATCTATCTCTCTCTCTCTCTCTCTCTCTCTCTCTCTCTCTCTCTCTCTCTCTCTCTCTCTCTCTCTCTCTCTCTCTCTCTCTCTCTCTCTCCAGTACAGTCAATGACATTACCTATATTGTATCCCTTCTGTTGCACTGTGCCCTTAGCCCCTTACCCATTAATTAGTGTGTTTTTTTATGTCATTGTTATTAGGTACTTAATTTTTTTTTCTATTTTCAGGAACTACAGCCAGAGCATCAGCATCTACATCTGCAGAAGCCTCTCCACCATTGAAAAGATCATGGTCAACCCTCGCTTATGCTGCACAATCTGGACATGTGAAACAAAAGTCAACAGCATCTCTGGACAGGTTTATCATAAAAACTTCAGCCTCCCAAAAGGCCGCCAGTCTAGATGAAGAAGTCGCTAGAATGATATTTGTAACAAATTCTTCATTTCGTCTTGTGCAATATCCTCCTCAGTTTGGCAAGATGGTCGAGACACTTAGGCCAGGTTACACTCCACCATCGAGACAACAAATTGCTGATGAATATTTGCCTATGGTTTATGAGAAGGAATATGAGAAGTGTGCAAATGACCTGAAAAATAAAATTGTATGCCTTGCAATAGATGGGTGGTCTAACATTCATAATGAACCCAACATTTGTGTTACTGTAACAACATCAACTGGCCAAGTATATTTAATTGACACTGTAGACACATCAAGCCATTTCCACACTGCTGAGTACCTTCTACAACTTGCACAATCTTCTATCAAGAAATGTGAAGAGAATTTGGTTGTTTTGTTGGTAGTATCGTGACAGACAATGCAGTAAACGTTACCAAAATGCATAAACTGCTAGAAGCATCAACTGAACAAAATATCATCTCCTATGGTTGTGCAGCACACCTTCTAAATCTACTGGCTCATGACCTAGAAATTAATAATGTAAAATAGCATGTGTGTTTTTTAGTCAAATACTTCAGGAATAATCATTATGCAGGTGAAAAATATCGTCAGTAAGGTGGTCAGCGTCTGGTCATGCCCCAAGATACTAGATGGAACACTATGTGAGACTGCCTCAAGATTTATGTAAACAACTGGCCAATTTTAATGAAGATCTGTGAAGTTGACAGGGAAATGATTGATAGCTGTAAGGAGTAAGGTATCCAATATTGGGCTCAAACGCTCTGCTGAGGAGCTATTGGCTCGATAACAGCCAATAGATCAGGTACAAAAGGACAAATGCACTATTGCTCAAGCAGTCGATATTTGGAAAGAGTTATGTGACCACTTCAAAAACAACCAGTAAGGCTCTTCTTGCCAACATGCTTAATCCTTCACTTCAGTGGAAGGTACTTAATGAAGAAGAGATGAATATTGCGAAGAAGAGAGGATAGCAATGGAATATTCCAATGAGAAATATCAAGCACTTTTTTCCATCATCATGAAGTTTCAGGCAAAATCACCTTCTGAATGGTGGAAGTCTCATACAGGTTTTGTGGGCAGTGACATTCTCTCAAAAGTGGATCAACTTATGACTACTGTGGTAGCCTCGTCATCTGTAGTAGAACGAGTCTTCTCCTCTTTTGGACTTACTATGGAGGTGGGGGGCATATGATTATAATTTTTACTTAATTATTCATGTTCATCTTGATTTTTCTCATCGAATCTTCTTCTTTCACTTGATTTTTCTTTATCGAATCTTCTCTTGACTGAATTGCCTTTTTTTCTTTAAGTTAGCCCCTCGAACGTTTTCTTTGCATATTCCTTGGCTTCCGTATTATAGTTGAGTTTGTCCTTAATCTTCGTTTTCTTTCTTGAGAGATCTTCATAAGATTTTTGGACTGTCGAGTTTCGAGCGCGGTACCTCTGAATTTGAATGCCGATAATCTAGCCACACGACTGGCTTAGTCCGTCTAATTGTGAGTAAGTTTTTCGGTCATTTATATTATCGAGTTGGAAGAAATTTCCCCCATACATTTTCGCACCCCTACACATTCTAAGCTGAGGAACCACCTTGGTACAGAGAAGGCAGCAAAACTTGTTTTTCTTTACAAGTCCTTGAATAAACCCAATTCTAACAACAAGGATGATGCATAATTGAAAATATGTTGTAAGTAACCAATTAATTTCAGATGAAATAATGTTATACTTTTGTAATCCATGTCTCCATGATTAAACACACGATGAGAATATTGCATAAATAATATATTAGATTCAGTTTGACTCAGAAGAAATTTAGTTAAAAAAGGGCAAAATATATTTAATTTACAATTAAGAAATAATAATTTCTATTGTATAATTAAGCTCAGAAAAAAATTAGTTAAAAAGGACAAAATATATTAAATTTATAATGAAGTACTCATTATTTCAGTTGTATAAGTAAACTCAGAAGAAATTTAGTTAATAAGGACCAAATATATTTAATTTATAGCCAAGAAAAAATTATTTGAGTTGTATAAGTAGACAAAAGGTCATTTTTATTTAATTAGGCTGTATTAAAAAAAATAATTAGTGTGCATAAAAATGTTTGCTTATTTTTTAATTTTTCCTTATTTTTAATTTTTATATGATAGTAGTATGATTTAAATCGTGGATTTCTATAAAAAAATATTTTGATTTAAATCTTGATTTAAATCAATGATTAAAATCAAACAACCCTGATTCCATCCGACGACTAACCACACACGATGTGTCTTAAAAATAACTTACATGGATTATATATATATATATATATATATATATATATATATATATATATATATATATATATATATATATATATATATATATATATATATTATATATATATATATATATATATATATATATATATATATATATATATATATATATATATATATATATATATATATATATATATATATATGAGGGATTCATTTAAGTCGACAGCAACGGCTGCATTGTTTACTTTTGGCTGCAGCTTTCTTACAGCTTTGACTATAGTCTCAACAGATGGCTCTTGGAGAGGCATAACTTTAATATAAGTGGTTAAAATTTAGGATAGAGATAGAAAAGGTAGAGATATTGTGTTTGGTGTGTGTATGTTGAGATGATTATGAATGTAGGATAATATATGAAGATGATACGGTAGATGTGATAATGAATTGTGCCAGGTTGCCTGGCAAAAGCTTTCGTTTTTCATTAATTTTGCTTTTTGTTTGCTTTATTGTTTTTTGAGTTTGTAATTTAAGCATTCGAGCCTTTGTTATCATATGTTCATTTGACCTTTTTATTTTTTAGTATAATTTATATATATATATATATATATATATATATATATATATATATATATATATATATATATATATATATATATATATATATTCATTTTACTTTTACTTCTATTATTTTGAATTTCTCATCATTATTTACTGCCCATATTCTCATTAGTCTGTCATTATTTTGGGGTTTATTCTATGTTTTGCCATTTCACTTGTCAATATCGGTAATTTTATTCAGTTTACATTGTTTTACTTATAGATAGGTTTTATATTTATCGTTGCTTTCTTTCTACTTCCGTCAAATCTTTGTCTATATCTGATCTGATGCATTTCATTATCTGGTACGGTAATCTGACATATTTCTTCCTCCTGGGGTCGCGTTTCGTTTAGCTTTAGCCACAGGTTTTTGGCGCGTTCATGGAGTATTTTATTTATAGGTTCGAGTCCGGTTCTTTGATGTAGGTCATCTGATGTAATTTGGTCCTGCCCTCTCTTATTTTCTATAAATCCATTCCCCAATTTTATACTTTTGGGGCTCTTTTTATTTGTGTGGTATTCAACGTATGTGTAGGGATGATAGGGCATACCATCTTGGATCGGAAAAGGGCTATATACAGCTTTCTTTTGTTCTTATTTGAGAGGTTACGGAATCTTTGTATCCTCGTCATGGTCAGGTTTGCTTCTGTCCCTTTTTTGACAGATGAGAGGCATATCTATTTGTTGTTAATTTGAGTCCGAGGTCTCTCCTTTCCTTGTTATATCGATATTCCTCTCCGTCGACTCTAACTGCGGCTGTTTTCCTCTGGTTTATCGGTATTAGGTTCAATTTATTTATGTTTGTTTTGATTTTATTCTTTCTTTCGTAATCGTTTAAGTTCTTAATTTCTCTTGCTGTCCTCTGGGCGATGTCTCTTGGATTCTTCCTATAACTGGAGATGATTTGTGTAATGTCATCCACCAGTTGGATGTATATTGCACCTCTTCCATTGGATGGGGTAGATCCTTGGTATATATAGTGTACATAGTTGGGGAAAGGCACCCTCCTTGAGGGACACCCACTCGTAGAGTGAATGCCTCGCCCATTTGGCCGTTTATTTGAAGAATGGCTTTTGTTTCTTCCAGGTAGTGGCATACCTTATCGAAAGCTTTGGCAACGTCGCGGAGTATGACGTCCACTCTTTTTCCTCGCGCTGTTTCGGTGGCGATTTTTTCTGCAATAATTGCCAGCGCAGATTCCGTCCCTACCTTGCTCCTGAACTCGTGCTGTTGTCGGTTATAGAAGTTATTACTTTCGAGGTATCTTTTTAACCTTTCGTTTATGAGCTTTACGAGTAGTTTGCCGAGGAACTCGAGCAACGAGATTAGACGGTAGCTTTCGATTTGGTGTTTTGGTTAACCCAGTTTCGGTAAGAAGATCATTTTTGCGGTTTTGGAGGCGTTGGGATAGTATCCAGTATTTAAACAGGCATTGAAAATCTTGAAAAGTGCTTCATGCACATTGTTTGGTGCATTAATCAGGTGCGTCTTTGTTATTGCCACTTAGTCCTGGTGCTTTCTGCTTAAATGACTTGACTGCTGTCAAGTATTTTTGCATTGTAAATGGCATTCCTTCTTGGTGTGGTAGTATCTTGCTGTGTTTGTAAGGTTTGAGTGATTTCTTCATATTCTCTATCGAAGTCAAGGCTTTCTTTTGGAGAAATTGAAAAAACTTGGCTCCAGTGTCTTCGGAAATGCTCTTGTAGTTCTTCGTTTCGTTGCACTTCCTTGTTCTGTACTTTAATTTTTCTTTTGGTTTTCCTCGTAGTCTTCTGTATTGTGTAAATAATTTCATCGGATCTGTTTCAATATCCATTTTTTCGATACTTTTATTCCAAGATTGAATTTTTTTTTCTTTTATTAGTACTCACACTTATCTTTTGATTGTTTTTAGTCTTCTGTATCTTCCAATTGTGTTACCCAGCTCCATTATCTCCTTTGCCAATCTTTGAATTCTACCATCTTTTCTTTTATTTCGTTGTCCCATCGCGGTGTAGGCGGGATTCTATTGATGGTGTGTAGATTGCATCAGCTTTCGTTATTTTTTCGATTATCCTCTGTATTTCTACTTCAATTTCGTTGGTTACTTGGTTGTTTAGGGTTTCCATTTCTATGTTACTTAGGTGTTCTTTATATTTCCCCCAGTCGGTTCTGCTGAGTAATTTTCTTTGTGGGATTGTAATTTGGAAGGGGGGGGGGTATAGTTGTGATCATGCTTAAATGGTCGGAAGGGGTTGCAGGTCCGGGTTTACTGTGGAGATTGAGGTTAAAATTGGGATTGGTGAAAACTATATTTGGCGTGGTTGAAGATCTATAAGTTAGAAAGGTTGGAAAATCTGGTCCTTCTCTTTGGACCATATCTCTCTGTAGCAGTAGTTGGAAAGTTTTGCCTGTACCGTTCATTTGAGTTGTATACCCTACTGCTCTGCACCAGGCATTGAGATCTTTGGTTAGTATGGTTCAATCTGGTCGGCGAGAGAGTTTGATGAAGTTAGGGAAGGGTATGTACGAGCGCCTTGGGGATGGTAAGCCCCAGCTACTACTAGATCGCCTGCAGTCACTTTGATCTTTACCGCAAGGTAGGATTCCTCTAGGTCTTTCATTTCAGTGTAGTGAATCCTATTTTTTACTCTGATCAATGCACCGCCAAATCTGGTTTGGGAATAATTATTAGCTATGATCTTGTAATTTGGTATTCTCAGTGCTGATTCCATGTTCGTTTAAGATTACGATGTCCGGGTCTTCCTGTCTTATAATATTTGAGTATATAATTCTTTTTCTCTTAAGCCGCCCCCATTAAGCGTACATATTTTTAGTTTACGTTGACACGTGAATATGGTGGATTTATTCCTGCTTTCATTTTCTCCGTTCTTGCTGGGGAGCAGGTGCGGCCAGATCGTTTTTTCTTGAATTGGTCGTTTGTTATATTGCAACAGGATTCAGGGACGCTTAGAAACATTTTCTGTTTGAGAGCATTATGGACTTCGGTTTCGTCTACGACTGAATCGTAATCCCATTTGTATTTTCCTTTTACCAGTCCTTCTACGATTATTTTATGCTTGCATGTTTTGGGTAGTGGGTTCGTGTGGGAGCCGTATATTTTAATATTTAGTTCTTGGGTATTTACTTGTAATTTTTGTTTTTGTATTACTTTTTCGAGTTTTTGTGCAATTTGTTTGGTTGCTTTTGCAATCTCCTCATCAGATGTTTCTTCTTTTGTCTCTTGGTCGGTATCCATTTGGGCTTGCTCTTGTTCTTTGTTTTCTTTGCTTTTTTCTTGTCAGGTAGGTTTTATGTTTGTTATATAATTCTCTTGAGGGTGGGTTCTTGGCAAACCACATTTCCTTTAGGCCGTTCTTTGCTAGCATTATGTTTAAATATGTCGCATATGAACTAGGTCTGGCAATATTCACGAAGTGAACGTGCATATGCAAAGTATGTGGTCAGGCCTCATGTTTCCCTGTATGTTCACGGTAGTGGTTTGTGAGGTAGGTGTCTTTGTCATTCCGCCTGCTGTTGCAGTGGCGTATGTCGTATTTTTTTTACTTCCCTTTTCTTCAGATATTTCGATTTTCCTCTTCTTTACTAATTGCTTCTTCATAGCGCACGAAATTGCAAGGGTCCTATGTCCGTTTCCACAATTCAGACACTTTTTCTGTGTTCCTGCACTCATCCCAGCGGTGCTCTCTACTTGAATATTCTGAACAAGCTTTCCCATTGAAATGGCATTCCTTTGTCGTATGTTAGTCCAGAGCGTAACATCTGAAGCACACCTAAACAGAGACGAATGTTTCCTTTCGATTTGGTCCCGGGATATCTTTGTGTAAAAGGCAAGCAGGTCGTGTTCTTCCATCTTTTTTGCCATCTCTGTGGTTTTTGAACTTCACAACGTCTTCGATTCTGGCCAAAGTTTGTTTGTTTTTTCAAGTTTTTCTTTTATTTCCGAGGTTGAGTGGGCTCCGACCCATGGGTCGAGAGGTCGGCAGATTACAGATCTTTTCGTCGTAACGTTTGGTGGTGTGCGACTTGTGAAAAACGCCCTTGTAATTCACGATCTTTGAATTATTCTTCTCTCTCAATGTCAAGCGATGAAAAATGCCAAAGTAGCGTAAGCTAAGTCTTTCAGGTGCGAGAGCTCAATATCCGTGTGGCCGAACCGTCAGGGAGTGTGCAGTCAAAACTATGAACTATGAACGATGTAAGTGGGTAGAAGATAAAGAAAGGGTGTGGGGCCAGATAGCTGAAAATAGACAAGTAGTGAAAAGAGAAAGAAGTGTGATAGGGTGCAAATAGATGCTAAGTGCCTGGTGATCAGGCCTATCGCTTTTAAATATTTTCTTGTTTTGTGGTTCCTTTGTTGTCTTTGTGATAGTTTATATTATTATGGCGTTCAAGACATTTGTCTTCAAAAAATTAATGTTCTTGGATATGTTATGCTCTTTGCTGTTGTAGTAATAAATTACTTTAATCACTTTTAGTATTATGTTTAGTATCTTTGTTTTTTCGTATTTTTTGTAGTCAGTCTAAATCTTGTCCTTTGTTTTTCTTTGATGTCTTTTTGGCGGGCACCGTGCAAACGTGTACCTGGACTGCTCATAACCCTCGTCCCAACTATGCAGTCGACTGTGATATGACATAATTAGGGGAATTGACGGAAGCTGGTTTGAGGAGTAGCCCACAGCAGAAATCAATTTCAGAGGACCCCCGGGAAAAGGGACGAACTGCGAACCTCGTTGATTTAGCTTTTAGCTCTATCGATAGGGGTTACGGCCCAAAATCATAGAGGGATATGCAACCGTCTCTATGCTATGGAGGATGCAGTCGCGAATTAAAAAAAAACAACAAGTGGGCGAAACCCCTGGGTGAAGGAAATTGATTCGGCCTTCACCCATCATCAAGTTCGCCATAATTCACCCCTTGGGAGGATCCCTTCGTCATCCATCACCCCATCAATTGCAGTACTGGTTCGCGGAAGCACGGGGCCGCCCTACGGCGGGGGACACCCCTTTTCTGAATCTACATCTCGCTCACCTAAGCACATAACATCACTCACATTAAACTCTCATTCACATAACACAATTCGATAAAGAAGACAAGAAAAAAGTAAAGGACCAACTTGTAACAAGAACCCACCCTTCAGGGAGAATGGATACAACGAAGAGAGTCACCCTGAGGGGGCTCACCGGCTATGCACTTCCGGCCAAAGCTCAGGTGTGCCTGGTTCTATTTGAAGAATTTAAGGTTGCATTGATCTGTTTGATCGACGTGACCAACTGGTACATAGCCCTCTGTCTGCTCAGAAACCAAAGACATGGACGCAATACTGTCCACCCGAGGAACGGAAGCCTTAAAGAATATCAGGCTTGAGGCAAGAATTTCCCCGATGGCGGCGAATAGGAGCGTCATCTGCCGTAAGATCGAAAACTGGATTGTCGAAAGAACAACAGAGGAAATCAAGAGAGAGATTGAAAATCAAAACCCATGGGCGAAGATTAAGGAATTAATCAAATTTAATAACCACCGCAATGTGTTTAAAATCACGTACTAAATCACCGAAATGGCACAGAAAACCAAAAGAGATGGGCTCCTAGCTTTCAAAATGAGGATTCCATCCGAAAACATCGAACAGGAAAAATTCCACAATATGCAAATGTGTTTATAGGTTTATAAATTTAAAGACTGTGCCTCAACGACCAAAAAGTACTTAAATTGCAACGGTGACCACCGGACTTTGGCACTAAATTTCCTCAGAAGAAAAGAGGTAATAAAGAAGAAAGAAGAAGAAGCTCGAGCCCGTAGTGCCAAGAGCTAAGCGGTTGCAGCATCACGACCCAACGAATCCTCCCCAACCAACCTATGATGCAACTCAACTCTGAAGTGAGCTCGAAGATCCTCACTTGCATCCTAATTCACGCCCAAATCACTAATATGGGAAACACAGAAAGTTATGAGAGTGAACACAATTCACTACGACAAGCAAACAATCTACCTACAATTAAAGTACCCAAATCTCCGGACTCATTATAAATACTCAATATGAGTACAACCTCATCCAAACCACAACAAAAAGAATCCGTAAAGCAAGTAACACCTGAGGAAGATTTAGATGATATCCAAGAAGTGACTTCAAGAGACTCGCAATCGGAAGAAAAATAAAAATAGACAGAACCAACAAGATCCCAGAGGGCCTCCAGGAATAAATCCAACCCCCACCTCTCCCCAGAAAACAATTATCAAATAGAAACAAGGGCATGGAAGTAATCCATGAAGAAACTGCTAAAAATCCATCTCCTGCTCCCCAAAAGGTCCCCAACAGGGACCCCAGACTGAATAAACGGTAGATTAGTCCTCATAATGCAAAACGACAGCTTAGGAATCTTGAGTATAAACACCAAAGGATGGACCACGAAAAGAGTGCACTACGGTAACATTTTACAAAAAAATCGATGCTGACATAATACTCATTTCGGAACACGGAGTTAACACGGATAGTGACATAATCAAGATATTGAACTATGACGTGCTGACAGTGAACCATTCCCAACAACGATAAGACGGATCAGCCATTGCGATTAAGAAGGGAATAAAATTCAAGCTACTCAGGAACTTGGAAGAATCCTACCTAGCCATAGAGGTAGAAATGAGCCTGGGGAAAATGGTCGTTGCCACAAGATATCAACCCCCGAGACGCGACTATTTGCTTAACCACACCATCACGAGTATAATCAGGCAAAGGGTCACTAGGATATTAATGGGATACCTGAACGCACGATGTGCTGAGTCCGGGTATACTCGAACCAACGGTATAGGCAAATGCCTGAATACTCCCTTGGATAGGAACATCGTAGAGAGACTGGGGCCTGACTTTCTGAACTTCATCACGGAAAAGTGCGCCACAAGCCCGGACATCTGCCTGGCAAACTTCTTCTTACCCTTTAATTATCACATGAGCCCTGAAGTTATACCCTGTAGCAACCATATAGGGATTAATCTTTATATCAACGTTAACCCTATATTGATACCATCACATACAAGGAAAAATTAGGGCAGGGCGAATTGGGATAAATACTAGCAATTGCTAAGAAATTACATCCCAGCAAACCTCGACGAAGTAACCCTCGAGAAATAGACGAAGAAATGGAGCGTCTAGAGGGTCAGATGATCGAGGCTGACAGAGAGTCAATTCCCAAAACTGCATACAAAATGATCTCTGCATACAAATGGACCAATCGTATAAAAGGTTTACACCGTGAGCTGAAAGAATTGTATCAAATGAGCATCACCACGGGTACATCCCGTGAGACAATGTACCGTATGAGAGAAACAAAGGAAGAACTAAATATTCTAATTTACGAACAGCAAGAAGAGAAATGGAATAAAGCTATCGAAGAACTAGATAGCGAAGCATCACCGAAAGAATTATGGGTGAAAAGGAAGGGGATGAGAGAAATGCTCCAGAAGAAAAAGATGGAATTAGAAGAAGACCACGGTGAAATTAAATCAGAGGAGGATGAAATGGAGGAAATTCTCAGGCAACACTGGGAAAAGATTTTCAGAATCAGTGAAGAAGAAAATGAAGACTTCAGCATTGATTTTGAAAATCAGATTATAGACGAACTGAAGGAAATCATTGAAAGGACGCATCTTAACCACCAAGTGAACAGGGAAGAAGAAGAAAGAGTGACGCAGAAAGAACTAGAAAGCACGCTCTACAACGTTAAGCATAAAGCTCAAGGACGGTCAGATTTGACAAAGTTAAACTTCGTCAAAGCATCGAGATGCGTGCGGGAAAGTTTACTCAACATCTTTAATACCTGCCTAAATGTAGGCTACTTTCCCGACGCATAAAAAACGACAAAAATTATATTTATTGCCAAACCTGGAAAGTCCCCGACGAGGAAGGAGACTTATCGCCCAATATCTCTTCTGGAAATTGGGGCGAACTCTCTGGAGAAAATCCTGAATAGAAGACTCGTCGAGCCCTTGGAGGAAAATTCGCTCTACAACGAACATCAATCCAGCTTCAAAAAAAAGAGAAGCACTGAGATGGCAATAAATGTCATCACGGAAAAGATTGCTCATGCGAAGAAAAACAGGAGCTATATCAACATAATATTGCAGGGACGTGCCAAAGTCATTCGATAAAGTATAGCTAAGGGAGATACAATACAAGATCCTTCAGCAAAGGTTTGAGCGTAAAGCTTGAAAAAATCTTTTCTGATTATATCATGGAGAGGTCGGCCTACATCAGTATAGGGCGTACGAACGGTCCCCCCTTAAATCTACAAGCAGGATTGCCTCAAAGCGGGTGCCTCAGTCCAACCTTATATTCGATATATACAGCCGACATCCCATAGCCAAGCTACCCTACTAGCCTAAACATCCAGTTCGCCGATGACATAAGTCAACTCATAGTTAGTAGATATAGAAACGCGCCTTTGCAAGCCCGAATGACTGCCGAGGAAATAAGAAAAGTCAAAGAATATGAATCAAAATGGAAAATCCGAACTAATGGCGACAAATTCAAGATCGTCCCATTGGGAAGAAGACAAACGGCAGATGTGAGAGTGGGGATACGCTTTATCCCTACACGAAGGTCACTTCTAACCGGTACAGGAAGCACGTCAAAGAACGGATCCAGAAATCAAAATTGGTAGTCGGAACTCTCTATAGTTTCAGAAACCTCAGCAAAAGGAATAAAAGGAAACTCTATTTGGCCCTAGTCAGAAATCAAAATCCACCCTCATCCATCCCTCAGCATGTCTGTTCAGCACCTCAAAAGCAGCAAAAGAAGAAATGCAGAGGATACGAAACAAGTTTATGCATATCATCACTAATACACGAAGGAAGGATAGGAGGGAAGTAAGTGGATCTGCACAAAGTGGTGGACATGAAACCGCTCAATACTGTCTTAAAGGGAAGAGCATCAGATAAGTAAGAGAAAATTACAACAAATAGCACCAAGGAAATTAGAGCACTCATAGCAGAAAACCAACGAGGTTTAAGTCAAGCAAGATTCCCAAGCAGCGCCAGCACGCTTGAGAATGCAATTGTCCCATTTTTTGCATAGGAAAAAACTACCGACCAAAACTGACGATGAAAAGAAACCGATAGCGACGAACCAAATCGATTTTACCTGAAAACAGAAGAAGACCACAACTACCTAATGATGACAAGGAAGAATCAAAATGAAGAAAATAAGTATGAAACACAAAACACACAAAACACAAACACGAATACAAATAACCAACGATGAAAATAAAAAACACATAAAAGGAACCTAAACAACCAAACTACACGTCAAGTTAACATTAAAAGCTAAATTAGTACACGAATCCAAAAGTTTGAACGCCTTTTAGTAATATATATACATATATGCATAAATACTTGTGTATATATATATATATATATAAATATATATATATATATATATATATATATATATATATATATATATATATATATATATATATATATATATATATATATATATATATATATAACATTAATAAAACCAAAAAAATAAACAAAGAAAGAGATTAGCTTGATCTCCAGGCACATTTGCAAATTTTGCAACCCTAAGACTTCCTTATTTTCCCCACTATTCCCAAACTCCACTATTCTTGTACACCACTATCTCTCACACTCACATACTCACCACTTTTCCACAATAAAAAACAAACAAACAATCAACTAACATGAAAATACATAGACATGTTTAGAAAATATGTTCGAGAATAAAAAATAATGATGTTGGGTATAAACAAAAGGAGGAAAAGGTTTAGGTAATTCTGGTTCTATGCGGGAGCGTTGCAGATTCTGTCGGCGAGGCGTTGGGAGGATAGTCTATGGCTGGAGTTGTGTATTGATTGAAGGTCTGCGTTGGCAGATCATAACTGCCTCGGCCATTTGGACTCTTCGGCGGTCAGGATCACGGAAGATGATGGAGGTGTTTTAGGTGAGCGTTTCTCTTGTAATTGACGTATGATGCGTTGCGGCATGTCACTTGATAGCCCCGTCCTGGAGGTCCATCGTCAACCTGCGCGACAAGGTTGTAGAAGTCATCCCTATGTATTTAGAGTTGCGGTGAACGCAGTCACCGACATTGCACGAATATTCATACAATAGGTTGGCCTCTTGTAGGGGGTTTCTCGCGGCGAGACAACTGTTCTTCATGGCAAGGGACTGTGTTTTTCTGGTCTGGTAACATATGACCAAGTTTATTATATGTTCAGGGTTGGCTGGTGAAACGTTGTGGTGTATAATGGCTTTGAGAATCTTCTCGTCTTCCTTGTAGCCTGTGTTCATTGTTGCATGGTAGTATATGTCTATTGATGTGAGGTTTTCTGGTATGTCCGTCGGAAGGATGGTAAAGTTTATCTTCCGCTTAACGATTGAGTCGAATACGGCTTGTGAATAGCCATTGTTCACAAGGAGCTGGTTCACTCGCTTAAGCTCAGCATCAATCGTTACCCAATTGGAGGAGTGCGAGAATGCTCTGTTCACGAGAGCGCTAATCACCGATGTCTTATACCTATCGGGGCACTCTGAGGAACCACTCATGCAAAAACCTAAATTTGCACTCTTGATATATAATTCTGTCACGAAGCGCCCTTGAGAAGAACGAACGAGAACATAAAAGAAAGGGAGTGCGGACTGCTCTTCGTTCTCGTGAGTGAAGTTGAGTGATGAGTTATCTTTGAAGGTCTGGATAAGCGTAGGTAGATCTTCGAGGTTCTGCATGTCCAGGGAAAATATCGTCAATATATCGGACTTAGATGGAAGGTTTAAGGGTGGGGTTATTTTCGAAAATGGCTTTTTCTACGGATGCCATGTAGAAATTGGCAAATTGAACGCCAAGTGGGGAACCAATATAAGAAAGCTGCAGCCAAAAGTAAACAATGAGGCCACTGTTGCTGTCGACTTCAATGAATCCTTCATAAAAAATGGCTTCCTTCTAATATATTTTTATATATATATATATATATATATATATATATATATATATATATATATATATATATATATATATATATATATATATATATATATATATATATATATATATATATATATATCAGCAGAAAAAGGAGAATAAGTACTGAATATAACATATATTGCCAACGTTTCGGGCTCTGGACCAATCTTCGAGGCTAGAATATTAAATATTTATATTAGAACAATGATAATTAATGGCTTTAGGCTAAAAATGTACTAGGATGTAAAACAAAACAAATATCAAAATGTAATATAAAGGACAAAAATCTGTATATTAGGTTAAAAAAATAAATAAATTGAAACGAATTAATAAGGTTACAATTAGAAGAAAAGGAAAACCTCAATAAATACACTAAAATTTGTTACCTGATTCGCGAAAAGGCAACGTTTAGTAACCTTGGCTTAAACTTTTACAGCTTCTGCACCTATCAATTCCAAGTTAATGCTTGTAGAACTTTAATTCACCGTGCTTTCAATATCTGTTCTAACTGGGCCCTATTCCATTTGGAAATGATCAAACTTGAAACTTTTTTTTAAAATTAACAACTACCCATCCCATATTTTTATAAATTGCATTTGGAACCTTTTAAATAATGTCTTTAAACTTATAAATAATTATAATGTTCCCCACAAAAAATTATACATTTCCTTTCCCTTTATAGGATACCAAACTAATACTTTTAGGAAGGAATTGGAATTGTCGAATATTTTTAAAAAATTCTATCCACATTTGAATTTACGCCAAATTTTGTAAGCCCCTTAAAAATTAGTTCTTTGTTCACTGTAAAGGACCCCATTCCTGACATTTTGCGTTCCAGAATAGTATATAGATATACTTGTCCTAAATGTTCTTTGGGAACGTATATTGGATGTACGGAACGTCTTCTCAAGGTTCGCATTGATGCTCACCGTGGGGTCAATTACAGAACAGGAATGGATCTCTCCGAAAAAGAAAACAATGTTCTCCGATCTCATTCCTATTCATGTAAAATACCTATAAATTATAATCAATTTAGAATATTATCCGCATCAAAATCTAAATCTGACCTTCTCATAATTGAGTCCCTTTTAATTAAATACAATCAGACTCAGTTAAATAAAGACTCTACTTCTACACCGTTATATATTGCCTGATTAATTTCGTTTGAATTTTTTTTAACTAGTTACCATTAATTAATTACCACTTAAACAACTAACTAGCTAACATTTTTTTGTTGTTGTTGTTTTTCGACCAACCAACTACATAGATCAGAGAACCAACGAATACCAAATCACATCTTTCCTGTTAGTATAATTTTTAAATTTCATTCATTCAGTTCACAGCTTTCTCCGAATCAGGTAACAAGTTTGAGTGTATTTATTGAGGTTTTCCTTTTCTCCTAATTGTAACTTTATTAATTTCGTTTAAATTTATTTATTTTTTATCTTAATATACAGATTTTTGTCCTTTATATTGCATTTTTATATTTTTCCTTTTGTTTTACATCCTAGTACATTTTTAGCCTAAAGCCATTAATTATCATTGTTCTCATAATTGTTAAGTAATTGTTCTTATATAAATCTTTAATATTATAGCCTAGAAAATGGATCCAGAGCCCGAAACGGTGGCAATAGATGTTATATTCAGTACTTGCTCTCCTTTTCCTGCTGAAGATCCGGCTTGCTAGAAGCAGAAACATACACGTATATATATATATATATATATATATATATATATATATATATATATATATATATATATATATATATATATATATATATATATATATATATATATATATATACCACAAGAAACAGAAAAACAGGGTAATTTTTCTTTATGCCCTTTAGGCGAAACCTTTGTTCGTGTTCCCCGAATATGACGTCTGTGATTGTCTAAAGTCAAGAAAATATTACTGCAGAAGTGACAAGCCAAGAGAATATGGCAGGTGAGACAAACAATAATTTCCACCGCGAGGCCTTCCAGCTTATCGCGAATTATGAGAACATATAGTCACGCATTGTCGGGAAGAAAACACATCCTTGGTGATTGAATAAACCTTGATCCAACCCGATCAATGCAGTTATAACGCCGCTTTTTGTGGCGATGTGTAGATAAGTCACTTTTCTAAATGTAGAGTTCACAACAAAATACGCTCTTGCGATCAGCTTAGGTGTCACAAAATTATTTTCACTTAACTTTGTTGTTTTAATTCTATAAATTATTGACCTATTGACGCGTGACTCTTACCCCAGTGTATTTTGCGCAGATGCAGCGCTCACCTTAACATATTGCTTCCGAAGTCCTAGTCCTTGAATGATTTGACGACTGCTTAAATGAGATAAAGCTGTTTCTAAATATAAAAAAATATTGAAGACTCTCCCGAGCTAAATGATGTTGCCAGTTTCTGTAGGCTAATGTACTTAATTCATTTAAGATGTACTTAAATGAATTGAATGTTAAGTTACAAAGCTATAGTAAAAGTATTGATTTTATGTTTGGATTTATATCACTTTCGAAAGTAAGCTCAACATTTTCCAAAGCGAGATTGGAAAAGAGATGTGAGGAATTGAGTGAGCAAGATCAGGTTATCATGGATAATGCAAAAGCTTATTTTTCGTCGGTTTTAAGCTTTATAAAGACCAACTTTGATCAAGATTTGCCCAATTTCGGGAGCTTGAAGAAATACTATTTTACATCAAATATCCTGACCAGTCAAGTTTTACCAAATAGAAGACAAATATCTTTGCATGACTAAAGATTAGATAATTTAGAAATGGAGTTAGTAGAATTCCAGTCCCGTTCCCTTTGGAAACAAATGTTTAATAATATTATGGTTAATTTAGAAGAACGTAAGCGAGACAGATTGTATGGGTGCTGCACTTGTAATCAAGATCGTGAATTTTTACTTTCTTGGAATAGCATCCCTGAAACGTTTGATGCCCTCAAAAGATTCACCGAAGCAATGTTAACATTTCTTTCTTCAACATATACATGCGAAATCTTGTTTTCTTCGCTAAACTATATTATAAACGACAGGAGGAATTGATTAACTGCCAATGCCAGCTCGGCCTGTGTAATAATAAAAAAACAAATTATAAACCTAAGATCAAAGGATTGTCAGTGAAAATACAGCACCCCCATACCCTTACTCCCAATAAACAAGTAAGTTTTCTCTTCTATTGTATTCGTTTTATTTGACATAATTTTGTAATTATAAATTATAATACCATTTTCTGCCATGTATTTAGAATAGAAGTGATATGTGAAGAGAAAAAATATTTTTTAAGATACAATGGTACAATGTAACCCTTTTTATTGACCACAAGCCTCTCACCTTGGCATTCTTTTTGATTACGCAATTTGTGGATGACCTCAAGTTGCCACGCGCCAAGCATCTCACCCCAGCGGACGCTCTATCAAGAAATATACCGACCACAGACATCTGTTCTCCATGTCAAAATGAAGATTCCCATCTGCCACTATTCACCGCAGCTAGCTCATACAGTCTCCTTTCGTAGCTGCCATTTCTATTTTTCCGACGTCCTTTCAAACTGGTCGACTATGCCCTGCTAGCCGCAGACCAACTTAGCTGCCCAGTTATTTTGCACGCTTCTTAAGAAAGGCAAACACAGAACTTCAATTATCCTCCCTCGGCCTGCCAAACAATGACCTCAAAATTCTTGCCGATTCATCGCTGAACATTTTAATCAAAAATATTTTCTTTACTTTACAAACACTTTGTCTAGCCTCAAAAGAGCTAAGAAGTAAAAAGCTTGTTCGCACTTGCATTCCATGTCAGTAAACGCGCAAGAACAAATTAACCAAACCTCACTTCAGGCAACTTTCGCTCCCGGATTTAAGACTAAGCATAGTACATGTAGACGTCGGACCCTCAAAAGACCGCAACTCCACTTTGAGGCCGGCCTGCCCTTTAACGCAGAAACCAAAGGGTCTTCTGACTTTCCTTTTAGTTTGAAATCTAACAGCGTCTAACCCCAATTTGGTGGGTGTCCTGGCGCAGCCTGCCAGCGACTGCTGGCAACCTCACACCATTCGTGTCTTATTTAATCTTTGCACTAACGAGCGAAGGAAGGAAATAGAAGTAACCAAAAAATAAACTTAGAAGAACCACAGGAACAGAAATAAAACAAGCAAGATAAAGAGATTAGCTAGTAACCTGGCATACCACACTCTACTTCAAATGGACACTCCGCTCAAACTAACATCAATGCCTTTCTCCCCTGCCTAATTGTTCATGTCCTCCGAACCGTACAAAGTGGAATTTTCCAAGGAGGATTCGAATGAAGGAGATTTGCAATTCCTTCAACTTTCTAATTACTGACCGCACTCCAGATTTAAGGACATTTAATTCTTCAGAAGTTTTCTTGTATCATCTTAGATTTCATTTTCGTAATTATTCTCGATTTGATGTTGGAAGACAGTTCACTAAATTTCGCCATGGGGATTGTGATGTATAAGAAAGAGTTGTTGGAACCTTCTAGACTATTCTTGATTTGTCCAAATTATAAATAAGCCACAGATGGTGTCCATTTAAAAAAAAATGGCAGATCCCTTTGAGGGGCTGCCGCGTGCGAAAGATGTCTATTTTTACTTTAAATGTTATCGAGGGGATCTGAAAGCTCATTATGTTTTTTCTCCGAACCAGAATGAATAAAAATCAAAGATTTTAATTTAAGTATCAGTGATAGCCAAATATTATGATAAAGTGCTTAAAACTAATGTTTATAGGCCACCTTCTCAAATGAATCATTTGATGTACATTTGCTTGCATTTGATGCGTACTTATATAAATAAAAAATGTACTTAAATAGAAAGGCAAAAATTTGTGCAGATCGCTATGAGTCGCATATGGGATACACTTCTAAAATCCGTAAGCGTTTGCGCCCTATCACTGAGGCTTGAGAGCCTTGTGTTGAATGGCATTTCCCAACAAATGTCAAATGCGCGCTCAGAATGGTGGGATACAGATTTCATGCAATTAATTGGAAAAAGTAATCATGAGCACAAAGTTGTTAAGATTTCACTTTAAGTAGCAACGAAACGCCATTAAATATTCACCCAGAACCCCCAAATCTATTTTCCCGAAGACGATTTGAACTTCGCGTATGGGCATTAAGATTGTAAGATTCGACTTATAAAGCATGGTAGGCATAATAGATGATTATTATGCAGTAATACCCACAAGTCAAAATCTGATTAACAGTTAACAAACCCGCAAAACAATGTACATCAATAATGGGACCTACTTGAGCAACAATGTATAATAAAGAAATAAGAATTGCTCTATAATTAATTGTAATAAGTGAAGCTAACAAACTTACAAGAGCAAGAATGGATTGGTTGCGTCATTTAAATAAACTTAAAGAAGTTATTTAAAGAATCAGCTGTACACACAGATTAGAAAGTCGCAGATGCAAGTCCAATATTCAAAGAAGGAGATTCATCATGGTCGAGTAAATAACAATGTCATTAATTGACAAAAAATTGATTCAATAATCAAGATCCAATTGGTTGAAGATATGTAATTTCAGAATCAAGACTCCCAAAGCAAAGATCCTTAGATTCGCTATATGACTAGTCGTAGAAAAAGCGAAGAAGCAAAGATAAGGAAGTATTTGGATAACCTATAGATTAGAAAACAAGTAACACGGTAATATTTGGTTTAGAATTACGTGTGCTTTAATATAGATGTGTTAATGATTAAATAGGTGCTTCCAATTTATTTTTAAACATGCTAATTGCTTCAATTTGAACTACATTAGCTGGAAGAGCGTTCCAATTTGGAACTATTTTATAAGGGAAAAAGTTCCCAAATGATATTCACTTTATAGCGCTTCAAATTCAATGTATAACCATTTGTTTATGTGCTATCTTAAGCGTATTCAATTAGTGAACCAACCTTTTTAGTAAAGTAGTCTTTTAAAATCTTGAAGACTTCTATCAATTGATCGGGAAAGCGCCTATCTTCAGGTGAGGGCAACTTAAATTCTTTCATTCTGCTTTTATAGTTCTCAGCACAGTAATGAGCCTTGTCGCGCTTTACTATACCATATACCAGTGAACGGTTTACTCTCTTACCTGTGCCCTTCCTTGAATATCCACTCTTAATCAGGCCAGCTGGTCTTGGGATTGCAGTTTAACTCTCCCAGGAGGTAGCCCAAGCGATTAGTCCCACTTGTTAACTTTGCTGTGGCTGACGGGTAATTGAAGAGAAATGAAGGATGCAAAATAGTTCGGTAAAATAATGAATTTTATTACAAAAATAATAGTTTAAGAAAGACAAAAAAATTAAGAAAGAACAAAAGTGGACGTCGTTCTATCCACGTTACTAAAGAATACAATTAGTAATTAAAGAGACAGATTACGACAGATCTTATTCACCATACCAAACACTACACTCTAAGGAATATAAAACTTATTGATAATTACTTTCGATGGAAGAGTTTAAGGCTCTGGGTGGATGTGGGGGCACTGAATTGGAGAAGAGAACTCTTTCTGAAAGGGTAGTTAATTTCAACTGTCGATCTTTTCGAAAGCTTTTCCCGCGAAATTTTCCAGTCCAAGACCGAGCAAGACCTCAAACTCACCCCTTGCTCAATTCGCGGCAATAAGGTCTCCCAAGATTCCTTGATTGGCGCCGGGTACTTCATTACCTCTTGGCGCAAGGCGAAAACTGTCCACATCTTCCAATGTTTCATCGTAAACCACAAAGCTTGAGTTTGTCCCTACCATAACACTCGAAAACAAGAGGCTTTATTTCGGGCTATTCATTACAATATACCACTGACAACCTACTGCGGTTAAAGCTTTCCATTGAAAAATTCCACCACAATAAAATTAGCCTCCTCCGACCGACAGAGGCAATGAGAAAATTAGACAAAAATAATAATGAATTGCTCCTCCTCAGATGAAAATGAAAATGACTCGGCCTCTTCCTTGACACCTTCCCTAGAGAAAGAAGAGAACTGCGAGATAGTAAGAAAATATAAGTGCAATGCTAATTAAAGAACTCTATCTTTATTTTACTCGACAAGAATGACCCTGTCAAAAAAAAAGATGAGGAACTTAATTCAAATTTACATAGTAGATAATTTATACATAGAAACCATAATTACTCAACCATAGCAGATTTTTAAATTACCTATGCTTCATACGAAATCAGAACGGAGAAGTTTCGTGGATGTTCATGCGCAGTTGCGGAGTCTACATTCCATTTTCTACATTATATTAAACTATTATAATGAAGGAAGTAGAAGGCTATACAATAGTAAAGATAGACAATGCCAAAAAAATACAACAATACAAAAACCAAGTCAATAAGAGCGTAGCAAAAGCGCCTTCCATAACATTTGTTTTATCTTTAAAGTACTCAACCTTTAAATTATATGGTTGCAATCGCAGTAACCGATTGTTTCTAGTTTTGAAACAATTTAAAGGCACTATAAAACTATGGACTCTATGCATTAGATAAATCATGATTTTCTCAAGCGTAGCCGAAGGGCAAAATGTTCCCTTTCGATCGTCGATTAATTGTCTTGGAGACATAAGCCACGGTAAAAGGAAATCCATGCTCATCATTCTCAGAATGATGAGCATGCGCCTGCCTCCGAGTGGAGGACATCCACTTGCAACCCGTACGCGTCGGAGAAGTCTGGTGATTTGCAAACAGAGACTATAGTGTATGGTTATCAATGTGATTTATCTTCGGTTAATAAATCAGCCCAGATAGCGTTTCGAAAACCATTACCCTAAATTTTGTTTGATCGAAGATGTCTGCCGTTAGCTTTAGGCCTAATGCGACAGCGAAGTAAATTTTGGAATAATGACTTGGGCGTTAAGAAAGACAATTACACAAATATATAAATATATTTATAAAAATCAACGAATGTCCAGAGATAAGTAGGTTAAGTAAATATGGTGAATAATATGGTGAAACAATATAGAGTGAATAATAGAGTAAATAATAATATAGTAATATAGAGTATAATAGAGTATCTTTGATATAGTAAATAATATTGAGTTGTAAGTAATATAGTGTAGTAATTTAGAGTATTTTAAAGTATCTATAATGGACTGTGAATTGGGGGCTGCAATGAGAAGCAAATATAATTAGGACTTACTCTCGTATTATCGTTTGCAAAGAATGTGAGAGTGAAATTAACTCAGTATGATTTGTTTGGAGGTAAATGAATAATTGTAGAAGGAATATACGAAGAAAGCAGCGAGTGGAATGGCGTGCTTATTTGGTCGAGCTGGGAACGTGTGTTTGTTTGTTTGTGTGTGAAATTTAAGAGATGTTGTTTGGAACAGTATACGTTAATTGAATTGACAAGAAAATAAATGAATTAATTAATTATTAAGTTTAACATAAATGATTTAATTTACAAAAGTTGAAGTAAATTAATTGGAAGATTAAATTAACAAAGTTAAAGGATTGCATCAATTATTTAAATGACAAAAGAATTGAATTTTATACATAATAAATTATATATATATATATATATATATACATATATATATATATATATATATATATATATATATATATATATATACATATATATATAATATATATATATATATATATTTAAGTTTCCCAGGAGGTTCTTATTATAGGAATGCCCAGACTCATTGCTATAACACTCCCCCCCCCTCCCTAAGAAGACCTGAGACAGTGAGGAGAGTTTTGCGGTCGACAAGCTTGCGTTGTCGAGAATCGACCAGGAGGTCGTGAGCCGAAAGAAAGCCGAGGCCCAATATTGGACAATCTACCTCGGCCATGATGAAAGTCCATCGAAAACTCGACGGAGACCGATTGAGACTTGAAGGTTACGCCTTCCATAAGTCCTAATATTGGTCGTATTGGCTGGCTTCAGAACTAAATCTGAAGGGGCAGAAGCTTTGTCGGCCTTAGAAATTGGTATGGCACTGCATTCAGCACCAGTGTCCACCAGGAATGAAAATTCAGAAAGTGGGTCAAAAATACGAAATGTACGAGCTACTTGAGGAAATGATGTGTAGGCAGAGGATGTCGACCCTATTGTCCCATGCCTTTGGTTTAAAGTTTGTGATTGAGAGACTGGAGAGAGAGGAATGCCAGAATTTGAAGTTTGAGGATTTGGAGGAAGTAGTTGAGTTGGGTGTAGTGAGAAAACTGGAGGATTTGAGGAATAAAGATTTGATTGAGGATTTGGAGAGTTTGGTGATGAAAAGTGAAGATTAGAGGAGTTTTGGGATGAAGATTTATGTGCGAGGAGTGGAGAGTTGAGATTAGGTGGAGGTGGAGTTACTATTTGTAAATATGTGCAAGGCTGTAAACATTTTGCGGCTTGTGCACCATATTTGCTATGATACCAGCACCACCAAGTTGGATGAGAGGAAAGGGAAAAAGTTATGCTTCGGGAGGAGACTACTTGGCGCAGTATGTGAAGAAGCATAACTGTGGCTACAAGGCTGTATACAGTGTACAGCGTTGTGCCCGTACCTTTGATGATACCAGCATAGGCCCTGATGGTGTGGAAGATGGTAAGAAAAGTTGGAAGAATGAAGGTAAAAATTTTGCTGTCTCTCACCTCTTGCATCGGGATGCCCTCGTTGGTTTCTCTTTCGTGAACTTGAGCGGGACCTGCGCCCTCGATTGCCAAATTCATGTATGTGCTCGCTCTGTGATTCGCGCTGCAGCTTTAACCGCGTGATGTCGGCTTCCATCCTCCGTATGGAAGCCTCAAGGTCTCTCGATAAGGAAGATTGAACCCTTGAATGCTCGGCCCGTTCGTCAGAGGAGCTCGACGTTCCTCGAACCTGCAAAATTGAAGCATTGTTAATTGGGCCGTGAGTTTGGCCGTTGCTCCAATTCACATAAGAACTTTTATACAATTTATCTGCGGCTGCAGCAACCTCATCAATGTTCGTGGGGTTCGGCTTAGGATTAATGGCCTAATTCCCTCGGGACTCCTCTCATGAAAATTTCGGTGAGGAGAGGGTTAAAAAGTCCGATGTGAGCACCTTTTACCCTGATAAGGTACTTCAAATGAGACAAAAAAGAAGTAGGACTCTTATCTCCCATTTCCTGAGTATTCAGGAGCTCTCTCAGGTCATCAATTTGGGACTTACCATATGTATTGAAAAAAGCCTCATTCAGGCGGTCTAAAACATCAGCCTGTTCCCCGTTAATTAACACTTCTCTGAACTGAATAAAGGTACTTATGGCTAAGCGCTGGATGATTGCTGATACTTTCTCCTCATCAGGGATGTTTTGTGGTTTAAGGAGGAGGGATGAGACTTCTAACCATGCAATTGGGTTTGCATGATCATACACGGGAAGAGAGAGGTACGCATGTGGTTGTCGATGCGCAGACTGTTGGTCATGATGAGGTTGATCGCTAACTGATGTTCTTAGTTGGTGAGTCTGGCCAATTATAGACACTGTTTAATGTATATTTTTACTAGTTGAAGGAAGGTGCTTACATGAGAAGTAGCTGCGGCTGTGTGCTGGTGTGTGTGTGTGTGCGTAAATTGGTCACGAGCGCAGGAATATGAAGAATTTTAAAATAATTGAGAAATAAAGGAAATTGTCCACTCGTTGAATATAGGGGATAATATTAAATTATATTGACATGAATTATGATAATTGGAAGGATGATATTAAAGATTACACGCGATATGAAAAAATTGAACACTTGACTCAAAGAAATTGCTCGAGCGAGGCATTGGAACAGTATGCGTTAATTGAATTGACAAGAAAATAAATGAATTAATTAATTATTAAGTTTAACATAAATGATTTAATTTACAAAAGTTGAAGTAAATTAATTGGAAGATTAAATTGACAAAGTTAAAGGATTGCATGAATTATTTAAATGACAATAAATGATGATATATATATATATATATATATATATATATATATATATATATATATATATATATATATATATATATATATATATATATATATATATATAAATATATATATATATTTAAGTTTCCCAGGAGGTTTTTATTATAGGAATGCCCAGAGGCATTGCTATAGGACAAAGAAAATAGATTCTTAATCTCGTTAAACCACCTCCGCTCAGCTCTCTCAAATAGAGAATCTCCTTATAGCTGAAGAAGTGCGGCTACCGCTGAGAAGTTAAGACAAAACCTCCAGTACAATCCAGCCATCTCGAGGAATTGCTGGACCCTCCCCCACCTCTTCCTCTTCTTCGGGGTCGGAATCTCTTTGAGGGCTGTCCCTTTGTTATCTAATGGTGCCACTGAACCGCCACCCACAGCGCGCCTGAGATAGTGTATTCTTGCCTTTCCAAATTCTGATTTCCTCAGATTCACTGTCAAGTTTCCCTCAACAGGCCTTTCAAATAACAGTGCCATGTGATGTCCATGCTCCTCCCAATTATCCGTGAACTCTATCAAATCGTCTAAGCAGTCTCGCACACTATTGATACTGCTCTCTAACACTTGCTTCATCACCATTTGCTTACTGGCCGACTTCGCTTTTATTATAGCCGGGGTACCTCAAACACGACGGGCAAAGATTAACTCGTATGAAGTAAAGCTGAGGTCCGTGTTCACGAAATTCCTTAGCGAAAATAAACGGAACTGAACCTTTTCGTCCCAGTGCCCTGTATTATCATACGTGTATTTGCGTATTACGCCCTTTGAAGTTTCTTGCCACCTCTCAATGATAACCAGAGTCTCATGATGATATGGGGTTGACGTTCTTAGCGATATGCCTAACATCCTAGCCGCTTTGGTAAAATGAGCTGACGGAAAATGTATGCCTCGATCTGAGTGAATCGTTACAGGAAACTCAAATGGCCTAAAAAAAAATTAATTAAAGCCTCAACTACATTTTCATCGTAGTTCTCACGAATGGCACTCTCTGGGAATAACAAGTGGCTCCACACATAATTGACAAGTCATTCATTTTCCTTACGATTATGCGACAAAGAGCCCACTATAGATATCTATTAATTTCCTAAAAACGGCTTTCTGACCACCGGTATAGGTGTAAGGGGAACTTTTTTTATTCCACTCTGCACTTTCCCAGCTACTTAGCAGACGTGCTAAGTTCTGACGTAATACTTCCCGTCCCTATTAGTTCTGACCAAAATAATTAACTCAGAATCCTAAGATATGTCTTGTGCGCTCCAAAGTGTTCCTCAATCCCGCTAGGAACAAGGGACAAAAACTTTTGCCTATAGGCTTCAGAGACCACTAGCTTCAACACTTCCGGCCAATCTGTCGTTTCCTTTCCACCTGCTACTCTAAACCGTCTCTTCATAATTCATTCCCTCATTAAATACTTATTATCTGGATCGTCACTCACAAACATAAATTATTTCTTTAGAGATTCGTCCTCAGTTTGCCGCTCAGCCAAATTATCATCCTTTCAGACCTCTTGGTAATCGAACAGTTTCTTTAAACCTTCTAGATTTGCTTCATCCCTTCTTTCAGGCCTGCAAATCATCCACTCAGCTTGCTTTCTATCGGCCAAAGAGTCTCTCTAATTAAGCTAATCATACTCTCAGAGATTTGTTTCTGGCCCACTTAACCAACTAGGTGCCTGGCCTCGGTTTCTCTCCGCTTCCATTTTCACACGTTTCCCTTCCCTCACATCCTCACATCCACCGCAAGAAGTGGCTTCGCTGTCGCCGTCTGAGTGATGATCGCTGCTGTCCCCGGCGACGGCCTGAAGAGAGTCATCGTTCGATGAGAGAGATACGATGATCGTTGATAGTTGTGAAGAGGCTAAGTGTAAATCTTGATCGTGCTCTCTGTTTGGGTGAACGTCCCTGGGTTGTGCAGCGCCTGCTCTGCTGTTCATCCCGGGTAACTCTCAAAAGAGTGCCAGGCCGGAGAAAACAAGGACGGAAGATGAACAAGTAGGCCAAGAATCATAGACCACAAACTCGTATTCTCCAGTTGCCAAAATAAACTCCAGATATAATCTATATAAAGAGATAATCTTTACCCCTTTAACTACACCTTTCTGCCCAGTGTAAGCTTCTACTTGAACCTCTAAATGAACTTTCATCAATAGGACTCAAAAGAGTACCTGTGGCTCTCAAAAGTTTTACGGACGTCGGACTCGCTTGCTCACTGAAAGCTCTCTTGCCCTCGTGAATAAAGTCGCGAATGCCTCTGCTACCCAATTCATGCCTAACTACTTCCGTCCGTGCAAGGATCACGGTCTAGCTATTCCTACTCGACTTGGAAATTTGTCCTATTACCTTCTCTTTATTTTTCTCACCCTCCTTTAATGCCAATTCACAAGCACCATACGATGCTCTGCCTGATTGCAGTTGCAACACACGATGCCACTGCTCGGCCAATTGCTCTTTTTATTGTGAGCTCTGTATTCTTTTTCATTATGATCCCCATATCTCTATTGTCGCTCGTGCTACTGTAACTGTATCCCTTTTCGAATAAGCCGCTTTAGCTCTCCCATTTACATTCCTAAACCTATTACTCTTGAACCCACTAATTTTGCTACTATAATTTTTTTTCATTTATTAGGTACAAGTCGGCTATCTTTTCCACCTGCATAGGTACTGACACCTCATTCCTATTCAATTAATTACACAATTCGTCGACACTTTCATTTTAAATAAGCCGAATCAGAAGTTTTTCTAATTAATTTTTTCTCTAATCGCTGCAGAAAGTTCATGCAGGTTTCAATTTCCTCCTTCCTACCAAACCTGAACGTTTGCCTATAAGCATCAGCAATGCCTTAATAATGACTCAGTATATCCTCCTTAATGGCATTGTACTTGCTCCTGTCAGCATGGGACAAGTAGAGGTACACCTGCTGCGCCTTTACCTTCAAACCGTGTGCACCAGTTTTGTCCACGTGTCGCTATGACAACTTTAGATACTCAATTTCCTTTCAATTGATATAAAGAAGCATCCCGGATCATTCTCGTCAAATCCTGGCACTGAGCTAACCTGCTTACACAAATCGTCCCTACCGCTGGGCCTACCTAAATTGTGTGCCGAAGAGACTTGCGACTGCAATTACCTTCCTAGTTTATTTCACCTAATTTCGATCTACATCCGTTCCACTGCCGCCTTAACCCTACAAATTTGCACCTCTCTCTCTTGTCCGTCCCTATGCATTGAATCAAGGTCGCGCCAAGCTCCCGACTCTCACGAGCTTCTTCTGTAATACCCTCGTTTGTTTCCACTTATAACAATTCAAAGTGTCCCGCGATCACCTTAAACAAAGTATCGTTGGGCGCATAAATGCTCTCTATACCCTTAATTTCGCAAAACGCTTTCTTAGTTAAGGTATTTAATTTCTCCAATTGATGTATTCCAAAGATTCATTTAAGGAAGTCATTTTTTAATCCGTTGAGCCACCAAATAATCATTCTAGACAAAATATAAAAAAGAAAAATACAAATAAGGGCGAAAAAAACAAAATACTACCATTCGTGCCATTGATTCTGAAAACCTCTTCTTTTCAAATCACTAGTCACGCCGTTTCACTTATGCTTCGCTCAAGACTTCAAAGAATTTCAGGAAACAATAGCAGCCAAAATGCTAATACCCAAAGACTCAGGAAGAAAGTCCGATTGCAATAAATAATGCAAATCAATTCCCAATGAGTTTCAACCTAATTCTCATCCTCTTTCAAGGACAGGCAGTCCTGTAATACTTGGGAGACTAAAATGGGTTCCCAAGAGGCCTCAATAAACTTTTCACCCTTTTCCCAGAACCCTTCCTTAAATACACACTATTATCAGGCCAGTTGGTTTAGTGGTCTCAGTTTAACTCTTCCGAAAGTTAGCCCAAATGATTAGTCCCACTTGTTGACTTTGCTCTGGTTGATGGGTAATTGAAGAGAAATGAGGGCTTCAAAATACTTCCGGTAAAAGAAAAAAAATTACTACAAAATAAATTAAACAATTACAGAAAGAGAAATAGTTTGAGAAGAGATATTTTAAGAAAGACAAAAATGGATATCACTCTATCCACATTACTAAAGAATACAATTAACAATTAAAGAGACTGTTTAAGAAAGACCCTATTCTCTATATCAAACACTACACTCTGGATAATACAAAACTTATTGACAATTACTTTCGATAGAAGGGTTTAAGGCTATGCTTTGATGTGGGGGAACTGACTTGGAGAAGAGATCTTTACTTAAGAACAGTGAAGTTCCAAGTGACGATCTGTTCGAAAGTCTTCCCGAGAAAATACTCAGTTCAAAGGCGAGCAGGATCTCAAACATGCTCTTTGCTCAATTCGCATCCATTGAGTGCTTTCGAGACACATTAATTGGTTAAGAGTGGTACATTGCCCCTTGGCTTAATGCAAACCTATCCTCCTCTTTCACGCCTCATGGTAAACCTCAAAACTTGACCTTTTCTCTACGATAACACTAAAAACCAAGAGATTTTATTTCTGGTTATTCATTGTAGAGGTATAATAAGAGTTGAGGATATATATATATATATATATATATATATATATATATATATATATATATATATATATATATATATATATATATCGAGGCGAAGGAAATAATAACAAAAGACATCTGGCTTTAGCTTTGCCCCTCCGATGTTCTCCAGTAACATAGGAGAACGGGTAAAAGGGTAAATGATACAAGACTGATTCCTGACCTCAGCTAAAAAGGCAGGCCCATTGAGGGTGCACTTATAAACAATCCATTCAAAAGTGCAAACTGCCGATCTCGTATTACCCTCTCTCCGAGCTCCAAGACGCAAAGCGCAGGAGACCAACCTGAGGTCTCACCTTGCGAGTCCCTCCATCCACCCCCTTCCCCCGCGGGAGTAATTGGTGTATATAACAGGTTGAACCGAGTAAGCGAGGGCTACTTCCCGGATGGATACAAGATGGCCAAAATCATCTTTATCCCAAAGGGAAACAAGCCTCCAGACCAGGTGGCAAGCTATCGCCCCATCTCTCTTCTTGAGATGCAGTGTAAAATCTTCGAAAAGATTTTAGCGAACAGGCTACAAGCTCAACTGAGCGAGTTAGGAGCGCACAACCCACAACAGCACGGGTTTCGCAAAAAGAGGGGCACAGACACCGCCCTGGCGCTCCTGACAGAAAAAGTAGCATACACCCAAGCGAACAGGTTCTATGTAGACATTGTGTTGAGGGACGTGCAGAAGGCCTTCGACAAAGTCTGGCTGGAAGGACTTCAATACAAGATCCTGAACCTCCAGCTAGACCCAATCCTGGAAAGGATCCTCTGTGACTTCATCATGGACAGAAGGGCATGTCTCATGATTGAAGGGCACAGAGGCCCCGAATTCGAATTAAAGTCGGGCGTCCCTCAGGGTAGCTGCCTGAGTCCTCTGCTTTACTTGGTCTTCACCATCGACCTTCCAACTCCGGTGCACAGGGACACGATGTATCTGCAATACGCAGATGACGTCACACAAATTGTCCCGTGCCCGGAGAGGAAAGCAAGGGCGCAGGCGGACTGTAATATAGCGGAAATCAACAATATCAGCCGATACGAGAGGCGATGGAAAATCAGGACCAACAGGGACAAGTTCAAAATTGTCCCGTTGAACCGCGAGTTGACATGGCCCATCATCATAGATGGGAGGAGATACGGCTACTCCGTCGAAGGCACTGTCCTGGGCCTTAAAATCTCCGACCATGGATACTCGAGACACCACACGGAGAGGCGGAACCTGGCGAAGAGAGAAATCTCCAAGCTCTACAGGTTTAGAAATCTTAGCTCGGCTAACATCAGAAAGTTATATATGATGTATGTCCGGGCTATGCTGATCTACCCCGCAGTGGTGTCCCAAGCGGCTAACAAAACCTCTATGAAAAGGCTCCAGCGTATCCAAAACACTGCCTCTCTGCTTATCAATAAAGTAAGAAGGCGTGACCATGTCAGGCAAAGCGTCCTGCATCGGAGGAAACGCTTGGAGCCCATCAATGTTGTCACCCAGAAACTGGGCAAGAAGATCTGGTCCACTTTAACGGACGATGTCATTCCAAACCTCCAGGGAGCAGGCGGCAGGCTGAATATACCTGTGTGGCTACGGGCGAAAGCCTCACGCAGAAGTCGGTTCCCGAGCACAAAACTTTGTACACGCAGTAACATAACCCCAATGTACGCATAACACCGTCAAAACACAACACAGTAACTCAACAAATCCACACAAGAAAAATGTGACTACAAAAACCATGTTGTCGGCAAAAAAGCTTTCAAAGGCTTGAATGCTGAAACCCAACAAAAGTATCAATCTAATATTAAAAAACAGAGAAGAACACACAAAAATACAGTAAGAAGAACACTACAAACAAACGAAAACATAAAGACAAAAATAAAATACTCAAATAAATGAAAAAGAAATCAAAAATCAAAAATAAAGTGATGCCCTCCCTACTAGGGCAACCCCCCCCCCATCTTTAACTTTTTTTTCACCCACTATATCTTCCACTATAACATCTCTTTTCGAAAAATTGCGTACATCATCAAGAGGCACAGACACAGCATTAAAATTCTCCGAGAACTCTACAACCTAAGAGAAGTCTTAGCCTGCAAAGGAGGTAAAGTCAAGGGTAAGTCACCTCCAAGACCACTCCTGTTCAACAACCTTACCGAGGACGGTACTATTCATCGATCTACAAGATACCCCCGGACCTAAATAGGACCTTTAGTCACCCCCCTGCCCCCCCCCGAATAAAAATTCCTTTATTACCCAGGCGCGTCATCCTGATATGACGTGCTCACCCCCCCCCCCATCCCTGCTGCGCCGTAATGTCTGGCTCCATGAACGTGACTCTACATATATAGCTTCGTTGCAACTATGCATAATTGAAAACTCTGGAAAAAGGAGGTCTGAGGCTTAACCCGCTGCGGAACCCAGAAGAAGAAGCAACCTGGATCGGGATTCAGTTACAAACGCGGGGAGGCATAACAACCTACCCTGTGGTCACCGTCCAAGACCACAGAGGGAGACACTACCGTCTCTGTGAGATGTCGGACGTAACTGTTAAATACTCAAAACCCAATAGAGGGGCGGCACCCCGACTGGAGTCAGTTGATTCTGGTTTCAGTCATCATTAAGTCCGCCATGTTTTTACACCCTCTGAGGAGCCCAACTAGGTCCATACTCATCCATCACCCTTCACCACATCCAAGTCATGTTCACGGGGTCCTCATCGGCGGGGCGGGGGTACTCCCAAATCATAGAGAAACCGAAAAATTACAACCATGGCAACCAACACACACTTAATACGCACACATACCTCCGAAACAACACCCGCCACAATCGACCACCACACGCTACTGAACCTGGCCGCCACTCACGACACCCCGATTACCAACATCATCAAACTACGCAAAGGCCACAAGCTCGTCTTTCGCTCACAGGAGGACGCGCTAACATTCCATGAAAAGACGACCGCCGTACTCAACACACACAAACTCAAAACAAAACTCGCTGACGGTATCCTAAAGAGATACCAGATTCGGGTGACAAGGACCAACCCCTTGTGGTTTGCGTTCACAAATGATGACCTCCGCACACATCTCCGACAGGAGTATAAAGAGGAGGTCATCAAGGACCTGTATTTCAACAGGTCGAAGAACTGGGCAGTGATCACACTGTCCAGCGACACCACCAAAAACATGCTGCTAGACCAAGGCATCAAGGTCTGCGGCACCCTCACAAACCCACAATACATCGAAGAACAACACAACATTAGACCTACACAATGCCACCGGTGCTACAAGACCGGACACAACACCAGCACATGCTCGGCAGACTTAATCTGCTCAAAGTGCAGTGTAGTGGGGCACCACTACATGTCCTGCACCTCAACCACAGCCCTCTGTGCAAACTGTGGCGGCGACCACGTCGCCGTCAACCCAAGATGCCCTTACCTAAGTAAGGCCCCCGATGACGCCGTGGAGGCCATTCGGCGCCCACAACAAAATACACACACTCCGCCCCCGCCCCCCCTCCCCTCACCAGAACATTCGCCGCAGCTGCCGGCGCAACGCTGCCTGCTCCCCCTGCCCTACCCCAGGCGTACCCCCCCCCCCCCTGCAGCAACCACACCTCACCTACACATCCCATCTCCCCCCCCAGCACACAACACTCAGAGACCCCCACTACTACCAACACCCACACATCACACAACCACCCCCACCTCACTCTACACGCCCACCCCCACCCCACATCACACAAGCAGCAACACCTGGCCACCCTGCTCTCAGCGGTGGCAAAAGACATGTCGAGGGGCGACCCTCGCTTATACGCAAAATTGCTAAACACACTATTCGCCTCCCTGAAAAGGTGTTCACTCTAATAGACGAACACACATCCAGACCCGCGCTCCTCCCCACCCCGATGGGTACACAACCCTTCCCGCCGGGAACCACTGGCCCCCACTCTCATCACGCTCTCCCCGCCTCCTGTCCTGTCCCTGCACCTTCCTTAGCCACTGCTCCCACCTCTCTCCCAACCACCTCTCCTGCCCGCACCCCTTTCACCTCTCTATCAAAACCTCGCCTTCCTTCCACTGCCACCACCCCTCTCCCACCCATCTCCGCCCCCTCTCCCACAGCTCCCACCGTCACCCCAACCCCCACTCTCACCCAGTCCACCACACCCCGTGCCAATAAAAAAAAAGCCACCCCAAATCCCCATCCGCGCACACAGGCACGGGACAACCCCCCACCCCTCTCCTGTCGTCTCCACTCCTCCTTCGCCCCCTACTCCTCCTCCTCCCACTCCTTCTCACTCCACTCCTCCTCCCCATACTCCTTCTCCTCCGACTCCTTCCCCCTTAACCCCCAACCCCCCTCCCTCCACCCCTCCGCCAACCCAACCTCCTCTCCCCCCCGACACCCCTCCTCTTATACTCTGCACCTCTCCAACTATCTCTAACCCCTCATCCCCCAGCTCTACGCCACCCACCTCCACCACAAACTCCCCCCACCAAGACTCTACCCCCTCCAAAGCCACCACTTCGACGTCCACGCCCACAGAACACACTCCTCCATCCACTACGCCTCCCCCACCCAACAACACTGCCGTGACCCACACAAAACAAAAATCTACACGCGTCAAGGTACTCGCTCCTCATGCCTCCTGGGCAATTACCAAGGAGAAGGGGACGGTACCAGGCAAGTCAGCCTCCCGCGCACTCCGCCCACGACAATAGGTCAACTTAGCCTAATACAGTTAAACGTACGCAGCTGGCACAGTATTCGCCATACACGCCAACTGGGTACTCAACACACAAAGACCCGACATAATACTCCTGAACTCCGCCAGCCTACACCCTTCCAACAACAGACTCCGCATTGCAGGCTATCACACGTACCTATCCACACAGGCGCAGCACCTAGGATCTGCGATCCTAGTAAAGCGCAACATACACCACTCCCTCGTCAACACACATGACACCTCCTTTCTAGCCTGCAAGATTGAAACAATTTCCGGCCCCATAATAGTGGCCACTCACTACAGACCACCACGTATACAGCTAAACTTAGAAGTCCCACTCCGGGCCCTATCAAACCACAACCTACCTATCTTCTTCGTGGGGGACCTCAACGCTTTCCACCCGACACTCCTTTCTAACAACACGAACTATGCGGGAAGTTACTTGGCCGGTGCCTTGCGGCGCTACCGCTGCGAGCACATCGGCCCTGCCTTCCCCACGTTCTTCGGTCCGCACGTAGTCATCACATCCCCGGATGTAGTCTTCGTAACGACCATGCCACACGATTCTACACTCACATATCACCCGGTCCCCACGTACTACATATCTGACCACATACCGATATGCCTTCTCATATCCACATCTCCCATACTCATCCCTACACCACCTCTATATGACTACAAGAACACGAACTGGGCAGAATTCAGGAGTCACATATCCACAAATACACCACATAACCTCGACCTGGAGGACACCAATCCAGGACTAATAGGCCACCACTGGTGCTCACTTCTAGACACCATCACCACCGCACGAAACCTACACTCACCACAAAAAACTACACCTGCATAAAACACTTCACATTCTCAATACACACACAGAGACTCATCACACAGTACAATAACCACTACACCAGAGGCCCACAACAACACAACATAAACCAACTACGTGCCCGCATCCTTCAGTGCGTGCAGCTAGATAGGAACTGGCAGTGGCGTGAGGTCGTCCGCATTGCGGACGACACCTGTTGCACGGACCCTTCCTTCTTCTGGCGGCACGTGAAAAAGGATGCTGGGTAATGAACCATGCAAACCAATTACACTCAAAATAAACAACCACACACTCACAGACACTAACGACATCCTCGACGCATTCAGGTCCCATTGGGACACAGTACACACGCACAACCCACCAAAACCACATGCGCAGGAGCACTTCCAGGAAATCCAGGAGTAGTGTCGGGCTCACGCTCACGAGCTAAGGCCTGCCCCCCTGATACGAATGGAGGTGCTCGATTACACGTCCACACTAACCACTCCAATCACCGTCGAGGAAACCAAACACTACATAAAAACAACACCAAAACGCGCCTCCGGCCCCTCCGGTCTACGAGCCACACTCATACACAACCTCCCCGCAGACATATACCCCATACTCACACACCCATTCAACGCCTCACTAGCCTCAGGCCACTTTCTCAAAATATTCAAAGTCTCTCACAACATACTCCTACATAAACAGCACAAAGACCCAAAACACCCAAACAATTACAGGCCTATATTGCTCTACTAGAGCACTTAGGCAAAGGGACTGCTTTTCCCCCCATCAATACGGGTTCAGGAGAGGCAGGTTCACTCAGGTGGCCGTGACCATCGTTCACGACAGAATACAAAAGAAACGACAGATACACCAAAAGACTCTCTCCTTCACAAACAACATCCCACGACAACCAGAAAACTGCGTTCACACCTACATAGTGGCCTACGCCGATGACGAGACCATTCTCGTCAGCGGCCGAGCCCCTGAAAAAATCGCGCTCCACGCACAAAGAATACTAGACGAGAAGACAGATTACGAGGATAAATGGCTGATTGCCACGAATCCTCAGAAGACACAGATGACACTCTACGGTGCTAGATATCACTTCATGCATAACCTACAAATCTACTAACACACACCAGACATGATCCATCAAAACCCAACAAGGCTCGAATACACTCAGCGCACCAAAATCCTGGGGGTAACTTTCGACAAATCCCTCAGGTTCAATTTACACAGGAAAATAATACAAGCAAGAGCCTCACGCACAAACACATCGCTGGGTAGGTTCTACCCTGCGAGAAAAAAACTAAAACTACACCTATACAAAGCACTCGTGCGTCCCATTCTCACGTACACCCCGCTGTCGCTCGTAGCAGCGAGCGACACGTGGAAGCGAAAGGCTCAGCGCATTCAGAACTCTGATCTAAAGCGCGCTTGCCGTTCGCCCCGGTACTCGAGAATGGACGCACTACATAACAACAACAAACTAGCTCCTCTTAACACTTACGCTCATAACAGACTCACGAAACAACTCGACAAACTCACCACAGACCCACTATACACCTCGCTACATGTGAGAAGGTATGCGATGGCGCCGCGATATCCCGCGGCCCACGAACACCCGCCGCCCTTACCGTTCTTTGCATAAACCAATAGGCATCATGAATAGCGCGTTTCCGGATGAGCAGTCAGCCTCCCATTCCTGACCTGCTCCCAACCCTCGCCCATTCAATACCACATAACCTACGCCCTCACAACAACACAACGCATCGGGGTATAGCCACCGACCTATCAACTCTCGTGTCCTTTTCGTAAATGTTTTCCGCAACGCTCTTCACTGACTACCTGACTGCCGTATCACATACAGCGGTCCCTCTCTGTTATTTCTATAAGCGAGGCTTTTTGTTCGTTCTAACGGAAGAGACAAGTAAGTCACCGGTTAAGAGATTTTTCGAGTTCGAGAAAGAAACAGAAAAATCACCGGTAGAAAGGTTTCTGCAAGTTAAGGAGAACTTTGCAGTCCTTGTACGAAACCAGATCGTACCAAGGAAGCTCGGTGCCGCTCGAGCGCCCAGGAGATTGAGTATCAAGCTAGCCAGTTTGAGGACTCTTATGTGAGTAAAGAATAATCCTGTTGTTTATGTCCCCGTGCATAATAGTTAGTTTATTAGATGTCTGGCCTAGGACAACAATATTAACTTAAAAATTGTTCCGGAACCCCGTAAAATTTTATCTCTAAGCGAGCTACGAGAGCTCACCCAGTAATCCCATTTTTCTCTTTGTTTAAGTGTATTAGATCGGTATTTGTTTTATGTTATTTAGTGAGATGCTTTATGTTCATTCAAGTCTATTTTTCTTTAGTAAATGCACTGTTTTAATTATCTACGAATGAGTTGAAGTGGCAATATTTGATAAAGTCAAGAAAGAAACCCCGTTTATTCATTCACTAGAATAAAGATAAAGATTAGCACTCTTAGAGCCCGATCCTCAGGCGATCACCGAGGCACGAACCTACGCCTCATGTCAAATTTTATTTGCTTTATTAAAAATTAATAACACAAATTAAAAAATTATATATATATATATATATATATATATATATATATATATATATATATATATATATATATAAGCTCGGCTAACCTACGACATTCATCATAATAAACCACAGTAGTTATTACCGTCAAAGCATTCCAGTGAGGAAAAGCGCGAGAATAAAATTTCCCTTTTGGGACCTACAGAGGCATTGAAAATAAAATGACTTGCCTAGGAAAATGAGTGAACTTCCCTCTTGACAATAAATACTCTTTTCCAATTTCGCGATATTATTTTTCAGATAAGGTGACCAGAAATCAGCTTCATATTCCAGCCGAGGACTGATTTTAACAATGGATCTATTATCTCTAATCTTTGTTCTTCTGACACATTTTATAATCGATGATCGCCTAACGTATAATTAAATTTTGCTTATTACCTTGCTTATTAAGATTAAAATTCAACTGCCATGAATCAAACCAATTAAATAAAACAAGAACATGGCTACGGTCTCCAGCGTAAATGCCCCAGAAAATTTCCGATTTTTGATTTGTGCAATACTTCTTTTTCTCGCTGTTCAGATGTCCTTCATTTCTAAGAAGCCGTATAGAATCTCTAATTTTTTATTATTATTTTTCACATACATTTTTTTCATTCTTTATAAGTTTTAGAAACTTGTAATTAATTTTTATGTTTTATCTGTTTTAAGTTGGTTTATTATTATTGCAATGTTTAGCCACTGCAATGGACATGCCTGGGGTCGCTCCTCACCAACGCTATGCAAACTGTATCTAATCGACAATTACTTTTTTGCCGATTTGCTGTTCTACTTGGCGCCGAAAGTAATATTTGGTCCGTTTTCATTGTTGCTAATTTCTTATAGTGAAAATAGCAGTTTCTTTCTTTTATAGCAAACATTGCGGTATTACTGATTAATGGCAAACATCTATTTCGAGTATGGGTACTTCCCTTTTTTTTAATTCATTCGTTTGCGTGCCTAACGAATATCAAAAAATTAAAATATCGTACATCAATCTGGCCCATTTTACAACGAAAATAATAAATATTTACATTTCTAAAATCTGGCAGATTACTTCTTCGGTGCCTTATTTGAAACTTCACTTTTAGGTTAAATCGAATAACATTGTGATCATTTTTGCACATATGTTCACTGAGAGAGACACTTTCAACATAATTTTTGTTAAACATAATTAAATAAAGAATGTTTGCTCGGCGGAGGATCCTTAGCCATGAGTTGAGATAATTTTCGCTTAAAAATCGGGTAATCCCCTTCTTTTGTTATCAACACTTACATGATTAAAATTCACACTTGGACAGTTAAAATCCCCATACATTGCTGTCAATCGCTTTCTAGCAACATTCTCTAGAAACTCTAATAATACCTAGTCATTTTCTTTGTTTTGCGTAGGGGTCTATATACTACAGCAAGGTTGAATTTATTTTTCGGATGCTATAGAGCCTACTAAAATTTCCATATTACCTATAGCAAAGGGTATCAGGAAGGACTGCGGTATATTTTTTTTGTTTTTGCTTGGAAACTTTTTATTGGGTACTTATGTGAACAAGAATTAATCGCATTCGACTAAAGTAACCCCATTTCGATGTCAAGTCAATTTCCATACATTAGGAGTACTTAGAAGATGTAGACTTTACAATACAAAATGCGATGATTGTCAGAATTTTAAGGAGAATAAATGGAATAAGTCCTTATTAGTTAACGTCATATCTGTTATATATGTGTAGTTATGAGTGGAAGTGAAATATCTTTAGCTATGATGCATCATCACTCTACCTCATTTGGCGATACAGATATCAAGTAACTAATCTTAAGTTTCAAAGAACATTAACTCACTACTTCGTGAGTTAAAAATGGATGCAATTATCGACAATTAAGAGAAAAATATTGCACTTTTTATTTTTTTAGTTTGCACTAAATTCAGCTTCCAATCTTGATAAGGAATACCAAATTATTTCGAAGCTTCAATGGATCATTCAAATACCCCTTTATTTTAAAAAAATATCTCTCCAAAATCTTGAGTAGTCTGATTTTCATAATGTTTATAATTATAAAGTGACTTACTGGCTGGTGACTCTAGCCAATAAATATTGACACACAAAATAAATCTATTTGTTCCATTTGTGAATGCTTCCGATCAATAAGAATTACCTTATATTTAATATGAATTGAGATAAGACTTACGATTTGCAAAGGAAAGTAAAGTTTAAACTCTGCCTGGAGTTCGTCTTCGAGGTAGAGTGTATCGGCAAAATAAACTCTCCTTTTCTGCAGTTGGCGTCGATTTGAACCGGGCATCGTCTCCACAGATTAAGTTGCGGAATATCTAATTGCGAAGACCATGAATGACTGATTAAGGAAAGTTTTAATTTATTTTTAACTGATTGAAAAAGCATATAAAATTTCTAAACAAAGCATATCTTTCGTTTTTTTGCATGTCAAAAGTTCCCAACGATTTTATTATTGCACACGAAAAACCATAAACTAATACAAGCGTTTGTATTAGTTTTATTTGTACCATTCTTATATCAGCATATGTAGCTTTTGGAATCATTTATGATTTTTTCATTAATTTTTATGTTTTATCTTTTGCGAGTTGGTTTATTATTATTGCAATGTTTAGCTACTGCATTGGACAGGCCTGTGGGTCACTCCTCATCAACGGTATGCAAACTGTATCTAATCGAGAAGTGTAGTTTATAATAAGATGGTGTAATTGTTGATAAGCTCCAAAATGAAGATATGTTCTATAATTGCATTGCAGCCCTTCCTCCAAAAAAATGTGGGGGAGGGCTGATTGTGCTCAAGCGTTTCCATTAATTTGTTTATTATATTTTTTGTGAATTCTTCTTATATTTTTGCTGATAGAAGAGTGATTGTCCATTAGTTTTTGCTTTTAAGTATAATTATAATTGAAGAGGGAGCTCGTCCAGGTGGCTTCGTCCTTTGCTTTAATCATCTTTTAAAGAAAAGTCACATTTCTGGAAGATGTCTCACCCAGCCTTTATAAAGTCAATCCATGGCCATTTTTTCAATGTATATTGACAGTTTTCATTCGCCCATGTACGTATAAAATGTTGAGTAAGACGCAGCAGAGCTTGTGTTTAACTTCTCATCCTTCGTAATAATATTTTTTGTTTTTTCATCTCTGCTGAATTACAACTGTTGCGTTTTTCATTTGTACTATGTATGTATCGACAGCATTTTACGAAAGCTTTGTTTAATATCTATTATATGTTGCAAAGGTCGAAGTGATTAAAATTGTCTTTAATTCTGTTTACACAATATAATTAAAAATTTCAAATGACATAATATGGCAAATTACTTAAATACTAACCGTCCAAAATTGTTTTTAAAAGAATATTGGAAATGTCAAAATGTACTTTATACTAAGACTTCTGTATTTCGACCATTCCCAATGATCTTTTAAAATCAATTTTTCATGCGTCATTGTTTAATTATTTTGCCATATTATGACATTTGAAAGTTTTAATTTTATTGTGTAAAATGAATGGAAGTCAAGTTTGAACACTTCAACCTTTGAAACAAATAATAAATCTAAGAAATTCCCCGTTTACTTTAGGCCCATTCTATACATTTTCCATTTATTTTCTCATTATTTTCCCCCAAACTAATTTAGTTAACTATATTTCTTTATTTTCCTGTTAGTGTACTACTATGGCCGACTTTTTGCTTCTTGTCTTTAATGCTTTTTAAGTTTACTGACTAGCAGTTTTTAGTTCATTGTGGCTGCTAAACATTAAACATGCACTTCAAATCTAGTCCTAAACTATTTAAAACCACAAATTGCTAAAATATTTGAAACAACATTTAACAGACAGCGGATGGCAACACTAAATGACAAAGGGGAAACAAAATCACAGGTAGAATAGATGATTGAGGCAGTTGAAGAATTCTATCATGTCAATATTCTTTTCAACAATTCTCTGCAATATATTAATATTCTTATTATTAAATCCTGTGTTCTTTCTGCAATATAATAAAAAATCTGAATATTATAATGCTTTAAATTACGTACGGTTCCTATAGCAACATTGTTCCCATGATAACATAAGTTCTAGACTCGAATTTTCCTACCAATGCCCGACACTCTTTTCTTGTTCCCATTTGCTCTATGGTTCGAGTAAGATTGTTTCTATTCTGGAGGGTCTCGTAGGTGTGTAATAATTAATTATTTGTATCATATTTCAGAAGGAGCTCGACAAATTTTCTGTGTTGGAAATTATTTTATTCAATTATTTACTGAATTATTTAATTTTACAATTTATGTCGTATTTGGAAATTTTGTTGAAAGTCAATTTGAGCCCTAATTCGACATCTCATTTCGGTTGTATCAAGTTCTTGTTTTCCATCATCATAGAATTCGGTGATATTATAAAATTGTAATATCTAATCTTAATCTGAATATTTTTTTCATTTATAGTTAAGTTAGTTCAACTCTAGCCTTTGTTCATTTATCACTGTCTAACATTCAGATCCACATGACTCCCAGGATGTTCCTTCTTCAATAAACTCTATTTTTGTAGTTAGTCATTTTTCATATTTCATTTTTCACTAATTTTCATATTTTGCTATACAAAGAGTATCTAAGTCATAGACACCTTCTATACAGGAACGTTATGATAGAAATGGTTCCTAGATGACAACTTCTCAATATGTGAAGAGGAAGTAATGCCACTAAAGAAGGAAGAAATTTTGCACGTACTTAAGATTATGAAAAGGCTAAATTTCATGGGGAGGATGGAGTAACAAGTAACCTTTTAAATACTTGCAGTGAAAGTCTTGTAGACCCATTAGATAGTCTATTAAAAATGATTAACGAAATTTTCCTGAATTTGGAGTGGGAAATAAAGATAATAATAATTAATTGAAAATATTTAATTCACTTTCATTGTACCAATCGCATCGTATTTTTGCCTCAAATCCAATAGAATATGGTCGACGACAACCGTATTCTGATACGCCAATATCACAGTTGAACTGAAAAGAAACTTAATTGTCTAACTTCAATAGTTTGGCAGGATATATGTATGTAGAGCAAAAAGAATTGACAATCAAGGTTTAGAGTCCAAGCTTTTGATGAGACCACAGTAAAGAAAATTAGAAGAATAAAATTAGGCTGGAGAGCGGTAGGTAAGCATCGAAGCTAAGCTTCATATATCCAAGTGACATGCCTGTTTGCTTAAAACGAATGGTATTTATTAATACATCTTACCAAAAATTAAAGACAACTCAGAGAAACATGAAACGATACATGTAAGAAATAACGGACTGGGACCATAGATTAAATGCGTGGTTTTCCTACCACTACCAAGCCTATTTTTTCTTTTATCCAGATTTTCTTGCTCTATCTTGGGCAAAATTACTGTTTATTATTTTTGTTCTTGGAAACATCATTTACAGTCCATCCGTGAGACTAGCTTGTAACATTTTATTTTATCATTGGCTTCAATTCTTCTGGATTCGAGTCCAATAATTTTGTCATCAGTTTTAGTTTCCTCGCCTAAGTCCGGAAAATCTCCATAATAACTGGTGTAAAAAGTTAATGGCGATCAAGTCCCTTTGTATTACTTCTTTTTTTATTCGTACATTAATGGCTGACTGCATCTTTAATAACGATTTTGCATTAATGTATAGGTCTAAATGCAAAAGGCATATGTTATTGTAGGGTTTTATTAAGTCTTTGTGGTAATCCTACACAGGAAAAATTAATTAAGGCGCGGAAATTTCTAATTATGATCTTATGATGAAAAATAAATTCGCAACCATAAGTCTCTGGTAGGCTTAGGTGAAACTTCAGAAGACCAACGCCGTTCTTTTTTTTAGTAAAAACAGTACTGAGGGTGTTTATAGGCATTCTAGTCGCCATTTACAGCTTCGGTTAGGCACTCAGAGTAGGACTCAATTTTCAGTGATACTACTCGTATCTTAAAAATAACTGCTTTCGGCGCCAAAACCACCCTTTTTACTGTTATTTACTACTAAAAACGCGTTGTTTGATTATGGAAGCCGAGCTATGGGTTGCCATTATGGATGGGCTCGGCCACCCATCACTACCTCCCCCGCTCGCTTCGCTCGCGCCTGAGGAACAAGTAGTACACAATTTGAAAGCCTCGCTAAACTAAATACGCAAATAGCACACGATACCATCATCACGAACGCTTGATCAACGGGATTTGACGCAAGAATCGAAAACGTCACTCTTAGAAATATTGTATCCAGTGTTGCAAATATGTGAATTAAGTGTGAATTAAATTTTGCCAATGTGTGAAATTCATGGTTTCAGGTCACAGCAGTAGAAGGTATGGCGGACGACTTATTTTAATATCAATATTAACTCCATCAATGCCTAGTGTCTACAAGATATGTACTTTCCGCGCCAAAACCCAACCCTATATGATGACTGGAATGCCTACAAAAAGTATTAGTACTTTTATAACACTAAAAATATTGCGTAGGTTTTCTGAATTTTAACCATAGCTTGATTTAAACCCACCAAATAATGCTTGGGTTAGGTGGGGCTTTTGGTAAGTTAGTATTTTTAGTTTGTGGATTCGTTTAGTTTTATTTATTAAGTTGTTTGGTTTTGTGTGCTGGTTTTCCCGCCGAAAAGGAACCAAACAAGAAGCCTATTCTAATGAATTACTGTGCCATGCATAGCCTTTTCCACTTTTGGTAATTCTACAGATTAAAACTAAACGTGTTTAAATAATCCACTACCCCTAGTCTTCTACGTCGTAGTAATTAAATCAGCATTATCGTTATTAATATGTATTTCATGAATCGGTGCAATGAATCTCTTAAATTCAGATAGGCCTATATACTCGTAATAGATTGAATGTATCATATTTTTTAACTTTGGGGTTGTTCATCTGTTGAATTAATGTCCCTGTTTCTGTAGTGTTCTTAGTACTGAGTCAAAGGCTCTTTCATAGCCTACAAATGCCATGCTGAGAGATATGACATATGCATTTGTTCTGGGCAATAAAACTCGCATCTCTAGTCAAGCTTTAGGTGAACAAAGGAACACTAAAACAGGATAGCGGTAACCCTATGAGCACTTCAAATGCTGAACGCCACGGAACGAAGATGCCCATGACTTAGGTACAAAGGACCCCAAAGCTGCGAACATGGGCCTCCCAGGTCAGGCGCCTGGAAAAAACAAGACCAATGAAATCGATCGAGTCCACCACTTTCAGGCGAGGGCGCGTCCCGTTTAGGAAAATATGCGGGTAGGTCTTGGATGGTGATAAAAAGCACTATTTTAGTCTTGGCTAATGATAACGGAAACCTGTGCGCTTCGGCATAATGAGAGATGCGGTCTCATTCTTGTCGCGAATCTAAAAAGAGCGGCGTACGTATTATGAAACATACTGGAACCCAGCCCGAGCTAGACGAAATTCACGGATAGTGAAATCGTTCGGGCGGCGGTTATAGCGCACGGGCGTATCAGTTCTGTCTGAGGGCCCTCTCACACTCGAACACCAAGGAAGCGAAGGGCATGCAAATGAGCAAGACTTTGTAGGAATAGTAGTTATACTCACAGCGATGAGGTTGCCGGAGAAGAAATCAACAGTTTCATTACCAACCTAAACTCCTTTACCGGGACAGAAAATTCAGTCATTTCCAGAAATGCGGACAACCGTGTCTGTTCCAAGCACCTCATACGTGTTTTCTCAAGCGGCAGCGGCCCAGAAAATGATAGTTGAATTGGAAAATGGTCAAGCTATAAAGGTCATCGACCATGTCTCATGCAAAACCAGGTTGTGCATCCGGAAAGCACAGGGACAGAACAAGTCAGGAAAAGGAATGCCTAATCTCATCGACATGTAGGACACCTATCTCATATTCGTCAATCAGGTCGGAAATAAACCTGACTGTTGTAATTAATCTTCTACTTCTCCCAAAGCTGGTGCCTATCGTTCCGATCCCAGAGGAGGAGAAATGGCCTCAGAAACCGTACTACAATGCAGCGGAAGAACAAAGATATCATGCCTGGTGCAAATCACGCATCTTTCTGCCCAATTCCCATCCCGTGCTGGTATAGGTCGCAAAAAAACTTATACCCTGGAAAGGTGGGCAGGAAATACGTGCCCAGCATGCTCTTTTGCAAAATGATAGATAACGGAGGACAGGAGGAGACGAGCCTATGCAGCTCCCCCAGTAGGCATGGAGTCCATGATAATTTCATTGAAAGAATATGACTTGCAGGCCTAATTCGGAGAAGATTGCTGGGCAATTCTTCGATGAGAAGACCTCACGGGAATGGCCGTACGCTTCCCGAAGGCAGAAATTCGGAGACTATGTCCATACAAGGCGTTGAAAGCGCTTTCGCCTTCGAAGACTTAGCGGGGGATGTTGAGCTCGCTATGCGAGTCTTTTGTTCTCTTTGCCTCGAAACCTTTGGAGTCTGCGGCATCTTCAAGTTACCCGGTTCAGCCTTGGGCTGGGGCATAGAAGCAGAAGCTCCCTTGGTGCTTTATTTTTTCCAGAGACAGCCTTAGGAGGCCCCGGAGACGGTTTAACGGCCACGTTCGGTGGGTTTGCCTCATGCAGGTCTAACGATTCGATGGAAGAGCGCGGCCGTTTTACCTTAAGGGAAATGGTCACGTGGGAGAGAATGAGGAGCCCTGATTTTAGCCGAAGCTGGGTGTATTCCCTTTTTTGTCACCACCTCTAGCAGAGGAGCGCCCTGGGTGGATAAAATCAGCAGAAGGCTTCAAAATATGCACTGAAGCGACCGGATCGTAAGCCTGTAAGGGCAGGAACTGATGGTGCCTTTCTAATAGTTGAGGCTTAGTATATCCCAGGTAACGTTGGGCGCGACAGGTCCAAGTCCTTAGCCTCACAAAAAGAGAGCCAGGTCACATTCTGAATCACAAGGACCTCTTTCTCCAGGAGATAAGCGCCACATTGCTTCGAGAAGTCAGGGTTGCTTCTCTGCAATTGACACTCATCGCCATACACCCTGATGACCTATCGGGTATGGCATTGGAACAATTTACACAGACTTCAGGTAAAATTGACTTTGCACGTCTACACGAGGGATTCATATGGCCGAATCAGTTGTAGTAGTTGCACCTCCGCGGCAGGAGAACTAACCCCTTCACACGGTAGCGATGCAAAGCTGCACGCATCAACTCAGGAAGCCTATCGACATTGACCGCCCTGTCTTCGGTCAGCGCTAAGGTGATGTTTTCTAAAGAGTAGCACGCAAGTTTCCTCGCATAAATCTCTCCTTTCACGAAGTTCATGGTAGAGTGCAGCGTCACACTCACCAGCAAACCATTAGTTTTGCTGTCAACGAGACACCAGGCTGTGTAGGGGGTCCATCCTCTCCCGATGAGTCTCCGGCATCAGTAGAGTACATCCTGATAGGTACCTTGCGCAGGGGTGGACTCAGGTTCATTTTATGACACCGTTCCCACAGTTTCTCCCGGAAAGATGACTCTTTCAGCTTGGGCGTGGCCATTGACCGGTTGCAAACATCAGTGGAGCCAGCATGCCGACCTCCATTGGGAAAAAAGGGGAGCGGTCATATCAGCTCACATCAATGTGATAATCCTTGGGTTGAATAAGTGTCGCGACAAGGTGCAGGGTACGATGCCTCCTCTTATGCAATTAAGGGGGTTAAGGTGGTTCGTCTGACCCCAACAGGAGGGGTAAGAACCGAGGCGGCGCATCACTGCCTTGTCGTGTTCTTTTGCAGGGCCATGATAAAACAAAGGACGACCCGCCGCAAATGGAGAATCGACATGAGTCAGCTCTACAAATGGCGGTAAAGTGGAAACCTCTACCCCCTCTTTTAAAAGACCCCAAAGAAAAATACCCAAGGGTATGTTCCCAAATTATAGATTTGATTTGCGAGTAAAGTGCTCTGAGATTTCAAAATCTAAATCATTTAACACTTTGAGAGCTTCTTGATACAAGAAAACTAACAGTAAACAAAAATGTCTACCATGAATCATCTCTAACATCACTAAAAAATTCTCATAGAGAGTTCATTGCAAGCCAAAGCTTAAAGAGCGAACTAAGTCTTATATAATGACGATGAACTGAAAAGGAATCCAGTGGATGATTGCTACGCATTTTATGTAAAAGTGGATTGGATGCCATTTTGCCGCAACTAAGAAAACTTTGTGAGCTAACTTTGACCTTACCAGCAGCAAATGCTTCAGCTGTGCGATCCTTTTCGTACTCAAGAAGAATTCATAATTACACGAGGTATGGACAAGGAGAAGAACTAGATTTAGCAGTTTGACTCAAATCGCAATCAAAAAGGCTCTTTTAAAAAGTAATAAGAATGACATGTTCTATGAAAATGTTATAGACCTACTTAAATGAAAAGGAGAGGAGAATCAAATTTACATTCAAATGAAATAGGCAAGATTATATTTTTTCAAGTACATATAACCAAAATTCGCATTTTAGAAGTTCAGTTATATTTTCATTTCTAAATTTTCTCTCATATGTATTCAATTTATAATTTATTGGTGCTTTTTTGTTTAGGGGACACAAACCCAAAATGGCTCGTGGGTGTAGTGAGGATCTGACAGAGTGGAAGAAAACGATTTTTAAGGGGTACTTATTCCGCCTTGGTTAAATACCCCTTAAACATAGTTTTCTCTCACTTTCTGCCAGATCCTCACTCGACTCATTACATCGGTAAAGGAGGCAAGAACATTTCATAATGCTCCGAAGATGATCGAATAAGATCGAAAGCTTAGCAATTTTAGTTTGTTTTTTACCAAACACATCCATTTAAAAAAAGAGATGAATACTGACTAGACAAGTGATCTACCATCTACAAGATGGAATAAAAAAGATAGTTAGAAGAAAAGAAAGTTGCCAAAGGAAATTAACTAAGATAAAAACAACAATGGTCTTCAAAAAAATTTCCATTCAAGAAAAACTGCTACCCAACTACACTCACAATATATATATATATATATATATATATATATATATATATATATATATATATATATATATATATATATATATATATATAAGAGTAAATAAGAATTGGACGCGAATGAGCAAATGAGAAAAGAAACCGGTGTTTTTTAAAGGCAAGAGAGAAGGACATTAGAAGAATCCAGAATCAAAGGGAGCAGAAGGCGGCACAGTGAAGGCAATCCTTTACCGAGAAGACAGAAATAGCGCCAGGAGGAAAAGTTTGAAATTCCTGCATGATTTGTTAAATTCGACAGCGATGGCTGCTTGATTAAGTTTACGCTGCAACTTTTAACATTTTCAATGCTCATTCATCTCTTCAGAAAGCGAAAGGTGGGAATAAATGGTGGAAAATGGCATTTTTTTAACTTTTTAATCCTTCACTTTCTTACGTGACTCTTCCTTGAGCGGAAAAAGGGATCGTAGAAAATTATCCTAATTTATTATTTTCCCGAGGAACCTTTCGACTTAATAGTCATCTTTTGGGGCTAATAAATACAAGTTGTGTAAACTTTATACAAATTTAGAGGAGCGAAATTTAATTTATTAGGTTGATGAATAAGTTCTTGCGGTTTTTTTTCAAATAAAATTCATTCCATTAACAATTTTAGAAAAACTTCATTTTTAATTGATAACAATATGCAATTTAATCAATAATGTATTCTCCGTTTTTATTTACGACTTCTTCCCAATGATCAACTAGTTTTTCGATGCCTCTGCAATAAAAATCTCTGGATTTTGACTCGAAGAATTCGTCTAACCAGGTTTTTAATTCCAAATCAGTATTGAACGAAACACCGCGCAAATTGTTGGAGAGCGATCGGAACAGATCGAAATCCGATGGAGCCAAGTCTGGCAAATAGGGAGAATGCGGCAGGATTTCCCAATTAAGCGTTTTGATGGCGTATTTTGTCATATTGGCAATGTGAGTACGAGCATTGTCGTTTTGCAGAAGGACTCCATAACGTCGATGAGGTCGCTTTACACGAATAGTTTCGGCGAGTCGATACGTTTGTTGAACGTAGAGTTCTGTATTGACAATCTCGTTGTTCGCAAGGGGCTGATAAAGAATGATGCCTTTACAATCCCACCACACACACAGCATCGTCTTTCTTGGATCAAGTCCTTGCTTTAATCGCGGAAGTGGTTTTTTATTGGAGCTAAGCCATTGTTTTTGATGGTTCATGTTGACACAGACACACCACTTTCCGTCACCAGTGATGATACGGTGAAGAAATTTGTCCTTATATCCACGAGTAGCCTTGTGACGAGCAAGCAAACCTGCGGCAATCGTGGAGCGTTGAAGTTTGTTGCTTCCACTCAAAGCGTGCGGAACCCATGCACCGAGTTTTTGAACTTTCCCCATCGAATGAAGGTGGTTCACTACAGTTTTCTGATCACACGCCAATTGTACAGCCAATTCTCTAGTCGATTGACGAGGATTTTCATGAATAAGGTCGTTCAATCGATCTTCATCCAACTTAAGGGGGCGACCATAACGTTCTTCGTCATTAAGATTGAAATGACCGTTTTTGAAACGCGAAAACCACCATTGAGTTGTCCTTTCTGATAAAGTATTTTCTCCGTACACAGCACAAATATCGTGACGAGCTTTGGCTGCGTTTGCATTGTTCCCGTCTTGATTGAGAATGAATAACAGCAAGTGTCGAAAATGCCTCTTTCTTTCAACTTGACATTCTATTTTGAGGGTACAGAACTAAAATTAAATTAACACAACTTTTAAATAAACCGCAATGACTTATTATTCAACTTCAAGACGTAGCCTAAGCAAAAGCCTAATAGTCTACGCTGTTAAGAAACGTAGCCTAACGTTTGCAAATTTTGCTCTCATTATTTATTTTTGTTTCTTAATATGTGCACAAATCACCTTAACAAAACTTAAATCAACACAACATTAAAAAAACCGCAAGAACTTATTCCTCAGCCTAATAAATAGAAAAAATCAATTTGTGATTAAAATACAAATTTTTAAGTTTAAAATAAAATAATCTTGATCACAAATATGGTAGAAAAAGCAACCAGAAAACAGAAGATAAGCTATGGAGTAATGCGGCCGGTATTGAGACTTCGCGTGGTTGGTAAACTAGTTTCTGGCTGGAGCTGGGTATTAATTAGAGGTTTTTGATCCATATTGTTACGGCCTCTGCCATACGCAATCTTCGACGATCACTTTCCCGCAAATCATCGGACGAGCCTCATCTCAATGCCAACGCAGTTTTTTCTGGCCTGCATTTGTATATATGTGGCTCTCTCGCTACTTTCTCCAATCTTCTTGTTAACAGAGTATGGGTAAATGTATTAAGTAGTTGTCGTAATATTGCAAGGACCGAGTGGTGGTGTACGTACGTATAGGTTTGTTACGTAATTTAAAAAAAACTTCTTGATTAATTTTTCTCTAAAGTGCTATATTATATTATTATTACGTATTTTAATCTTTAAGGGTTTCTAGTGCCATGCTAAACGTTTCGAGTATTGAATTAAATACTTCTAAGAAAATAGACCTTTAATTTCAACATGAATAAAAAAAGGAAATCTAACAAAACAAACTACACATTTATGAATTAAACGAGGTTAAGTGAGACTTACTAAATTACACAAATGAATATACAGTAATGGTTGACACAAAGCTCACCTTTAATATTGAACGCTAATTGACCTTCAAAAAAAAGATAATGGAATTTATTTACCATTTAAAACAAATACAAGGGAATCTGGTTGGAGACTGACCTTGGCCTCAATTTTTAGGTAGAGGCAAGAATGTTGTTTGCAGGCAGACGCGTGGACGTATTTACAGACCTTTCAGATGTTTGTTTTGCGCGGGAATAGGATTAAAGAGCCACAGATGAATTCAGTACAGGCGACGGATGACGTTAAGTACGTTGTCTTGGGAAGATGATTTCACCAACGGGACAGGGAAAGTATGCTTCTTCCAATCTTCTGGCTAGGCTAATCTTGGAATAATTCGCACTGACGAGCGATGAGCAAACGAGTGAATCCTTTGTCGAATGGGGAGTGTTTGAGGAAGTTCACTTTGGGGTATTCCTCAATGTCAAAGACTATCTCTAGGTTTTGTTGTAAACTGGGATAGTGGTTTACCCTCACGAGAGATAGTTGAGCTTGTTTCTCAATACAAGCTAACTTAAATTTCGGTGTGACTACAAGAAACTGGCTCAGCATGAGCTTCTTCTGTGTTTCTTTCGTAGGGTTGCCGAGCACTGAGCCAGACTTCGTTGTCTAGATCGCAAACTCGAACTTTCTGAGACAAGGTGCTAATTTTCGGTGCGACCACCAGGAACTGGCTCAGGATGAGCTTCTTCTATGGCCCTTTCGTTGGTTGCCGGGCCTCTAGCTGGACTTTGCTGTCTCGATGACTAACTCGATCTCTCGTTCTTCTACAGTTATCGGCATATATAATTCACCACCCCACTAGGGGTAGGGGAAGGAGGGGGGATGAGTTCTTCGGAATTAAGACTCCTCCTTTAACGGTTCTGTTCCGAGCGTCTTTCACTTTAGCCCTAAAGGCACCTTCTTAGGGAAAATATTGCCGGTTTAACCAATGTTAGGCTAGCCTGACCCAAAGTGTGATGATTAGTGCATGTCGTGGTTGTGCGAAGGCCTTTCGAGTGGTCCTTGAGGCGAGGGAAGTGAGGGGGGAGTTAAGTAATCGGGTTACGCCGCCCAAATGCCAGGACCTTGCGGTTACCGAACAGAGCCTCTGTTTTGAGGGTGGGATATCGATTTTCCTACACTAATGTTAGTTTGTTGCTGTCGCTTACTGTAGACATGAGTATGTATTCGGGAGAGTGACATGTGCGTTTCAGCGCAAAGTTCTGACTAAGCTGTGCTTTTCTCTTCCATGTGTGACTCGCGGCCCTGAGTGTGATGGGTGCATATGTTAGGAGTGGACGAAGGAGCGTCCGCATCTCGTGGCTATGAAATAAGTGCCATTCGGGGTCTAACACCATTCTCACTTTTAACGTCACATCGCTTACATTTCTGAGGAAGGGAATTCCACTGCTTTTGCTGCCCACTCTAATATCTCTTTTGTGTTCGTACAATCTCTGATGGCTAGGAAACCCAAAGAACATCATAACATAGGAGTATATGCAATACCATGCAACGATTGCCATAAAGTTTATATAGGGGAAACGGGGAGAAATCTAGACAAGAGATTGTACGAACACAAAAGAGATATTAGAGTGGGCAGCGAAAGCAGTGGAATATTTTGCCATGTTAGAGACAAGAATCATACGATCGATTTCAATGGCAGTAAAATGGTATTTAAATCGGCTAACTATGTTGAGAGAAGAATCGTAGAATCGAGCTTGATATCGTCAGTTCCTAATTTAAATCTATCTGAAGGTCAATTTTCTTTTAATCCTGTAATAAGAAAGCAAATAAACAAAATAGTAAAATGTCAGCCCTTCAATATGTTTAGGCCTAACCCCCCTTCCCAGATTAGCCACAAGTAGGCGATTGGGGGAAAAAAGAGGGGATCTTGTGTTATGCTTATATGCACTTCTCTTATATTTTCTACCCAGTGTCAGTTGAAAAAGGGTGTGAGATACACCTAAACTGTTCTGAATTAAATTGTCTTCGTCGAATGTGGTTTAATTCCTCATATATATATATATATATATATATATATATATATATATATATATATATATATATATATATATATATATATATATATATATATATATCAAGACTACAATTCATTCACACGAACGTGCACAAGAACTCTTTTGACTAACTATATCAAATTCTTCTTCCCAAACCACAACAACCTCGGGTCATACGAAACTGTCATTTAATCATTTCCTTCTATAGACGCCAAATGCTAGACATTGAATCCTTAAATATTTTCCCAAACTTTCTCTCGACTTATTATCAATCATTTTCTCAGCAGTTATCTCTACTCTCATAGAAATTATTTGATAGCAATTCAGATAATTTCTGCTCCATCTGCCGCAAAAGAAGACACAAAATAGACATTCACTTTCAGACAAAGCCCCTTTCCCCGAGAAATCGTGATTAGCGATTAAAACTGGCCACGCCCACTTTCTTTACACATAATAGTCAAACATTATAGTCTATAATACTACACTCGGTCATATCACTTCATGAAGCATAAGTCTCTTCCATTCGACTTTACATCGTGCTCCATCCACCGAGAAAAGACCTTTAACTCAATTAAAGTTCACGCATTTACATTTTCAAGCAATCCTGGGTGAAGGGATTCACACTACGTGACATCACATCAAGAAAAATGTCTTCTTTCCATCCGTGTTCAGATTCACTCCTTTTACCGAAAGGGTTTTAAACTCACCGAGTCCACTCATTCAACAACGCTATGGATAAAAAGTCTTAATTTATTTCCGAACACACATTTTATCCGGGCAACGAGGAGTATATCTGCTAGTATATATATATATATATATATATATATATATATATATATATATATATATATATATATATATATATATATATATATATATGATTCATTAAAGTCCACAGCGAGGACTGCATTGTCTAATTTAAATTTAAGAGCTTCTCTATAGCTTTAATTATAATTTCAATTGATCATTCTAGGCGAGGAAAATTACTCGGAAGAGGCTTGACTTTATTTGCCTAGACGTCTTTCGACCTAGTAGTAGGTCATCTTCGGCACAGAATGGTTAACGTAGGTTGAGCTCTGTCATTCTTTAGAAGGACAAATCAGAAAACCCTACTTTGATAGATATATTTTACCAAACAACCAGTGGCGGCTCGTGTATAGGCACTGCAGAACTAGAGCACCTCCCCTATTTACATTCGATATAATGAGTCTTTTTTCTTTAATTCTCTCTTTATACTTGTACATTATATAATCCTTTCCTAAGCTATTCATCCCCTAGCTTATGAAAAAAAATACAAAAATTCTTGTATATACATACATAATTTCACGGATGACAAAAGCCACAAGGGCCTATCAAAGGTCATCCGCATCCGTCAAAACCCACCCACAAAAAAATATAACTGTGCGCTTCACAGTCCCAGCGACGCGGTGTTTGGCTGTTGTGCGCATTCTCACATGTCCAAACCAGTAAGCTGCACGCTAGGGAGAGATAGAACTGTGGCTCACGCAGCACGACCCTGGTGTGCTGGTAGAAGGTAGTGTTTATTTTTTACTCCGCGTGTGTTGTGCCTAAAAACGTGTTTATATTCTTGAATGTGATAAAATCTAGAATTTAATTCCTTTTTTCAGTTCTTTTATTTTACAAGAAATTTAACCATGGTCTCCTTGCATCCCTAAGAAATAAGTTCTGTGACTGTAAGTGAACTTCAACAGTTTATGTTTTCAAAGCTGTCTCTCCATGAGAAAGTTGCAGTTAAGTAAAGAGGCCGTTCAACACCTGATCTCCAAATATCTCAGCCAGGCATAGGCAACAACATGAAATATATTCGAGGCTTTAATTCTGAATGGAACCAAGGAAAAGGTTAGCTTTGCCCCTGTGAAGTAAAAAATAAAATGCACTGTTTTGCTTCCCGTGTTTGCTGTTTGGAGGTGATGTAACGTGGACAAAAGATAGTTTTAGAAATATAAACAAAATGAAACAAAATAATGAGAAGTCAAAGCAGCAGGTTGATAATGTGGTTTCACTGTCACTTTTACAGTAAATATCATGGAGAGACTTAGTGAAGTATACAGATTTTCAATCATTCAGCATAACATAAAGGTTAAAAAGAACCGTTAAATTTGATCCAAAATAATAGACTGTATTTTCTTATGTGGAAACTTTGAAACTCCCTTAGGTGAACATGATGAAAAAGACGATTCAGTAAATCCAGGGGTATTTAGAAGATTAATAAATTTTGCATCTAAATTAGATCCAGATTTGAACAATCACTTAGAAACCAGTTCGGTCTTCAAAGGTGTTTCTAAGAGCATTTAGAATGAAATACTTGACAGCCTGTTACAAATCCGAGTATACCATGAAGAGATAAGGATAAAAAATTGACAAACTCCCTTTGTAGCTGCCATGGCTGATGACACACAATATGTTTCGCAACACACTCGAATAGTCATTTCTACAGTTTGTATTGAATGGAGAAATATTTGAGCGTTTTGGGGGATTTTATTCCAGATAATCAAAATCAAACCTATTCTAGAACAATTAGACATAATCCTTCAAGGAAATGAACAAAAGCTGATAGCTCAAACATTTGATGATGCAAATGTCGTGAAAGGAAAAGAAACAGGAGTTCAAGCAAAAATAAAAGCAGTTTATAGTAATGAACATTTCATTCAATGTTATGCACATCAACTTAATTTAATAATGAAAAATTTAGCAAATATTACACGAAACACAAGAATATTTTTCTCTAACATTTTGGCTATCAACATTCTTCTCAAGATCACCGCAATGTGTGTCAATTCTCAATAAGCATATGGACGTCAGCATTCCACCTCCATCCTCTACAAGGTGGAACTTCAACATACGGACCGTAAACAGAGTTCATGAAAATTTACAGCCTATAAAAAACAGCCTTACTGAAATTCAGTCAACATCCAATGCAGATCAAACCATTGCAGAAGCAACATGAAATTAAAAATAACTGAATGATGATAATTTCATGTTTTGGTTAGAGCTTTTTCATCAGATTATTCCTCATGCTGAAATAGTTTAAAACCACTGCAATCTTGAGAAATTAGTGTGTTTAAAGTCAATGAATATACAACAAATTTCAAAACTATTATTTTAGAAATAAGAAACTCAAAAGTATTGTGAGAATCCTTCAAAGGCACTCATGTCAGAAGCTAAGGAAGTGTGTGACTGTATATGTGTTGATATAATGGACAGATATTCTTCGACTAAGCCTTAGTAAATGCTAACTTGTAAGACAAGAAAAGCTTCACTAGTTTTAAGAATTAACTGCCTACAGAAAATATAGTACTGACCACTAAAACATATCCTATGATTGGCAAAGTATATCTTGAAACTGAACTAAAAGTATTATATTGTACGTCCGATATTCATGAATATTGGAAATTAATTGAGCTTCTGAAATTTATCTTAGAAAATAATCTAGATGATGTTCTTAGTGAAATTACGACACTGATAAAAATCCTCTTTACCACATCCAAGGCAGAACGCTGCTTTTCAACATTGAAAAGAATAAAAACATTTCTAAGGATCACTAATAATTCTGAAAGACTAAATGCACTTGCAGTGCTTTCGATAGAGAATAAAGTTCCTCAGTAGTCATCCAGAGATCAAGGAGAAAATATTTATTCTTTTCACACAAATTAAAACAAGAAGAATGGATTTCGTTTTTTAAATCAATTGATCAAGCTTGAACTGTAACAATTTAGGGTATTAGTAAGTAAAAAATGTTTGATTTTGTTCTGTTTATGATTTTATCAAGTTTATCTATAAATTTTATCTTTATATGTTTATTTCCTTTTACACAATATTAAAACTGCTAAAAACATTCTGATGCAGCACCCCCTCTAATTTTAGCTCTGAGCCACCACAATGAACACAGGATACAAGGAAGACGAGAAGATTCTCAAAGCCATTATCCACCGCAACGTTTCTCCAACCAAAGCCAACCACAAAATAAACTTGTTCATATATTACAAGACCAGAAAAACACGAGCCCTCCTCATGAAAAAGAGTTGTCTCCCCGTGACGGACCCTCTCCAAGAGGCCAACATATTGTATGAATACTCCTGCAATGTCGGTGACTATAAGTACATAAGGATGACTTCCACAACCTTGTGACGCAGGTTAACAATGCACCTCCGGAATAGGGCTATTAAGCGCCAAGTTACAACGCATAACACGTCAATCAGAGGAGAAATGCTACTCCAGAACACCTCCATTATTTTCCGTGATTCTGACAGCCGAAGGCTATGGATGACTAAGGTGGTTATGATCTCCCAACGCAGACCTTTAATTAACATACTACTTCAGCTAGAAACTATCCACCTAACGAGTCGCTGCCAGAATCTGCAACACCCCGAATGGAACCAGAACTCATTTAAAAAATTGCATCCTTTTGTATATTCTCCAAAAATAGAACATTCTTAACATTTTTTTTCTCGAAAATACGAATCTAGTCTTAAATCATACGCTAAATTCTACATGAGAAATTAGCCTTACATTCTTGAGTTAGCTGATTGGTCAGTTATCTCATGGTTATGTTTAAATCATTTCTATATATGTATATTACCTTCAATATCATGTTCACCATGATGCTCCAACAGCGCTTCCCTGACGTCTAAAACCACATAGTCGACATGGGCTACACTAGTACCATGGAATTCCGGCTCGTTTAACACCTCAGGAGACAGCTGAACACCACGCTGTCACAAGAACTGAGGGAAAAGTGGAACCGCCTAATTGAAAATTTAGATACTGACAGGAATCCGAAGTCATTTTGGGCAACATTCAACAGAGTAAAGGGAAACTCCTGTACGTATGGTCCAACCTCAATTTCGCACGATGGCGCCACAGCGACCACCTCCAGAAAAAAAAGAGAGGCTGCTCCGAGGAGTCTAGAAAAAGTTTTTAAAATCTCCAACGGAGAGGAGGAAAGCTTTGATCTAGGCTTCGAGGACCAGGTTCTCGAGTACATGGAGAGGAGGGGGAGAGGGCAGGTTTGACCTCTATGACACATCGAACCTCCACCGTCTTCACGGCAACTCAGAAGACGGGAACTCCATCACCAGTGCAGAATTGTGGGAGGGGAGGCGATCGCATCGTTCAGGCCTAAAGCCCTAGACCTCAGCCAAATCACCATCAAGCACTTGAAATAGGCACCCGAAAGACTTCGGACTAGGCTGTTGAACCTAGCAATGTGATATGTCTAGGATGGCCTGTAAACCTCAAAAATGCTTTAATCCCGAAGCTTGGGAAGCCAGCGAACCAGCTCAAGAATTTCGGACCTATCTCATTGCTGGAGACCATTGACTATCAAAACACTTGTCAGATCACTCTCTGTTGAGCAAGGAACAACACAGATTCAGGAGACACAGAAGCCTCGAGACAGCCATAGCCCACATGCTTTAAAACGCAGCAACAGGGCGGGCTATGGAGTGTTGGATCGACGTCGTTTGCAGAGATGTAAAGAAGACTTTCGACAAAGTCTAGATCGATAGCCTGAAATACAAAATCTCGCGACTGAGACTCAGACCCAACTTCGAAAAAATCCGAAGTCATTTTGGGCAACATTCAACAGAGTAAAGGGAAGTATACAAGGGAAGCTTTTGACCTTTTTACCCGGTTTTCCTCAGGAAAGATGCCTTAACCCAACTCTCTTCACCATCTTTATGAGAGAAATCCCTAACCGATCGATAGAAGAACCCTCAACATTCAATCCGCGGACGATGTTACCCAATTTGTGGTTCGGAGGACAAATCCCGCAAGGATGCTGGCCAGAGCCACGACTGCAGAGTCTGAAAGAATCTCCAGGTTCAAGAAGCGCTGGCAGATACAGACCAACGTATCAAAATTCTCGGCAGCTGCAATAAGGAGACTTGGATACACTAACACTGAACTAGACAAACTCCTTCGATTTAACAACCTTCTACAGCGAATAAAAAGAATTTGTACAACAGTTTAGTCAGATCAAAACTGGTGTACCCTGCTATCCTGCTCAACGCGGCGTCAAGAAAAAACATCTCGAGACAGCAGAGGATGCAAAATCGAGGCCTCTGGTTTATTAACAACTGGTATGAGTACCGGACCTCGAGGAGACTCCATGCAAAAATTGGTCTAGAACCATTGAATACCTTTGTCTATAAAAAAGGGTGGGACATCTGAAGACTCTAGCGGCTCTTGGCCCAAAGGCAGAGGGAGGATGATGCAAAAGATACCTTCCCAGCACCAGGATAGCGGAACCCATACCAACATGCAACTATGAAGTATGAGAAGAACATAAAATTATAAGAACCAGTTAATTAAAAGAGAAAGAACGAATTAGATCAAAAAGATCCCGCAGTGGGACGCACTTGAATGATAAATAATAATAAAAATAAAATAAAACATCCCGCAGTGGGACAACATAAATAAAATAAAAAAAATACAAATATCCCGTAGCGGGACAATATAAACGAAGATAATAAAATAAAAATATCCATAATGAGACAACTAAATAGAAGAAAATAAAAGGACTAAAAATAATGGAAATGGCCCGTTCACTGGGCACCTATTTGACTACCAATTCCTTCCTTTTCTCACTATTACCCTTCCCCCTCTCTTACGTCTTACGTCTTGAAAAAGGTAGAATTGAAAGTGTATAGTCGTAGTATAGTGGATAGGGTAGTTCGGATAAAGTGGTGAAGATGAAAATCCGCTTTTTGTTGCGGATTTCCTTGGTATGTTTTCTGCTTTGAGTCTGCAATCTCACCTTGCAGTGTATCTTGGGGACGGTTCCTCCCTCAACGGGTCTACCGCTTCTAAAGTTGACGCGGTTGTTTACTCTGTGGTTATGTGGAATATCAATAGCTCTTTTCTCGTCGTTGTTCATTATACGATCCAGTTTGTCCTACACCTTAACTGCTCTTCTGTGTAAGGACACGTTCGTAGTTGGGAGGTCTATCTCGTTATGAAGATCTCTTATTATTTTGCACTCTCTCCTTCTTGTGTTGGTGATTATGAATACCGCTGAATTTTTTACTCTTTGAAGCCTCATCGCGCTTTTTTTCGAGAGACGGTTCATTGGGATAGCTGGGTAGAACAACGTGGCTTTGCAGATGGCGTTGTATATGTTCCTTAGGTTTTTTATCTTTAGGTTTCTGAGTTGGAACAGTTTTACTAGATGTGTTTTTGCCTGGTTGATTCTATTCATAATGTGTTTACAATAGCCACTTCGGGTGATCTTTAGCCTGAGTACATTTTCTTCATTTACATAGTGGTACCTCTTCTCTTCAACCTCTACTCTTGAGGTCAGGCGCCTCCCCACTGGAATAATTGAGAACTTCTTTGGATTGGTGCGAATTTTCCATTTTCATTCAAACTCGTTAATATTGGCAATTTCGGCCTTTGTGATTCTGGCCATGGTTGGGGGATGTCTATATGTACTGTTCGCCACTATCGTGATGTCGTTGGCGAATTAGATATACGTTGTTGTATCGCGGACCGGCCTTGGTAGATCCATCGTATATATGCTGTAAAGTGTTGGGCTTATACAGCCCCCTTGGTGGACACCTTGTAGTACTTCGAAGTCCGGGCCATCGAAGCCTGTTATTGAGATTAACGCCGACCTGTCAGTTATATAATCGCAGAGGAATTTGATTAGGGCGGAGGGTAGCCGTAGTCTTTTGATTTTATATTTCAGGTCAATTCTCCAAACTTTATCAAACGCCTTTTGGACGTCTCTGAGTACGATGTCTGTATAGTTTCTCTCTGAATCCGTGCTGATGGTTTGGAATCAGTGTTCTCTCTTCCAAGTGCTTGAGTAGTCTATCGTTTATAGCTCTCCCGATTAATTTTGACACTGTCTCCAGTAGTGTGATTGGCCTGAAGTTTCCTGGGTTGTTTAGTGGCTTACCAGATTTCGGTAGAAAGATAATCTTTCCTCTTTTTAGTGCATCTGGGAAGTATCCTGCGCTTAGAGACGCGTTGAATACTGCTGCTATTCGTCACAAAAAGGTGACTGGTGTGCGTATTAGGTTTTCTTTTGTTATCCCCGATGCTCCAGGTGCCTTCTGTTTAGTAGCCTTGAGCGTTTTTTTAATTTCTTGTAGGGTTATCGGCTCGATTTCTTGCTCTACTAGTAGTGTTGGTGAATCAGCTATGTTGGGGACTATTTCTTGACGATTTTGTTCTAATTCCTCTACCACTCTTGCTTCGTGGTCGCCGTCGAAATCCTCATCTTCGTTGGGGGAGATATCAAAAACCCTCTTCCAGTGTTCCTGGAACGTTTCTTTAATTTCTTGGGGCTCCTTTTCCATTCCATCCTCGTTCTGGAGTTTGTTTTTTGGCCTCGGCCTTCTCTTTCCCCTGGCAATGTTAATTTTCTGCCATATTTTGGCAGGATTAAATTCATGATCTATGGCTTCCAAGAAAAGGTTCCACCTTCTGTTTCTTTCTATTTTTATTTCCTCTATCAGTTGGTTTTTCATGTGCCACAGCTTTGCACGCTCGCATCTCTGAAGGCCATTTCGTTCAATTGAATTTCTCGTGTCTTTATATTCCTTTTCGAGATTTTCTATTTGGGCTGACCTGATTAGATGTGGTAAAGTTCTGTACGTTGTTGTGGGAACATGTTTTTTATCAACCTGGAAAAGTGCCTCCTTGATGTCGTCGATCTCTTTGTCTATTTCTTCTAGTGAGGCCTCAGTTAGGTCTCTCTGACCGTAATTGGCGAGCTCTTCTAAACTCCTCCCCCTCTTATTCTATCTTTCTCGCAACAAGTTCAAGTTCAAGTTATTCACCATTCTGCCCCGAATATGAACTACTACTAGGTTGAAAGACGTTTAAGCAAATAAAGTCATGCCTCTTCCGAGTAATTTTCCTCACCTAAAGCCATTAATTGAAATTATAGTTAAAGCTATAAAGAAGCTGCAATTTAAACTAATCAATACAGACCTCGCTGTGGACTTTAATGAATCCTGCATAAAAAATGACCTACTTCTAATATACTGTGAAGCACGGCGGTGGATACAACGTTGTTACGTTATTTGTGGGTGTTTTGCTGACTCGGTTCACTGGAAAACTTCACCAGATCGATGGAACGATTGAACCGTCCCAGTACCTTGAAATACGGACAAAAGACGTTGAGCCTCCTGAAGAAATTGAAGTGCTGACACAACTAGTCACCAGCAGGATAAAGATCAAAAGACACATCAATTCCGCAAAGGTGTGGCTGAAAAGGGAGGCATGGAACATCTTGGAATGACTATCGCAGTCATTTGACTTCAATTCCATTCAAAAGAACCTAGCTGAAATTGAAACCTATGCCCACGAGGAAAGTGAAAAAAAATCCCAAAGAACGCTGTCAAAAGCTTATAGATGACTATAAATCACGGCTGAGTAACTTATTCCGGCCAAGTATTAACCATGGCTGTTTAAAATGGTGTAAACAATTTTGATTTATGGGAAATTAATAAAATTGGTATATGGAATTTAGTTAAAATATAATATAACTGTAATTTGGATTAATAAATTATTAAATGTCATATTTTGCGTTTAGGTTATCTAATAAAAGTTAAAATAAAAATAAAATGTATTACGGAGTGAATGAAGGCCTTGTGTTTACTTCTCCCAAAGGTTCACTAAAGACACTAGACTTCAACGCGAAAATTAATTAAAAAATAAGAAGCGAAATGCAAAAAATATATTATTATTATTATATGAATCATGTGCTTAAGTTATTCACTGAATTAGATCAAAACAATTTGTTAGAATTCTTTTAGTTATCAGGAAAGGGAGAGAACATAGGCTCACGATCGAATTTCTGAAAGGAAAAAGGAATTAAATTAGTAGGGTTTAGTGCCGATCTGAGCTCATTTAAGATGTCTTTTATTTTTTAGTGCGAGCCTATAGTTTAACGAGGGGTCCGAACCACCAGGTATCTATAGAGTATGGCAAGCGCCATGAAGATTCCGAATCGGGACTCCATCCACAGGCTTATCACACTCGATTTTTCAAAAGAAAGAAGGAGTTTAGGTTAGGCCTTCAGAGCAACTTTTTTCCTACGTTCCGAACACGTAGGGATTTTTTTTTTTTAAGGGGCTATCTGGCGACTGAACACGTAGGGAGTGAGTGGATACGAAACAAGAAGGAGAGTTTAAGATCCCATTAAAATTAGAAGACTAAAACGATTAAATTAAATAGGAAGCTCTAAGCGGAATTTATTCTAGGTGTGGAGGGTACAAACAAGAGGGGTGATAAAGCCTATTTCTTTCCCTAAGTTGCTGGTACTCAAGTAATATGTTCTTTTTTAACAACGTTATCCATTTAGTAAATCGGATATATAAAAATAAATCAGTATGGCTGAGTTCCATTATGTAGTACAGGTTTTAAGTGATTTTCTTTACCAGTGACTTCTCACTAAATATTTTTTCTTTGTTTTCAGCTTTCATTCACAAGAGCGAAATAAGTTCACCATAAGAATATGATCAGCAACTCGGGAACTTTCTTCGTATAAATTACAGCCTCGATCTAATTCTAAACTAAAACTATGGATCCCACGGCCTCAGAACTTATAAAACTGTCCTCAAGTGACTCAATATACGGGTCTCTCTCGAACTTTGTCATCGAAAAGAAGATCGGTAAAGGACAGTTCAGCGTTGTTTACAAGGCAAAATGTAAGCTAGATGAAGCTTCCGTAGCGCTAAAAAAAGTCCACATTTTTGAAATGATGGATTCAAAAGCTCGTCTCGATTGCATGAAGGAAATAAATTTACTTCAGGTAATTACACAGTTGGGAGCTCAAGGGAATAAAATATATAACACTACTGATATAGGCTTAAAATGGTGGTTTGCAGACGTATATACATACCCACAACGATCAGGTAGGATTACGTGGAAGAGTTAGTATAGAGGTAATGGATTTATCTTATTTCTATTTTTCCTTCATTTGGCTGTTCTCACATCATTCAAAATTCCCGTTTCTTTCTTCCAGTTTCTTACTTCGCTCAATTTAAAATATATATTTTTTATATCTAGTTTACCTCTATGCTCATCTTTTGGTTTAATTATAATTAATCCACTTAAAGAAGATATGTCTTTTTTTATCTGTCTGCCATCTTGGTGTATATTTATTATCTATCGTGTGTTGCTCCTGACATGATAGTACATAATTATGTGGTTGATTATCATTGAAAAAGAAATGAGTAGTGTTGTAATCATATGGGGTTTGTCATTATTGACAAAAGGTGCCAGACTCCGTTAAAAAAAGGAAGAAAATAAGATAAACTGTCAGGGAATTCGATTTTGGATGTTCATTGCTGATACAAATGTTTGGATCATAGGAACGTAAGGGTTCACTATCTTAGTGGAGCTTCTGCTTTTGAATGAAATTTGGGCATGAGTGTGGTTGACAGATTCGCAACAGTGGTTTGAACCATTGTTGCCAGATGATCACGATAATTATTATAGGTGTGGCAGAGAGATCCGAGAATGGGGAAAATTGCTCTTTCGGATGGACATAAATTTTAAGAGTGATGAGATGTCTTCGCCAGGTGGAAATGGAGGAAATTTGTGCGATACGCCTATGTTTCTTAGAGACAATAGGTCAAAATTCGAAACTAGGAAAATACATAGAAACTAGCTGCACTTTTCTCGAAATTAAAGCGCAATAACAATCGAGGCCGTATCACGAAGAAATTTTGTATGGGGAAATCTACAAAGAAAGTGGCGAAGCCAGAAAAAGTGAAAATGTATGGAAGATATATAGGCACAAATCAAGTGTTCCTCATGAGAGCGAAAGTAAATAAGATTCTCGTAAAAAAGATAAAACTGATTCCTCTCTTTACTTTGTTAAATAAAGTCACAAATATTTGCAATGAAGAAGACCTCAGGAGGTATAAGTGAAAGAACTCAATAGCAAGTTCTGGTATATGATAGTGAAACCACTGTATAGGAGCATAAAATTTATTCACGAGACTAGTTTCGGTATGAAGTTTATCATACCCTCTTTAGTCGTATACTAAGAATGGAATGGATACAAAAGTGGCTACACAACCTTAAAATCAGGACAAAAAAAACCGGCTCTAAGATCATTAACTAGACTGTTTACGATCAGGTTCCGGAAATAGGAGCAACATTTTAATTCACTGTCAAAAAGATTGAAATTGGGAAATTTTTCATATTAGTATCGATTCTATAATTTTTCTTTTACGGAAATCTTTGCAGTTATATATTATTTGGGACTTCGAATAATCAATTTGGTAAACTTCATACCAAAACTAGTCTCGTAAATAAATTATATGCTCCTATACAGTGGGTTCACTATCATAGACCTCAGGAGCTCTCGCTAGCGTAGTGAATAAGGCGATATATTTCTACGCCTGGATGCTGGGTTAGATTCCCTGGAACAGATAATAATTTTGGCCGAAATCCCGCTAAAACTCACCGAGATTAATAAATAATCCAAGTTACTTGTTGGCTCTTGCAAGAACTCGGGGGTGGATTATATATAGACTGTTTAACACGATTTTTCTTGCATGGGGGTTTTCGACAGATTCTAGCTAAGTTTTCGGCGCTGATTCCAAATCTGTCATTACTTTTCTGTCTATCACACCAAGTTTTTTAATTATGTTGCATTCGACGATTGATAATACATACATTAATCATACATTAATATTTAATCACTAGTAAACTTCCTCTTTGTGGACAATTTCTTATGTGCATCATCTGAAACATCCTGCACCAAGCACCAGCAATAATTTGCCCTTATATTCGATTCAAACGTTATTTATAACGTTCTTGCATCACTTTAATGTTTTCATGGAAACATTTACCTTGGTCCTCGCTTACATCTCCAAGGTTATCTAGAAGCTCGCTCAGGTGACCGTGCAAGTGATGCACATTTATCTTCATTCTGCTCCCCCTCGATCGCAGACTAAGAAGAAACCCCTCCAGAAACTCTCGGTAGTTGTCATCTTTGTTGTACCCTAGAAAATTGTACGCCACATTAGTGATTTCATTCTACGCTCGAGCTTCGACAGGAGTCGTCGTCGTAACGAAGTGGGTGTCCTTAAGTAATGTTCTGATCTGAAGTCCGACAAATATTCCTGCCTTTTTCTTCTCATCTTTAAGACTCTGAAAGGTGGAACATATGTAGCCAAAGCAGTCTCCAGTGTGATCAAGAGCTTTATCAAACTTTCATGAGGCCGAGTTTGATGAAAAATAATCGAAGGATGATCTTTTGCCGATCAATGAGTGGTTCATTAATGACATTCTTGTTACCAGGAATTAAACTCTGCCTTAGTAGTCATACCTTTCTAACCCAGAGCTCATCCTTAACCCTACTGTCTCAGTAGCATGGGAAACAATGGTATTTGATATAAGTTCCTTATTGCCTGAAAAAGAAGTTCACTTTCAAATCCAGACAGATCAACTATTCATGGTCGCAATACTTCAATTGTTCAAGTAGAACAATGATTGTGTCGAATCCTCATTTAGTGTTACTGAGTGTCCTATAGGGATAAATCCATCGACGTTCCCATTGTGAAGTAAAACACATTTCAAACTTCTTTTCGAACTCCTAATAAAGTACCCACTCACTTAAATGACACATAGGTAACCCGATAGCGAGAAAAAGCCCTTCAACATCATTATAGCATACAAGTTGACCATCAGAATGGAAGTACTTCCTCAATTTTGCCTCTTTGTTAAGATAAAATGAGACACTTGTGCCAGGCTTTAAAATTTTTCTCTTCTACATTCTTGTAGCCAACAACTCAGCAGATTTCTTTTTGACAAATTAAAATCTCGGAACAGATCATTCAATTCAGGCTGACTATACAAACAAAGTTGAGAGCTAGGTAAAAATAAGTATAGGTACTTCGTCACAATGAGGAAGTGCCCTTCTAGCTAAGGGTATTTTAAGGTATTTCATGTATTGTTTGTTTTTCTTATTGAATCCTTTGATATTTATAAAGCAGAAGCAGTCATCAGCGTAGTTTTTCGGTTTCTCGAAACCATCGGCGCACCGCACCAAACTTGAGCTTAGCATTCTTTTAGAATATGATCTCAGAGTTTCAAAAACAAATCCTGCATACTTTATGAGGGGCCCATTTCTTGTGCTGGTCCCCAAATGGCACTTTAAAGTGGGCATAATGCCCTATCTGGACGAATGTAGTGATTGTGCGTCTTTGAGCTGCCACGCAAAGCATTTACAGAAATAACAGAAGATACGAGCGCGGGCAATAAGTTTTGCAATTTGGATATAAGGAAATGAGATATGAGCAAAAGTGTTTTATTATTTTTAAATATAATTATCCTCGACTTCAATGCACTTGCGCCACTTGTCCCTGAGGCTTCGAATTTCCGACAATCAGAAATCTCCAGACTGCTGTTCAATCCACTTCTGGACGGTGAACTGGACATCTTCATCGTTCCCAAACCGGCGTCCACGCAATGCAGCATTGAGCTGGTGGAATAAAAAGTAGTCGCTAGGGGCCAGATCTGGACTGTAGAGGGGATGGTTGAGCTCCTCGAATCCGCACTCGCGCACGGCAGCTTGTGCAACTCTGGCCTTGTGGACTTTGACGACGTTGAAGTCGATCATGGGGCGTGAGGTTTCTAGGGACTCCACATGCAGAGACCTTGGTTATGGCCAAATTGTCGTGGATGATGTTGATAACACTTTCATGTGATATTCCAAGTTCTCGCTCGATTTCTTCGACCTTCACCCGTCGATTTTCGAGGATGATCCTCTCCACACGGGCCACATTGTCCTCGTTGGTTACGTCTGAAGGGCGTCCTGGACGGGTGTAATCTTCAAGGGACTCACGACAATGGCAGTACTCCCTATTCCAGCGAGCAATGGTTGCATAGGAAGGGGCGGTGTCGGTGTACACTGCAACCATGCGTTCATGGATCTCTTTTGCATTCTTGCCTTCCTTGGTCAAAAATTTGATCACTGCGCGGTGCTCAACCTTCTCCATTGTTCAAAGATTTGTGACTGACGATTTGCGATCAGCTACTGCTTCTTAAATAGACGAGGCAGGAGCGTGCGCCTGCAAGTTCTAAATTGTCATAACTTGTCCTAACACCCCTACAAACAGCCATTCTCCTTCCTCTGTTTTGCCCTACCTATTCGCCAAACTTATTGACCTCCCCTTGTATCTAGGTCATTAGAGCACTTTATTATCTGTGTTGGTGTAGACATAACTAGCTGACAGGGAAAACTTCCAGGTGCCGGTATAAACAACTATTTAAGCCCTGTTAAGCACAAGGCTACCCATCATTTTGTCCACGTTCAAGGCCCTTCATTCATAGTGATGGGCTACTATGTGCTGGGGGAGCACTTCGTACAGACAATGATCATCCCATTTCACAACCCCATCCATGCACACCTATCCTACATAATATCATCCTCTACTTATTTGGCCATCTCTTTTTCTCTCTCTCACACTCATTCACAAAATCAACCCACCTTTGATGCGGTCTTTCAACCCTTCTCACACACAGACACTGATTCGCGTATATTCTCTTTTCAAGTCTATTTCCATCCATTCTTCTTACATGTCTATAGCACCTCAGAACACTGATAGTCAGAACCTCATTACGCCCTTCTTCACGACATAGACATCTCTTACTCGCTCGTTCTTTACTCATTTCGCTTTTCTCACACCAAAGCATCCTTCTCAAGTCGTTAATTTGCACTGCTCTCACTCGAAATTTTTCCTTTTCCTCCCATTCCATAATTTCACTCCCATACACAAAAGTTGATCCAGAAAAACTTCACATTTGTTCAATCTCACATCCTTTTTCCTTATTCCCATACGTGCTTCTCTCAGTACTCCATCCATAAAGATATTAAACAATCATACAGATATCGCACAACCTTGTCTTACTTCTCCATGTATATCAAAGTACTCACTCCGGCTCTCTTTCATCCTAACACGCGACATACTTCCAAAATAAACAATCTTGACACCATCCAAAATGAAAGGAATATTAATTTAAAATACTGAAATATTTTTTATCTTTGTTTTCCATTGAAAATTATTCATAACCCTCCACAAAAAAGATGGAGCATAATATTTTCTCTTGATTTTCTCATCTTTTTTAATACGGAGCGCAAATCTCCAAGAATCATGTAGAAAATGAATTTATTCACAATATTGTAACACGCTTACTTTTGCAGAGACTAAATCACCCTAATATCATCCAATACCTCGCCTCGTTTATCGAGGATAATGAACTGTACATCGTGTTGGAATTGGCTGATGCTGGAGATTTGTCACGCATGATTAAGCACTTCAGGCGTCAGCAAAGGTTGATTCCAGAGAAAACAATCTGGAAGTATTTCGTCCAGCTGTGTTCAGCACTCAATCATATGCATAGCAAAAGAATAATGCACAGAGGTAAGCATCTTAATAGGCTGATTTCCATATCCACCAAAAATTACTTTATTGTATACAAAGTTTTGTACAAGAATATTTGCCTTTAGTCACCGGACAAAACTTTGTACACATTCCTGCATATTTAATTCTGCGAGCGGTAAATTTAAAGACAAGGGATTAAAATCCTTTATAGTGTAAAGAATCTTTCAAAAAGGTCGAGTGATTATCCCATATATATATGGGAAATATCACGAAAGTTAGCGCGTGATAACTATAAATATGAATATGTACTCAATGGTAAGAAAAATAAGACACCCAGTATTTATACGAAGCACTTTTCCCTATGAGGTCAACATTTTAATGTTATCAGATAAGTCGGATTTTTGAAAAAGTGATAAAATTGGATTTAGCGAAAACAGCCCTTGGTTAATGTTGAGATTACTCTCCTTTGTGTGGGAGATTAAAAATGATTCCAGGATACTATACTATAACCCATAGTAATGATTTTATAAAAAGAAATATCCTGGAATCATTTTTAATCTTCCATACAAAGGAGAGTAATCTCAACATTAGCCCAGGGCTGTTTTCGCTAGATCCAATTTTATCACTTTTTCTAAAATTCGACTTATCTGATAGCATTAAAAAGTTGACCTCATAGGGACACGTGCTTCGTATAAATACTGGGTGTCTTATTTTTCTTACCATTGTGAGTTTGAAAATGTCGAATAGACGAAAGTCATAACTCCAATCCGCTTTTTATTCAGTTTCCTTCCGTGTACATATATATATATATATATATATATATATATATATATATATATATATATATATATATATATATATATATATATATACGTGTGTGTGTGTGTGTGGTTAAGATAATGGCATAATTAGGAGGAGAGGATCACCTGCTGGACCTGAAGCAGAGCAGTTGTTTAATTATGCCATTGTCTTAACCACCCTAATTTGTCTTGGATATTTTTCCATCTTTCGAGCGTTTTGGCGAAGTCAACGCTGTTAATATATTAATAATAACAGTTTTCTGTGACGGTAAGCGAGACGACATAAAGGCGTGTCTTTGAAATCAGCTTTTTTGGGCTGATGGAGTGGCCCCTGCCTAAGTGTTGTCTTCCAGTTCAAGGAGGATAGGATCACCTCCTGGATCTGAAGAAGAGCAGTTATCAAATTATGCCATTATCTCAACCGCACCAATTTGTCTTGAATATATATATATATATATATATATATATATATATATATATATATATATATATATATATATATATATATATATATATATATGAAATGAATAACTCACAAAGTAGCACGTGAGGTTCAAAATGAATGCAATGTCCCGCAGGAAAAATGAAAAGCTGCTTCCAAGTACTTTCGAACTTTATTCAGTTCATTCTCAAGGATAACTACAAGAAAAAATATTATAATAACGGTATATATAAGCTAGTAAAAGATAAAGGACCTCCTCTAAGACAAGAAATCACCAATGAGGAAGTAGGAGAGGGATGGGTAAATTCACATTAAGATTTATCTATAACAGGTAGCAAGGTCAAACGAGATGCAAGGAAGAGTCAAGAACAGAGCCAAAAGGGGTTAAAACGCTTAACGGATAAAGCGATAGTCTAAAGAGGGAGACTAGGAGAGACACGAGAAAAAAATTGAAACGAAGGGGAGAGGGATAAGGAGAGAGGAAGAGAAATAAAATAATGTTAATACAAAATCTATGCAATAATTAAATTGACAAATCGGGTTCCCATAAAAATGAAAATTACCCCCAAAATTAGGAACATAAGTCAAAGCTAATTTCTTTAGGAATGAGTTTTTTCATAACAACATCAATTTTAAAAAGGCCAGGGAAAATGTTAAATTTATTAAATTCGCTTATACATGAACATTCAACAAGGTTTCTTTTTATTGAGTCATTTGAGCAAAAAATAAATTTTGCTGAATTCCAATTAATTAAGTGGTTATTTTTGGACATACTCGTATGTACAAAAAGCGCACTATTATTTACAGCGCTCCTAACATTGTATTTATGCTGATTAATACGGACAGATATTTGCTGTCTTGGCTGTCCAAAATATTTACTTGGACAAACAAAAACTTCGACTGAATAGACTCCCCCAATATTATTACAATTATTGTGAACTAGAATGTTTTTTATAGTTGACTCGTATTTGAAAGCAACTGAAATGTTAAAGTTTTTTTAAAAGAAGGGGAAAGTCAATGAAATAAACAAAGAAGGGTAAAACCAAAATGTTTTTAACATTAAAAGGGATAGCAGGATCTGTATTATAGAACGTCTTTTTTTGGCAGAGGAAAGACAGTTTAAATGAAAGGGATAAGGGTCACATAGTTTATAGTCAATTTCAAAGATATTGAAGAATTCAAAATCCATATATTCAGGACTAACAACTCGTAAAGCCCGTAAATAGAATAGAGGAGAAAACGGAACGTTTGACTTTGGGACTATGCGAAGAGTAAAAATGAATATAAGAGTTTGAATTAGTAGGTTTGCGATAGATGGAGTATTGAAAACCAGTCGGTGTTCTATGAATAAGAAGATCGAGAAAGGGAAGGGTTCTATTATTTTCAACCTTCTGGGTAAATTTAATGGAATGGACAAGTCAATTAAGTTTAGTAAGAAAGTTATTAACATCTTTAGTATTAGATCACAGGCAAATGACATCATCAATATACCTGTACCAAATAATAGAGAAGTTAAGGATAGTAGGGAGGAAAACTTACAATTTGAGGTATAAAGTGAATTGAATTTCATAAAAATAGTAGCAGTTACGGGAAGAACAATATTTTGCAATTTATCATTAAGGAAATTGAAAAGATCTTCAACTGGAACCTGGTAAATAATGAACAGACATCGAAACTAACAAGAGTAAAATTATTTGAATACTGAATGGCATTAAGGTTATAATTTAGGTCGTAGCTATTGGTAACATGTGAATAAGAAATGGTCTCAACTAGAGGTGTAAGAAAAGAAATAAGCCATTTAGAGAGAGCATAATAAACAGAACCAACAGAACTTATAATAGGGCGTAATTGAATCACTTTATAAACTCATTGACCCCCATCAACCCTTCATAAAAGTTGCTAAAATGCCCATATATTTACTAATTTCAGAGATAGCTTTTTAAACGATACTTTTAAAAGAAAAATTCTATTCATTTTTAAAAGATATTTTTCCCAAATCAACCTCCAAATAGTTTTTCTAAACAAATTATCAATAGGAAGTTTTTTAGCAATAAAGATCCTATCTCTTTGGAATTCCGCAGTGATACTGCTTATTTATTTAAATCTCCCAGTTCTACTGGAGCCTCTTACATTGGAAGCACTGTCAGGTCTCTTGGAGCTAGGTTCTCTGCTCATATGGGGATTAGTTGGCGCACAAGCAAAATCTTAAATAAAAAGAAGTTTCCTATTAGGGAACACACGATAAGTTGTAAAACTGCTATTTCTATTGATAATTTTCAAGTATTAGCCTTTAACAACAACCAACATTGCCTAAAACTCCTCGAATCTTTTATATCAAAACTACAAACCTGCACTCAATGAATATTTAAGTGCAATATTTTTATTAATTAACTAATTTTAACTACAGTTTGTTAGTTGGTTTGTTATTTTAACTACTGTTTGGTTAGTTGGTGTTCCTGTCTCCCAAGCGTCACTGTAACCTATAAATACTAGCCCCTTGTTAAACCCACCATTCACTCTCTAGGATTGATCCACTTTAGTTAGTACCGAAATTAATCTATTTTTATATTAAGTGTTTTTTACTCTTACAGTGTTTATAAAATTAAAAACAAAGTTTAAATTTATTATTATAGTTGATTATCTTTAACTATTGCCAGGTCAACTTCTCTTATAGTTTTTAATTAATTTCTGAAATAAACTGTAAATTTATTGACTACCTTTTTGAGTCAGTTTTAAAGCAAATTTAACTATTGCCAAGTCATATTTAAAATTTTACCTTATAGTACAATTGGTCACCTTTTAAAATAATTCAATGTCTTGTTGGGCTGAAGATGAAAACTTGTAGTTTTCGAAACGTAGTAAGAAATTAAAAGATGTTGCATCCGTTTCTAGTGTCTCTGGGATTTATCCTCAATATTGAATGCAGGGTTCACGGCCGAGCTCCATATATATATATATACACTGGAGCTTCAAGAGTTTCCCCATTTTTCGTTTAGAAGGTTTTTCTCTCTCGTTGGCAAACGCCTCAGCTTTTTTATGTTTCTCCAGAATTTCTGAGTGTTTTGCTCCAAGTAGAGCTCTTTAATGATGCCATCCCATATTGCTTTCTCCTGCTCGTTGATCAGGCGTTTGAGCCCTTCTCTGAGATGGCGTAGCCTTCTGGTACGCTCCCGGTTGGGGCAGGTTAGCCTGATCTTTACATATATCACCCAGTGTTCCAGTGCGCGATCAAGTCTCATGAGGTGACTCCTATCTTCAAGAAAGGAGACCGTAGCCAACCGTCAAACTACCGACCTATCAGTCTGACTTCGATAGTCGGTAAACTCATGGAAAAGATGATGGTGGACAAAATGACGTCGTATTTAGAGTCAAACCTGCTACTGAGGAGTTCCCAGCATGGCTTCCGAAGGCAACGGTCATGCCTGACGAACCTTGTGGAATTCTTTCACTTCGTTTTCAGTGAGCACGATCAGGACTAGGCGGTGGATGTGGTGTATTTAGACTTTCAGAAAGCCTTTGATAAGGTACTACACAGCCGCCTTCTCCAGAAAGTGCGAGTGCTGGGCATAGACGGAAAAGTAGCCAGCTGGATCGAGAACTGGCTAAGTGGTAGACGGCAATGGGTGGTGGTGAATGGACAGGCTTCTGAGTGGATGCCCGTTACTAGCGGGGCGCCTCAAGGTTCTGTCCTGGGACCCCTACTATTCATCATCTACTTCAACGACATGGACGGTGACATGGTTGCCAAGATTTCCAAATTTGCCGACGATACCAAGCTTGGTATGAACGTTGCAAAGGATGGAAACACTGCCCGCCTGCAGGAAGATCTTGCGAAGATTGGGGAGTGGTCGGACACTTGGCAAATGCCTTTTAACGTGAACAAATGCAAAGTAATGCATATCGGCCACATAAACCCCCAATCTCAGTATATCCTTAAGGGCACTGCTCTTGAATCGAGTAACACTGAGAAGGACTTGGGTGTAACTATCACTAGCGACCTCAAGTTCTCGAAACAGTGCATCGAGGCAGAGAAGAAAGCCCAAAGGATGTTTGGCTACATAAAGCGCCAGTTTGGATACCGTAACAAGGAGATAGTACTTTGTATGTACAACTTCCTCGTTCGGCCGCACCTGGAGTATGCCGAACAATTTGGAGTCCTTCGTTTCGAAAGGATATCGCAAGGTTGGAACGCGTACAAGCCAGGGCAACCAAGCTGATTCCCTCGATCCGACATAAAAGTTATGAGGATAGACTAAGGGAATTAGATCTGTTATCGCTGGAAGACCGTAGACTGCGTGGTCAGCTCATCGAGGTTTTCAAAATACTTCGAGGGTTCGACAATGTTGACTACCGGGATATTTTAACACTCAGGGGGAACAGAACGCGCAATCACGGCTTCAAACTTGAACTGAAGCGTTACAACCGCAATCTGTGTGGAGATTTTTTCACTTACAGTATCTGCGGTAAGTGGAACGCACTTCCAGTGGAAGTTGTCAACAGTGAATCTATTGACCAGTTCAATTCAAGACTAGACAAAGTCTTGAAAAGTAGCCGTTTAGGGACGCAAAACAATTGAGCAGCCATGTGCCTGCTCGATTGCTAGTCCAAAAGTACCCTCTTTGAATGGACCGTAAGGTATCCTAGGGTAATTCCTTTCCTTGTTACTCCTTGTTACTCTCATGTCTTCTGTCTAGTTTGGGATATAGAGGGACTTATGCGCCATGCAGGGAATGCACCTCTTGTCCGCTTTCATGATTAAATGTGAAATCCTATCTCCGTCTTCGTAACTTTCTTCGAGGATTGACTCGCTAGGCATTTATTTACACAACTTCCCAGTTTGCCCTTGAGAAGCTTTTCCGAGAAGACTAGGAAGCAGTACAGGTTCGAAGGAAATGGTGGTCATGATAGAGATATGATCGCTTGAAAGGGAGGTTAAGGATTATCAGCATGGCGTCCAGGGAAGTCATGGATCTTTCTGTCAGAATGGTGAGAAATTCTGGTCCAACCCTCTAGAGTCTTACTCTGTCCATGACAAGCTCCAGGTTTCTGCCCGTCTCATTTGAGCTAGTGTATCTCGATTGTTGATAGGCATATTTTGTCTGCATGGGGGTTGGTATGCTGCTGTAACTGTAAGTTCTTAAACCAGGGTTGGAATTTCGATGGCTATGAAGGACTTGCAGAGTTCCAGTAACCTTTTCAAGGTTAATTTCCTTTTGATAGCAATTACAGCACCATCAAATCTGCCTTTAGAGGAGTTCTCCGCGAGGACATGGTAGTTTGGTATTTTTATTTGGCTATTTTTCGTATTGAACCATATTCAGAGATGAGGATAATATCAGGGTCAGCTCCCCCCCCCATCCCAACCATAAATTCGTGTTCAGTGTTAGTATTGTTAATGTGTTGTTGGTGTTTTCCATGTTTGCTTATTTCCTGTGCGTCTCGACCTTTTCGGTTTATTTTATTTTTATTTTAATGCTGCGGTCTGGATCGTCATGCAGGACTCGTAGCCGAGTTTTACTTTTCCTGCGAAGAGAGCTGCTGCTATCTTAGATACATCTCTAGATTCCGATACTGTCCACTTATATATTTTTTTAAAGAAATTTGGTTATTTCTGTGAGGGTCAGGTCCTCGTAGAAGGGAACACATCTGGATCGGCGTAAATTCCTCTCGCTCCATCTGGTATCTGCTGATTTTGGTGTGCAGAAGGAGCAGCTCCTTATCCTTCTGGACAATATCGGTCTACATGAAGATTACGTAGTAGTATTCTTGGTTGTCCCTTCAGTTCCTGACTTTATTACCTCGTTCACTTGTGCCCAGCTCTGGTTTATTGTGATCTCACCCGCGATCTTCCTCCTTGGAGTAATAAAAATATAAATAGTGATGAAAAAAAAAAAAGATTTGCTAGGCTCAAGGGGATCAGGCTTATCACTGTCATTATTTGTTCTGTTTTTTTTGTTATTGGTTTATTCTGTTTATTGTTTTGTGATAATTGATATTTATTTATTAGTTTTGTTTTATTTGTTTTTTATTCTTTTCTTTGTGTTTTTTTGTATTTGTTGTAGTTTTGTGTGTTGTTTATACGTGATTCTTCATTATGGGCTTTATTTTTCAGTGGTCAGGTTTCGGGCTTAATCTTGTATTTAGTTTTCAAGTACTGGTGGTGTTTTCATCAGGTTTCTTGTTTTTTCATTCGGTGTTTTTCGCAGCTTTTTATGCATAAAATGGCGCTTCTTCTCCGTTCTTCAGAAGATTTGCGGAGCTCGGGAATATTGCATGGCTTCTTGCACTTCTATTATTGTTGATTTTTAGTCGCGTGAGAGTCTAGTCGTGGTGCCCATTTTGCTTTTTCTTTGTTTGTAATAACATTGTACCTATTCAGCTGATTGTAACGAAATCTGAAACACTAATGTTGTTTTACATTCTTTTTAAAATGATATAATTGCCAAAGACCTCCCAATGTTAGCCCGGGAATTACTTTGTTTTTGCAATAACATCACAACTATTCGGCCGATTCTAACGAAATTTGAAACCCTTATGTTGTTTTACATTCTATTTAAAATGATATAATTGGCAAGGTCCTTCCAAGGTTAGTCCGGGAATTTTTGAAAGCTTTGAAACTCAAGGTCAGAAATCAGAATAAGTGAGAGCACGAGACTTTTTGGTCAGCAGACCTTGTTTCTCGTATTTCTTCATTCATTTATTCTAATATTTTTTCTTCCATTTTCTTTGTTTGGTCTTCTATGACTTTATTTTGGGGTTTCTCCGCTGCATCGTCTGAATTTTTTTCGTCTGTCTTTGAGGCAAAGAAACGTGTGGAGGCGGCCCGCGGGGTACAAGGGTATGACTCTTGCTAAAAACGTGTAAGTCTTTGTTAATTGTTTTCTTTGACGCTTCGAAATGTATATAGAGATGCGTACCTTCCCCTGGCCAAAACCAGGGCTTCCCTACTATCCCCCATCCTGGCCATTTCCTGTAAGGCGAAACCTCCGCAGCCTCCACCGATCAATCCCAGGAGTCAAGTTCTTGCCAACTAGATCGACGAGTTTGAGATAGGTGTCCTAAATGTGGATGAGTTTACGCATCACTTCCCGAGAACCGCTTAATTTACATGCCTCGATATATCTTTGTGCTGCCCGAATGCACAGCCAGATTTGAGGGCGAAGGGTAGTCGATATCCTCTATGGTAGTGATCACTTCCTCATTAAAATATCATTTTCTTGGCCGCTGTCGCCCGAGAGTCCGCCCCGGTGGTGCTTGGCGCGGTCACGGTGGTCCGCATTTCAGGAAATGACTGATTTATCTGTTTCAGGCGAGGGGTTTAGTTGGGTAGATGAGGCAGGTGAGTTCTTCTCTTGCAACCTCATCGTCGTGGGCCTTCCTACTATTCCTAGAACGTCTGGCCGTTTTACACGCTGACTGCTTTCGTGTAGTCAGCAGAGTGTGAGGCGGCTTTCAAACAAAAGCGTCATGCCTATATGGGCTATAACTACCGCGCGAACGATTTTAGTGTGGGTGAATTTCGTAGAGCTAGGTCTATGTTGCGCATCACGCCCGCCGCTCTTCATGGCGGCCATAGGTATCTTCACTTAACGGGAAAGACTCCTCTATCAGAGGTGTGGAAGCAAGCCAAAAGGATTCGAGGCAAGTTCTCGCAGAACCCCCCTCCCGTTCTCTAGGAAAATGGGAACGCAACCTCGGACCACGCGTCCTCCGTGGCGGAGTACTTCGCGACCACATTCTCCGCATTCTTTGTCCGGGATGCTGCTCCACCAGCATTTACTGCGTGTCGTGATATCGCGGAAAGCAGCCGACTGGACTTTACCTCCAGAGGCGGAGAACCCTTCAACGACATTTTTAAATTGAGTAAGTTGCGTTCCGTTCTTGCTTCGCGCGCAAACACCACCCCTGGCCAGGAGGATGTTCGTACGCCATGCTTCAACACCTGGGTGAGCAAGGCATGGCCTTTCTGTTAGATTTGTTCAACAGGATCTGGGTAAATAGTATCCTCATAAACTCCTGGCGAATCGCTACTGTGCTCTTTTCGCAAACCGGGGACAGATCACTCAGCCCCGGCTGGTTTCCGCCCAAACTCTCTACCTCCAGCGTGTTGCAAGTTGATTAAGGAATTTGTAAAAGTTAGATATACTTTTTAATGTACAGTGCAGGCAACATTTGATCTGCACAGTGGGGCTTACGCAAGTTTCACTCAACTTCGGATGCAGAGCCCCAACTGGAAAATGCCGTCTGCGAGGCGTCCTTCGTAGAAAGCACTTGCCAGGGTATCTTTTGATCTGGACAAGGCTATTGATACCGCATGGCGATACGGTATCATGGAGACTCTTTACACGATGGGGGTGAGTAGAAGTCTCCCAATCATAATATCTCAATTTTTGCGAGATCGTCGATTCTGCGTACGGGTGGGGAAGCCCTCTCCAGCTCAATGTAGCAGGAAGACTGTGTCCTGGAAGGATATGTCCCCAGTGTCGCACTCTTTGCTCTGACCATCAATAGTATCACCTCGCTGCTGTCGGAAGATGTTCTCGCTACGCTCTACGTGGACGACCTTTCGATCTCTTTTGGCGCGGCCCAGATTCCAATAATGGAGAGTCGACTCCAACAGGCATTGAATCGCGTCTCTCGCTATGCCGAAGCACACATGCGTTTGGCTTCTTTGGCTAAGACTAAGGTAGTGCATTTCTGCCGCCATCCATGGCTCCACCCTGCCCACACTTTTTTTAAAATTGGGTTCGACTAGGTGTGGTTGACTCGCACCGTTTCCTTGGTCTTGTATTTGACCGACTTATCACCTGGGACCCTCATATTTGCAGCCTTAGGGTCTCTTGTACCCACGCCAAGGATATTCTTTGTTCCGTGACCATTAGAGCCTGGGGTGCTGATATGGCTATTGCATTACTTTTTTATCGATCCTTTTTCGTTCAAAGTTCGACTACGGATGTGCGTTTTATGTATCCGCATCCGGGCGTGTATTGAAGGAGGGTGACTCGATCCACCACACCAGACTTCGCCTAACAACCAGTGCCTTCCCCACGTCCCTCATTGAGATCCTAGTTATCGATGTTGTGGAGATGCCACTCGATGCGCCATGCACAGTTCATTATTCGCTTGTACACGCCAGCCCGGCGCCTCTTTCAGTCACCTACAGCTCTTTCTGCATCCACAGCTGATACCGAAGGTGCCTATGCCGACGAGATACGCCAGTCATACCCTAAGTCCTTTGGGTTTAGGGTTAGGAAACTCCTTCGAGAGCTCTGTATAGCTCTTGGGCGGGTGGCGCCCCTGATGCTCCAAAGGACGCCACCTTGGAGGGTACCGCACTTTACTATTTGTCGCCATGCCTATGCTCCCAAAACTTTTACAGCGCCGGGAGGATTGTTCGGCCTTTTGGAGCACACTTCGTGCACGCTAGAACCGTGCCAGTGTATACGGATGGTTCCAAGTCCCAAGCGGGGGTCGGTTTTCACGCCGTATTTCCTCTATTTGAAGTTAGCGGGACTCTGTGAGCGCTACGTCTGTCTTCACGGCCGAGGTGGTTGCAATATACCACTCGGTGCGTGAGATAACGCGACGTGCCTGGTTCTAAGACCGGATTGTGATTTATAGTGACTCGCAAAGCTTCCTAATTGCTCTCTCGGTGCAATGGAATCTCTGAATCCCCTGGTTCGCGATATTTGTATGCTAGTGTAGAGGAATTACAACATAAAACCTCTTGGAGGGCCAGGCGGACATATACGTTAAAGTCCCCCCCCCCCCTTCTTCCCCCTGCGGAGAAAGCAAGAGAATCGAGCCACATGAGGAAGTCATGGAAACATTAGCCGGCGGAATAACAGTCAAACGGCCTACCCTTTTTGATCTCCCCGCCGCATAGGTAGTCGAGAGCGAGCTGCTGTGCCAAGGTGACCACCAAAGGCCCTTACGCAGCGCTCAAAGGTTCCAATTACCTACGAGATCCGGAGGCCCGTAATTAAATCTCCACAAAAAGCGGTGCCAGTCAAAAAGAACACCAAGAGTGAGAGAAGAACTAATTCCCAACAAGGTTCAATTTGTTAGGTACGGTAAAAATCACCTCGTATACCCCAAAACCAGTTGGGCACCCGGCATTAAAGATACAAATAGGCTTCAAGAGCATCTAGAAGAGCATTTCTTGAGCTAGAGAGCACAACACCTCTCTCCGTCTTTTAAACGTAACAGGAGGCAAAGTTGCAATACGAAGTTGACATCGCCCCCCACCCTCCCTCTCTCCACCTTATCTCGTGAAAGGAAAAAAAAACTCCAGCGGCTCGCTGTAGCAAAAGAAACGAGGAAAAAAGCCATCTAATGATTTCCGGCAACTCCTGATCCTATCTTTCATGTAAGTCGGAAAGACCATTTATTTTTGTATTACTTTAGTATGAGTTTATTACGATACTCAAATTAACTAAAGTAGAGACAATCGTTAGTGAACCCCGTCATCTTTACCGTTAGATGAGTGAAGCTTAAATTGGAGTTTAATGCTAATCTAAAAGGGTCACTATAAAATGACTAATCGGCAATTGGTTTGTTTACTAGGAGCCTATTTAGATTTAGACATGAATAGATTCTGTAATAGGCCCGGTTTCAAATATGGTTATCCTCTTTAAACTTATTAGGTGATTATAAATATTTTAATTTTTTCGTAGTTAATTGATAAATTTAAAATATATATTTATTTTTGGATAATTCTGGTGAATCAATGGATCCTTTACGTGTTTAACGGGCTCTCTCCTTAAAACGGATTAAACGCTGAGACACTCTCTCAACAATAAGGTAATTAAAAAGTCCACTCAGCCAATATTGAAGTATTGTTGTCTTTCATAATTAATAGGATTAGACTGGCGCTCTAAAGCAACAACAACAATAACACGACAGCCAGGGTTTAGGCAAGTCTGGCGGATGTCAAGATTAACTTTTGCTTGGTTCCTGGACATGTAGGAATTGCAGGGAATAAACGCACCGACGAGGGCGACAAAGAATCCGCTAGGACTGGGCGGCCAGACCACCGTGTCGCTCTTACTCACGCATATTACATGGAAGGAATGTAAGCAGCTTCCCGGGCTGCTTGGCAAAGAAGATAGGAGACGGTCGAAGGGAACTTAAAGTTTCGTGCTATTTCGCCACGACTGTTCCCATTGGCTTACCCTCCAATGTCGCGACGGCTTCAGGCTGCTTTCTCCGAATTAGACACACTCGCGGGACGCATAGCTATTTAATGGAGCGCTCGCCTGCGCCTTATTATGACGACTGCGTTGTCCCCCTGACTATTCGTCACATTCCTGTTGAATGTCCCAGTCTGGGTGATCTTCGCTCACGTCACCTGTCCCGACGAGCCGGGTCGCTACCGCTTGTCCCTTGTACTCGGTACGGTTTCGTGCACACATTCTTGCGGACTATACGACTTTTTGGAGGAGGCTGGCCTCCTCCACTTTATTTGATTGTTTGTTGTAGGTCGCATGTTCCTGCGCCGGGGAGAGTGGGCATACGTCCGGCGCCGGAACCCGCTTCCTTCTTGTTGCCTTTTTGCTTTATTTTCTTTTGTTGTTGTTTTTAGCCCTGTCCTTTTTTATCATTGTTATGTTATTTATATATTGTTATTTGTTGTTTTTTTAATACAGACTAGATAGTAGGCTATGGTGAGTACGGCTGCTTATGCCTAAGTAGGAAAAGCTTTAGGAAGTTGTATTTTGAAAGGTGCTCATAGCTTGCAATAGCTTGAATAATTGACTGGTAGATTTTCTGTCTGTTTTTACAATTGAGCAATCTTAATTTGTATAATAATTTTAGTCCAACTATTTCTTCTTAAAACCGGCGGTTATGTAGTGCGTGTAATCTGATTTTGCTCTGGTTAACCAAGATTAACTAATGGTTAAACCATGTTAACTAATGGTTTAATCTTGATTTTTTTTTTCGGTTTGTGCCAATTTTCCATCTTTGCTCGAATTGGTTTATTCTTATTTCTTCTCCCGTCGTTTTTGCTTAGAATTGACTGCTTCCGTATTCTGCCACAATCATTTTCGATATGTCGTTCGAGAACTGTATATTTATACACACTTCGATGGCTGGGGATGCGATATCTGCGATGTAGACAGCGTATAGTACTGGGCTGAGACACCCACCATGGTGAAGCCCGGTTTCTAGCGTAAATCGTTGTCTTTGATGTTTTCTTGTGTCAATATGCCTTTATCTATTCAAGACGTGGCCGCTAAATATCCTTTCTATTTAATTGCTAAGGTATAGTTGAAGTATTTTGTACCGAATCTTCCTCTGCCAAACTTTGTCGAAAGCTTTAGAAACGTTTCTGCAGGCGATGCATACCCCCATCTTTTCGTTTTTGGCCTATTATAATTTTTCTATTATTCGGCAGTGTTCTTTCTGTGCTACTGTTTTTTTTTCCGGAATTCAAATTGGCATTGATTATAAAGATTGTTTTTTTTTCGAGGTGTTGATCGAGGCTGCGTTTTAAGATCTTTTCGTATACCTTTTTGATGAAATCTAGTAGCGAAATTGGTCGGTAATTTTCTACCCTAGATGGTGATTTTCTAGCGTTTGGTATGAAAATCGTTTTCGCCACTTTCAGATTGTCGAGAAATTACTTGTATTCAGATACGCGTTGAAAAGGTTCTTCAGCCATTTCAAAATGTTATTTGGCGCTTCTACGTAATATTTCCTCGTATGTCCTAATGTTCCTGATAATTTCTGCTTAAAACAGCTTATTGTACTTCTAAGTTTTTCTCTCGTGATGATGGCGCAAATTCCCTCGTTGATTTTCATGTTTATTTCGACAAAGTGGTGCGGGTGCATTCTTCGGCACACATTCCTTTAGGATCTCTTTATATTTCGTTAATTTAGTTGAGTTGTTCTATAATCCTATTTCCAAAATTAATGTTGAAGTGTTCGTTTTCTTTTTCACTGATCTTAAAAACGTTTTCCGAATACTCTTTCAACATCAGTTTCGTATTCTAGCTTGTTTCTTCTTTCATTTTTGACTCGTATCTCTTTCTTGTTTGCTTGTCTTTCATCCTGTTTACCCATTTCTAGAATTCTTTTTTGCGATCTTTCTTCATCTATCTTGTGTATTAACCTTTTCCATTTTTCGCCTTGCTTTTCCACTATAATTATCGTGAAATGTCTATTTCTACGTATCTGTTCCGAAATCGTTCTTACTTCTATATTTTTGCCAATCATTTCAGTGGCCATCTGAAGTTCTGGGTGGTTATACGAGTTCTTCTACGGATTGTATCATTATCTGCGCTTATCAACGCTTCTCTAATTGTCGGTAGCTCTTCGTCAATCTTTTCCAGTGTCACTTCTTTGAGTGTCTTCAGCACATATTCCTTTAGGATCTCTTTATATTTCATCCAGTCTGCCTCATGGTAGGCCTTCCATTCTTTTGATGGCTTCTGTATGGGGAGCTGGTTAATTGTTAACAAGTAGGCTATGTGGTTGCTAATTGGGATGTCCACGGGTTCTATTTGGTAATATAATGGAAGGTTGAAATTCGACAGGCAAATCTGGTTATAATGTCATGTTATTGTTGATGTAGGTTGTTTGTTTTCATTTTATCATCTTCTATTCCTCATTTTCTTTTGCTTGGTCATTTAGATCTTAGGTGATGTCCTCCGTTATGCTTATATTGAAGATCGCCTAAGGGTCTACTTCTCTGAGGAACTTCTTTGGCTGCAGTCCAATGTCTTTGAGCATATCGTTCAGTGACGCGGCATAGCTTCCTGGATTCTCTATGTTCATAATGTGTGAATGTAGTATGCACGTTAGTAATTTGTCATATAATTTCCCATCAAGGTTTGTGTTCTCATTCTCCGTTGAGTGGTCGTTGATAGTGAGAAGTACAGTCAATAACATCAAACTTTTGTTGTAATAATAAGTAGTATTTTTCACAAGATATTTAGTTTGCTTTGTTCTTAATTTTGTTTTCACATACTTGTAACTTACATTTTGTTTTGTGTCTTATTTTATTTTAATGTTTCCTGTCTTTCTTTTATTATTATATTTTCCTTTTCATCTTTTAATCTTTAGTATGATTTTATTTTCTTCTTTCATGACTGATTAGGTTAACTTTTCAAATCAGTTATGAGTCATGATTTGGTTGGTTTCTATTCATATTTCGGTAATTTTAATGTCGATTTCGAGTAGTCGTGATCGGATTTTATACGTAAATCTCCTCTTTTCTTTGGTCCGTTTTGATTGTGGCACTCAGGAACAGCATGTGTTGTCTTTATCCTGCTCCTCGTGCTATGTTATTAATAAATTGTGCTCCTATTTCTTCTTATGACTTTTCTATAATTTTCTTAGCCCTTTTCTCTGCGTCGTCGTGTAGATCTTTCTGTTTTCGCTTTTCCGCTCATCTGCAATTTAAATAGGCTGCATCTGGATATTGTTTATTTTGCAATTGTTGGGTACACTAATGTTGGTTGTATCATTACCTGGTATATCGTTTTCAGGTTTTTCAAATTGAGGATTCTTAGTTTGAAGAGGAGTTGTCTCAGTTCACCCTTCTCTATGTTTATTCACTCGTTTACATGTTTCAGGTAACCATCGGTTGCGATTTTTTAGGCCTAATATCTTGCCATATGTGTTATATCTGTATCACTCGACGTCGACATAAATGTCTGGCAACTTCTTCCAATACATCAGCAATATTTTGAATTAATTTCTATTGGTACTTATTTCCCATTTTCTCTCGTAGTAGTTTAAGTTCTTTACTTCTGCGGCCGTCATCCTGGCTTGCATTTGCGTATTTCTGTATAAACATGGAATTAGTTGTGTGAAATTATCGGCGAACTGTACGTTTAGGCAGTCCTCATTCCTGGGTGGGGGAATATCCTATGTATACACGCAGTATAACGTGGGGCAAGCCCAGGTATCTTTCCATAACGTAATCACATAGTATTCTTTCTAAGTTGTTGTTTATTCCAAGATTTAGAATCTTGTGTTGCATTTCTCTCTGCCATATTTTGTCGAATGCTTTAAATAGGGCCTTGCAGACTCTATATTTGCTGCTTCTTTCTCATATAGCCTTGCTTATTTTTTTAATAATGGTGAGAACCATCTTTGTGCTTTCGTTTGACCTGAAGCCAAACTGTGTTATTCAGTAAGTTGTTGCCTGTTAGATATTCTTTAATCGTTGGTTTAGTATTATTTCGTATACCTTCCTGATGAAGTCGCAAAGGGATATAGGCCTCTAATTTTCGACTTCAGATAGTGCTATCTTTAGCTCATCAGTGTACCTCCTGGGTTTAAGCAAGAATTAAACACCTTCTTTATCCCCTAGTATATTGTTTGATGGCATTTCTTAGCTCTTCGGTGGTAATTTTGACGTTAATTCCAACATTGGTATATATTTCCTCTTCGACGTAATGATGTTGGTATGTTCATTCGATTTGTTCACTTATTATTTCGACTAACTGATTTTTAGAATCTATGCCAAGCTTCTCATTTTCTTCCTAGCTTATGCTGAACACTCCTTTCCAGTGTTCTTTGAATAATCTTTTGATTTCGTGTTCATCTTCAATTATATTTCCTCATCTGTCTTTAATTTTTGTTTTTCTTTGCTTTGGCTTTTTCCGATTCCTTTTATTTTTCTCTAAAATTCTTTGGGCGTTAGCTCATTATCTACATTTTGTACAGCTGTCTCGGTATTCCTTTAAGTTATCTGCTATATCTGTTAGTAACTCTCTCTGTTTTGCTCTTAGATTTACAAATCTTTCTCTTGTTTCTAATCTTATTTCGTGTTTTTGCTTTCATCTATGGGGTCCATATATAATATTTGATTGTTTTATAAGCGATTCTAGGGATAGCATTGTTGTGTGCTTTTCGGTACGTGCGTTCTTATTCTATTTAGTTCTTCGTCGATCTCTTCTTGTGTTGCTTCGTTGAATCTGTTTGGCACATATGGCTCTAATTCTTATTTATATTTTGCCTAGTCGGCTCTGTAGAATGCCTTCCATTTTTTTTCGCGGGGCTCTGAATGGATTGTTGGATAAAGGTGAGTAGCGTTGCTATGTTGTCGCTGCAGAGAGAACCTACAGGTTCCAATGATAGTTAAAAGGTAGGTTTGTATTTTCAAGGCACCTGTCTCTCTTCGTCACTGTTTCACTTCTAATGTATGCAGAAAATTCCAGTCCCAGTCGTCTAATATCTATCTTTATATTAGGGTCTGGAAGTCTGTTGCAGCTCGGATGTTGTACATCTTGCTTTTACGTCCCTCATAAATATGATTGGGTGTCTATTATTGAATAGTCTCATCGAGATTTCGCTAAAGTTTTGGGCCCTGGGGCGATTGATATACGAGTACCAATAATTATGTCGTACAGCTTCATTCTTATCTCAATTGAGAGTTATGATTTGGTCAGTCTTTGTAGCGTCCTGTATTCCAGTCCTTTTTTTATCGCTATGGCTGCGCCGTCGTGATGTTCGTTTGTGTGGCTGGTGGCTAATACGCAATAGCTCCACATCATTATTTTTTCTGTAGTTAGGTCGACCTCATGCTAAGAGATTAGGATTACATCCAGATCGGTTTCTCTACAAATGTTTCCAAACATGCTTTCTTTATTTTTTCATTCATTGCTGTTTATCTTCAACATTCTAAATTTTCTTCCATTCATGATCGTTGTCTGTCTGTTGTGGTTGTTTGTTGTTTTGGGGGTTTTTTTTTGGGGGGGGGAGTGGTTTACTTGGGGCTTCATACCGATATTTTTTCTTGGCTATCTTTTTCTTCCGTTCGGTCCTTGCCAAATTTGTTTCTTTTCAGCGTTGGTTGCATTTGGAGGTTGATGGGGATGGCGTGGTTTTGGGGTGTTACGTCTAGTTTCGTGTATGTATTCATTATTGAACTCAGTTTCGGTTTCCTCGCTTTACATTTCTTTGCTTTCTTTGGTTTTGTTCTCTTTTCTTTTGTCTCTTCTATTAATGTCTTTTTTGTTTGTTCGGAGATTTTATATTGAAAATAGCAGCTGACTCTACTTCCTTCAAGAACTTCATTGGTTCGAGTCCGTTTTCCTTCAGCACAAAGTTAAGCGTTGTCGCGTATGTGCCTGGCTGTACAATATTCATGACGTGTGAATGGAGTATACATGCTAGGATTTTTACATTTAAGGTTCCATCGATGTTCATTTCTGTCGTGATTTATTGTTATTTCTTGGAGCTGCGGCTGCATACGATATCTTGCTTGCTTCTGTCCTCTCTTGGCTTTCTATCTCTCTTCTTTTAATTATTTCCTTCCTCTTAGAGCAGTACATAGCCATTGCTCTGTAGCCACTGGCACAGTCGATGCACTTTTTAAGTGTGTATGTTCAGTTTCCTCCCAGTGTGTGATCCGTTGCATTCTGATCAGATTTCTTTGTTCTTGTTTGTGCAGCTGACAGTAGTATATTCTTCCATTTTCAAATAATCTAAGTACATTTGTATATTTATATATTGGTCCGTTCGAATATTCTTTGCTGTAAGCAAGGAGTCCTTTTTCTATGAACTTAGTCGTTATCTGATTGATTCACACACGATTTTAAAAATATGTGTGTGTTTCCTGAATTTGATGATATCATGAACGTTCAGCCATGGTTGTTGTGGTTGTAGCTCCTACTTCAATTTTTCTGCTGTATGTTCGCCTACCAGTCACACAACATTCCGGCATAAATTGTTTCCGTCGGCTATAATCTGGGGGGAACTCAGGCTTCCAAGTAGAAGTTTTTCAAAGGGATGCTCCCGGCAATGATATGTCCATGCATATCACTGCAAATCCGTTGAGGCTTTCAATGCATTTATTTAAAGCGATCTGGAGGGCCGTGAAAATACTCTGGGTGACATCTTGTGGTTTCCTTTTTCTTCCGTTCGGTAGTAGTCTAAGAGGTAACCTCTTATTGAAATCCGGTGGGTCCATTGTTTCTTCCTATACCGCTCCCCCCAGCGGTTGGTATCCTTCTTTGATGGTCCTGAAATTAGAATCCCAGCTCTACCTGTACGATAAGCCCTCTGTCTAATCCTATAACTAAATCTCTTGCTTACTTGGGAATGCACACTCACTGACTACCTGGCATAAATTGGCCTAGTCCTAAAAGCGGCCCTGAGGTCGGATTTGTGCTAGTGGCCTCTAACTGGACTATAAATTGCGTGAAAATACGAATTTCGTCTTTCAAGGATATCCCCAGAGCTGACTCTCGGCTGGAATATACTTCCGTAATTGATCTATTTACTTTCAACAGTGTGCGTTTTATCATTATACAGGGTCCCGTTGGTGCCGTGGTTGTCATTTTGAAGGACTATATTTATACGATAATGCATTTTTTAGCATTGAAAATAATAACTAAAACTCAAAGTAGAAAACACAAAGACAAAGGGAGCTCAATGTAGCGTTCCACAAAAGAGCAAAGAGGGTATGCCAAGCCAAAAGAAGAAACCAAAAAAGACCTAACAGAAAAAAACTATCCTTATTAGGAATGGATAACAAGACAATCAAACTTAAGAAACTGAAAATATTACAATTAATCTCAAACTGTTGGAAAGACAAAGAAAACATATGGAAATGTTTTCAGAAAAATCGACTCGGATATGATCCTAATAACAGGAAATTTGAGGAACCTAGAAAATGACAAAATTAAAATCTGGAACTACAATATACTTGCTACTAATCAATCGAGAGAAGGATTCGATGGTTTGCAATAGTTGTAAAGCAAGAATTAAAATACAAAACAATTCAAAGATTGGAAGAGTCATACTTAGCAATAGAGCTACATATGAAAATAACCAATATCATAGTTAAAACAGGCTACCAGTGACCTAGACACCTCTAAATACCGGTATAAAACTTCACTAACGTATTTATCTATAAGTCACAATTAATAGTAATTAGCGAGTCAAACGCCCACTGCACCACGTCTGGGTATAGGTCTACAAAGAGAGTCGAAAATAACTCAATACACTGATTAACAGATAAATACTACTAAAACTTTTAGACTCACCTTTCGAACCTCCCAACCTACTTTCTCAGGGAATTTGCTAAAATAAACAAAAAAAACTGACATCTGCCTGGCTTAATTCAATCTGCAATTCAAACTACTACATGGAGCCAGTAAAAGTACTTTGCAGTGACCACACTGTAACTCTAATGTTTGTCAACAAACAGCCTCTGCATATACATACAATCGAGGAAATGGAGAGCTTACCATAGAGCGGAGTGGAATAAATACAAATGTAAACTTCGGAACTAAATAGGATTAGAGAAGAATTTTGTAAAAGCATATGATGGGGACATCCCATAACACTCGTACAAAACTATCAATCAATTCAGTTGATGACCAAAAATGGTGCAGAGGATTGAGGAGATTAACCGAGCGGTAGAAAGAATAAAAAGATACAGACCAACGAGAGAAACAATCAACGCGCTCAGAAGACATACAAGAAATGTAGTAGAGTTATTATGTGAGAAACAAAGAAAGAAATTGGATCAACACATCGAGAAAAAAGATGTATAAACATCCCCAAAGGAATTTAGAAACACGTGAACATATTAAAGCCAAAGCCCGGAAATTATCAAATGAAAACTAAGGACGCAAAAGGTAATTTTGCTGAAGAGGAGGCAGAAATAGTGACCTTATTCAAAGAACATTGAAACTATGAAAATAATTCGAAAACCAAATAGTAGAAGAACTCAACGAAGAAATCGAAAAGACATAAACCTTCCATTTTGTCGAGGAAGGCAGGAACACCAACGAGGGAACGGGTTCCATCATGAGAATCAAAGAACTAAAGGAAACGATCAAGAACTTCCGAAAAAGAACTCATGGAAGATTGGGACTCACCAGAAGATACTAACTAGAAACAGCCCCAGTGAAGAAATTAGAAATATATTCAGTGCTTGTATATGTAAACAGGGGATACTTTCCCGATGAACTAAAGCTAGCAAGGCGGGAAAACTCTCAGATCAAGTGGGAAAATAACGCCCCGTCTAGCCTCTAGATTTTCTCGGGAAGGTAATCGAAAAATACTTTGGAAGTTGTCTTGAAGACAAATGGCAAAGAATCAACTGCAAATTTGGCTTCACAAAAAAATAAAAGCACCAAATGGCACTAAGCGTCATCTTAGAGAAACTTCAAAGCAAGAAGGGACTGGATTAGCTTGGACATCGTCTGTCGGGACGTATACAAGGGTTTTTGAAAAGTATGACAGAAGGGTATGCATTTTAAAATACTGAAAATACTGAGAGTTGGAGTGACCAAGATAGAAAGGATATTTTATAACAGTGTAATGGAGGTATACGCTTTTATAGAAATCGGCAGCCACCAAAAGGAAACGTAATAACTCGCTACTAGACTCCCCCATAGTAGATATTTAACCCCATCTCTCTATTCAATATACCAGTATAACGCATATATACCGCCACCCAGAATTGAGGGCTGCCTGAAGTTCCAACTCGCCGACGAAGTGATGCAAACTATAATGACGACTACGAAGCAAAATTGAAGATAAAAACTAACCGGTATAAATTTAATATTGTACCCATTTACAGGAAGCTTTTATCAGATGTATATGTAGAAGGAGAAAGATACAGGTATACGGTGCTTGGATTAACCATTACAATAACAGGTTACAAAAAGCACGTTACAGAGTAAATAGGAAGAAAAGTGAACTTGTATTTCTATATAAGTTAAGAAACCTTAGCATGAAGAACAAAAATAAGATCAACCAAGCTATAATACGATCTACATTAATTTATCAGTGTATATCTTACCCAATACGAGAAGTGAATTAAAAAGACACTCAGCACAATAATTACAGGGAGCCAGGTAAGTCATAAAAAGATATAAAATGAAGTATGCATAGATTTGAACAACCAAATAACCCAAAGGGAACGGTAGAGAACTCATCAACTATTCCAAAAGTTAGCTCGGCTGAGAAATGAGAAGAAAAGGAAGAAGAATAAATCTAAACCTCATGAAAGGGAAGATTTTACTACAGCGATAAGGAATTTTAAACCTGAAGACAGACAAAATAAAATTCGCTAGTCAAAGATAAATAGAGTAGGAAAAAAGAAGAGAAGTTAAAGAGATAGAAAACCATACCAACAGTAGTAAAAATATTTATTAATAATGATTTTAACTCCATTGCACACAAACACGTATACTAACAAAGATACTAAGAAATGTACTAGTAATACAGAAATGAGTGCTTTTCATGCGTAACGCTATTTCCACATACCCATGTTAACTATAACTAGAAACCCTTTGCAAATCAATACGTTCCTTCAAAGTTCCGTATTTGTACTCTCACCTATCAGGCTCACTCATGGGACTCACAGTGAACATTTGGGACAGGGTCACGAAATAGCGATGAATCGAATTGTTAACATGCTACACATCGTGGTTTGGATTCCACGTTAAGTCGTAGGTCCCATGACTGCCTAAGTCCATTTTCTTGTTTCCTGCTAAACTTCCCCGCTCTCCTATCCTGAAGCTTTCGTCTTACCCTTCTTCTCACTCCTATCATCATTATCCACACTGCTCGGAACCTACTGAGTCCCTGGTCCAAGCTAGCTCCAAACGGGGCAATAAATTAATTCAAGAAACCAAAACCAATAGACAGAAAATCTAACTAGTACACCCCAAAAGCCGACAAGACTACGAATCAAGACAACCTATAAGAAATCAGGTAACAGTCAACCCGAAGGGACCTAAGCAACCACAAAATGAAATAACTGTTAGATGCAAAATGCAAATTCAAAAGTAAAAAAAATAAAAATGCAAAAGCAAATAAGCAATAGTGAAAAATAAACGAAATGTTAAGCTTAGTGAAAAAGGTGATAATTGTTAAATACAAACAAAAAAGAGAAAATGTGAAAATGGAAACGTTAAAAAAACAATATTGAAATAATAAACTCAAAGCTAAGGAAAAAATGTATAATCAAAGTGAGAAAATTCCAAGCTAAAGTGAACTAAAGCGCCAAAGAGTAAAATTAAAATACAAATTAATAATTACAAATAAGCATTATAATATAAACATCACAACAAAAACAAAGCAGGAATTCATAAGGAAATACAAACAAGCAGAAATTAGACTGATCTCCCGATGTCTGTGTGAAATTGATCGTGTGGATGCAGAAGAAAAGAACTAAAAGCGAGAGAAGGAACAGAGAAATTGAGGACTGCGTGATTCGGAAGCCACGATAAAATCAAAAGGTCTACAAAATGGAGTTGTTCTATTATTTTGATTCATCTACTATAAGAAGAAGATCAACATAGATCAACTCCTATTATCTTGTGCATTTTTCTCATTTTAAATATTTTACTCCTTTCCACCTTCATCGGCTCCCGGTGACTCTTTCCCATCTGGGGTAACTTGGATCCTTTGGTGGAGGCGAGGGAGTCAGATGAAGGGTCGAGCGGGGACACCTCCCTACCAACCCCGTAAGGGGCGCGGTGATTTGCCTTCATGGCCGCCGTGCTGACGGGACTCAGCTTAGCCCCTGTTCCTTTCTTCCTTCGCTAACCCCTAATCTCCGTCTCCTGTACCACTTCTCCCTCACTGCGCCTCTGCTTTTCTGTTGTCGCTTTACAAGCACCTTTTCTCTACCCTTTCGTTGGCCCCTTCTTCTCTTGCCCATGGACCCCCCCGATCACAACCCGGTGCTCATTTTCATCTCACAACCGAATACTCCGACGTAAAGATGTTAGGCGTGGCGACCCTAACCGCTCAGAAGTCTGTCACCAAGCCAGAGCCGCCACTCGGATCAGCCTACCATGGGTTTGTTCCGAGTTTTCCGAGGGGTATCGGTGAAGGCGTATAGCGCCCCGCCTAGTGGTACCAGCCGGGGCCATGTAAAAAGTGGTCAGTAGTGGCGGTCCCTCGTTGGACTCAGTGTGTGCCGCCACGGGCAGGAGTGTTGAATTTCACTTATTGGCCATGGATACTATTCTTGACTCACTAACTCTACAAAATGAACAAACAAAAAACCCACCAAAAAACAACATCAAAAAGCAAAAGATAAACGATTTCAGAATAATATTCGGACCCGCTTGTTGGTCCAGATACATAACGCTCAAAACCACAAGAAATGAACCATTCTATGCACTCGAACTCCGAGAACAACTACAAGTCGTTACAGAAGAGTCACAACTGAAATTCTCAATCAATCCTGACCAAACAGAGGCTACAGTTAAAGCTAATTCAGAAAAAAATAGCAAAATAACTACTGGCCCTCACCGACTTAGGTGTTAATCAAATAAAACCAATAGACAAAAATAATCACAACCTAAGAGTAGGTACGGTTCTACTCAACAGATTTATGCCTGGACTCAAAAGTACGGAGGCCTTCATATGCCAAGGGATACAAAAAAAAAGCTGTTTGAAGATGACGACCATCAAATAGACTGTATCTATCTTGGAGAGAAAATCGCCCATGTGCTCAACTGCGCTCAAAATCGCCAAAATAACATTCAAACAGCAAACCATCCCAGAAACAATTAGATTCGCAAGAACGAAAATCCGAATACAGGAAGAACTGCCCACTCCAATTCAATGTCGATCGTGCCGGATGTTTGGTCACCCGGCTAAATATTGTAAAACTGATCAACAATTATGCTTTAAATGCAGCGAAAGAAGACACAACAGTAAACAATGCAAAGCGAAGGAAAGATGCATCAACTGTGGAGATAACCACCATGCATTCAAGCGAACATGTCCGCACTTCAACTTCCATCAGGAGGTACGGATTAGAACTGTCCGTTTTGGCATCCAAAGGCGCCAAGCCTTAAAAGACCTGGCCGAGGAAGGAAGAAAGTTGAATACTTCAACTTTTGATTCCGTTGCTTCTACCACCAAAGCTTCAACCACCGAATTAACTTCCAAACACAACATTGGACCTAACAGCCTTCAACAACACCTCAATATCCAAGGAAAACAGTCTAGGACTGAAAGCCCAAAATTATAACACCACCACGTCCAAACGAACGACCAAGCACTAAGCGCCCCGAAACAGACCTACCTAAAGCGCAATCACAAAAAAAGAAGCTACCAAGAATCCCTTAAATCTTCCACTTCCTCTTCCTTACTAACTAAAAGCCCAGAAGTTAAAGCAGCCCGAAGAAATAGCTCATCGAACACATTAGCTATATGCGAGCTACTCTCACCCCTCCACAACAAACTCATAAACCCACGACCCCTGACACCAGACTCCTATTGCCCGACATCTCAAGCCGAGAATACAGAACCGTCTGGCTCAAGCACACCAACACAAGATAGAAGTACAAAGCCCCCAAAAGACGCTCTCCTTTCCCAAATATCACCACATAGATTACCAACCTTTCCACCAAGGTCCACATATTTAACTACAAATATAGAAGAATTGGCAATAACCAAGGAACTCGATACCAATAAGAATGCCTCCAGACATACAGCCCCACTCTCAATACATTGTTCGCAACGAACATTCTCACTCCCTAGCCAAAGAGAAATACCTCTATTAAGCACCCAGTGAACACAAAACCAAAGCTGCAGCGCCCACAGGTAAAATATAAGGAACCTCTCACTAAGAAAACTAACAATACGGACAAAAACATACAGAACCCGATAATATCAGGCACGTCGAAACAAACTACCCACAAACTTTATACAAAGTCCGGTAGCTCCACCCAATACGGAGCCTCCAAGCCTCCTAAATACATCTAAAAACCGAAGAATATGACAAACAAACTCAAATCCTGCAATGGAATATTCGTGTCCTTCGGGCTAACTTCGAATCATTACAAAAAATAATCACAGAAAAAGCCCCATTGTGGATTTGTCTCAACGAGACTATGCACTCAAACCCACAGCAGAATCTGAATAACAAATATGATTGTCATTTCATTACAACTGACTCGACCAAAGGCAACGAAATCTACACGCGACAAAATATCCCACACACGCAATACCATTTAAACACGCCCCTAAATGCCATAGCCTTTCGGCTACATTGTCTAGAGCTCATAACAGTATGTTCTATATACTTGTCCGCTAACCTGCCCCTAAACCGCCAGGACCTCGAAGTCCTCTTCGACCAACTACTAGAGCCATTTCTCATCCTTGGCGACTTCAACGCCAGAAGCCACTCCTGAAACGACACGAAAACAACTACTCGAGGACGCATCCTAACAGACCTAATAGAGCGCCAATACATAAACATCCTAAATACAGATAGCCCAACACATTATCACCAACATCCCAACACACTGTCTAACATAGACTTAAGCCTTACCTTCCTTAATTTCCCCACATAAACTCAGTGGAGCGCTTACTCAGACCTATGTGGTAGCGATCACTACCCAATATTGATTGAGTTTCTTGCTCGAAGAGCCCCACTTTCCAGGAAATGATGGAATTATTATAAAGCAAATTGGACCGCTTTCACATTGACGACAGCCATACTCCAACTTAATCCAGAGGCGAATATCTGCTACTTCACGGCAGAACTACAGAAAGCAGCTGGCGAACACATCCGAAAGACTAACCACCACACCAGCAGGCGCACGACTCCATGGTGGAACTAACAGTGCCAAGACGATAAAAGAAAACGTGATAAAGTGGACAGAATTTTCATAAGAACTAAAACGTTACAGAATTACATGGACTATAAAAGAGCATCTACCGTCGACCGAAGGACCTTCAAAGAAGCTAAACGAGCTTCCTGGAAACAATATGTATCTAAAGTTAACAAAGATACCCCTATCGCAAAAATTTGGCGTCAAATAAAAAAAATGTCAGGACAGCACAGCCTTATTCACCTTCCTATCCTTTGTATTAGCGGAAATACCATCAACAATCAAATCCAAGTCGCTAACATAATAGGGCATTCCCTCAATACCATTTCTAAAGGATTTCGAAACATGACCTTTTTAACCTGAAAATTCTAACAGAATCAACAAAATTAGACTTCTCAAAAATACAATCCTTCCGTGCACCAATCCTTTCTCCATGAACGAATTACGAGCATTCCTATAAGAAAGCCCAAACACAGCCCCTGGATATGATGAAATCTCAAACCTCATAAGTAAAATCCACCCAAACACCTTAGAGCTACTGTTGGACATTTACAACCGATTCTTGACTAATGGCTCCTTCCCGGATGATTAGCGTCATGCGCTAGTCCTTCCCTTCTTAAAACCTGAAAAGGATCTATCAAACCCAACGAATTATAGACCGATTTCCTTGACACCATGCCTATGCAAAATATTAGAAAGAATGATCAATGCTAGATTGAAATGGTATCTAGAAACAAACAACCTTCTGTCCTCAAACAATACGGTTATAGAAAATATCGCTCCACACTAGATCCTTCAACCCTTCTTGACCATGACGTGGGCCGAGCATTCAGCGAAGTGAAATTTGTCACAGCGGTCTTTTTTGATATTGCCAAGGCGTATGACACGGTTTGGCGACGTCATACACTCAATAACATACACGAGCTAGGAATCAGAGGTGCACTCACACTCTTCATCAAAACTTCCTTAACAATAGAAAATTCACAATAGATCTCCATGGAACCCAGTCTAAACAATTCAGCCAACACGAAGGAGTACCACAAGGAAGTGTGCTCAGAACAACCCTGTTCATAAAACAACCAATAATTTGACTCTTCAACTACTACCTACCATTAAATGTTCATTATATGTGAACGACTTAGCAATTTGGCTCCCAGGCACCAGCGCAACAGAAGTATCAAATCGCCTACAAGAAGCAATAGACAAAATCGAGAACTACTCATTACAACACAGCTTCACAATTTCAAGTGAAAAAACAACCACCATAACCTTTACAAGAAAAAGGCAAATTCCGGATATCCCATTGCTACTTGAACGACGCCCAATCACTTTTCAAAATAACAGAATTTCTAGGTCTCACATTGGATCAGAGGCTTACACGGAATCCCCACATCTTAAATCTCAAAAACGGAGCTACAAAGTCACAAACATTCTAACTAAACTGTCGTATCATCACTGGGGGCAGACAGAAGCACCCTCCTGTACCTTTACGAAACTCTCATTTTGTCCAGAATATACTACGGATGCCATCTGTACGCAGCAGCATCAAAATAGGTAATCCAGAAATTAGATCCTGTACAAAACTAAGCCCTCCGTCTAGCCACCGGTGCCTTCAAATCAACCCCAACATCCTCACTTTGCGCCGAGATTGGAATACTACCTTTGCGTCACCAAAGACGGGTTGCAGAACTCAAATACCTTGGGCGTGTTTACAGACATAACAACAAACTAAAAAGAATACAAAAATACACTACAAGCAGACAACCAAAGGACTAGCAGCTACATCACCTACACGGTAAGGGTTTAAAAACTTACAAAGTTTAAACCTGCCAGAACCAAACACCCTCATTGACAACTATTATACTATTCCCCTGTGGATTATTCAACCTTCAGTAATATGTCAAATCACTCTCCCATCTTCGAAATCGTCAATGAGGCCCGTAGTGCTATTCAACATTTTTCAGGACCACCAAAGGTCCCATCAACCATGTCAGTCCATCTTCACAGATGGATCGAAGTCGGCGGATGGCGTGGCATGTGCAGCAATTCTCCCGAACCACATACGAGCAGCCAGACTTCCGGATTACGCTCCCTTCCCTCAGCAGAACTCACTGTCATCTACATGGGTTTAAAGTTCGTCAAAAACAGGTACCAATAAAACTACAATATTTTCAGACTCAAACAGTGCGCTGACAATGATAAAATCACGCAACCAAACTCATCCCCTAGCCATTGAAATTCAAAAAGACAACAGCGCTTTCAGGTACCTAAACCCTATGCTGGTGTCCCTCCCATGTAGGAATAAAAGGCAATGAAGACGCTGACGGAGCTGCAAAAGCAGCAGTCGCAGATAACTCATTGCCCATTTAACCAACATGTCACAAAGATTATTACAACCTCTTTGTCGAGGCAGTTAAAAACCATTGGAAATCCGAATGGTATGTACACGGCCATCAACATCTACTACAAATAAAAGAAAATTTCGAAGAGATGAAGTTGTCTTAGGACGCTAACGACTAGGACACACAAAGCTTACCCACAGCTATCGCTTTGAAAATTCTCCCCCACCACAATGCACTACCTGCAACGCCCAGCTATCTATCCCGCACATACTACTAACCTGCGCTAGATTCCACCGACACCGGAAAAAATATTAGGGTAACCCCAACACTAAAGAAAGTCCTCGGCGACGAACCCGAGACAAGTACGGCACTGATTGCATATTTAAAGGAAAGTAAATTATAAACTAAAATCTAGAAAAGGAAAAGCACAACCCGATAAACTATGAAGATTCGCTTAAAAACCTTTTAACTCAGGCACCATTTCATTACTACGACTCATTAATTTCAATTCACTCTATTTATCACATCAACATCCACACACTCATGACCATTATTCACGCTTTTAAATTTTAATCCCTATAAAATACCATGCCTGTTTAGACCCATAAAGGGGTGAAAGAGGGCATAAAACGCAAATGAAGAAACCCTCCCTACCATCTCTACCACACCGGAGATGTGGTAGAATATTTCCATTTTACTGCTGCCTAATAAAGTAGGTGTATGCAAAGGTTTCACAGATCAGGAGAACAGAGATCTTACAGGAGATGACCCTGAAAAAGCTACGAGAAACAAACACATCTCCCCGGCAAAGACTCGAACCTCAGACCTCTGGTTATTTAGTGCTCTACCACTGAGCTAACTGGACAACAAACAAGTCGACATATCTTTTACCAAATAAACTTATTCCATGCGCATCTCCAAAGATCAAGCCCATCCGAATCTGTGCTTGTAGGACGGTAAATATTGGAGTGTAAAGTGAACGCATCATTTATTTGTACCACCGATAGCAATCTGCCAATTTTGTTTGCCGTGCACTAGGGTAAACTATAACAATTAATCAGATGCAGGGTGTCTATATTTGCATAACATGCAACCTTAAAGCTAGCGATAGCAAAACTTCACATCAGCAGGGCAGCCCCGTTGGGGGACGGGGAAGGGGTACATTGCTCTAATGGAACAGGAGAAATCTCCATTCCGCCACAAGGGCGCATATAATAATTCTTCGTCGAAGTTTACCGGAAAATAACGTTTTATCGCCTCTTGCCAAATTTACCGCCTTTACCAGTTCGCAGTCAGCGAGCAAACGTCCCGACTGATAATGTCAGCCGAATAACCATTTGGTGGACGTAATCTTTCAGCCGGGCCGGGCCATGCCCCTTTGCTCGTGTTGAACTCAGGTCGCCATTTTTGCTTGCATGTTGATTTTCTCTCATAATATTTATGCATTCTCCTTTTTTATACCTTCCAGGTAACGCCATCAACATTATTGAATCTATTCCGCCAAGCTTAGTCACGAATTTAAGAACTCATTGATTCAATGTTTAAACAAGTTGTCTTCTTTAATGGCTAAACTTTTACAAAAAATATATTTCGCATTTTAAATTTCTGAAAAAAGCTGGATCACTGAAATCTACAAGGAGATTTCTTTTTACTTCTTTCATATTTCTGTAATATCAATTATTTTTTCACATTTATCAAATTTTATGCACAAACAAAATAGCTGATGACTAAGATCTATTGAATGGAAAAGTCAGCAAAAGATATCCTTAGACTTTTCTCTGTCGACTTGATTAACTGAAAAGTTCAGTGGTTTAATGGTATGCAAATCTCACATACTATTTGAGCATTTTGTTCAAGTTTGATGAATCACTCTGGATCAAACATTTACAATAGCATATTTATTTATCTTTCTTTCAAGACATCAAACCAGCAAATGTATTTATAACTGCGCAAGGAGTAGTCAAGCTCGGAGATCTTGGTTTGGGACGATTTTTTAGCTCCAAAACGACGGCAGCGCATTCTCTCGTTGGAACCCCATATTATATGAGTCCCGAGCGGATACACGAACATGGTTATAATTTTAAAAGCGACATTTGGTCCCTCGGATGCCTTCTCTATGAGGTGAGACAAATATTTTTTTATAATCAATTGTTTTTTATTTCGTAATAATATAAGGTTAACAACAGAGTTGTAAGGGAACGAAGTACAATTACTTAAGTACTATATTCAAGTAACTTTGTTATACTTTATAATTCCTAAAAATTACTCAGCAATTTGAGTACTTCCACTTCTACTTGGGTTTTTTATGTTACTTTTACTTCATTACATTTGAAAAGCAGAGAAGTATTCGTTAATTCTCAGTTAATTTTGGTCAATCACAGACGTAGAAGCAAAAGTCAGACGATGACCAATCACAAACGTGTACTCTGGTTTTAACCAATCATAAGCGCTTGATTATGTTTGGACCAATCACATGCGTCCTTTCATACCCGATAGACAATTCGTTTGTCTCTCCCGCTTTCCCGCCTGAGAGAGGGCGTCAGTTTATTAAATTATTCCTCATTGTCCTACATTCCTAGCGTGCTGCAGCGCCATTACTGGAGTAGCATGAGTTCTAATCCTACCATTGAAAATAATAGTGGCGATTCCCACCTAGGGAGAAACTTGGCATCAAACCGATGACCAATCACAAGCGTGATTGCTGACAGAAGGCCGGTGATGAGAGGAAGGCTCAGGTCAGCAGAAGTCTTGATCTTCTCCAGCTTAGTCAACAACTGGTACAGAGTTGGAAGAAGCATTCCCATGTGTGTATTCTTTTCGGATTGAAGGATGTCGAATGATTTGGCTACTGGCTTTAAGGCAGTGTAGTACTCCTTCAAGAAATCAAGTTCTACGGGGTTCAGCCTTGAAGAAAATGACCATACCAGTAAAACCATATACTTATGATTATACACTATTAATGTTCTTGAAGTTTTACTAATAAGCCACTAAATCAAAAACATTACAACCGTCAAGTAGCTTAAGGCTAAAAACTGTAAGCGATGAGTGAAGAACATATTGCTACTAAGTATGACGCATAATGTACTGAGGAACAGATAGTACAATGATTTAATATGTATATAGCTTTCTCTTTCGTTTATAGGTTTGTATATACATATGTACTTACATTTTGACCTTGAATGCAGCATACACATTCTTTATGGCATCTTCACCTTCTTCTTGGGCAATCCTCAATATTCTTTCTACAGCCAATAATATAGAGTTCCACCTGGTTACATTTGGACGAATAAGTAGTATCTTGCAGTGTTCCTCTACAGTCTCCGCAGCAACCAATGGACGCCCAACTCTGCTCCAAAAACCATGTGTCATTTCGCAGATGTTGAGCGAAACATCCTCTTGTATGGTTCACTATATTCCATTTTTCCTACATCGACATAAACAGTGGCCTCAAGATTAAAGAGATGACAGACACAGTGTTGATGTTTTGGTAGACTGTACTCATAACTTTCATCTTCATTAGAATAAAAAATGCTTGTTGTGTCTTGAGTGATGATATGAGGCTCATCACTTTCATCATCTTCAGATTGTTCATGTACATCCTCTTCTGACTGAATTTTGTCACTGCCATATACTCTAAGTGCTCTTAATAATTTTGATCTGTTATCTGTTGTCTTTTTTACTACTTCATTTCGAATTTTGTACTCAGAATGGTACTAGCCAAAATATTGTAGCAGTGTTATCCTTTCACCTACCTGAAAGCTAACACTGCTGAATGTCTTTCAAATGTGCTGACATCTATCCACTGGGCTGTTACACCAATATAGCTGAGTCTTTTGCGTGCCTAACAGTCTGTTGTCATTGCACATTACAGCAATAAGTTTGCTTTTCACATCTAAAGCAGCTTCATGGATTTTTGGGGAGGCAGTTGGCCTTGAAATCATTGTATATCCTGGTTATATGCCCTTAACAAAGCTGCAGAATCTCTCCGTTTTCACACTACTAAAGGGATAAAAACTGTAAGTTATAAAATTTATGACCAGTTCATCCACTTTTTATTTTGGCACACTTGAGTGCAATGTGAATCATATCTTAGGGTGCTTGTTTGGGATGGTGTCTTCACTTTCAATTTTTATTACTTTCCTCTTTTGAGCTTGGGACGTCCAAGAAGAGTACTGGAGTAATTTTCCAGGATGAATACGCTGAAAAAAATTAGTATCCTTACTAGATTTATGAGTCGAATCATCAAATTATTTATATTATAAGAAATTTCTCCCATAAAGGTCAGGCCACGTTCATTTGTTTTGACTGACTGGGCCAGAGTTTGTTAATACAAACTTTAAATATTTTAAACCACCATAATCGGATTATCTTATGGTAAAGAGAACCTAACATGAGCCTTAAAAAGTTAAAATTGATCTAAGCTAACCTCCAATTGAAACGATTGGGCATGACTAAAAAATTTACTTCCAAAATTAATACCCTAGAAGCAAATAATGGGATCCCATTATTGATTATATAAACGTTTTAATGCACAATAAGATATATTCGTACCTATTCAAATATTTAACGATACAAGTAAAGGATGATTTAACAAGCTAACTTAGAGATTACAGTGTATGAGGTCTTTGATCTGATAAATAGCATATTTGTTTTCCTCTCCAGCATGTGGGTATTTTGACCAAATAGCCTATACACTACATAGTTAAAAGCATGAATACTCCCCTAACGTGTTTCTTTAAATTTGAAGCCGAATTGATGTATGCGGTTACCTCGTCAATTTTCGGCAAACACAACAACCATTATAACTTCAACCAGTTTCCCACATTCTTGTACTTGAAAAATGATTCCAAGTATGGCCATGGGTAGGAATCGCCACTATTTTTATTTCCAATGGTAGGGGTAGAACTCATTATGAACCAGTAATGGCGCGGCAGCACGCTAGGAATCTAGGATAATGAAGAATAATTTAATAAACTGACGCCCTCTCTCAGGCAAGAAAGTGGGAGAGACAAACGAATTGTCTATCGGGCATGAAAGGATGCACGTGATTGGTCCAAACATAAACAAGCGCTTATGATTGGTTAAAACCAGAGTACACGCTTGTGATTGGTTATCCTCTGACTTTTGCTTCTACGTCTGTGATTGGCCAAAATTAACTGAGAATTAACGAATATTTCTCTGCTTTTCAAATGTAACGAAGTAAAATTGACATAAGAAAAAATACGCAAGTAGAAGTGGAAGTACTCAAATTATTAAATACTTTTTAAGAAGAAAAAGTATAGCAAAGTTATAGGAGTACAGTACTTATAACAGTTACTTGAGTATAGTACTTAAGTAATTGTACTTCGTTACTTCAGTCTGCTATTCCAGCTACTTTTTACTTCCACTTCTTGAGTACTTCATCAATAAGAAACTTTATTACTTTTACTTAAGTACCTTTAAGTTTGGGACTTTTACTTGTACTTTAAGTACATTTATGTCAGGGTAACAATACTTTTACTTAAGTATCAAAACGGGGTACTTTTTACAACACTGAACTGGCCACAAATGATGTTACGAGAGAAGTGACAATAAGTGAAGAAGATCTCATGATGTGAAATGAGGGGTAGACATAGTTTCATAAAAAATATTACATTGTTCACAGTCGAATAAAAATCTTAGAGCGAGAATGGCGTTTTTCACTTAAGTGAGTAGGGTGTGTCATTTGTTTAGATCGAATTATAGCAGAGGAACAAAATTCACCAGGGTAGAGGGGGTCTTTAAAAAAAAAAAAAAAAAAAAAAAAAAAAAAAATCCTATGGATACCCCAACTCAATATCCCCACCAAAATTAACTCACACATCCCTTACATCCCTCCCTACATGGGTTCAGCTATTGCAATCAACAACACATAATTTGCCAACATCGCCAAGCTTATGCAAAACGGCCTCAACCAACTTACCACACCATGCCTCGGACAGTTATGAAAACAAGAGAAAAGCAAAGCCTTCGACAAAATATTTCGATACATTCTCATCAACAAAATACTGAATCACGCTAAATTCAATCTATAAAATAAATGACTAGCAAACTTCCTTACAAGCAAAATTAAGACAAGTTATCAAGAACGCATCACATACAAAACGGTGCCCCACATAGATCGGGATCTCTCCCTACCATTTTCAACCTATTTGTCAATGACTTTACTCCCAAACTCCTAAAATCACACTATATTATCGTGCAAAAAGATCAGAATGCCAGTATTTTTCTATCGCAACTCCATAACTTTTTCAGAGGAAATCCAACGCCTCCAAAATTGGTGTACAATAATCTAGAGGTATAAACTACGTATGTGTAAAGGTTATGCAAATTTGGATGAATAAAACGAAAGTTATTAAGAGATAAGCAATTTATCAGAATAAATCTAGCGACCAAAATGATCAGAACGACAGCAGAAACAAATTTATATTGGAAGATAACGAGTAAATTAATTATCAGTGTAAAACATTTGTACAAGTTATAAGTAAATAGTATTTAGTGTGAAGGCCTTTATTCTCGATGAGGCTTTGACATTTCCTTCCACAGTAACGAACTAACTGTTGACACTTTTGCGCTGTAAAGTTGTTTCATTCATCTTAAGAATGTTCAAGAGTTCTTGAATCGTTTTCGGATTTTTCATTTTAGAACTCACTAGGACTTTCTAAGAGTGATATGTTCGTCTTCCAGGAAGGTCTTCGCCGACTTGGTCGTGTGGCATGGGGCGTTCGTTATCTTGCATGAAAATTGCAGATTTGGAGGTCGCAGGTGAGGCAAAGCACGCTGCCGCAGCAATTCCTTGTACCCATGTGCATTCACTGTGCCAGGCAAACACACAAGTGGCAAAGTGCCTTCTACCGAAAAAAAAGCCCTAGATCATGGCACTTCCGCTTCCAAAGTTCTCACTCATTTTAAAACAATTGACAGACAATCTTTCGCTTGATCTCCGACACTCAAACCTTCTGCAACTAATTGACTTTCGATTCGTCACTGAAGTGAACTTGGCTCCCATGTAACGAGCTCGGCGGCGAACGCAAGACGAGCCTGCTTGTCCTTCTCACTTAGCAATAGCTTGATCGTGTATGGGCTAACGTAAAGAGTGTATTCCTCCAGCTGACGTGACACGATCTGCCTGGAGACATTGATGACCATAACCTCACAAACCATCTTTAAACGGTCCCGCTTCACAACTTAGGTATTGGCTCAGTCTTCTCCTTTTTATGTTTTCCTTGGCCTATTTGTTTATTTACCAGCTATATATGAACCTGTTTTGTGATAGGTTAATATAAAAATACGGCCTCACTTTTGGAACGCTCTGCAATGGCTCCAATTGAAATACCATCTTGGTGAAGCAAGTTTTCGATCAGCTCGCGGCCATATTTCTTTGCCTGTTACCTGGACGACATCTGGCAAGAGAATGATATAACGTACACGAGATTGAACTGAAGTTACTCGTTATGGAATCAATGCCGGTTCACTTCCCGAACAAGTAAGCGTTCGGATCAATTTGGACACTACAATTTTTCTAGTAAATTGCTTTTATATCTTGATAACTTCTGCTTTATTCATCCAAATAATAAAACACGCAGAAAGTGCCTATAAGTTATCGTACATCAATTTTGAAAACTTTGGATTTTCTTTTGCCCAAGTTATGAAAGCTGTAATAGAAATACGAGCGTACTTATCTTTTGTACGTTACTGTTTGTACAGCGGAACACTCGAAACACAACCTAGCAGTACGAGATCTGCAACGTGACATCATAGGACTCGAACGCTAGCTGCAACGCACAAACAGAAATACCACAATCACACTCATACCATTCTATCAAGTATACCATTCTTCTTAAATAGAGCACTAGCAGTGATTGGTAGCACACTTGATATAGGGCTACATTTCTGACGACAAAAAAGCTAATACCAAAATGAACACAAGACTTTACAACACCAACTACATTCAGGCAATCCATCATCCCCGCCTACAAGCTGTAAATTCCCTACTCACTCGTCTCTACCAGTATAGCTTGAGCACAGATTCTTGCATTCATTCACTACAGAGACAAAGAACAAACAGAAAGCCTTGCGGTGAGATGTACCTCCAGACCACCCCATTTTCATCTACCTAAACTCCGTAACATGAATCGGTATCTTAACCTCCACATAACGCAATTTCTCCCATCGTACACGAAACTCCTACCCTCCTCCATGTGCTACATGGCTGATTTTGCAGGCTAGTCACCGACTGTTTTTCCTCGATTCATCCCTGCTGGGGCTGGGGGGACGAAGAGAGGTTGCTTTACTCCTCCCTCTTGGGACTTCTTTTGGGAGCGAGTTTTAACATGACTGCATCCCCACCCCCCATCACGAATGGTTCACTCTAGCGATCATCATCCTAAACTAAATACACACACCACACACCATAGCGGCTTGGCAGATACAGACATGTGCACTTACTGCTCGCAGGAACTAGACACAGTGCAACACATCTTCACAACATGCCCGACACATGTGCTGGATCTCTGAGAGAATTCAGTTTGGTGGGTGGAGTGACCCGTGACAACTTAAGTAAGTTAAGTAAATAAGGGGCTTGTGCAGGAGTATTTCTGCCATTAAGGCTGGATATCGACTGCCATGGAAGATTAAGAAAAGGTCCGGTGCCATGTAAGGAAAGGCCCGGTGGCTCAAAATAATCGTTCATGACAAGCATCGAATTGATTCGGTCTTACACTTAATGATATTCTAAAGACCGTATTGGAAATTCAAGCCAGAGACTGAAATTATACATTTATAGACAAGAACCAATATGTGAATCTAAATACAAAAGTCCTAAACAAACAGTAGAACATAAACGCTCGAGTGAGATGAGCTCGAGCTAATTAATATGAAATACAGATAGATCTATATAACAATTTGGACATTGAAAAGCCTTCGAATGAGTTCTAAGGAGAAAACAGACAAAATGAGGGTTGCAAGAACTATAGACAATGTTCTCCTAAATAATAAGCCACGTAACACTGCCATTAACCCTAAACTGTGTATAGCAGTACCCAAAGATAGCTTCAGTTATTTATGTGAGATATACATGTAAGGGTCGGGACGCTCTTGAATAGCACTCCGATATTCTCGACTCCACAGTCAAGAATATCAAATCACTATTTGCAGGAGGACCCTTATTATAACAAAATAATATTCTTGCAGGATTGACGAGCAGGATAATGAAGCAAACTCCTTAAACCTTCTTAAATGAAACGACACGGTTGTTGAACGACTGAGAATTAATTAAATTGCTCGAACTGAGTTAGTGCCCCCTCACGGACTTTTGTACCACGCAGTGTTAGGCTTTGAGGAAAGTGAAAAATAACGGCTAATCGAAATGAATAAATTAGTCTGGGTTACACTTGTGTACCACTACTTGAGTGCAAAAGCTAATATCAGTTGGGTGAGGTCTCGAATTATTAATTAATGCTCGACGAATGAATTGAGCGCATATTGATTAATTTACAAATAGTGTCAGTCTTTTTAAACGGCTTAGAAGTGTTCTGAGAAACGCTAATCGGACTTAGCCGCTCCCAAACAATAATGTAAGGATATGTTTGGCGTGGAATGGCATGTAAATCTTATGTGCATTGATTAAATGAAGTCCCTATCTCAGCATATATTGGATTGGGGAATAAGTTCTTGCGGTTTTATCAAATTTATTCATTATCATTAACAATTTTAGAAAAACTTCATTTTTAATGGATAATAATATGCAATTTAATCAATAATGTATTCTCCGTTGTTATTTACGACTTTTTCCCAACGTTCAACTAATTTTTCGATGCCTTTGCATTAAAAGTCTCTGGATTTTGACTCGAAGAATTCGTCTAACCAGGTTCTTAATTCCACATCAGTATTGAACGAAACGCTGCGCAAATTGTTGGGAAGCGATCGGAACAGATGGAAATCCGATGAAGCCAAGTCTGGCGAATATTTAGGATGCGGCAGGATTTCCCAATTAAGCGTTTGGATGGCGTCTTTTGTCATATTGGCAAAGTGAGGAAGAGCATTGTCGTGTTGCAGAATGACTCATTAACGTCGATGAAGTCGCTTTTCATGAATAGCTTCGGCGAGTCGATACATTTGTTGAACATAGAGTTCTGCATTGACAATCTCGTTGTTCACAAGGAGCTCATAAAGAATTATTCCATCGCAATCCCACCACATGAAGTCTTTGATTTAATCACGGAAGTGTTTTTTTTATTGGGGCTAAGCCATTGTTTTCGATAGTTCATGTTGATATAAACACACCACTTTTCGTTGCCAGTGATGATGCGGTGAAGAAATCTGTCCTTATATCCACGAGTAACCTAGTGACGAGCAAGCAAACCTGCGGCAATCGTGGAGCGTTGAAGTTTTTTGCTTTCGCTCAAAGCGTGCGGAACCCACGCACCGAGTTTTTTAACTTTCCCCATCGAATAAAGGCGACTCACTACAGTTTTCTGATCACACGCCAATTGTACAGCCAATTCTCTAGTCGAATGACGAAGATTTTCATGAAGAAGGTTGTTCAATCGATCTTCATCCAACTTAATGGAGCGACCAGAACGTTCTTCGTCATTAAAATTGAAATGAACGCTTTTAAAACGTGAAAACCACCATTGAGCTCTCCTTTCTGATAAAGCATTTTCACCGTACACAGCACAAATATCGCGACGAGCTTTGGCTGCGTTTGCATTGTTCCCGTCTCGATTGAAAATGAATAACAACGAGTGTCGAAAATGCGCCTTTCTTTCAACTTGCCATTCCATTTTGAGGGTACAGAACAAAAATTAAATTAACACAACTTTTAAAATAAACCGTAATGACTTATTATTCAAATTCAAGACGTAGCCTAAGCAAAAGCCTGATAGTCTACGCTGTTAATAGACGTAGCCTGACCTTTGCAAATTTTGCTCTCATTATTTATTATTGTTTCTTAATATGTGCTCAAATCATGTCAACAAAACTTAAATCAACACAACATTAAAAAAACGCAAGAACTTATTCCTCAACCTTATGTGTGCGTCAAGAATGTCTTTGTTTGGCGCAGTTTTGATTAGAGAGATACGAAATGTTTTCTTACAGCTGTAATCTCGTTTGTGCCAATTTGTGTTTATATTAGAGACGACGAGAAAATTTTATGGGATCTCAAAGGCTGTTAATTCCGAGACGAAGGAAGGGCTGACATGCAATATACATATAAACCACCTTTGTTTTGCTGACCAAAAATTCACTAGACGATGGAAATAAATATGTAAAATGATTAGTAGAATTTACAGAAGGAACACACCTTTACATTTTGAAACCTTTTTTCTAAGAAAGAAATGGAGCAAAAAATATTGCAAGATTAGATAGGCTTTAACAAAAAATAAATGAGCTTAAAAAATGGGCTAGATTACATTGGTTTTAACAGGAAAATATATCATTTAGGGCATATCAGTTACCATCTCTTTCTACAAGAGTAGCGATCAAAAATTCCCCAAAAGCAAGAAAATTAAGCCTAATTCATGGCAAAGAGAACCACCCGACCGACGCTTGATACCCAGCGTAAAATAAATACCTTCCAAATTATACTCGCAAATAGGTTTAGTGAATTCCATGATCTATCAAGAGAACCTTCATTAAGGGGACCGTACGCAATCTATAGGGAGCTGTGCAATAAAATATCTCTGATTTCCTTAGTTTTTTAACAGTGTATTATTATCATAAAACTATTTTTAAAAACATTGATATTTTGACCATTTTAAAAAATAAAATAAATTAAACTACTGAAGGAAATTAAATAATTTGTTTGTTAAATGTAATATACCCCCGATGCATTTAAACTATGGTTATTTTTTTCTGATATATATATAAGCCCCAAGAATTTTTTTTCCAGTAATTTGCCACCCGCAAATTCTTTTAAGAAAGGAAGGGGGGGGAGGGCATCCATAACTTAAGATATATGAAATAATTCTCCTCACGTTGGTTTTTATAGGATTAAAATTGACCAATAAATAAGGACTCGCCAGTCTTTCATTCATCAAAATTTCAACATTGGAGAAAAATGCAAGTACAAAAAGGTAACAAGGAAATGAACACTTACGTCACGTCATCAGCTATTCACAGCATTCCATAGTATAAGCTTCAATAATTTTTTTGTGTTTTTTCTATTAATTTATTTTTCCTTTTGGTTTCTGGTCCTCCTCTTTATGTATTACACACTATTACCTCTTTATAGAGATGGGTGACATAACTTACCACGCTGCTCATTGTTGCCAGGTTTAAAAGATTTAATAAGCTCATGGACTATATGCTGTTGTTGTTTTCTGTTTCTTTGTTTCGGAGTTACTGACAAAGATATATTTCTTTCCAGTTAGGTTGTTTGAATCCAAGTTTATCTTCTTCAGTAGACTTGCTTGTTCATAACCTTGGTTGTGATCAAGAGTAGCATGATTAGCGATGAATTCCAATCTTTTCAAACCGACGAATTTCGTTTTTTTCACTCTGCTCCCAATTTTTGAATGAAAACTTTCATTTGCATTCTGTGTTAGTTCTCTTATACATTTTTCGAGCAATTATTTTGTTGTCACTCTTTTTAAACTTTCTTTATTTTACGCGGACCGACTCTTATTAATAGCTTTATAATTTACTAACTAAAGAAGATATAAGCTTGAAAACTTGTATGAGACTTTAGGGAACATAAACAAAACATTATAAAATAAAATCGCAAAAACGTTAATTATACTGAAATTCGGTGCTTAAACAAGGTCTGCTGACCAAAGTCGCGTGCTCTCACTTATTCTGATTTATGACTTTACGAACTTCAAACCTTTTAATAATTCTCGGACTAACCTTGGGATGACCTTGGCAATTATATCATTCGAAATAGAATGCTAAAACAACATAAAGGTTTTAAATTTCTTTAGTTTCCGCCGAATAGTTATAATATTAACAAAACAACAACAAAGCAAAACGGGGACCAACCGACATAGTGAGATGTAGAGTCACACGCAACTAAAATCTTTAACAGTAATATAACTGAAACTATTTTACAATTTTTACCTTAAAAGAAGAACACTTAACACAAAAATATGACTACTTACTAACAGAGGTTTGGTTATAAGGTGAAAAATGAGAAGTAAATAAAGGGTCGAATATACGACCTCAAGGGGCTTGCTTATAAAAGAACATATAATACAAATGATTGCGAAAAAAAATGTAAGCCCCAAATCACTAAAACAGGTGAAATAATAACAGCAAATGTCAATATTAACGAATAAACAGATTAAGTTAAGCTGTTTAAATTTGAGCATATCCCTCAAAATGCTCGATAAGTGTGTTTAGTGGCGTAAATGAGAGCGTTCATTTTAATTCATTTTCTCACAATTTTCCTAACTTAATTGAGTTACCCTTATTAAATCACTTATTTCCCATTGCTTTCCTAATAATCAATCAGATGTTTCTGGTTTAAAATCAACTGCACAATTAATATGTCAGATATTTCCTCTGTTTTTAATAGATGGCTGCCCTTCAAAGTCCATTTTATGGCGATAAAATGAACTTGTATTCCTTGTGCAAGAAAATTGAGAGCTGTGACTATCCTCCTATACCAAGTGACCAGTATTCATCAGAAGTAAGTTGTTGCTCTTCTGAGTACGATTCGAAAATTTGCGTTAAGCCAACCCTTTCAAATAATCCTATTTAATGGCTTACTTCAATTTCGCTTGTTTTCCAATTCGGTCAGATGCTTACTTGTAAAGTTTCATTTTTAAAAAAAATTATGCCAGGCATTCGAAATCAAAAGTTTGAATTATATCACTAGATCATATATATATATATATATATATATATATATATATATATATATATATATATATATATATATATATATATATATATATTATACCCCGCGCATATCTCCCGCGGACGTGGTTGCGCATGGCCAGAGACACTTCCATTCCACAATTCGCACACATTAACTGCTGCTTAACCAAGGTGACCCACCTACTACATTTTCCCAGCCATCATCAGAGTCCGGCTATCCGTTTTCCCTCTAAACTTCATTACCTGCGTTTGTGTCACCCATCACATCTTGTCCTCCCCTAACCATTCATCTCCATTCATTCCTATCCTAGCACTCCTTTTTGCCTACTTGATGCTGAGGCCCCGTCCTGAAAGGACATTTCTCGTACACTCCATCCACCCCCTTCTTGGACGCACACGCTGTCTTCTTCCTATCACTCGAGATCTATACACTCTCTTTACCAGCCTTTCATCTTCCATTTTCTCTAGGTGACCATACCATCTCATCACACCTCTCTCAGGTCTTTCAATCAAACTCACTTTACTTTCACATCTCTCTCGCACTCTTTCATTTCTCACCCTGTCAATCAACCTTATACTACAAATACTTCTCAGAAATTTCATTTCCATAACTTCAACTTTCTCCTTTCGTTCGCACTCAACACCCATGTTTCACATCCATAAGGAGCGGTAGGAACCACCACTCCCTCATACAATCCCATTTGCACCGGCCTGCTCATTCGCTTCCTCTTCGTGAGACTCCTTATCGCACCATATGCTTGCACTCTCTTTTCCATTGGCTGCAATATTTCATTTTCACCACTTCAATCAGCTGCTATATCCATACACAGATACTTAAAACACTGCACTTCTTCCAGCCTCCTCCTATTTAGACTCACTTGTAGCTCACTCATTCCTTCCCTATTGCACCACATTACCATTTGCCTTTATTCACATTGAGCTTCCTTCTGTCACACAAAATACATCGACCAAATGCATCGGCTGTAGTTTCTCTTTTGAGTAAGCCACCAGCACTTAATTATCCGCAAACAACAATTGTTCTAGCTCGTAAATCTTTCCATTTTCACCCACTAATGCTGCACCCCTACCTCTCACTCTTGCTTTCACCTCTCTCACCACGCCATCCATACACAGATTAAACAGCTAGGGTGACATCACGCATGCTTGTCCGAGTCCATTTTTTATACTGAACCAGTCACCTTCCTTTCTCCCAACCCTCACACATGCTTTACAGTCATCATAAAAGCTTTTGATAGATTTTATTAGTGTGAATTCAATCCCAAGCATTCTCAACAAATTCCGCATCCCCTTTCAGTCCACTCTGCCATACGCTTTCTTCAGATCCATAAATGCCATGTACACACTTTTATTCTTTTCCAGGTACTTCTCACATATATTCTTCAAGGTAAAAATTTGATCCACACACCCTCTTCCCTTCCTTATCCCCCCCCCCCTTGTTCCTCTCCAATCAGACTTTCCGTGCACCTCCTGAATCTTTCACTCAAGACTCGTCCATATACCTTTCCAGGCACAGTCCGTTCACCCTTTCCCTTGTAAATAGGAACAATACATGCATTCTTCCATCTTCCAGCACATACCCCTGGTCAATACATACATTAAACAACCTCACCAACCACTCTACTACACACTCTCCCCCGGCTTTCAGCAGCTCACTTGTTATTCCATCCATACCCTCTGACTTTCTACTTTTTCTCCTTTTCACTGCCTCTTCCACTTTCTTTATTCTAATTTTTTCACTCTCTTAATTCTCTCTGATAAATTCCCACCTCTTCCAAGATATAAGAGCTTTACTTCTCTACTATCGTCCACATTTAGCAAATTCTCAAAATATTACCCCCATCTCTTCCTTACTTCTTCATCTGTACTGATTACTTCATCCCTTCTATCATTCACTCTCATTTCTATCGCCTCTTTCGTCTTTCTCACACAATTTAATTTCTTCAAAAATTGCTTTTTATTCTCTCTAAAGCACTCAGACACTCTTTCGCCTCACCTATTATTCGTTTCTCTCTTCAATTCTACCACTCGATTTTTCACCTCCTGTCACTTCCTCCTATACTTTTCCTTTTTTTCTGCGTTTCTGTTTTATCCATACCCGTTGAAAAGTTCACGCTTCTCTTTCACTAGCTCTTCCACGTCAGCATTCCATCATTCGCTACCCTTCCTAACTCTCCCTTCTCCAAGCACCCTAATTCCAAATGCTTTCCTGGCATGGCATCTTCTTCTATGCTCTCACGCATCAACTTCCACTCATCTTCCACACCCAAACCCTCAGACTCTTTTATCACGTCCCACTCCCTTGCAACCAACTCTTTGTATTCTTCCTTGAAGCTTGCTTCTTTCTGCTGTTCCATTAAATAGAATCACTCATTAACAAACACCTCAATTATTTTCATATTTTATATAAATTCCTTTGTTTGTTTTCGTCTCAGTATTTCCATTGTATTCAATTCGTCTCCAATTTAATATTCATGTTTGACGATTTTTTTGCTTTTTTTTCCCATGTGTTAAAAACTTTCTATGTATATATTTGATCTGTATTTTCTATTTTTTTTTTTTAGCACTGATGATGGGATTTGTTATAATCCTGAAACGTTTGCAACAAATGTTACGAAGCGTCTTCGGCTCTGTCCTGGTTATCCTCTCTCTCTATATCTCTCTCTCTCTCTCTCTCTCTCTCTCTCTCTCTCTCTCTCTCTATATATATATATATATATATATATATATATATATATATATATATATATATATATATATATATAATTGTTTAAATATCAAGATATTAGTTTTTGGTTCCTTAAATTAATTCAGTTTCGTTTTCTCAGTTACGAAAGCTGGTCGACGTTTGTATCAATCCTGAACCTGACAAACGACCGGACATTGAGCACGTCTACAGCGTAGCAACAGAAAAGCACACATCAGCTCAACCATCAAGTGGGTGTTCATCTGCTGTATCGAGCGTGGCTTTAAGTGCTGTGGAACAGGAGGTCGCTGACAGTGGTCACAGCCTGGAGAAAATTAAGCTAAAAGACTAGCAACGAACTTCCCCATGGAGCCGGTACCACCCATCCCGTTTCGACGACAAATCGGAGAGCCCCAGATATTCGACAAATCACGCCGGGACCTCTCCTCTCTCAGCTTGGAAGGAGAGTGCCCGCTTGCATTCAGCAGACTCTGCACAAACTCCCTCAAGAGAGTGGAAGAAGCAAGGTATCGGGGCAACGGGAGAACACGCCCCTTCACTGGTGGGCCTCGGAGACTCCATGGGTAGCAAAAGCAAACGACAGAGGAGTGTAAGCTTTTCTAGAGAAGCAGAACGTGATGGAGCTTCCATCTTCAGCAAAAGACCCTACAATTACGGCGGAGGACCCGCCATTTTGCAGTTTCGAGATGATCTTGCCCTTGTCTCGATGTCGGAGGAAGGATCTTCATCTCGTCTGTCAAGAGAGAGAATTTTCACGCCTCCTCAGAAATCTTATCAACCAAAAAACAAATTTAATATCAAATTACCACCTTTAGGGAAAAGGAATATGTGAGTAAATACGCGTATCCTAATAATAACCAATAATTAAAGGGTACTCGATTATCTCCTTTGCCATGGAAAGAAAAGGAACAGTTTACACGTTTCACATTGATTAGTGTCCATCGATGGTTGGATCCTAATCGTAGAAGTCGAGTTGTTCGTCCGTTTATGAGGAAGTGAATTACAACCATTGACTACTGATGACATTTACTTATTTCTTTTAGAATCAGGTATTATGCTCGTATTTAGAGAAAAATATATATATTTATGTCCATTTACTTTTATAATCACAGCAAAGCGTTTACTCAGCTATCCCACCGTGACAATTTCATTGTATGTACTGTACAAATTATTCGGAACAAATTTATAGCAATATTATACCATATAATTGAATGTTGTAAAATGATCTTATCATTAATTACCTCCGTCCGGATTCTTTTTAAAGCTGACACTATTTACTGGGGAGGTTACCACCGTGACTTAGCATTACGGTGGGGAGTTGGGGCTTGCCCTGGCTGACCTCCGCCTGATAAGCAGTAACATAGCAGCTTGATACGAGGATTGAAAGCAGCGAACTTTAACTTTTATTGTAGTAAGACAGACACAAATAAAAATAAGCAGTGCAGTTATTCATCGGCAGGAGATAGTTCCAAAAGGAGTTGCTAGGTGTCGGTCCTTTTTTAAAATAATGTGACATGGAAAGTTAATATATAGTTAAGACCTTTCAAAATTACTTTTAAAAAAAACACTGATCATAATTTCGGTTATACTAGGAGAAGAGTTTTCTCTATTGATCCTCAGAACTACGCCAAGTTCCTTGAAACAAATTCAATCCCTTAAAATACATGAGAAGTATAGACGTGGGTACAGGATGTCAGCAATGCGAGGAAGCTGCTCCTACCCTGGGAGATGATGGAGCTGCAGCTTCCTCGTGTTGCCTCTTCGGATTATCACCACAGCGTGGATTCCAAACTAATCCTCACATTTAATTTAAAGCGAAAATCAACGAGGGCTTCACCACAGAAGGTTTGTAAAGAGAGATTTTGAAAGACAGACAGAGTGAGTGAAACTGCGTGGAAAATCTAGAGCTGAAGACCCTCCTGCAGCCATTAGGCTCGAGAAGGAATGCAACTGCAGGCGTTGCCGCCTGGGATGGAACCCCTTCCTCCAGATGTCAGCTACAACATGGGACCAATGCTACATCTGACACCCTTTTGCGGGCCTAAAATGCGGCCCTAATCGTCTTTAAAATTCTACATTACGTTGTCATTACATCAACCCCCCACCCCTACCCTACAGTAGAAAAGCGATTGAGGGTTTAACGCACGGAAGGCTCGAGCGGCCGGAGAGCGGAGGGCAAAGTTAGGTCCCGATTCTTACTCAAGATTCCCCCCCTCCCCACCCAAAGAACTCTGTCGACTCAAAAGGGACCTGACTCCCCACCAGAGATCCTCTGCACTTTGTAGGTTTTGTTTTAAATGTGTGAGTGTCGAAGTGCGTGTGGATGTTGGTAGCAGTGCAGACCAATGTCCATCGGTCGTCTTCTCTTTCCGATGTAGGCGCGAGTGATCCTTCCTACTTTCACTTTTTCCTACCCCTTGGAAATGATTAGTTTTCACTGCGTTTGCAAATCGGTGGTCAACCTAACCTAATCATAAATAAAAGAAGTTTGGGAGTGGTGACGCACCGGAGCATTGCCAGGGCGATCTGTTGGTGGTATAGTTTTGTAGGTCGATTTTTAGTTTTTAATTTAATTAAAAACTAACAAGCGAAAACTATGGTAAGTATTACCTCCAGGTCGTTTTTTGGGAGGTTTGTGAAGAAATTGGTGAGATTAGGGAAGTAAAAATGCGTGGGAGGCACAAAGACTGAAAAACTAGAGGAGAAGAGTTGGGGTGCTTAGGACCCCGGGGGTGAGGGGTGACGGAGCTCTCTTACACCACCAGGCCACCTCACCTTCGGAGAGGCGAGGGCTGCAGCGTGAAGTGAACATGCATCTTGTAGGACTTGAGGGGAGAATGCTTCCTCTAACCATTCTGATATATATATATATATATATATATATATATATATATATATATATATATATATATATATATATAGTACAAGAAAGAGAAATTGGACTCGAATGAGCAATGAGACAAGAAACAGGAGATTTTTAGAGGTAAGAGGAAGGGACATTAGAAGAAGACTAGAATCATAGAGAGCAGAGGGCGGCACAATGAAGGCAATCCTCTACCGAGAAGACAGAAATAACGCCAGGGGAAAAAAGTTTGAAAATCCTGGCCGGGACTCGAACCCGGGTCTGCTGATTGCCGGTCAGATGCTCTACCGCTGAGCTATAAGGCACAGTGACTCTACTTTGCCCAAAGCGTTACCCTATCAAACCCAGTATATCTCTAAGCTAGGAACCTCCAAGGAATTTTTATACCACATCTTCTTACCCGCTCACAATTTAAAGGCTCATCCACCATGTCACATACAAAGAAGCAGGAGCAAATGCAAGTTCTGCGGGTGATAACAACCACCACAGGGCTTTCGCCATATTCATTTTCTGCCTTTCAAAATAATTTTGAAGACAGAAATAAAAAACTCCTGTTTCTTGTCCCATTGGTCATTCGCGTCCAATTTCTCTTTCGTGTACTATATTGTATATAGTCTGCAATGCAAGGTTTCTGCACCTTTATTTCTGTCTTCAAAATTATTTTGAAAGGCAGAAAATGAATATGGCGAAAGCCCTGTGGTGGTTGTTATCAACCGCAGAACTTGCATTTGCTCCTTATTCTATATATATATATATATATATATATATATATATATATATATATATATATATATATATATATATATATATATATATATATATATATATATATATATAGAATAAGGAGCAAATGCAAGTTCTGCGGTTGATAACAACCACCACAGGGCTTTCGCCATATTCATTTTCTGCCTTTCAAAATAATTTTGAAGACAGAAATAAAGGTGCAGAAACCTTGCATTGCAGACTATATACAATATAGTACACGAAAGAGAAATTGGACGCGAATGACCAATGGGACAAGAAACAGGAGTTTTTTTATTTCTGTCTTCAAAATTATTTTGAAAGGCAGAAAATGAATATGGCGAAAGCCCTGTGGTGGTTGTTATCAACCGCAGAACTTGCATTTGCTCCTTATTCTCTATATATATATATATATATATATATATATATATATATATATATATATATATATATATATATATATATTTATATATATATATATGTGTGTATGTGTGTGTGTAGAGATAGAGAGAGTAGTTACAAGGAAAGAGAGTACCCTAGGAGACCTTACGGTCCATTCAAAGAGGGTACCTTTGGACCAGCAATCGAGCGGGCACATGGCTGCTCAATTGTTTTGCGTCCCTAAACGGCCACTTTTAAAGACTTTGTCTAGTCTTGACTTGAACTGGTCAATAGATTCACTGTTGACAACTTCCACTGGAAGTGCGTTCCACTTACCGCAGATACTGTAGGTGAAAAAATCTCCACACAGATTGCGGTTGTAACGCTTCAGTTCAAGTTTGAAGCCGTGATTGCGTGTTTTGTTCTCACTGAGTGTGAAAATATCCCGGTAGTCAACATTGTCGAACCCTCGAAGTATTTTGAAAACCTTGATGAGCTGACCACGCAGTTTACGGGTTTCCAGCGAGAACAGATCTAATTCCCTTAGTCTATCCTCATAACTTTTATGTCGGATAGAGGGAATCAATTTGGTTGCCCTAGCTTGTACACGTTCCAACCTTGCGATGTCCTTTCAAAACTAAGGACTCCAAAATTGTACGGCATACTCCAGGTGCGGCCGAACGAGGGAGCTGTACAGACAAATTACTATCTCCTTGTTACGGTATCCAAACTGGCGCTTTATGTAGCCTAACATCTTTTGGGCTTTCTTCTCTGCCTCGATGCACTGTTTCGAGAACTTGATGTCGCTAGTGATAGTTACACCCAAGTCCTTCTCAGTGTCACTCGATTCAAGAGCAGTGCCCTTAAGGATATACTGAGAATGGGGGTTTCTGTGGCCGATATGCATTAATCTGCATTTGTTCACGTTAAATGGCATTTTCCACGTGTCTGATCACTCCCCAATCCTTTAAGGTCCTCTTGGAGGCTGGTAGTGTTCCCCTCCTTTGCCACATTGATACCAAGCTTGGTGTCGTCGGCAAATTTGGAAATCTTGGCAACCATGTCACCGTCCATGTCGTTGACGTAGATGATGAATAGTAGTCGTCCTAGGACAGAACCTTGAGGCACCCCACTAGTAACGGGCACACACTCAGAAGCCTGTCCATTCACCACCACCCGTTGCCGTCTGCCACTTAGCCAGTTCTCGATCCAGCCGGCTACTTTTCCGTCTATGCTCAGCGCTCGCACTTTCCGGAGAAGGCGGCAGTGTGGTACCTTATCAAAGGCTTTCTGAAAGTCTAAGTAGACCACATCCACCGCCTTGTCCCGATAGTGCTCACTGAACACGAAGTGGAAGAATTCCACAAGGTTCGTCAGGCATGACCGTTGCCTTCGGAAGCCGTGCTTGGAACTCCTCAGTAGCAGGTTTGACTCTAAATACGACGTCATTTTTTCCACCATCATGCTTTCCATGAGTATACCGACTATCGAATTCAGACTAATAGGTCGGTACTTTGACGGATGGCTGGAGTCTCCTTTCTTGAAGATCGGAGTCACCTCCGCCTCACGCCAGTCTCTATGAACGCATACGGTCCGGATTGACATGTTAAAGATAGCGCACATATGTCGTGATACCTTATCGCACACTTCCTTCAACACCTTGGATAGCAACCCGTCCGGTCCAGGGGACTTATTCGTCTTGAGGTCAGAGATCTTTTTCTTTATTTCTCCTTCGGTGAAGTCCATTGCCTCCAGTTTTTCCCTCTAGTGGAATCCGTGTGCTGGGAGATGGGACCACACTCTTGAGTAAACACTGAAGAGAAGTAGTCATTGAGAAGGTTAGCATTTTCCAAATCTGAGTAAGTTAATGCACCCTGCTCGTCCACTAAGGGCCCAATCCTACGATGGATTGGTTTACGGCTATTTACATAGCCGAAGAACTCCTTGGGATTCTCCTTGCAGAGTCTCGCCACTCGGAGTTCCTCAGTACGTTTAGCCGCTCTTATGCTGGACTTCACTCTCCTGGCTAGCCTCCGGTACTCGTCAAAGGCACCCGAGATCTTCGATCGCCGGTACGCATTTCTCTTCTCCCTAAGCAGTTGGCCGATTTCTCGATTAAACCACTTTGGTTGAACAAAAGACCGACGGAGGCATTTCAGAGGGATGCAACTTGATTAAAGACTCATGAACTTATTTTTGAAATTTTTCCACGAATCCTCAACCTCTTCGCATACCGCTAGCTTTACATCAGTCAGCCCAACACGAAGGCTCGCAAAGTCTGCTCTTCTCAAGTCAAGTTTCCTTGATTGACTGGCAACAGACCTTACCTTCGGGATCTTGATGCTAAATCTAACTAGCTGGTGATCACTGCCACCGAGCTTTTCGCCTACATACATCCTCAACGATATCATCCTCAGAGGTGAAGACCAAGTCGAGAATATTGTCTCCTCTCGTCGGTTCTCTGACCCATTGAGTGAGGAACTCGTTGCTGACGAACTCCAGGAGTAGCGCGCTCTCGCCACAGGCTGCTCTGGTTTCACAGTCAACTTGTCTGTTGAAGTCGCACATAACGATGCACACCCTGCCTTGTACAAGCTCATCCAGCAGCTGGTACAGTTCCCTGTCCTTCTCAACAGGTTGGGAAGGGGGTCTGTAAAACAACAGAGCCCTTTATCTGACAGGACTTATCTCTAGGTCAACGCCTAGGAGCTCGTGATCGGATATAATGTTGGAGTTCGTAGATTTGATTGTATCCTTGACATACAACATTACACCGCCACCGTCTCTGTCTTGCCTATCTTTGTGGAAGGGTTGGTAGCCAGGAACCGTGAATTCGCCTACAAAGTCTCAGTTTGAGGTTTTCATCCACGATTCTGTTATGGCTACCATTTCGGGTTCTTCCGTCGCTACGAGGCCACGGAGCTCAGGAAACTTGTTCCTGATTGACCTCGCATTGAACAGAAGAACTTTCTTTCAGGGAGTCCCCGACTGTAGGACTCCCTACGCTCTTCCGTTTCCCGGCTTGTTTGTTGGCGAGGCACCCCTCTTTGCGAACTCTGAGAAGTTCGCTCCTGGAGTGACACGGGCGTACTGGCGTACGTCTGCCCTCACTCTGGGCCGGATACTCCTTTGGGTCCTCTCTTCGACATCCTGGATGATGTTCAAAAGAAAGGCCTTTCCTTTAGTGGAAAGATGTACCCCATCCCTTTGGTAGAGATCATTTCTACCATAAAATGTGCGGTACGGGTCCACAAAAAAGACCCCCTCTGCCGTACACAAATCTGCCAGGCGCCGGTTTAAAGAGACAAGGGAGAGAGAAGAGAGAGAGAAGAGAGAGGGGGGGGGGAGATGCGGCTCAACTTCTGAAAAAATGTCAGGCAAAGGAAAAGAAATACCAAGAAAAATCATCCCTAGGAACAGAAGACAAACCGATTAGTGGTGACACTCAGTATGCGTAATGGGGCCCGAGAGGCCTCTCATGACAGCTTCATGAACAAAATCGCGCCCTAGTTGCTGATTCTAGCCCCACCCCCTAAACGTTGGGCCTTTCCCAGTGGAGATCGACTGCGAGCCGCAGTAAATCGACTCGAATCGGTACTTCATCCAACAACTAACTGTACCCCATATATCTTAACCTCACCCGAAGTAAGATCGGTGTTTCGACTCGCCTCGGCCCACGAAATCTTCCGCCAATATTCTGAGTCTACTTTTGGTTTTCTACTTTTGGTTATCCCCTATCTGCTATTTTAGGCGTTTATATTTACGTGCCCTTCCGGCCTCAATGTCCATAGGAAGATTTGTGGTTATATGTCTTCCGCACATTTTCACTTCCGTTAACTTCACCTCTTATGAAGCTTCTGCGGGAGATTTCTCGTTGGTTAAATTTAGTCGCGGAACCTCCAAGCCCGAGTTCTCATGATCGAGGATATTCGCATAAACCGCCTCTCTTTTACGCACTTGGGTTAGTCCTTTCTAATCACCTTTCCCAAATACACTTGCTCCAGAAACTACTCCAACCCCTAATCATCACCGCAACTTTTTACAGTCGTTTACGAACCATTTAATGTAGAGTAACAAAATTTGGGGTCAATGGGAGGAATGTCTAATAGGGAAACAAATGTCAACAAGTTTGATGGAGAATAAAGGTATAATAAAACTTATTTCAATCAAAAAGTTTTCATACCCTATATGATTTTATTAATAGTCAATATTGGATTGATTACACTTCAAAGGATTATAATTATAGTTTTTGACTAGGATCAAACAACCTTCGAATGCAATTTTGTCCCATTCGTCTTTGCAAAACTTATCCATTCATCGAAGTTTTGGGGCTGTCCTGCATGGACGTGCACCTTCAGTTCATGCCCTTTTTTTTAGCTGGTTGATGTCTTCCTAAATCAAGCTTGCATGCATCACTCTTCAGATAATCTTCATGAATTTTTCTCTAATATTCCGTTTTGATCATTCCGTTGATTCGATGACGTGTGTCAACATCTGTTGCATAGAAACTGACCCATAACAATAGATCTACCTCCATGCTTTACTTGGGGACTGTTTTTTAAAGACCCGCCTCACAACTTTTATGACAAACACACTTGACATTGGTGCCGTACAGTTCAGTCTTCGTGAGATGAGAGTTTGCTGGTGTAGTAGGTTGTATTATTATTATTATTATGAAGGTAAGGCTGGTAGCGTTAGGTTGTGGTGGCTTGAATATGGTACGTCACCAGTTATCGGAGTTGCTCTCTGAGGAGAATGCAGTTGTGAGGTTCTCCATGGCCTCGGCGGTGAACCGTCCAAGTAATAATCCGGCCCGATGTTGCTTAACAGTGACGATCTCGTTACAGGACCACACGGTAACCTGGCGCTGACCTGAAGATGACTCCAATTGGTTGATGAAATATAATACTTTCCCTCCTCTTGCGGTTAAGTAGGCTGGTTGAGGGTATCGATAGGGATTACCAGTAGGAAAGGAAATCATTAGGCAATGATTTTATTTGGGCGGAGCCTCCTCCACCCCGTGTTAATTTGTGTGTCCATAGAAATAGAGATTCATTTTATCTCGAATTCCAAAAGATGCGACTTTGCGTTTCGCGGTTTCCCGCTAGTAAATAATGGCCACCACTATCGTGTTTTCTGCTCCGCACCTGCTACCAAGCTTGTTTGAGCAGTTGGCCTTTTAGCGTGACTATGTAAATTGCTTAACTTCGTTTTACTGTGTATGTTTTTGTACCTGTGCATAGGTTTGCTAACGTGTGAACGTCTCGAATCCATTCTCCTTCCCCCCTTGGTTTTTGCAAGCAACATATATAGTATTTACATGGACTATTGTTTTATGTTCTTTGTTACAAAAGCTATACATTATTATTTTTCAGAGATGTTACATGTTATTTACACAGTTATAATTATTTATGAAAACTGCTATACTTATTTTAGAATATTTGCATGTGCATAGTTTTGAGCATGCCTGTTACAAGCCTTCATAGAATTCACATGATGGTCATGCATGAGGCCTCTTGTTCAAACCTATTTCACCTTGCATAGTGGAACTACAGTTTCATCTGACTATATCACACGGCTCCAAAATTATAAATATTTCTCTAAATGATCGTACCGTGCTTTTCCGCTTCATGTAACACATTGGACATTGTATTCAAACTAACATCGATGACTTCTTCTCATTACTGATTATTCATCTCCCTTCCATTCATCCTTGGATTAATTTTAATAGATCTAAGGTTCCTCCGAACCGTGCAGAGTAAAATTTTCCGAGGACGATTCGAACGAGGGAGATTTTTAATTGTCCCCATACCTTAAGTTTCTTATTAGATTTAGGGACATTCTTCAGAAATTTTCTTGTTACCCATCTTAGATTAGAATTTCCTAATTATTCTCGATTTGATGTCGGAGGACAGTTAACTACATCCATGATGATTGCTTGTAGAATAAAGGATTGTTAGAACATTCTAGACTCTACCTGACTAGTCTAACTTCTAAATTGGTCACAGAAACTACTCGTGCGACTTCGAATCTGTGCCATAATTTAAACTAGATAAATTAAACATATGAATGTGAAAATGATACTTTATGAATACTTTTGATCGCGAAATTTCGTAAAAAGTGTAATTACCTATTTATTTTTCTCTCAGATTTGTTGAAAATTTTGGGCTTGGTTTTTAAAATATTTGTCTCAATGCCTCAAAATTTAGTTATCCTGCAATAAACGGTTGATGAACTATGGCAAAAAATTGTGGTATTGTGTAAGCGTATGAATACGTTCTGGAGCATCTGGGGCTGCCCACCCCTGAATGAACAAATGGGTTACGCGAGTTTCATTTTATTTTTCAATATAATAAACAAGCTCAATATTGATGCGTTCAACTGATTATTCTTCCTGTGATATTTACTTCTCTCTCGTGAACTGTACGTCAGATAAAGACGATAAAAGCAAGTGAAAGTCATAAGACGTCAACTATTTTCGTGAAAAGCCCGTTCAAGTGAAAATAAGTTTCTTGATGAGATTTGTACAAAGATAAATGTAGTGTTAAGATAAACAACAAACAACGTGTCAATGACAATTTGGAGCACAACATGTAAAAAGAAGCAGAACCATTGCAAAATTCAGAGCAAAAAAAATAACAAGGTAAAGTAACATTGGCTAAAAAAAAATTCTTTTTCCTTTTCTCCCACTCTTTCTTCCCTCTACATTCACTGAAGAGTACGAGCCATGACAACATAACGGGGGGCACCATACGTATTAGTCTAAGGACCATCTCAAAAAGGTCTAAAGCTAAGCGATGAGAGATCTTTGCTAAAGTGTACGGGGAGCTGAACGTTGTTCTAGTTGGGCTCATAGACACCCCATTCGGGTTTGAGCCAATCTGCCAGAGGGAAGCAGATGCCGAGCTCTTGGCGTCGTCTAGAGCCACCCAAGTACTAAGGAAGATAAATCTGGCCCCCAAATCACCACCTCAGATACAAGCTCACATGAGCATTATCTGCAGACGTCTGGACTCCTGGGTGGAACACCACTCAAGTGATGAAATTGCTTTCGAGCTCGAGAGGAATCACCAATGGGCAAAGGTATCGGAGATAATCAAAATTAAAGAGTTCACCGAAATACAAACTTGCTTCTGGTATTACAAGTATAACCAGCACACGCCAAAATCATGTCCCTTAACCCACGACTTTCGTTCCATTTGCGCCAAACATGGCACGTCTGGTTTGATTGCAAGAGCAGCACACGGAAATACGTGAACTGTAATGGCAACCACGGGGCCATGGTTATGTCATCATGGCCAGTAAAAAAGGAAACGATGCGTAAAAATCAACAAAAATAGAGTAGAAAGAGCTAAGGTCGAACAGGACCTACGCCAAAGTTGCGAAGATAACAATAAATGAGACAGGAGTTCAGTGAGCCTATCTTAAGTTAGAGAGTGAGCAATCGACAAAAATCTTGTTTTGCATCTACTATGCATACATAATAAACCTAAATAACTCAGGGGTCTTTTAAAACAGAGATAAACCAAATGCTGGTAAGAAACGGGATGCAAGAGATGTGGTTCCCCGAGAAGCCCCCCTCTGAAGACGTCCTAAGAATTCGGACGAAGCCTCTCCAATCAGTGTTTATGGGCACGGAAACAGTGCCCACTTCCCCAAATGATAACTTACAAGATAACTAACAGCAGCTGACTGAAGAAGATGCGCAGGCAGAGGAAGAAATTACACAGAGAAAAGCCGAAACAAGCCAGCCCTCCCGACAAAGAGCTCGTGGTAAGAATTCTCCCAGCTGGCAGAGTGTGAAGTCTACCTCAGCCTCGAAAGAACACAGGCATACCTACCACGATAGAAAAATCAACCTGAAAATGTACCCAACGGAGTAGGCCCTCTTCCCCACTGTAAAGACGCATAAAGACATCAGTGAGGCTATAAAATATGAAATTTACAAATGGGATTACAGCAAGGACATTGCAGAGAGGGTGGTTGAGGAAGCCCTCTACTTTCGGATGATCCAGGACGCCTTCACCACGATCACAAGCATAGAATTCCACAAATAAAAATCCGGAAAATGCAGATCACCTCCAGCAAGCCCATCCACCCCAAAGAAGTACGAGGGAAGGAGCGACTTAACGGACAGCATGGACAGACTGACTAAAGACTTGACAATCTTAGAAATTAACGTTGACGGATGGGACAATAAACAGACGACATACTGCAACATCCTCAGACAACGCGACCACGACATTATAAAAATTTCAGAGCATGGAATTGACACGACGCAAAACAGAATGGAAATCTTCACTTACAACATAATAGCGAAGAACCACTGCTTGGAACGCTATGACGGCGCTGCCTGAGAGTTTCCTTCATTAGAAGAATCCTACCTGGCTATCGAGATCCAAACAACCCTAAGACCCCTGCTGGTGTTCATAATATACCGCCCCATAAGACGAGAATACTTGCCCTGCACAATTCTTTGCAATTATGTGGACACGGCAAGGTAGTCTTCTTTGTGGGATATCCTAACGCCAAATACCAGGAATCTAGATTCACTAGACCCTCGAATAGGAAAGGAAAGAATCTGAAGACTCTCATAGACATAGAGATTGTAGTCCGCGCTGGGCTCGACTTCCCCACATACATCACGGAAATCTGTGTAATGTAACTCGATATTACTCTGACCAGCCCGAAATTCACCTATAATTATTTAATTCCACCTGTCCCCTTCATCTCAAGCAACCATTTTCTAAATGGTAACTCATTCTTCGTGTTAACTTTGTTTCTGTCATTCCGATATATGAATGCGGTAGGAGCTTAAATGACTTCTCTGATTAGGTGTTAGGTGAATTATTTTAATTGTGTGTTGGTTTTACTCGTCTGTTTATGATTTCCTTCATTATTCTTTCATCCGTTTTGTACGCTGTCCTCCTAATGTTCTTGTAATATAGTTTAATAGTGTTTCTTTCAGTTTTGCTGATTGATACTACCTGCAGGTGATGTATACTATATTTCCATCTTCTTACGCATAGCAGGGTGTATGTCGCCGTTTGTAAAACCGTCTTGCTGATTGATACTGCCTGCAGGTGATTTATACCATCTTTCCATCTTCTTACGCATAGCGGTGTGTATGTCGCCGTTTTTAAAACCGTTATTTACAAGTACTTTTGTAGCACGCTCGAGTTCTTAGTGTGTTTCTTTCCATGTGGAGCAATACGTGAAAGCACGGTTGATGTAGGAATTTATTACACTTTTTTTATAACGATCGGGACATTCATTTTTTACATTCATGCAAAGACCTGGATTTGTGTTTTTTATATAAAGCTTGGTAGTTATTGAGGGTATCTATAAATGGAAGTTAGTTATTTTGGCTATTTTCTATGATGTAATTAAGTGAGGAGAAATTCTTGAATGCTCTTAGTAATTCCTGAATTTCTTCTTCTGTTTGTATATTTATATATATATGTCGTCTATATATCTGCAGTAAATTTGTGTTTTTGGCCAGATTGAAAAGACTCGTTCTTCCACGCTTCCCTTGTAAAAGTTTGCGAAGAGTAATCCGAAGGGAGAACCCATTGCAACACCGTCAGTTTGCACATAAGTTTTCAGTGGTGTTTCTTCTGATTTTTGAATTTTAGTTCGATCGTTTAGGATAGTCATGATGACGAAGGTTTAAGCTTTATCGGCTTTTCTAACGCTGATATTTGGGGGGTTTTTAAGGTCTTTGGCGGCCTTAATAAGTTTTGTGGAAAAAATATTACTTTTAAAGTTGCTTCTGCACTTGCCCGCCTCGGCAAGGAGCTCAATGGTAAGTGATGGTTTCGTAGTAACTTTGTTATCTGTTTCAAGTTTTTGAATATCATCTAGGAGAGTCTCTATATTAAAACGTTTTTTATATTATTTAGGTTTATTCATGTAGTGGCAGTTAATTCCAAGGTTTAGGAGGGTTTATTGGTCTTGGCTCAAGAAATATTCTGAAAGGTTGATGTATCATTTTGTTAGTTAGCATTAATAGGAATGCCCCACAGGACATTGCTATAACACTCCCCCTAAAGAACGTTACCCTCTCCCTTTTTTATAATAGAGTACTATTGGACCGTGTAACGCTGAGGTCTCCTAACTACACGACGAGAGCGTGTGACAGTGCCATTGGTTTGACTGCGGGTACGAGGACACAGAATCGCTGTGGCGGTGCCAGTAGCTTCTGGCGAGCAACTGACATGTGTGAAGGTTGATGGATCGAAGGTTATCCGCATGCTGGTTCCTTCCGAGATGGCGTAAATCAGGACGTGGAAGTCTTGCCTCCTGTTTTTCGCTGACGGAGTGACTAGTGTTGGAGAGGTTTGCTCTTGACTGACCACCACTGCCGACGAGGGTTTCTGCAACACAAAAGGAGGAGGCGGCGAAATAGAAGTTAGAGTTTGAGTAATAGGGGTAGTTGAAAGGGTGGGTTGGATATTGTTTTCAAGCCCAACTGGAGCATAAAGGGTTATAGTGGGAGAAAGAGGAGGTAAAGGTCGTTCTAGGTGAACGTTTTCTATATAGGCGGCTTTCAGTCGGTCTATGGAGACAGTATCCTGCCTGGTGCTAAGCTGAATTACAAAGAACTTCGGCTTCGGCTTCCTAGAGATGACGAGAAAGGTTCCGTTATAGACTGGTTGCAAAGAAATGAGAGTTGAATCACGAGGGAAGAAAACATAGGAAAATGTTATCATCTCTTTCGGCACGAAGGTTTTATAATTAGCAGGCACTCTAGGAGCGGTTGGTCTAACTTCAGCCATCACCCGTACAAAATTATGAACATACGAACCAGGATAGGGGTGAGATTGTATAGGTTGTCAGAAGAAGAGAAAAATTGACCAGGAAGACGAAGTTGAGTACCGTAGCCAAGTTCGGCCGCAGAGAAGGCCAAATCCTCTTACAAGGATGAACCAATACCCAGGAGAATCAATGGTAGCTTATCCACCCAAGAGATGTTGGGATCTGTGGAGCGTTAGCCTGTTTTGAGGATCCTGTGCAACCGGTCTACTTTTGCGTTGCTTTGGGGGTGATATCTAGTGGTTCGAAGACGAAAGGCGCCAAGCACTGACATGAGTGTATCTCATTGATGGGATTCAAATTGGCTGCGACGATCATTCATGATCATTGATGGAACACCAAAACGAGCAACTCATGCTGAGACGAAGGCTTGAGTAACAGTGGAAGCTCTGATGTCCAAGATAGGAACCACCTCTTGCCATCGAGCAAAACGATCGATCATGGTGAGAAGATAATTGCAACCACGAGAGTAAGGCAGATAATTTACCAGGTATATTTGAACGGCGTCAAAACGTGACGAAGGAAGAGGAAAAGAGACCAGAGGAGCTTTTGTGTGACGATGGATCTTAGCGCGATGGCGTGGCAGGCATGAGCGAGTCCATTTGGTTACATCGGCCAAATGTGTGTGGCATTGACGCCAGGATAAGAGAGACCGTGAATTTGGTGGAAAATATGCCGACAGTAAGCAAAAAGAATGAGAGGGCGAGGACAGTCGGGTAATGAATAGTCGAACAGGATCCGCCTGCAACGACTGTTCGGTAAGTCAACTTTGCGAACAACGAGTTGAGAAGAGTGATGCAATGTGTGCATGTCTTCATCTTGTTCCTGAGTGAGCGCTTTCGTTGCATAATCGATGGGCGCAGTGTGAGAGAGCTGCGTGCCCGAAAGCGTGGCAATGCGGTAAAGCGCATCCGGTACGACGTTTGAAGAACTAGGAAGATAGCGAATATCATTCGTCATCTGCAGGCTGAAGTCAAGATGATGAGCGTCAACTGCAGTGTTTACTGACGAAGTACTACGAAAAGAACAAGTACCGACCAAAGGCTTATGGTCCGTAAAAATAATGAAGTCACGTCGTTCCAAGTAATGGTGGAAGTGGCGGATTACGAGGTATATTCCAAGGAGCTTGCAAGAAAACGTACTATACCTCTTTTAAGAGTCATAAAGAGAGCGAGAGAAGAAAGCAAGAGGTTGCCATTGGTCACCAATCTTTTGTTGCAAGGTTACACTTACATGAGTCCAGGATGCCTCTCAGGTTACGCTGATGGAGGCTCCTGGAGAAGGATGCGCCAATTTTACAGCGCGGGCAATAGCCTCTTTGGCACGAGAGAATGTATTGCAGGCCTCAGTAGACCATTCAAGAGAAGAGTTTTCTTTGGTCTTGGTGTGCATAGAATTGATCGGTTGCATGACCTGGGCACAATTTGGAATGAATCTGTGGTAGAAGTTGATCATACCGCAGGATCATCTGAGCTTTTAGAGTGATGTAGGTCGAGAATGTTGCGAATTCCGGTAACTTTATCTTCGAGTGTGCTAATCCCAGGACGTAAGACATGGTGTCTAAAGAAGGAGAGTTGCGAGGCACTAAAGAGACACTTGGATGTGTTGATTACGATACATACTCTTGAAGGCGAGAAAAGACCTGACGAAGATGGGAAAAGTTCTCCTCGAGCAAGGTGGATGCTACCATGGTCTTTAAAAGGTTCATGGAAAAAGTACATAACTAAAAATCATATGAAAGGATTTTTTGATGTCGATGCACCTGAATTTTCTTGTATCAACGTGTTAGAATGTGTTCTAACATGAACCCTTAATGGAATGTGACAATGTGGCGCCGTCAGTTGGAAGTCAGCACCCGTTCATGAAGCATGGCCTCCTCCAAACTCGAAGCCAGTACAAACATTAAATTCATGATGAAGCTCAGGTGATTATGCCCCAAAGAAATCAACAACCTGCAAATGGATAAGTCGTTTTATAGGTGGAAAAATGAGATTAAAGATGATCCCCGCAGTGGCAGTCCATCCACGTCAGTTTGTGTGGAAAACATTGATGCTGTTCGCGACCTGATTAAAAAAGATCGACGAATAACCACTGAATCAGCAGCAGACACACTTAACATCTCTGTGGGTTCTGCATACGTAATTCTGCTGAAAAGTTTGGGCTAAGCAAGTTTTCCGCTCCATGGGTTCCTAGGTTGTTGCGCCTAGATCAGCATCAAATAAGGGCAGACCTTTCAATGGAAATTTTGGACAAGTGTGATACGGACCCTGAAGCTTTTATGCAGAGAATTGTGACCAGTGATGAAACATGGCTCTACCAATACGATCCCAAGTACAAAATTCAATCGAAGCAGTGGTTGCCCAAGGGTGGAAATGGGCCAGTCAAGGCAAAACCTGAGCGTTCAAGAGAAAAGTTCATGAACACTTCCTTTTGGGATGCAGAGGGGATTTTGCTGGTTGAACTTCTCGAGAACAAGAAAAGAATTACAGCTGCAAATTATGAAGTAGTTTTTAGAAAACTGTCCAAGATAATCGCAGAAAAACGGCCTGGGAAGCTGCATCGGCGCGTTCTCTTCCAACACGACAATGCACCCGCTCACAGCGCTCGGCAGACAAGAGCTGTGCTACGCGAACTTTGATGGGAAATCATCCGACATCCACTTTACAGCCCCGATTTAGCCCCATCTGACTTCTTTTTGTTTCCAAACCTGAAAAAATCATTGAAAGGTACCCATTTTCCACCAGTTGAAGATGTAAAAAGAGCTGCTTTGACATGGTTTGAATTGCATAATCTTCAGTTTTACACAGATGGTATCAAGTATCAGAGTTTGCAGAAGTGTATTGACCTAAAGGAGCATATGTTGAAAAATAAACATCATAACTTAGACCGTTTTTTCCAACTTTCCTTTTTCCACGAGCTTTTTGAAGCGCCCACGTATTAGGAAGTTATCGATGTAGCAAAATACCAAAGGTAGACCCATAATGACTTGGTCCATAAAACACTGGAAAGTTTGTTTAGAGTTGCGCAATCCATATGGAATTTTCACCATTTCAAAACATCCAAACGGAAAAGTGATGTTTGCCTTTGGAACATCATCTGGGTGAATAGGGATCTGGTTGAAAGCACATACCAGATCCAGGCGAGAAAAGAGAGTACAGCCAGAGAGAGATGAGGTGAAATCTGCTATGAACGGCAATTGATAGCGGTCAGGGATTGCAATAGCGTTTAGAGCCCTATAGTCTCCAACTGCTTTGAATTCCTCCGGCGGGATTCGGGCACAATATGGAGTGGGGAGGCCGATAGAAAAGCGGAAGGCCTACAAATCTCTGCCTCCATCACGAATTGAAATTCATTACGCATAGCTGACAGTTTATCTGGAGCTAGACGGCGTGGTCAGGAAAATACAGGACCTACTGTTATCTCTATTTTCGTTGCACCACACTATGTTTTATGGGGCTATCCTTCGAAGGGGGAAGGGTGAGTTCAGGAAACTCCTGAAAAAGGCGCTCAAATGGTGGTTCGGTGAGTGTGAGATGAATAGAAAGTAGGGTACTTTGAGAAGGTGAGTACGAATCTGAAACTGTGTTTAGTGTTTTGCGGTCGACAAGCTTCCTGGGTCGAGAATCGACCAGAAGGTCGAGAGCTGAAAGAAAATCAAGGCCCAATATTGGACAATCTACTTTGGTCTTGACGAAGGTCCATCGAAAAACTCGACGGAGACCGAGTGAGACTTGAAGGTTTCGCCTTCCAGAGGTCCTAATATTGGTCAAATTGGATGCATTTACAACTAACTCTGAGGGATCATAAGCTTTGCCGGCCTTAGAAATTGGTATGACACTGCATTCAGCACCAGTGTCTACCAGGAATGAGAAACCAGAAAGTGGGTAAAAAATGAGCAAAGGAGGACCTACCTGAGGAATTGAGGGGTAGGCAGGGGATGTTGAACCCTTTATCCCTTGCATTTTTAGCTTAAAGGATGCAATTGGAGAGTCGAGGCTGAATTCGAATGATTGTGAGAATTTGGAGAAGGTGCTTGAGTTGGATGATGTGAGAAAACTGGAGGGTTGAGGTTAGAAGGAGGTACTGCTTCCAAATATTTGCACGAGTGCAAGCATTTTACAGCTTGTGCACCATATTTGTCATGGTACCAGCACCATTGAGTAGATTGAGAGGAAAAGGAAACGTTATGCTTCGGGAGACTATTTGTCGCATTATCTGAAGAAGAATAACCGTGGCTACAAAGCTGTGAACAGTGCACAGCGTTGTGACCGTACCTTTGATGGTACCAGTATAGGCCATGATTGTATGGAAGATTATAATAATAGGCGGAAGAATGAGGTTGAAACTTTTGCTGCTTCACACATTTCGTGTTGGGATGACCTCGTTGGTTTCTCCTTTAGGACCAGAGTGTGACCTGCGCCTCTTATCATCCAACACGTGTTTGTGCTCACTCTGTGATCCCTGTTGCAGCTTTAACCGCTGGATGTCGGCTTCCATCCTCCGTAGTGAAGCTTCAAGGTCCCTCGATAGAGATGAAGGAACCCTTGAACGCTCCGATTAGTCGACAGAGGAGCTCGTCGTTCTCCGAACCTGAGCAATGGAAGTGTTGTTAGTTGGGCCATGATTTTGGCCGTTGCCCCAATTCACGTAGAAATTAGCAAATAATTTATCAGCGGTTATGGCTATCTGCTCTATATTCGAGGGGTTTAAGTTTAAAATAAGTGGCTTGATCCCCTCTGTGACTTCCCTCATGATAGGTTGGTTTGTGCACCTTTTACCGTGATAAGGTCCTTTAGGTGCTTTAAGAAGGTCGAAGGACTCCTATTTCTCATTTCCTGAGTATTCAAGAGCTCTCTCAGGTCATCTACTTGGGACCTGCTGTACTTCATGTGAAAAGCCTCCCTCAGGCGATCCAAAACGCCAGCCTGTCTCCCGTTAATTAAAATTTCCCTGAATTCAACGAATGTACATACTTATGGGGAGACGCTGTATGAGTGCTGCAGCTGTCTTTTCTTCTTCTGTGATGTTCTGGAGGTTGAGAAGGAGGGTTGAGACTTATAGCTATGCGATTGGATTTTTTGCATCGAATACTGGAAGCGAGAGATATGCTTGTGGCTGCCTGTGCACGGACTGCGGATTAGATTGGGGCGCTTGATTGTGTTGACCAGGTGAGCCGCTAGCCGATGTCCCTTTTTGCTGATCCATCATAGTCTATACGGTTTATTTAGGGGACACGTGATGGTTGAACTAAGGTATTTCTGTTACGACTGGTACGTAAGATTACGCCAGTTAACGGCTGGTAACGTCGTTTTTGACGACTGTAGGCGGCAAGATGCTCAGAACGTCGTCTGATACGACTGGGGAAGGCACGATGCTCGACAGAGGAGGTACCTTTTTTTTTCAATTTTATAGAGCCGATCTGAAAACTGCCCACTTGGGCATAAGTCGCCGGAAACACGACAGCCTAGAACTAGGCTACTTTAAAATACAAATATGAAAACATAACAATGATTAAAATGTGAAAAACTTAACAATTAGGAAGCAATCTCTGGCAGCGGGGGGAGGGCCCCCTCAACCCGGTGCCGGAGAGTGCAACCTACAAACAATACAATAACAAACAAAAAACAAAAAAGAACCTTAAATAAAGGGGAGAAGCCTGGCCTCCCCCCAAAAGTCAACAAGTCCACAAGTCAATGTGCACGAATCCGTCCCGAGTACAAGGGACAGGTGGTAGCGACCACGCCCATCCCGGTACCGGGACAGGTATCGAGCGCGAAGATCACCCAGACTGGGACATTCGACAAAAATGTACCGAACAGTCTGGGGGACGACGCAGTCATTGCAATAGGGCGCAGGCAAGCGCTCCATCAAATAGCCATGCGTCACACGAGTGTGTCTGATTCGGAGACGACACAAAAGCAACCTGAAGCCGCCGTGGCATTAGGGGATAGGTCTATGGGAACAGTCGCGGCGCAATGGCACGCAACTTTAAGTTCCCCTCGACCGTCTCCCATCTTCTTTGCCAAGCAGTCCGAAGAGCTGCCCGTATTCCTGCCATGAAGTCGGTGTGAGGAAGAGCGAAACGCTGGTCCGGTCGCAGAGTCCTCGTGGACTCTTTGGTGCCCTACTCGACGCGCTCATTCCCCGCAATTCCTACATGTCCAGGAACCCAGCAGAAGATAATCTCGACATCTGCCCGGCTTGCCAAAACCGTGGCGTCAGGGATATCGTGAACCAGTGGATGCGGAGATTCCAATGCCCCGAGAGCACTCAGGGCGCTTTGTGAGTCGCTACAGATCACGTCGTGGAAGCCGACTTCCTCTTGGGACTTGGAGCCATTCATATACACTGGCACAGTTCCAACGTGACACGAGGTGTGCTCCAAAAAGGTCGAACGCAATACTCCAAGCGCCGTACAAGCTTTGGAAGAAGAGGCGCGGCGACAAATAGCCAAATGTGGTACCCTCCAGGGTGGCATCCTGGGAAGAACAAGGAGTGCCACCAGCCCGAGAGATATATTTAGCTCAAGAAGGAGTTTCCTGTCCCTAAACCCAAAGGGCTTAGGATATGACTGGCGTCTCACGGCGGCATAGGTACCGTCAAGATCAGCTGCGGATGTAGTAAAAGCTGTTAGAGACTGAGGGAGGCGCCGGGCTCGCGCGTACAGGCGAGTGATGCACTACACGCGGCGCAGAGCGAGTGGCATCTCCCCAGCATCGACCAACAGGCTCTCAATGGGGGAAGTGCGGAAGGCACCAATCGCAAGGCGGAGGCCGGTGTGGTGGATCGAATCCACCGTCCGCAATAAACGCTCGGCTGCGGATGCATAAAACTCACATTCGTAGTCGAGCTTCGAACGAACAAAGGATCGATAAAAAAGTAGGGCAGTAGCCCTATCAGCGCCCTAAGCGCTGAACGTCAGGAACGGAGAATATCCATGGCGCGGGCACAAGAGACCCTAAGGCTGCGAATATGAACCTCCCAGGTGAGGCGTCGGTCGAATACAAGACCAAGGAAACGGTGCGACTCAACCACATCCAGGCGCACCCCATTAAGAAACAAATCTAGTTCGGGGTAAAGCCATGCATGGCGGCAGAAGTGCACCACCTTAGTCTTGGCCAAAGAAAACCGAAATCTGTGGGCTTCGGCATAGCGAGAGACGCGGTTCAATGCCTGTTGGAGTCGACGCTCCAGAGTTGGCATCTGGGCCACGCCAAAAGAGATCGATTGGTAATCCACGTAGAGCGTAGCGAGAACATCCCCTGGCAGCACCGAGGTAATGCCGTTGATGCTCAGGGCAAAGAGTGTGACACTGAGGACACTTCCCTGCGGGAAACCCTCTTCCTGCTCCTTTGGGACGGAGAGAGCTCCCCCCCCCCACCCGTACGCGGAATCGAAGATCTTGAAAAAATCAGATATAAAGACTGGGAGGCGTCCCCCCGCCCCCATCGTGTGGAGAATCTCCATGATACCGTATCGCCATGCGGTATCATAGGCCTTCTCTAGATCGAAAAAGACCGTGGCGTAGTGCTGTCTACGAAGGAAAGCCTCGCAGACGGCATTTTCCAGTCGGAGCAGAGCATCCGACGTGGAGTGGAAATTGCGAGAAACCTTACTGTGCAGAAGACAGATGGCCTCCGCTGTCCAGGAAAAAGGCGAATCTACCATTAACCAATTTCTCCATTAACTTGCACACGCAAGAGGTTAGAGAGATTGGGCGGAAACCGGTCGGAGTAGAGTAATCTCTCCCCGGCTTGCGAAAGGCTAGCACAGTAGCGATTCGCCAGGAATCTGGGAGAAGACCCTCCACCCAGATCCTGTTGAACAAATCTAACAGAAAGGCCATGCCTCTCTCACCCAGGTGTCAAAGCATGGCGTACGGGACATCGTCCGTACCATGGGCATTGTCCGCGCACGAAGCAAGAGTGGAGCGCAACACGCTCCCAGTAAACTTGTCGTTGAAGGGTTCTCCGCCTCTGGAGGTAAAGTCCAGCCGGTGGCCTTCCGCGACATCACGACGTACATTGAATGCTGGCGGAGCAGCATTCCGGCTAGAAAATGAGGAAAAAGCCGTCGCGAAGGAATCCGCCACAGGCGCGGGGTCCGAGATTGCGGTCCTATTCTCCTGGAGAACAGGAGGGGGGTCCTGCGAGAACTTGCCCCTAATCCTTTTGACTCGCTCCTACACCTCTGCTAAAGGGGTCTTCCCGTTAAGTGAAGACACGTATGCCCGCCAAGAAGAGCGGCAGGCGTGCTTCGAAATATACCGGAACCTAGCCCTAGCCCGACGAAATTTAGCGACAGTGAAATCGTTCAGGCGGCGCTTATAGCGCATGTAGGCATAACGCTTCTGTTTGAGGACCGTATCACACTCAGCCGACCACCATGGGAGTGGTCGGCGTGCAAAACGGCCAGACAATCTAGGAATAGTAGTCAGGCCCGCGGCGATGAGGTTGCCGGAGAAGAACTCAACGGCCTCATCTACCGACCTAAACTCCTCGACTGAGATGGAGAATTCAGTCATTTCCTAAAATGCAGGCCACTGTGCCTGCGTCAAGCACCACCGAGGTGGGCTCTCAGGTGGCAGTTGCCCTGAAAATGATATTTGAATGGGAAAGTAAACACTACCATGGAGGTCATCGACCACCCCCCAATTAAAATCAGGCTGTGCATCCGAAGAGCACAAAGATAGGTCAAGGCAAGAAAGTTTAGCGGTTCTCGGACAGTGATGCGTAAATTTATTCACGTTTAGGACACCTATCTCAAGCTCTTCGATCAGATCGGCAAGGACTTTTCCCCTGGGATTTATGGAGTAATCTCCCCAGAGAGGATGCCTGCTGTTCAGTTCTCCAAGAAAGAGAAAGGGCTCGGCAACCGTGCCACGACGTGGCGGAAGTCTCCCGCGTCGAAGTCAGCTGACGGTGGAATGTACGCAGAAATGATAGTATACCTCCTATCCAGGTGCAGCTGCACAGCCACTGCCTGAAAGGAGGCATCTAAAGAGAAAAGAAGAACGGAGACATCATGCCGGGTGTAAACCGCGCATTCCCGACCCCGGCCATCCCGCGGTGGTGGGTCGCGATACCCTTATACCCAGGAAGAGCGGGCAGGGGGCACGCGCCTAGCATGGTCTCCTGCAAAAAGATAGCTAACGAGGAATGGGACGAGACGAGCTTCGGCAGCTCCTCCCAGTTGGCCCGGAGTCCACGGCAATTCCATTGAAGGAATATGCCCTTTAGGCATAGCTCGGAGGAGAGGCGGGGGCCCTTCTCGAACAGAAGACCCTCACGGGAATGGCCGTACGCTTCCCTGAGGCAAAACCCCGGGCGCTGTTGGCTGGACAAAGCGCTGAAGGCGCTGTCGCCTTCGAGGACTTATTGGGGTAGGTTGGGCTCGCTATGCGAGTCTTTTCCTCCCTGCGCCTCGAAACCTTAGGCGGGCGTTGCTGCTTCGGAGGCGGGGGGGCCCTCTTTTCGATGAACCACCGTCTCCCAGCCACTCCCTCCCCCACTAGGCGTGGGGGAAGAAGCCGAAGCTCCTTTGTTGCTGTCCTCCTTTCGGGGACAGCTTTAGGAACCCCGGAAGATGGCCTAGCGACCATCTTCAGGAGGGTTGCCTCCTGTGAGTCTAACGACTCGGTGGAGGCAAGTGGCTGTTTGGCCCTACAGGAAACGGTCACGCTGGTGGAAGAGGGGGGAGCCCTGGTTTTAGCCGGGACTGGGGATGAACCCTTTTAGCTGCCAGCTTTACCAAGGGAGCGCCCGGTTTGGGTAGAGCCCAAAGAAGGGCTCCGAATGGGCGCGGAAACAACCGTGCTCGTTGGCCTAGATGGACCAGGAGCAGAGGGTGCCTTTCTAACTATTGAGGCATATGACGTCCCAGGCAGAGCCGGGCGCGCCAGGACCAAGTCCTTAGCCTCGCGGAATGAGAGTTGATCCTGGGCCTGAACGGCCAGGATTTATTTCTTAAGGAGATAAGCACCACATTGCTTGAAAGAATCAGGGTGTGGCTCTCCGCAATTGACACACTTGACCACACAAGATTTGGACTTATCGTGTGCGACCTTGGAGCAATTTACACAGACTTCGGGTGACCACGACTTTGCACGTCTACATGAGTGATTCGTATGGCCGAAGCGGTGACAGTAATAACACCTCCGTGGCAGTGGCACGAATGCCTTCACGCGGTAGCGCTACCAACCGGCACGCATTGACTCAGGGAGCTTGTCACAGTCGAACGTGACGAAGAGTGTAGGGGTGGGTCTCGATGCCCCTCCCATGTTTTCTCATCACACGTTCGACCTTGACCGCCCCATGTTCGGCCAGCTCTAGGGTGATGTCCTCAATGAAGTAGTCAACGAGTTCCCTCGCATAAACTACTCCATTCACAAAGTTCATGGTAGAGTGCGGCGTCACACTCACCGGGGTGCAATCAAGTGTCCGAAGAGCACTTATCTTGGCCGCCTCGGCGGGATTCGCCGCATTCGCCAGAAGGCTCCCGTACGAGAAACGGGTCACCTTCGGCTCTCTACCAATTGCGCTAGCTATTCCTTTCCTCTGATAGATCATGTTGCCTTTGGACAACATGATGCCATCCGTGGAGCGAATAACGAGGAAGATCTTGAAGCCAGCGGGCTCGAAAACGCCAGGTAACCTCTGAATAAGGGGCCCCGATTTCATCGAGGCTCCACCCTGTGAACTTTTGGTCTTAGTCAGGGGCTCCGCATAGGGGGGCGGAGGGGCCGGATGTGCTGATCTTGGCTTGGTCGCTTGCCAAAGGGGCAGCAGACCCATCCGTCGCCGTATCCTCCACGGATGGATAGGAGCCGCGAGTCTTTTTTGTCTTTTTAGTCTATTTCTTTTTCTTTTTGGGAGAGGAGGGCGGGGAATGAACTCGCTTTTCACCTCCGCCGGAAGCAGCCCCCAGGCCAGATGGACCGGCCTCAGCCAGGTCATTCCCTGAAATGGAGAAGGTCCTGGTAGTCGTGGGGGCACCGGTCGGGGGAGATCCCTCCCCTCCTTGTGATGCTTCGGAAACCCTAGCCGTTTGAAGAGGACCTTGCATAGGGGCGGATTCGGGTTCGGTGTTTGAAACCGAGCCCGGATTCCCCTCCATGGAAGGCCCTACCGTCTGAGGCTGGGTTTCCTCAAGGACCATGTCTATCTCAGGGGGGGGGGCTCCAGTTGGCCATCCTCCCCCCCCAAGACATCGCAGGTCCCGTTGGCAGTATCGTCACTAGTCTTGTGTGGGGAGGCACAGGCCTTGACCCCTGCAAGGTTAAATATTCTTGCCAGCAGGTCTTTTTGAGGGAAGCGACCGAAGGGGCCTGGCTTCCCTCTCCCCCCTAAGGAGGTTTGCCCTACCGAGCCGCTTCGATGTGGAGCAGCTGGTTAAGGGCTGCTTGCAGGCTTTCTTGGCAGTCCCTTTGGAAAGAACAGAGTGGACTGCCACTCGAAAAAGGGAGGTGCCCGAAAGCACCTCCAGAGAAGGGGGTGAGGGAGAGTCCCCTACACCCGTAAGCGAAGGAGAGGAGTAAGCCTCCTCTCCGGTTAGAAAGATATGGAGGGTACCCTGAGCAATCACAGGTGGGCAGACCTCCATTTTTTCGGTGGAGCTGCCCGAGGGCGGCTCCGTTGGTGACACAGGGAGAATTAAGGGGAGATTTTTGTGTTTCTCATCATTGGGTATGGTGACCCTATTTATTTCACGAGATGCAATTGATCATCACCTATTGCAGTTGCCCGCACTGCAAAAGGGGCTTACAGGCCGTGTTGTTTATGCTTTTACTTGTCCTTGTTGTTTGCAAGGAACCTATATTGGTAGTACAGTTCGCTCATTGAAAGAGAGGCTTTGTTCTCACAGGGGAATAAGCCATCGCACTGGAAAAAATTTGTCTAAGAAGGAAGCTTCTGTAATTAGAAATCATATTATACAATGCAAGACAGAATGTTCCATAGATAATTCAAAATAATTAGGCATAATAACAATGAATATAGTCTAAGAATTTTGGAATCCCTAATAATACGTACAAAATCTCCTACACTCAACATAGATAATACCGCTGTTCTCCTTCTTATTTCTTAATTTTAATTACTTCATTCAATAACCAACCAACTTTTGTGTGTTTTGTTTTTTGTTTTTTATCGTGTCATTAGTGATTACATTAGATTTATAATTTGATTCTCTTGCCTTTTAAATTCCTGAGTTATCGGTAAGCAATATTATACTGTAATTATTTACTTTTGTGTTTTTTGTTTTTGTTTTTTATCGTATCAATAGTGATTACATTTGATTGATAATTTGATTCTCTTGCCTTTTAAATTCCTGAGTTATTTTTTAATTTTTAATTTACCTACATAGTCTTAACCTGGATATTTTTAATATTTTTAATATTCTTTAACTGTATTAGATTAATTTATGATTTTAATACCTGAAGATGGGTGATACGCCCGAAACGTTGTTCCATAAATAAATCACATGTACCTCAGCCTCCTATGTGTCCTTACCTTCACCGTGAAATTGAAGATTATATATATATATATATATATATATATATATATATATATATATATATATATATATATATATATATATATATATATATATATATATATATATATATATATATATATAAATAATTAATTTATTAAAGATAATAGACAAATAGTAGATATGAATGTAGGAGACAGGTTTTTGCCCTTTGAATTGAATTAAATCTTATGGAGGCAGAAAATAAAGATATAAAAACAGAGATAAAAAAAATTGACCTACACGTATTTGTTAGGCAATGAGGGTGGAAAACGTCCTAATAAGCAAACAGTAAAAGTGGTTCGAAGTGAACGAACGCTTTGAACCAAGAAATTCAATAACATGAATATTAAAACACTTGGACTTGGACTTGGACTTGGATATAAAAAGTAGTGAAAAGGAAAACACATACACACATATATGATTGCAACTGCAATCATGTATGCATATATGTATATAAAAGTGGAAGATAGATAGGTACGGATAGATTTCCCTGATGAAAAGGATAGAAGGGGTAAAAAATTCCTGATGATAGGGAATCGCAGGCATTTGTCAGATGTTAGTGTTCTTCTCTTTGTTATTTGATCTAATATTCTTGTTGTTATTCGTACTGTTTTCTGCTTCTTTTTGTTTCGTTCTTGTTTGGGTTGCTATTGATTAGCATGTTTAGTTGTTTGTTTTTTTATGTTATTGGTTGTGTGTTCATTATGTTTCTTTTAATTTGTAGTGGTTTTTGTAGCGTTCAAGCCTTTGTATGTTTTTGTTGTTGTAAGTTATGTGTTTCCTTCGTTGTTTATTTAAGTGTCTTTAGTGTTCTTCTTCTTGTTCAAACTTCCGTAGTCCATTATTTGGTATGTTTAGTTTTATGTGAAGATTGGGTCTTCTCGTCTTTCTGTCTGTGCTTTTCTACTGGCAAAGTCCAGTCTTCTTCTGTTTAAGTCTTCTAACGGAATGTCGATGTGTCTCTGTCTGATTTCGTCTGTCATGAGTCTTGGGATTTTCTCCCAGATTTTTCGGGCCCTTCGTTGCAGCTCCATGTTGATTGGAGTCAACTGGATGCCTTGGTGGAGGTCCCTCTGCCTCTTTCTTTCTCTCCTCCTGGTGTCTGTTATTAGGAGTACACCTTTGTTTTGAACTCTTTGGAGGAGTCGTACTTTGTTTTTAGAACTAGTATTGATAGGTATTGGTGGATACAGGAGCTTCGATCTTATGAGCGCGTTGTAGATTTTCTTTTTTTTAGCCGTGTTCAAGTTTCGGAACCTGAACAGCTTTGAAATCTCTACCCGCGCTCGCACTGCTGATCCCTTACTACCTATCTTTAGTCCAAGTACTGTCCCGTCGTTACTGTAAGGAATCCGGGCGTTATCGGTCTGGATGTGGGCCCTTTTCTTACGAAAGAATCGAATCACCTTAAACTTTTCGGTGTTAGTGGCGATCTTCCATCTTCTTTCGAACCTGTTGATATGGTCGATTTTTCTGGCGGTAATCTGTGCCAGAGATCGAGATTTTTGAAGGGGGCAGTCATAATCTGAGAGATGTCATCAGCGAACTAAACATACAGGGTGTCCTCCCTGACCAGATCGGGTAGGTCGAGGGTATATATATTTTAAAGGAGGAGGCTTAGGCACCACCCTTGCGGTACGCCTGCAGTTAGTTCGAAGTCTGGTCCAGTATGGTCGTATATTTGTAAATATTCTTTTCTGTCTGTCACGTAGTCGCAAAGAATTTTTTCCAATCTTGGGTTTAGTCCGAGTCTTAGTATTTTGAACTGAAGTCCAGTCCTCCATACTTTGTCAAACACCTTCTTCACATCTCTGAGCACCAGGTCAGCGTACCTTTTTTGGCTAGCAATCTTCGCCAGTTTTTCAGTGATGACTGCTAGTGCCGTATCAGTTCCTCTCCCTCTTCTAAATCCATGCTGGTGTTGGTTATGGAGGTTGTTTTCCTGCATAAAATTTTGGATTCGACTACCAAGGATCTTCTTGAAGACCTTGCCAGCCACTTCGAGGATCGGAGATGGGTCTGAAATTTGTTGGTATGTCGAGCGGTTCCCTGGCTTTTGGAATGAAGATTATTTTGGCGATCTTCCATTCTTCCAAGAAATAGCTGACGTTCAGCCACGCATTCATTAGATTGACCAGCCCCTCTAAGATGTTATGGGGGCGTTCACCCAGTTAAATTTGGTCAACCCTGTTTTACCTGGTCCTCTTTGTTTGAAGGAACGTAGTGTCGTCAGTAATTCTTCTGTCTTTACTCTTCTTCCGTAGCCTGTTATCTCTCTGTCAGCAGTCACGTTATTAAAGGGGTATGTCCTGTCTAGTACAGGTCTTAATTGGTCATGAATTTGTTCTTCGAAGTCTAGGTCGAAGAGTTCGTTTTCTTCTGGAGTGATGGAAAATACATCTTTCCAGTAGCTTCTGAACTCTTCTTCCATTCCTGTTGCGTCCATTTTTGTCCCGTTATCATTACTGAGGAAAATGGTTTTGTCATGCGGCTTACCCTTCAATCTGGATAGTGTGTTCCAGAATGTTCGGTGATCCGTTTGCTCGTCAAGTTTGTAGACAAGGTCATTCCAAAGTGCTTGTTGTTGCTCTGTTATGAGAGTCTTCATTTCTGTCCTTAGTGTTCGTAACCGTCTGTTTTTAATTCTGTCTGTGCTAGTCAGTCTAATATCTTCGAAAAGTCTTTTATATTCGTCTGTTAGGTGATATAGTTCTTGTGTCCACCTTGGTGCTGGTAACGTTTTGAATGAGGTTTTGGGTACCGTTGCGCAGGCCGCCTCCACCATTGCCTCGGTCAACCTTGCCAGTTCCTGGTCGATCTCCTCCAGGGTGGCTTCTTCGAGGGGCTGAGCTCTGAACTCGCCGAGAAGGGTACGGTACTCTTCCCAGTTCGTTCGGGAGTAGCATTTTTGCTCCCTGACAGTTATTTGGATGGGGCTCGATGAGATTTTGATTAAGGTAGCGACGTGGCCGCTGAGGATTAGAGTTCCGGGCTGGATATGGTAGTTGTAGGGAAATTGAGGGCTGGTCAGTGTGATATCTGGTTTGGTTGCGTAGGTGTCGGTGATAAAGGTGGGGAAGTCGGGCCCGATGCGGCAACGATACCTCTGTCAATAAGGTTCTTCATGTTCTTTCCCTTCTTGTTTAGAGCCCCGGTATAACCGGATTCCTGGCATCTGGCGTTGAGGTCCCCCACGAACAGGAATGTTCTCCCGTGTGCACAGAGTTGGAGAAAGTTGTGCATCGGGATATAGTCTCGTCCTGGGGGTTGGTACCCTGTTGATACCACAAGTGGCCCCAGGATGGTTTGGACCTCGATGGCCAGATAGGATTCGTCTTAAGAAGGGAGTAGTTTGAACTGAATACCTTTCTTGACTGCGATGTGTGGCGCCATCAAAACGTTCCTGGCTATGGTTCCTAGTCGTCATGCAGTAATTAAATATCTTTATAGTCATAAGTGAGGTGTCTATACCGTGTTATGATATCAGAACGATATAAGGGTCGCAATTTCTAATAATATTGCCGTAAGTCACTTGTTTGTCGATCCATCCGTCAGTATTCATCTGTAAGATTGTCAAGTCCTTTTTTAGTCTGTCCATGTTGTCTGTCAATTAGTCTTTTTTATTAACGTATTTCTTGGGGGTAAAGGGGCTGGCTCTAGGAGATCGGCACTTGTCGGATCTCTTTTTGCTGTACTCCGAGTTCGTTAGAGTCACGAAAGCGTCCTGGTTGAGCCGGACCATCCCGAGGATGAGGGCCTCTTCAATAACCTTCTCTGGGATGTCCTCGGAGTACTCCCATTTGTATCTACCGGTGGTCACTCCGTCGCTCACATCTTTGTCGTTTTTTGCTTCTGGAAAAGGGGCGTCATCAGTGAAGATTTTCAATTTTATCCTCCTCCCGTGGTAGGCATGCTTGCCTTCCTTCGACGAAGAGGTTGATCTGCCCCTCTGTCAGATGGGTGAGCGCTTGGAGCGGCTACCATGGGGATGCTTATTTTTCGTTCCTCTGAGTGATTTCACCTCAGGAACGGTAGTGGCGGTTTCAGTTGTTGTTGCCGCATTTGACTCAGATTTTTCTTCGGTTTGGTTTGTGGAAGCAGCAACATCAATTGTTTGTGGAGCAGCTGGTCTTGGTTGTGGGGGCTGCATCTGGATGCGAAGGACTTTCTCTGAGCGTGGGTTCATGGGGAACCACATCTCGTCCATCCCGTTGTTTTTGGGGATCTGGTTAAGTTCTTTTTTGAATGAGCCAGGGCTAGTTAAATTAGCAATGTGCGCATAATAAATGCAGCACATGATCTCTACCTTAAGGTAGGTGCGTTGAGCCGCTGCCTCACCGACTGCCGCCTTAGCCACTTTGGGATAAGTTCTATTGGTCCGAGCCTCTTCTTCCTCTTTCTTCTGCTATTGTTGTTTTCTGATATCAGCCTTCTTTGCCAGGCAAGATATTGCCATGGCTGCATGCTCTCCGTTGCAGTTAATGCAACGCTTTTCGGAGCTTCTGAAGTCGACCCAGATATGTCCAGTTTTGCTGCAGATGGAGCAAATGGACCCAGTTTTGGGGCAAGATTTTGTGGTGTGCTCATTTAGCTTGTAGCACTTAAAGCAAGTTTGAATTTGGGTAAATTCCTCTCTTTCTATTTGGTCAGGGCAGACCCTGACGTGGAAAAGGAGGAGTCCAACTTCTTTTGCCTTCTGTGCCATCCCCTTGTCAGCGAAAACGACTTTGAACACGCGGGCATAATCTTTAAATTTGATCACCTCCGAGACTTTAGCCCACGGGTAATTCCTCTCAATTTTTTGAGAGATCTCCGTGCTTGAATGATGACCCACCCATGAGTCAAGCCGACGGCAGACGACACTGCGGTGTGCCTGGATTTGGGGAGGAATTTTGGGTGTCAGATTTATTTCACCGAATACTTTTGCTCCCTTGGGCGAGGCCAGGAGCTCAGCATCACTTTCCTTCTGCCATATGGCCGTGTACCCAAAAGGCGTGTCAATGAGTCTAACGAGAGTTACATCAAGCTCTCCGTAGACAATGGAGAAGACGTCCCTCCGATCAGGCTTAGTCCTTTCGGGGAGAGTCCTCAGGCTGATCCTGAGTACGTTGTTCGTCATTTTAGCGTCATTGTCGTTTTAGTCATAGGTGTAGAAAAGTAAAAGATCAGAATAGAGAAAAAGATAGATAGAATATCCAAGGTCCAATTAGCACTTTACCTTTTGAAGAGCAGAATTGGAGTGCGATAACTTACCGTAATCCAGGATTATAGGTGGCACTGGCACTTTGTGTGGTATTGTATGTATAACACACTGGCTGTTTATAATTGGCGGATGGAAAGGTTTAACACATGAAGATTTCACTTATCAAAAAAAATCTTTGGAAGTGTTTGGTAAATTTCCGCGAACGAATACCTCCTTTTGCGAATGTCACATACCGAGAGAAATGTAAATTGTAACAAAAATCTTAGCAGTCATATTAAAGGATAATGATGATGTACTCAGTTTTTCGAAAAGAGATGGTATAGTGGAAGATATAGTGGGTAAAAATTAAAGATGGGGGGGAAGGGGGTATTTTGCCCCAGTAGGGAGGGCATCGCTTTATTTTTATTCTATTTCATTTTCTTTTATTTGTGTTGTTATTTTGTGTTTTTTAATGTCTGTTTGTTTCTTCATGTGTTTGTAATTTTCTTCTTATTGTATTTTGTCTCTTTTCTCTGTCTTTTGACTTTTAGTGTAATAGTGTTTGTAACATTCAAGCCTTTTATAGCTTTCTTGCCGACAATACTATTTTAGTGTTGTCTGTAGTCTCATTTTTCGTGTGTATCTGTATGGAACTAGATGTGATGTGTTGTGATGCTTTTTATGTGTATATTGGAGTGATATTTTCGCGTGAACAGAGTTTTGTGCTCGGGAACCGGCTTCTGCGTGAGGCTTTCGCCCGTAGCCACGCGGGTATATTTAACCTGCCGCCTGCTCCCTGCAGTTCTGGAATGACATCATCCGTTAGAGTGAACCAGATCTTTTTGCACAGTTTATGGGTGACGATATTGATGGGCTCCAAGCGTTTCCTCCGATGCAAGACGCTTTGCCTGATTCGGTCACGCCTTCTTGCTTTGTTGATAAGCAGAGAGGCAGTGTTCTGGATACGTTGGAGCCTTTTCATCGAGGTTTTATTAGCCGCTTGGGACACCACTGCGGGGTAGATCAGCATAGCCCGGACATACATCATATATAATTTCCTGATGTTGGCCGAGCTAAGATCTCTAAACCTGTAGAGCTTGGAGATTTCTCTCTTCGCTAGGTTCAGCCTCTCCGTGTGGTGTCTCGATTATCCATGGTCGGTGATTTTAAGGCCCAGGACACTGCCTTCGGTGGACTAGCCGTATCTCCTTCCATCTATGATGATGGGCCATGTCAATAAGCGGGTCAACGGGACAATTTTGAACTTGTCCTTGTTGGTCCGGATTTTCCATCGTCTCTCGAATCGGCTGATGTTGTTGATTTCCGCTATAGTGTGAGCCGCCTGCGCCCTTGCTTTCCTCTCCGGGCACGGGACAATTTGTGTGACGTCATCTGCGTATTGCAGATACATCATGTCCCTGTGCACTGGAGTTGGGAGGTCGATCGTGAAGACCATGTAAAGCAGAGGACTCAGGCAGCTTCCCTGAAGGACGCCCGACTTTAATTCGAATTCAGGGCCTCTGGGCTCTTTAATCATGAGACACGCCCTTCTGTCCATAATGAAGTCACAGAGGATCCTTTCCAGGATTGGGTCTAGCTGGAGGTTCAGGATCTTGTATTGAAGTCCTTCCAGCCAGACTTTATGGAAGGCCTTTTGCACGTCCCGCAACACAATGTCTACATAGAACCTGTTCGCTTGGGTGTATGCTACTTTCAGTCATATTAAAACAAAGAAGCTAAACTAAAATTTAAGAAAATCTAACGAACTTTGTGGGAATTAGAACGCGTCATACTCGCTAAAATACTGCGTAGGAAAAAAATTGGATTCACGGTTAATAACAAACCAAAAGAAAACCTAACTAAGAAACCTCACCAATTCTACAAGAATTCACCGAATATCGACAGCAAATTCATCGATGAAGACCCAACTATAACGAGAAGACATCAAAGAAAAAACAAAAGACACGATTTACACTCACTAAAAAATATACAAAAACAAAGACACTAAGCATAATACTAAAGTAATTAAAGTAATTTATTATTACAACAGCAAATGCGCATAACATATCCAATTTCGCTTTTGCAGTGGATAAGAAAGACGAAATGAAACGGTGGGAATGTGAATATTTCGAATGTGATTAAGAGTTTATATATAAGCAATCGGGTAAAGATGATTTTTTTTTAAACGGGTGGAAAATGAATGAATGCTAAATGATATGGGAGTGAGGCAGGTATCTACCATGTCTCCACAACTTTTAATCTATTCATTGATGAACTACTAAACAGATTGAAGTATATCAGAGGAGGAATGGGGATAAGTGATACAAATATCAACTATCTAGGATTTGCAGATGATGGGATGATAATAAATAAAAATAAAAGATCTGCAGGAGTAGTTACATGTCACGTCAAATTACGGGAATGAATCGAAGATAAAACTTATTCCGAGGAAGTGCAAGGAATGATCTTTGGTGAAGGTATGAATGTGGATACGTCTGAGGAAATTGGGCATCAGCATTTGCAACATATTAAATGTGTTTGACAAGCATAAAAGAAGGCAGTTAGAGGAGCTAAGAAAGCTTGGAATGTTAAGGTGGGGAAAATGAGTCATACGTATAAAAAATACGTATAAAAAATTACATAGAATGTGAATACTAAAGAACGAACGGACTAGCAAAAACAATAAACGAAACAGATGTGAATGGAAGATACAAAACTAAGATAACAATATATATATTTTTTGAACAACGAATAATCTCGGATAATGTAGGTAAAAGAGGAAAAGGGAATTAACTCGGGTATAAAGACGAAAATTGGGATTATAGCAAAGAAAAACAGAGAGATGGAGTCGAATGAGGAATAAAACAGCAAAAAGGAATACGCTAATAAAAACGTGAGTGAGAAAGCGGATACATGGAGAATATTCCTCGAAGGGAATATAATTGAATTAGGAGCAATAAAGAAAATGGAGGATGGATTTATGGCATAAGAAAGATTACTTAGCCTAGTCAAAACTAGGAGAAATTGGAACAGATAGAAAAGTAAACAGTTTAAAACATCTACATTTTGCGGAAAACAATTTATTCGATATGGCTGTACAGTTCCCGTATGTATAGGAATGACAGGTGCCGAACATTTCTTTACCAAGGTATCAATGAAAAATGAACAAAAGGGGTTTAATCCCATATTATTTGGGGAAAATGATCAGGGGCAGTTATTTGATTTAAACGTCGGGAGTCTATGCATGGGTGTGTGTTCCCATTTTTATTTGATAGGAGCTGATCAGGGGCTGATCGTGGGTTGAATGACTCCACGCTTAAGCATCTCCTCAACATTTCCTTCGACAATTTTCAATTGACAATGGGAAGTGCAATAGGGAGGTATGTAAATAGGCTTTGTACCAGGTTCTATTTTAATTTCAAAGGGAACTATATGGTGCGTCCTAATGGGTCTCCAGAAAGAGCAATCACATCTTTCTTTTTAGTTAACAGATCAAGGAGTGCTCCCAAAACTTGAGGGTCCTGGAGCTCATGGGACTTTTGAAGGGAGTGCTGGAGACGGTCCCGATATCTAGATTTTAACTCTAAAAGGGTTAAGTTGGTAGAATTGATAATGCGATTAATCTTACGGCTATGAATGCCATCTAAATCTACAGCAAAGGCATGGCCAATTGATTGGTTTGTGGTAAGAGTAACAGGCTTATAGCCTTTATTTATGCAAACTATAGGAATCATAGATTCGTTAGATTTAGCACTAGATTGGGCTAAAAGAACATTACTAGTTATGTTACCCTTATGAGTGATGACAGTATGAAAGTTTGCCAACGGTCGGTTATCGGAATTAACAATTTTAACAGGAAAACAAAATTTTTTCCATGGGGCCTAAGGTTACATTTTATTTAGGATACATATACAGACGAGATGCCTGAGATTCAGACAGTGAGGGTAGACTCTTGTCCTATATGCTTTGCATTCCACGCTTTTGAACTGCCGTACATTATTCTGTCTTGTTCAGAATTATTAGGATTATGAGAAGGCATACCACGAACCTCTTTTACTTGGACCTTTAAGAGATGTAACTTAGAACATCTAATAAATGTCTGGCAGGGAATATTTCCCATTCATTTTGAATAAAGAAATCATTGCCTAACATAATATCAGCATCAAAATTCGCTCCATTATCATCAACAATACAACAATGAGCTGGGTAAATTGAGTCATTGGAATTCAAAAATAAATTAATATCTCCATAAGTAGGAATATGATTGCCTGCAACGCCACTCACTTGCACAGTAGGCTGGGTTATAGTATATTTATGACTTGTATGATCCTGTAAGAACTTTACTGTCCTTGATTAATTAAAGTGGAATGTGCGCCTGTGTCTAAAATGGCTTCAAAATCTAAATCATCTGCATGAACTCTAACAATTAAGTCTAGATCTAAGTTCCTCTCTCCTATTACTCTAATGGGGAGATGTTTTGTTTTGTCATTATGACCTACATGACTGTGGGAGAATATGGATTGTGGTTGAAGGGCTGGAAACGTTCCGCTGAAAAAAGGATTGGTAGACCGGGTCTGGGGTTCATGGTTGACTTAGGGTTCATTAGGTGTGGGGTCATACTCTGAGCGATAAGTCATGTGAGTTTTGTATTTTATGTATTCCACTTGTGAAGATACATAACTCTCATATGACGTGGGTGCAGAAAGGTAGTCTACATACCTTACCATCGATCATTTTGGCAAGATGGATTTTGTGGGTGCCTCTCTTGCGCATAAGGATACTCGTATGTGTAGCTCGGTTGTGGTTTTTGTGTTTCTTTAGTTTTTTTGCTCTTTAAGTATGCTTTATATGCAGGATATGCCTTATCTCTACAACGGGGTTTATCACCACGTTGGTGGCCATTTTTGCGACACCAAGAACAATAGGGAGGATATATGCACTGAGGAAGTACATGACCATGGCTGTCACAGTTAAAGCAAAGACGAGGTTGTTGGCGTTGAGTGTGTTTTCTGGGTTGTGGTGTTTGGAAAGGTGTTCGAACAGTTTTCTGAGGTTGTGGGTAACTTGGTGGACGTAAAAATTGTGCAGTTAGTGTGTTATTCGGAGGGTTATAGGATAAATTTCCTTTACTTGTACTAGCAGAAGTGTTAATTTGTGTTGAATCCTATTCACCGGAGTTTCTAGGAGTTTCCTAGGGGGTGTTAGGTCATTGTATTGGACTTTTATCTTATTCAAAGTTTCACTTAAGCTTTGATTTATGTCTAAACTCTCCTGAAATATATTCCTTGCAATAGTTGTTAGATTTTGAAAAACAGCGGTAGCCATAAGGAAATTATACTGCTGGGGGTGAATGTAATGTTAAATTGATCGTGTGCTGCCCTAAGGACTACTCAACATTTTATGAGAAAAGTTTAAATAGTCATTTAAGACACATTTTCTTCTTTTTTCCATCTAGCTTGAAAAAGTGCAGTCATCATAGTTAGTAGTTGGGCTTGTGTTGTGTCCTTGTATCCTGTTATCAGCTGTGTCTTAAAATCTAGCCAGGTACTAGCTTGGGCTAGTTCTGGGGAGTAAGTTACTGCATCAAGTGCATTTTCTTCTTTTGGATCCATAAATCTACGTGCTTCATTTAATTTTATGTCATCATGTACAAAATTTTATATAAGAAAGTGTTGTTCTAATGAATTCAACCATGGTTGCACCCGTGATTCTGTAAATTTCCCATTGATAGTTTGCCTTTAAACAAAAGTACATTATTTGGGAGGGCCATAAAACACGACTGAGGTTTATGTATGTGGGTGGCTGTTGTTGAGCTTGCTTTGTAGCAGTGGTTGCACCAAATGCTTTGGAAACATTATGAGTGAGAATAGTAGCAACAGTGGAAACTAGAGTTGTCATTGTGGTGACAGGGATTGTAAGTCGCGGTGGAGTGGTAGATTCTTGAAAACCTAAGAAATCGTTAAATTCAACCAAACTGGGAGGATCACTTCCTAACTAAATATTAATTTAAAAGTAGTAATGAAATGTAATAAAACACAAAATTTTAAAGTTTTGATATCAAATAAAATATTTTATTTAATTAAAAAATTCACTTTTATATTTAAAGTTGATATATTAAAAAGTATCTTTCATTTCACTATTCACTTTTCCAATTGAAAGTTGATTTGAATTGATTTCTTTTTCTTTCCTTTTTAAATAGAATTTCACTTTATATAATTTATATTTAATATGTTGATTTATTCTGCTTTGAGAAGTGTATTTTATTACTTTAATTTTAAGGAAAATTTTGCTTAGCTTTGACTAAAAAAAAAAAAAATGGAAAAAAATTCTTTAGCGTTACCTTTATGAAGGACTGGAAGATTCTAAGACGTCACACATGTAGAGTGGTTTGAAAATGTTGGAGAAGATCGTGAAGATATCAGACTTTTAGAATGGTTTGACATTAATGTAGTTTTTCAAGATCAATGTTGAAGAAATGGGGCTTTCCGCTGAAGGAAATTGGATCAGGCGCTTTAAAAATATGACGAAGCCTCTTCTTAGGCCACTGAGGAGAATGGTTTGTCTCTTCCTTGTCCAAAAGATTATTCTTCTTTTCCCTCGAAAGTAGCTGTAGGCGGAACCGGCACGGGGCCTCCCAAAATAGAGAGAAGTTCACAGAAGATACCGGGACCGAATAGGAGGCTTGTAGGTCGCCCCCTAAAAATTCAAGGTAAGCAGTGTTACGACTGGTATGGAAGGTTACGCCAGTTAACGGCTGGTAACGTCGTCTGTTATGACTGGAGGAGGCACGATGCTCAACGGAGGAGGAGACTACCAGTCTCTTGAATATATGAATCGGCTATGTCGAATTACATGGGACAGAGGGGCGTAATGAGACAACTTCAAGGTGGTGGATTTTATGTCTGACTCTCTCTCTCTCTCTCTCTTCTTTCTCACAAGAAGTTTTATTATTTTTTACATGCTCATTTCAAGTGGGTTTGGTTACATAAAATATTGAACATATTAGGATGGGCTTCTTATAATTATGGACCAGCCAATGGTTATATTAAGCATTGAACACAGTGGGATGGCTTTTACAATAACTATCCAGTTAATTTTATCATAGGGTTAATGGAGCGGAAATTTCTTACAACTGAGCCAATGTGAATACATTTTGAAGATTGGGGATACTCCTACCTTAGTATTGACCAATGGTATATAATTCAAGGTGGTTAGAGGTGGAGCCCGACAGGTTTTACCTAAGAATGTCTTTGGCCCAAAAAATCAGTGAAACCGCAGGAAATAAGTCGGCGGTATTAAAGAATTTTCCTACTTAAGAGGGAAGATTGCTTCTTGTGGCCATGGGGGTTAGCTGAAGTAGGGAGGCTGGGTCAACAAGAAGGGGGTTCGGAAAATGGAATGTCTGCGTCAGATGCTGAACTTTTAGATTCGGATGATAATGTACATTTGTATGAATGTCTAAGCTCTTATTTCATGCCGATCTGATTATCTTTTAAATTTTATTATTATTACTTACATTTCTATTTTTCTCATTACCATTATTATTATTATTTTGACTTTATTAATATTATTATCATTATTATTATTATCATCATTGTTATCATCATCATTATTAATATTTTTATTACATAGTACAGTTGGAGTTTGATTATATTTAAGGATGTAATCCTAACATTTCTATGGGTGAAGGAGCTGTCGTTGTTATGAGTGCACGTGTGTGTATGTGCATAGATAACGCAAGCATGTGGTCGTACCAGACGAAAATCTTAGAGATTGAAATTAAGGAAATTAGAAAAATTAAAGAAAATTATTTTCTGTATTTAAGTGATGTTAGTAACGAACACGAGATTGAAAAGGCGCGCGTGCTTCGTGAATTGCATCATGAGCTCCGAAATCACACGTTTTCGTACGATTGTATTTATTTTCGATAATTAAGCGATTGGGAGATATTAAACTCCTGGCACCATTGTAGATAGAGGGGGGTAGGAAAGGGGGCAAAGAAAAAAGAAAGAATTAAAGTAGCGTAGGCGAGTTGCGAAGTGCTTGCCGCGTCGCTGGACCACTGTTAGCTGGCGGCAAACCCACCAGGCCATCCTGAGTCTAAAAAGAGTCATTCAAGAGAATCTTTTAAGCCGTTCGCCTGCACTTCTCCTACGCTAAACAACCCCCTCTCTTAGAAGCGGAACGTATTTTGAAGAAATGAAAAGAACCTGTTTGGAAATGTTAAACAAGGGCTAACGCTCCCCCTCCCTTGTCTGGGCACCATTTTTAATGTAGAGGTATAATAAGAGTTTAGTATATATATATATATATATATATATATATATATATATATATATATATATATATATATATATTATACCTCTACATTAAAAATGGTGCCCAGACAAGGGAGGGGGAGCACGAGAGAATGATGAAAATGAATCCATTAAACCACATTGAAAGAGAAAACGGAATAATTTTTCCTTGCACTAATATTTTGATTACCGTTTTTTTCGAAAAATCCGTGCAGGAAAGCGATTCGAACCAGGCACACTGAGGCAGCGAGCACCGCTTTGATCTCAGTTAAAAGTATGCCGCTAGTACACTCTGCGTACCATAGTGTACTAACGACATACTTTTAAATGAGATCAAAGCGGTGCTCGCTGCCTCAGTGTGCCTGGTTCGAATCGCTTTCCTGCACGGATTTTCGAAAAAAAGGTAATAAAAATATTACTGCAAGGAAAAATTATTCCGTTTTCTCTTTCAATGTGGTTAATAGATTTATATATATATATATATATATATATATATATATATATATATATATATATATATATATATATATATATATATATATATATATATATCGAGTCTAAGGAAATAATAACTAAAGACATCTGGGTTTAGCTTTGCCCCTTCGAAGTTCTCCGGTAAAATAGGAGAACGGGCAAAAGGGTAAATGATAAGAGACTGATTCCTGACCTCAGCTCAAAAGGCAGGCCCTTCGAGGGTGGCACTTATAAACAACCCATTCAAAAGTGCAAACTGCCGATCTCGTATTACATCCCTCTCCGAGCCACAAGACGCAAAAGTGTGGGAGACCAACCTGAGGTCCCACTTTGCGAGCCCCCCCCTCCCCATCCACCTCCCCACCCACCTCAGCGGGAGTAATTTGTGTATATAACAGGATGACCTGTGTAAACCTGGCTTTTTGTTCGTTCTAACGGAAGAGACAAGTAAGTCACCTGTTGAGAGATTTTTCGAGTTCGAGAAAGAAACAGAAAAATCACCGGTAGAAAGTTTTCTGCAAGTTAAGGAGAACTTTGCAGTCCTTGTACGAAAACAGATGGTACCAAGGTAGCTCGGCACCGCTCGAGCCCCTAAGAGATTGAGTATCAAGCTAGCCAGTTTGAGGACTCTAAATTTTACTCTATCTGAGTTGGACAAACCCCAACTAGATAGAAAAAATAAAAAGAAGACAACGATTTCATCTCGTCCGGAAGCAAAGTGGAAGATCCCTCGTGACGTCACCCGTCAACCTGCCAGGCAAGTCGTCGAGCGTCATCTAGCGAACAAACAACCAACTCCGATCAAAAATCTCCGAGGATAATCTAACTGGGTGCGAGTATTTAATCTCCATTACCTTATGTGAGTAAAGATTAATGCTGTTGTATATGTGCATAATAATTAGTTTATTTGATGTCTGGCCAAGAACAACGATATTAACTAAAAATTGTTCTCCCCCCCGCCGTAAAATTATATCTCGAATCGAGCTAGGAGAGCTCACCCACTAAGCCCATTTTCTCTTTGTTTAAGTGTATTAGATTAGTAATTGTTTTATGTTATTAAGTGAGATGGTTCATGTTCATTAAAGTCTATTTTTTCAGTAAAAGTACCGTTTTAATTATCCTCGAACGAGTTAAAGTGGCAATAATTGATAAAGTCAAGAAAGAAACCCCTTTTATTTATTCACTAGAATTCAAATAAAGATTAGCACTCTTAGAGCCCGATCCTCTAGCGATCACCGAGGCACGAACCTACGCCTCAATCTAATATTAGTTGGTTTATTGAAAATTAATAAAACAAATAAATATATATATATATATATATATATATATATATATATATATATATATATATATATATATATATATATATGAGGAATTAAACCACATTCTCCGAAGACAATTTAATTCAGAACAGTTCCGGTGTATCTCACACCCTTTTTCAACTGACGCTGGATAGGAAATATTAGAAATGTGCTTACAAACATAACACGGGGTCAGGTCGTGAAAGATCCCCTCTTTTTCCCCCAATCCCCTACTTGTGGCTAATCAGGGGGAAGGGGGTTAGGCCTAAACATATTGAAGGGCTGACATTTTACTATTTTGTTTATTTGCTTTCGTATTACAGGATTAAAAGAAAATTGACCCTCAGATAGATTTAAATTAGGAACTGACGATATCAAGCTCGATTCTACGATTATTCTCTTAACATAGTTAGCCGATTTAAATACCATTTTACTTCCATTGAAATCGATCGAATGATTCAAGTCTCTAACATGGCAAAATATTCCACTGCTTTGGCTGCCCACTCTAATATCTCTTTTGTGTTCGTACAATCTCTTGTCTAGATTTCTCCCCGTTTCCCCTATATAAACTTTATGGCAATCGTTGCATCGTATTGCATATACTTCTATGTTATGATGTTCTTTGGGTTTCCCACTGTTAAAAAATCGGTAATTTCTAACCTTTTCCTTAGAGCATATAAAATATGTCATCCTTCCTATTTAGATGAGGAAATTGTCATTATCAGGACAATTTTTTTTAATTTGTATTACCCCGATTGGTTCATATCGTCTGCCAATTTGCAGCTAGGAAAACATTCTATGGTAATAAACCTTCCCGCATTAATGACTTCAACAAATGTATAACATTGTCATTCAATAATAAATTCAATAGTTTAAAGGACATATTTGGAAAAGCAGGTATTAATCTAGCCTTTAAATATAATAATTCCTTAAGCCAATTGATGATTGCTAGGAAACCCAAAGAACTTCATAACATAGGAGTATATGCAATACCATGCAACGATTGCCATAAAGTTTATATAGGGGAAACGGGGAGAAGTCTAGACAAAAGATTGTACGAACACAAAAGATATATTAGAGTGGGCAGCCAAAGCAGTGGAATATTTTGACATGTTAGAGACTTGAATCATTCGATCGATTTCAATGGAAGTAAAATGGTATTTCAATCGGCTAACTATGTTAAGAGAAAAATCGTAGAATCGAGCTTGATATCATCAGTTCCTAATTTAAATCTATCTTAGGGTCAATTTTCTTTTAATCCTGTAATACGAAAGCAAATAAACAAAATAGTAAAATGTCAGCCCTTCAATATGTTTAGGCCTAACCCCCACAAGTAGGGGATTAGCCACAAGTAGGGGATTGGGGAAAAAAAAGGGGATCTTTCACGACCTGGCCCCGTGTTATGTTTGTAAGCACTTTTCTAATATTTTCTATCCAGTGTCAGTTGAAAAAGGGTGTGAGATACACCGAAACTGTTCTGAATTAAATTGTCTTTGGAGAATGTGGTTTAATTCCTCATCTTTTCTTGCGATATTGCATTAATTTTCATATATATATATATATATATATATATATATATATATATATATGTATAAGCTCGGCTAAACTACGACATATTTAAGTGGTGTCAGGTTTGAGGTCAAGTCAGAAGAACCCAAATTTAAGATTAGAGTAAAAAGCCCTTACCCATAACAAATATTTGCCAACCCGTTCGAGGAAAATTTTTTTAAATAACGAGACTTCAAACAAGTCTTAAAATTCAGTGAAGTGTACTTATGAAGGTAGGAATTATAACTCAACGAAGAGTGTTGTGTAGTGTGCTGTCTTGTTTTCGGATAGGAATAATCCAATCAAGAGGTTTAGAAAAAGGTAAGGTTAGAGCAATAAAGGCTAAGGGACTTCAAGTTGCATACGTAACGTTCGTTACAGTGGTGAGGTTTCGACGAACATAGCCAATATGTCTTCGTTTGAATTATTTGTTAAACACGGTCAAACTCTGGAACTAAAGGACAAAGAACTCCTTGCATACGTCCAAGATAAAGAAAGGACAGAAAGGGAAATGAGGAGAGAAGATGCTTAAAGGCAGGCAGAAGAGAGGGAAAAGATAAGAGAACACGAGAGAGCATTAAGCAAGGACCAAGTGGAAGTGCATTCCGTGGGGTCCAGGACTGGGACATCGCAGGTCCCAATTATGAAGCTGCCAGCGTACAAGGACGAACATGACCTATACGCGTACCTCTCGCACTTCGAAAAAAAATTTGAAGTGAATCACTGGGATATCGAAACAGATGGTATCGCCAGATTACTCCCCCTTATCAGTACCCGAGTAAGAGACATATTCGCGTCTCTACCATCTGATGCGACGATAGACTATTCTACCCTAAAAGCAGAACTACTGGGAGCGATTAACCTGAATCCTGAAGACTATAGGATAAAATTTAGGCAGGCTCGGATTCGGCTCGGACAAACCTACCAGCAATTTGGTTTTATTCTCAGGAGACGCCTCCAATTTTGGTTAGAGTCAGCTCGAGTGAGAAATGATTTTGACTCACTCATTGACTTCATACTGAAGGACCAGCTATTAAGCACGCTGCCTCCAGAATTAAGGGCCTTTGTCAAGTTTGTCAAGGACAGGAGAGCAGAGTCCTTCGATGAGTGTGTGTCAGAAGCCGACTTGCATTCATCAAACCATAGGTTATATTCTAGAGAGTGTAATAAATACAAGCCCTCGTCCCCCAAGAAAGGTGGGTATTACCAGAAACCCTTTTCCCCAAAGGAAGGGGTTTATATATATATATATATATATATATATATATATATATATATATATATATATATATATATATAAGCTCGGCTAAACTACGACACTCCCCCTCCCTTGTCTGGGCACCATTTTTATGTAGGGTTTCTAACTATTGCATGAATACTTTAGCCTTAGGGAGGAACGCAATAGTCAGTACGTGATTTGGCTTGGACTGAATATATTTCAACTGATCATACGATTTAAGCCTAAAGCAGATTGTAACTCTCAAGCAAAAGAGAATTAATGAACAGACAGAGTAGCAAAAATAGAATATCAAATTTTACAATAATGAATTGGATTGAAGTTATTTTTATACATGAATTGAATTTAGTAACGCAGATAATTTTCAAGGGGTACAATTTGAATGCTATACAGAGATAATGAAGGTACTTAAATGATTTACGTAGAAATGGAATACAAGTTAATATGTTGAGATCACATGACGAGAATGGTGTGTTCACAAGAGTATATGTGTGTGTATATAAATATGTTATTGTAATTATGTAAGTACACGACTATAATGAAATGTGCATTTGGGGTCTGTAATGAGAGGAGGAACAGGAATTAAGACCTACTCTCGTATGGACTGTTTGCAGATAATAAGTGGGAGAGGAAATATTACTGACCCTGATACGAAACGAGGCTGTGCACAAGTGGTTTCTGCGTTGTTTCAAGGCGGATGGCTAAAGGCGGGTCTTTGTATGTTTTATGTGTGTCCGTGTAAGGGAAAATCTTGTACAAAAGGGATTTTGTCGTATTGGTGGTGATGTTACATAGAAATACTTTCTTCTCGTCACAGATTAATTGATTGATCCTATTTTAAAGCTGATTTTACATATATATTTATATATATATATATATATATATATATATATATATATATATATATATATATATTATATATATATATATATATATATATATATATATATATATATATATATATATATATATATATATATATATATATCCCTAGGAGTGTTAACATTTATAGGAATGCCCCAGAGGGCATTGCTATGTATGATATTCCAGTATGTTCTAGAAGTTTCCAGGGGTGTGTTCTGGTAAGTTCTGGAATATTTTGGAAAGTTCATAAAATTAAAGCCTACATGTAGCCTTTTTATATATTCTCATTATTTTTCCGAAGTGTATAATACCCTAGCATCATTTTTCAAATGGGGAAATTGAGAAATTCAGTGCCCTGCCCACAAAAGCAAAGTTTGGGAAACAAAGGGGACTTTTTTTAATTTATTTTAGTTACAAACAACTGGAAAATAACACTTTTAACCCAGAAACAAACAAAAGGGAATTTTTTCTACATGACGTATAATTAACGTCGTCGAGGGCCCCAACAACAAGTAGGTAGTACCAGATTTAATAATAAAAAAGAGTAAGAACCATTTGGGTCTCAGACAGCAATGTATTTTCCATCAATGGCACCCACAGCAAGGTGTAAGTTGCACACGGTGACAAATCTCTCAGCTACCTTACGCTATCCTTCAATGGTACTGGGGTACGTGATTACCTCTTTAATAAACTCCTATATAATAGTCTCATACGTCTATAGCACAACGACGAACATCTTGTTTGGAGCCGCCCCGAAGTTCACGACATGTTCTTTTGAGCTTTCCCCTTGGCCTGGTATCCTAGTGGCGTGTATAATCTAAGGCCAGGCTTAAGGGCTTTCCCCATAAAGGTATCAGCCTTTTCCATCCTGGATGCGAGGCGCTCCAGAATCTCTTAAAATAAAGCTTGTAGGTGGTCTTGTCTTAGTTGTTGAAGGAACGAAACAGGCTTTAGAAGTGTCCACAAAGAGGGCGTTACACAATCCACTATCTGATCCAGCAATACCTGGGCTTCCTAATCCTCCTTTCTCGGTAGCGTTGCAGCATCTTCAGGAAGTTTATTTTGTTGCCCTTTATCAAGACTTGCATTCGCGTCAATAATAATCGAGCTTCAGTGTCTTCGTCGGGTGTTTGAATATCCTCGAGCTCCATGGCAACATTAATTGATGCTGTGTATTTTCTCAGGCCGCGGGTAGTAGACTGCCTGTATGTACTGGAAACGCCCCTTATTAAATGCGGGCCCCGCCAGCTCTCCGTCTGGATGTAATTGTTTGTGAACTACGTTAGGAGTAGTGTGGAGGTCGTACGATTTGCCTAGCCTACGGTAAGCATGCGCGCTCGATTCGGCCAGGTACATACGAATTGTTCGTGTATTCCAAGCCAATGCTGCTTGTTTGCCTCTGGCATTCTTCCGTTATCATGCAGTATGCGCTCGGCTCTGCGTAGCCTGCGAATGCCCTGCAGCTCGGCCAACTCGTTTTACATCTGAGTTCAGTCTGCACCCACATGGTCATTTTAAACAACATGATAACAATACCAACTTTCCTTAACGACAAGGCTAGCCCTGTTAATAATGAGGCATAGCTTATTCGGATAACTGTAACATTCTTACTCCGCCCAGAACGCTTTAAGGGAGAGGAAAGTTCAATAGCCCAAACCTAGGGGGGATGTTTAATAGCCTAAAAATAGCAGGCTACACACACATTTACTCTTTACTCTTTGGGCAATCAAAAAGCCTATTCCCTAACTAGCATTTTAAAATTTAAAAGGTTAATAAAAAAATCAAATATTAATAATAATGTGAAAAAATATTGAGATAACTAGAACAGCCCTCCCTGCTAGCAAGCATTATGCGATATGATATTCAATGGCGAAAATTAAGAGTGGAGGACATTTAAATCCCCAGAGTGTTGGTGAGATGTTAAAGTGATCCTCTTATTATTGGCTCCTAAACTTTTGTTCTTACTCCACTACAATGATCATCACAACCTAATCCACTAGAAGTGTCCCTGAGTCTAAAGTATGCAAATGAATAATAAATTAGGTTTAATGGAGTTACTTCCTGTCACTTCCATCTCCGTCGATGAGAATGAATAAAAAGGAGATTTATAAAGTATGAAAAAAAAGAGCGACAGGTAGGATAGAATCCTAGAGGCAGAGTCGGACGCTGGATCCTCCAAATCAATACAAGGCAATTTTATATATTCAACGTACTGATATATAAGGTTGGAACGAAAGTAATGTCGGTTTATTAAAATAGAGTTTTCAATAGTATTTATTAAACTAGTGCCTCTTATTAGCATTTATGAAAGCTACAATGAGTATTTTATGCCTTTTTCTTTCAGATTATAAATTTCTTTTTAATAATCTTCTTTGGTATTCACATCTATGTTCGACTCAACTAAAGATCACATTAGGCATGTTTTACTCGGAGTTTCATAGAGGTGTCAATGCGGCCAAATCCATTCAGAGCAATTATGGAGGTGATATAGTAAATGGAAGAAATTGTTAGAGGTGGTATTCTCGTTTCCGAAATGGGTATTTCAGTCAGACAGATGGCCCAAAAGAAGATCGTTCAAAAGAATTTGATTCCAAAGGGTTGTAAGCTGTTGTCACAGCAAATCCTGCTACAACTTCTAGAGAACTCGCAGAGCAATTTAACGTAACACAGGTTCCAGTGATTGGAAAATGGGTATCGCACGAACTGTCCACGGCTGTTTGCTGTGTGTCGTTCCTTTATGACACCTTCAGGTACCATTTTGGGGCAGGCCTCTTACTGGTGATGAAAAGTGGATCCTTTATCATAACATTAAACGCTGCCGTTCGTGGATTAGTCGAGGAAGCAAACTTTTTCAAATACACAGAGGATGACTTAATAAAATAGGTTCATGTTGAGGGTATGGTGGGATATCGAAGGAGGTGTTTATTACAAACAATAAAACAATTAATGCTAATCTCCACTGCACTCAAGTTCGTCGTTTGAAAGCCGCTTTGGAGCAAAGGTGACCCTTCTTAGTCAACAGAAGTCGTTTATAATCCTCCATCACGATAATTCCCGTTCTCACACAACTCGAATGACCAGATATCTCTAGAGGAGCTCGGTTGGGAAATTTTGCTTAATCCTCCATATTCTTCCGACCTTGCTGCTTCTGATTAATAGTCGTTTAGGGGATTACAGAATCATTTGGATGGTTTTAGGTTAACATCAAGTTAGATTCATATTTTGCATCAAAACCTAAATAATGTTACAGGCCTATGGTGTTTGGATATTGAGTAATGTCATTCGTGTTTTTATTTGTAATTTAGGAAATTATACCAGATATAGAGAAGAGTTAGTTCAACTCAGTTGGGATAAGTTAATTTAAAAATAACAATCAATTATAATAGATGCGAGGAAATTTTTGAAGAATATTTGATATTGGGCAGGAGTATATTCATTTAAATAAAATTAACTTACTAATGAATAAACAAGCACGCCTATTGGGTAGGATAAATTTTAATGACGAAATAAAGTGATGTATATTACTAGAGACAAATTCTGGCTTGAGAAAAAATGAATAAAATTCGGATTTCTCCCCCCCCTCCTCACCTTCCCAACCTTACGTATATACCAAACGAAACCCATTTCATGACTTACAAGCAATGGATAATTATTAATCAATCTCTTCAAATAAAGTCCACTAGTTTAAAGCAATTTATGGGGACTTTCTACACGCTCACTGGAGTTTATTTAATTTTTCCTGGTGAATAGTTGAAATGATGTATGGCTCACATGAAATGGATTGGGAATGTTGGATGTACCAAGTTCCTAAGTTAATTCGTAAACGTAAAAGTTTTATCTGCACAAGATATTCCCCAAATTCACTAGATATATCAATGTTCAAAAGAGACCTACTCAAAAGTGGCAAGGCCCCAACTCTGAAGAACATGGACACCCTCCATATTTATTGTAGATATCAATGTAGACGTTAAGACCGAGTAGGCACGCAAACCTCCAAATATGAGCTGTGGTTTGTGTTGTTCATGCTACACGGGAATCCCTTGGTTAAGCAATCAAAGGTGAGCGGAAATCGTAAAATGCACACAAAAAACAACAAACTAAACATTGTCACTATAAAGTATAAATGTGTAGAGAACCAATGGATAAAGGTGATATATGATATCAACTGCTGCACTGTGGGAAAAGATCACTAAAGTCTGTAACGCATGGCAAATCATTTTTTTAATGTTTTATATAATATGTGTGCGTGTGTGGCATAGAGAAGAGGGTACTTGTGGTGAGAAGAGATGGGGCGGGGTTACCAGTTCCTTACAAACAAATATTTGTTCTCTTGCGTATAAATCCAAATTCGGGATTCGAGTTCGTTTATGAGAGTGTTCAACAAATAAAATCGTATTTGGATTTATAAACAATTTAACAAAATAAATTTATTGTGCACTTGATTTTGGTAAGATGAATGACAGGAGGCAATGAGTCTAAATCTCCTTTTTGGTGGAAAGAGTGAATGTGAATGCGGATGGAAAGACTTGTGATTCCAATCCACCGAGGACTGCTTGAGTGAATTAAAAGTCCTTCCTTGGTGGATGGAGCACAATATGAAGACGAATGGAAGAGACTGGTGTTTCCTGAAGTAATGAGACCGACTATGATGTAATTTAGTGTAATGTTTTTTATTTATATGTATAAATAAAGTGGGCGTGACTAGTTTTAATCACTAATCGTGTTTCTCTGGGAGGAGCTTTGTCTGAGGTGAATGTTCTTTGGTGTGTGTGTGTGTATGTGTTGACGAGCGAGAGAGAGAGAGAGAGAGAGAGAGAGAGAGAGAGAAAGCAAAAAATGTCTGAATTGTTTTCTAAAGATTTATCTGAGAAAAGGATTGATAATATGTCGGGAGAAAGTTTGGGAAAATGTTTATGAGGTTCAATGTCCAAATGTTTGGCGTAAATAAACAATAGAGTATGGTTAAATGACAGTTTCGCGCGAGCGGGGCTGTTGATTTGGGAAGAAGAATTTGACAGAAGGGAAACAAAGAATTCTTTTATGGCCAGTCAGAAGATTTGATTCTGGGAAAATACCATGTAGGAGAGTTTGTGTTTATGAGCGTAAAATGAATGCTACAGAATAACCCAGCTTCTCAATGAGTAAATGTATCTACATTTGTAGCGTGGTGCATTGTTACATAATAAGGTGGCGTAAAAAGTAGAGGGGGAGATTTGACTACCTTTCTCTGAACCCTAATTAGGCGGTACAATATCGTGAAACATATTTATTTGTGATTTAATATATGAAGTGATGATCGGGTTTAGCGTACACAAACCAGGACTAATGTTGCAGTTTTGGAACGTGTTAATGGATACACACTCTAAAATATTTCTCAAAATGTAATTGCTCCACTATTACAGTTGATAGTATGGTTATGTTAATACATATGTAGATTGTTCGTTGTGGTTACGTATATTGGATTAATGTTGTTTTACAAATCAATCGATCAATCTCCTATGGCATCGACGGGATGCAAATAAACTCTCCCCACCATTACTTATCATGAGCCATCTCCAAAGGATGTTAGGCTACATAAAGCGTCAGTTTGGATACCGTAACAAGGAGATAGTACTTTGTCTGTACAACTCCCTCGTTCGGCCGCACCTGGAGTATGCCGTACAATTTTGGAGTCCTTCGTTTCGAAAAGATATCGCAAGGTTGGAACGCGTACAAACCAGGGCAACCAAGCTGATTCCCTCTATCCGACATAAAAGTTATGAGGATAGACTAAGGGAATTAAATCTGTTCTCGCTGGAAACCCGCAGACTGCGTGGTCAGCTCATCGAAGTTTTCAAAATACTTCGAGGGTTCGAAAATGTTGACTACCGGGATATTTTCACACTGAGTGAGAACAGAACGCGCAATCACGGCTTCAAACTTGAACTGATGCGTTACAACCGAAATCTGTGTGGAAATTTTTTCACTTACAGTATCTGCGGTAAGTGGAACGCACTTCCAGTGGAAGTTGTCAACAGTGAATCTGTTGACTAGTTCAAGTCAAGACTAGACAAAGTCTTGAAAAGTGGCCGTTTAGGGACGCAAAACAATTGAGCAGCCATGTGCCTGCTCGATTGCTAGTCCAAAGGTACCCTCTTTGAATGGACCGTAAGGTCTCCTAGGGTACTTACTTTCCTTGTTACTCCTTGTTTCCTTGTTACTCCTCCAATTCGTCATCCCAACTATCTCCTGCCTCTCTCTTCATAGTCCTTATCCATGTTTCCTTCGTTCTACCTCTTTACCTTCTTCCAGCTGCCTCCCACTTTGGTGCATACTGCACATATCGTCCCTCTCGTCTGTAAATATACGCTATTCCATTTCCATCGCGATAATCTCACATATTCATCTGCCGGTTGTACTTTCTTTTAATTCCTTCCGGTTTTCCCTAATAGCATTTTTGGCAATTGTTGTAACCGTTGGGGGGGGGGGGCGGATTTTTTTACAAGAATATGATTAATTGTAATCTCATAATTGAATATAACATTTATCTTCAGAGGACAGGAGACCACGTATTTTATTGAAAATTTTGTAATAGGGTAAAACTAATACGTTTTTGGTCTGAAATTTTGGGTTATTAACGTTAATTTGATGAAAGGATCGCTTGGTGGACTTATAGCAATTTTCAAGAAAGTACAAAGAGTAGCACATATGTTATAATTTCTATCCACTTTTTTGTCTATATTTTCTGGTGAGACTATTCTAAGGGCATTTAAAAACATGGAGGAGAAAACATTTTGTTTGATACTATTGTGGTGACTTGAATAAAAATGTATATAAGAATCTATGGATGTGGGTTTCCTATATATTTTATATTTGAAAAAGTGGTTTGTCCGAAAAATTACAATATTTAAGTGGAGTGTGCGAGCCGTTTCAACTTCAAATGTAAATTTATTTGAGGGCACTAAGTTGTTAATTTTAGTTAGAAATCTATTAATATTTAAATTACTAGGCCAAAGGCAAAGAATGTCAACAACATATCGCATCCAAGCTACAGAGGATTCATCAATTTGGGGTAATATTCTAAATTAAAAAAATTACATATATGGATACGTTGGCAAGCACAAGGGACAAACAGTTTTCCCATTCTCATTCCAAAGGCTTGGCGATAAGATTTTCCATTAAAGGTAAATTAATTTGCAGTTGTTGATAGAAAGAGCAAGGAGTTTAATGAGGAAGGAAACGGCTATGGGGAGTGCAATTGTGACAAGTTGTTCTTCGAGAAAATTCAAGAGATGGAGTACGGAAACCTTAGAATCCCGTGTAAAACAATATCAAACAAATGTACGTAACCACAGCGAACAATCTTCTCTTTAACTGTAATAGTGTCAAATCGATCATTAGATGGAGCAATTACATTTTGAGAAATATTTTAGAGTGTATATCCATTAACACGTTCCCAAACTTCAACATTAGTTTTGGTTTGTTTATGCTAAACCCGATCATCACTTCATATATAAAATCACAAGTAAATATGTTTCACGATATTGTACCCCTTAATTAGGGTTCAGAGAAAAGTAGCCTAATAGGTCTTTAAGAATAAAAACGAAACCACTCGGACTCGTTTTTTTCACTTTTGCTATGTGGGTGTTTCTTTATATATATATATATATATATATATATATATATATATATATATATATATATATATATATATATATATATATATATATATATATATATATCCACTAAAGGCCTACCTTTAGTGGCCTAGGAATCAATTTTTTCAGCCATTGTGACTTGTCACACAAACTCAGTGCAATTAAATCTCTAATATATAGAGGTTACCATCTCTCCTCGAATTATTCCCTAATGCACAATGAATTCCAGACTCTAAAGTCATGTTTTAAAAATAATTGTTACTCCCCACCTTTGGTTGACAAACTAATCAATAATTTTCTTACCAAAATTTACTCTCCATCCTTTCTCTCATATAATGTTTCCAGAAATGATTTTTTTTTCGTAGTACCTGAAATGGGACCTTACAATAAATTATTCACTAGAAAATGCAACAAATTACTCAAAAAATATTTCTTTCATACCAACTTCAAAATCACTTTTGTTAACCCACTTTCCATAGGAAGTTTCTTCTCGTCAAAAGAAAAACTTCCTCTAGAAATGAGCAGCCGTGTTGTTTATGCTTTTTCTTGTCCTTGTTGTTTGCAAGGAACCTATATTGGTAGTACAGTTCGCTCATTGAAAGAGAGGCTTTGTTCTCACATGGGAATAAGCCATCGCACTGGAAAAATTTGTCTAAGAAGGAAGCTTCTGTAATTAGAAATCATATTATACAATGCAAGACAGAATGTTCCATAGATAATTCAAAATAATTGGTCATAATAACAATGAATATAGTCTAAGAATTTTGGAATCCCTACTAATACGTACAAAATCTCCTACACTCAACATAGATAATACCGCTGTTCCCTTTCTTATTTCTTAATTTTAATTACCTCATTCAACAACCAACCAACCTTCTCTTATTTAAAAACCAACCAATCAAATTCCTATCCTTCTTTAAGCCACATCCTTTATAATTTCTTCACTTTGTGATTTCTCCTGAACTTCATCGGTAAGCAATATTATACTTTAATTTTTTACTTTTGTGTTTTTGCTTCTTTATTTTCGTGTCAATAGTGATTACATTAGATTAATAATTTGATTCTCTTGCCTTTTAAATTCCTGAGTTATCGGTAAGCAATATTATACTGTAATTATTTACTTTTGTTTTTTTTTCATTTCAATAGTGTTATATTAGATTCATAATTTGATTCTCTTGACTTTTAAATTCCTGAGTTATTTTCTAATTTTTGATTTTCCTACATAGTCTTAACCTAATTATTTTTAATATTTTTAATATTCTTTAACTGTATTAGATTAATTTATGTTTTAGAACCTGAAGATGGGTGATACGCCTGAAACGTTGTTCCATAAATATATCACATGTACCTCAGCCTCCTATGTGTCCTTACATTCACCGTGAAATTATATATATATATATATATATATATATATATATATATATATATATATATATATATTGGTTTGGGCTTCTCCCGTTGAGCTTTAATTTAGTTTGAAGGATGAAGGTAAGTGCGTATAACGGGAAGTTCCTTTCGTTTACATGATAGGTACGTTTCAAATTTAAGTTTCACCCATCTTCTGGTTCTGGAAAATTACAAAATTCGTAAAAAGACTAATATTATACGTTGAAATTTAAACCTATAAAAATATGGATGTAATAGATTAATCGGACAGTTAATAGGGGGGTGGGGGTGCCGAGCTATACAGGTTACTGGGTTGTTTTTAAATGGTGGAGAATTTAAATTTGTAAATAAAATTTAACTATATTAATTGGACGAAAAACACTGCATACATTTCAGGAAAAACACTAACCTTTTACAAACGCTGTTAAAAGTGCGAGGAGCGTAAAAAGAAAGAAAAATCAGGGGGTAGGTTTATATTTTAGAGTAGAAGTAGTGGGTGGGAAGAAGAGTCAGAGTTTAGAGTGGGTAAAAAAAAATTATAAACATGGATTCTTGAATTCTTAAGGATATTGGATCGGGGATGGTCTAAAAAAATTTAAAATCATCTAAGGATACATCAGTTTTGCAATGGATGGAATGTAGCCGAACAGACGAAAACTTTCTTTGACAGAACTTTTCTGGTCCTGTGGCTAATTCTCATATGCGAGTGAATTTATAAATGACGGAGCACTTTGCTTCTGGCGGGATTCTGTCATTACAATTGAAGTATTGTCCAAGGAGATGTTTATTTTTAAAAAGGTTCTTAAATTAGGTATTGTAAAAGAATTTCTTTAATATTGTTGCTATTTCTATTGAGAATTATGGGCTTAAAAAAAACATATCCTGAAAAACTCTATAACTGGTATCTTTACATAGAATTGGAAATTTTATTTTGGGCTGGATAGATGTTTAAAAGTTTTGCCGTAATTACACAAAAATTCAACTTCTTTATTAAACTCAGTGTAGGTTGAGCAAATGTTATATGCGCGAAGTACTATTATTTTAGTGCACTGATTTTGTAAGAAAAATCGCAGAAGCTAAAGAAGTTGAGGCCTTGACCACTGAAGGTTGGTTTTCGAAAAACTTTGGTTTGGAATACGGTGGGAGAATGAGAAATCGGGATCGGGATAAAAGAAGAGGTGAAAGTGTGGGAGAGAGATAGAAAAGTAGAAAAGATTGTGTAAGTGAGGGATGAATGGTATTAATGAGGTGGATGACAAGCGGTGATTGTGATGAATGATTATAGTGAGAGCGAAGGTGATGTTAATGTGTGCCAGGTTGCCTGGCTAACGCTTTCGTTCTTCATTTTGTTTTGAGTTCGTTATTTTATTTTAATTTACATCACAGGAGCCTTTGTTTTTAAGTTTTGTTTTTCTTTATTTAGGTTATTTTTCTTTTGTTTTATTTGCTTTACCATTCGAGCCTTTATTTTCATGATGTTCTCTTGCGAACTTTGTCATTTTGATCTTTATTTATGATTTTGGTCATTGGAGCACTCATGTGTTGTTATTATTATTACTAATATTTATATATTGTTTTTTATTATGACTTATTTATTTATTTTATTTATTTTTTTAGCAGCCGTATAGTGTTTCTATTTCATTTAGAACCTTTACTCTACTACTTTTGAATTGTTTCTTGAAGTTTTTGCTCTGTATTCTCTATCCGTAAGGTGGATATTTTCGAGGATTTCATTCGGGAAGTTTTCACTTATTTTTTCCCATTTATGTTTTTGGCGCGTTCGGTGCATGAAGACGTTTATTGGTTTTAGATTCGATCTTTGATGCAGAACTCTTGATGGCGTTCCCTCTGTTCTTCTGGATCGCGCGATGAAGCGGGTCGCTTTGTTTTGGACCCTTTGCATTTCCATGATCTTAGTCTTAGATAAAGTATGTAGCGGTATAATCGGGTAGGTCAAAATCTAGCGTACTAGTGCTAAATATAGTTTTCTTTCGTTATTTTCCGACAGGTTATAGAACCTGTACAGGGATGACAGCACAGTCTTTGCCTAGTTAATTTTCTCGTTTACGTGGGAGTTGTATCCGTTTCTTGTGATTTTCAGGCCGAGGACTTTTCCATCGGCATTGTAAGGATATATGGTGTTGTTCCCGGTTACCTGGTGGATTTTGTATCTATTCATTGAAATCGTGCGGAATGTGTCCGTGTTTGTTTTCATTTTATTGGTTTTTTCGAAATCATTGATGTTTTGGATTTCGCGAGCTGTACGCTGTGCGATATCTTTCGGGTTTTGTCGTTCGCTTGTAATGAATGATTTCAGAGATATCGTCTGCCATTTGGACATACATCGCACAATCATCCGTTGGTTGGGGAAGTCTCTCGGATACACGGTAAAGAACGTTGAGCTGAGCCCCCCGCCCCTCTGAGGGACTCCTGCATTTAAGGTGGAGGCTTCTCTGATGAAACAGTTTATAGAAATTCTTGCCTTTCTCTCTGTGAAATAACTGCAGAAGATTCGCGTGAGGATTGATTTTAGTCCGAGGTCAGCTATTTTTAGCTTCAGTTCTGGCACCCATACTTTGTCAAATGCTTTGGCACCATCGCGGAGAGTTAAATCCAGTATGTTGCCTCTTGCGATTTCGATGGCCAGTTTTTCGCTGATGAGTGCCAGAGCTGTCTCGGTACCTCGATGTTTACGGAATTCATGTTGGAGGTTATTCCGCAAACCGTTATTTTCCAAGTAATTTCTGAGCCTATCATTGAGGAGTTTCTCAAGCAGTTTTCCCATAAATTCTAACAGCGGAATCGGTTGGTAGCTCTTGATGTGCCCTTTCGCTTTTCCTGGTTTTGGTAGGAATATCATTCTCGATGGCTTCAACGCTGCTGGAAAGTGCCCTGTGTTTAGGCATGTGTTGAATATTTTGAATAATCATGTTAAGATGTTGTCTGGGGCTTTCATTAAGTGGTGTTTCTTAATACCACTTAATCCTGGGCTTTTCTGCTTGAATGTTAAAAGGGAACTTTTTAGTTCTTCGATGGTAAAAGGCTCTCCTTCGTTTCTTTGTTCTCGGGCTTCCTCTACCCCTAAATGAGGACAGAGTTCGGGATCTCTTTCTTCCAGTTGTTTGTAGCTTTCGTTCGGAAGCTACCTCGTAATTTAGATTTTCCTACCCGGGTAATGGAGAATATTGTGGACCAATGGTTCTTGTATCTGGTTTCTATCTCTCTGTCGTCATCTATTGTAACTTCTTCTTCTTTCAAGGGCACCTTTTCTTTGAGCTCGAAACCTTTTAATTTCCTATACTGATTCCAGAACCTTTTTGGTCTCTATCTAAGACTATCCTTTCTATTAGGTCGTTCCAAGTCGTTTGCACGCTGCTTTTATAAGTTCATTCACCTCTGTACGTAGGTTTCCAGTCGCACGTTCTTTTCCCTGTTGTTATCCCGTAGGCGTATTTCCTCGAACATAGTGTTAATATTTTGCACTTAAAGTTAGAAATCTTATGTCCATACTGGTGCGGGGATTGTTTTGAATCTTGTTATATCAGTATGGAGTGAATTGGCTTCTGTTATTAGTTCAGGACCCGCAACTCCCTCCGACCATCTAAGTATGATTACTACTAGCTCAACTTCACCCATCCAAATGAAAATACCACGCAGAAAAGCTACTAGCAAAACAGACTGGATCGGATATAAATAATACCTAAGTACAACGGAAACTGGTCCTCTAAACAACCAGGGAACTGCTAAAATAGAAAACCAACTAAAATTAATCACTAAAACAATTAGCGAAGCAGACAAGATATACACCCCAACAATAGACTACAGAACCCTACCGGCACCTAGATGGAATCAAGAGATAGAAGATAAAACGGAAGAATTTCCTAATCTGATCAAATAAATTAGGAAGTTGGGAAATACAATGGAAGGATACCGAAGATTAACTGTAATTAGAAGGCAAATAGGTACACTCAATAAGGAAAACGCAACTCAAATATGGAACAAGATGATAGGCAAAATGGATATAGAAGGAGATCCGAGGAAATTCTGGAGAGAGTACAGGAAACTACGAGGATCACAACCAGATGAGAGAATAAAACTGAAAATACAAAGACAGGAAGTACAACAGCAAGAAGAACTCCAAGAGTACTTCCAAAGGCACTGGAAAAAAATATTTTCCATATAACCTGAGGAAAACCAAGATTATGAAATGAATTACGACTAAGATGTCTTAGACACCTTAGTAGTACAACAATAACGTCTAATACCATTCAGACCCACCCACAACGAAAGAGACAACCCAATGGGGAAAGGTAGGCCCTTTACAATGGCTGAATACTTACCAGCCATAAAATCGTTCAAACAAAAAGCACCAGGCCAAAGTGGCATAACGAAGGAGCACCTAATTAATGCTCCGGAAAACATACATATGTTGGTAGTGAGGATCTTCTATGCCTGCCTTAATATTGGGTACTTTCCCCAAACATTTAAAACGGCGAAGATGATCTTCCTTCCGAAACTGGGCAAACCGAAACATCAAGTCGAGAGCTACCGCCCGATCTCGCTACTGGATTTTCTAGGCAAACTCTTTAAAAAGCTCCTAAATGAAAGATTAATCAAACACCTTAATCATAACAACCTCTACAACCCACAGCAGCACGAGTTCAGGAGCAAGCGAAGAACGGACACCGCGCTTGCGATCATAACAGAGAAAATCGCTACTAAAACAGCGCGAGGCAACAGAATAGATCTAATACTCCGCGATGTTGCTAAAGCCTTCGACAAGGTGCGGTTGCCCGGTTTAAAAGCCAAAATCTGTAGACTTGATTTAGAGATAAACCTATGCCAAACGTTATGCAACTACCTGGACGAACGAAAAGCCGCACTCCCTATAAACGGCCGAATGGGTGTCCCATTCGCCTTGCAGGCAGGTGTCCCCCAGGGAGGATGCCTCTCCCCAACGTTATAGACCGTATACACGAGGGACCTTCCACACCCAACCGACGAATGCGCGATGTACATCCAATTAGCGGATAACATCACACAGATAATCCCCAGCGCGAAAGGCAGAATTCCACAGATATTGCCAAAAGAACACAAGGGAGAGTTAAAACCTAAACGCCTACGAGAAAAGGAACAAAATAAAAACCAACAAAGAGAAGTTCAAGTTTATACCCATATCACAAAAAATCACCGAAGCAAAAAAAACCTTGTCAGCGCTGTACAGATTCCGTAACCTTTCAACCAAAAATAAAAGGAAACTATATTTTGCCTTAGTCCGCCCAAAACATCTGTACCCGACAATACCGCTAAATACGCTAAGCAGCAATTCACAGATAAAAAGAATCCAACGAGGACAAAACAAGGCGACAAAATCTATCACGAATTTAAGAATATAGAATTATACCCCATCAGAAGAACTACACAGAAGAACTGAAATAAAACCTCTAAACATAGTCTTACAAAACCGTGCAAAAAAGCTATGGGAAAATATAAAAAATATAACACCGCAAAACGAAATAAACCGACTCACCGTGACAGATAACGAGATCCGCTGGACTCGATACAAACGGAGATTTGACGGAAGTTTAAAAAGAACATTAACAGACATCATTCCGATATATAAATAGAGACATTTATAGAACGAAGACCAAATTACCAAAATATATAACCACACCTAAAGAAGACAAACCGAAATTGACTACCTACTAGACAATCAAATGAGAAACTCGATGTAGAATATAAAGGAAAATATATTAATAGAGAAAAAAAACCCACTGCAAACAAGCGAAATAAGCTTAAAAAAAAGCTGCTCAAATGACCAAATGAAAACAAAGGCTCGAATGCTAATTATCATCATCACTAACTATAATTTAAGAAGGGGATTTTTTCTTAGTATTTAAATAATAATTTTATCTTAGTTTGGTTATGACTTACGTTTTTTTATCAAAGTTATTTCTAATAATTCTTTTATAATATCAAAAAACAAAACGGTGAAGTTCAAAAATAAATTTAAGTATCAAAATTTTGTGATTTTTTTAAAACCTAAAATTGCAAATGGTGAAGTTCAGAAAATTTATTTTTATATATCTTTTTCTTCTATAACTCTATATTTTAGCAACTTGATATTTTGAAAAAATGGAAATTTAGTTTAGAGTTCCTTTTTCAAATTATTATAATTGGCGAAGTACAGAAAATTTTAATCTCAGTAGCGAAGCCATTGCCTGGTAAATCATAACACACATCGCATCGGAAGGCAAAATAAAAAACAAAAAGAAAAGCGTTAGCCAGGCAACCTGGCACAAATCATTACCATCCTCACAACATCACCTTCATGTATCATCCTACATTCACTACCATCCCATCAACACCCACACAAGTTTTACATAGTGTTTCTATCTATCCTATCCTTCTCTACACATTCTAACTTTATGCTATCTTAAATCTTGAAGACGTGCACGGATTGAAGACTTCATTGAATCAACAACGCTAACTGCTACACATATCTTACCCAATAAAGGAGGAAAAGAAAAAGGAAGACGTCGAGAGTTTTCTTCACTTTCCCTACGGGGATTTTTATTCATTCATCTACCTCCAGCTTCGGTCCTTTCATCGCAGAACTACTCTCTCCTTCGGACAGATGTGCAAACTGTTTAAAATTAATAATACCATAATAGTTTTAAAAAATCACAGTGTAAATAATTTTAATAGTGTATATTCAGTGCCTATTTAGTTTTAAAAATGAAAAGTGTAAATAGTGAAAAATCAAGGGTCCAGTAATGAGAATAATATAGTAATTTTGGGTGTGTAAAAAATTCGTGTAGACTACACACAAAGTAACGTACATAAAAAGAGGTTTAATTCCCGATGAGAAACTGCAGCAACTTTATGCCGAGCGCTTTAATCAATGTTGTTAAATCGCTTGGCATAACATAGGTTATACAAAGAATCTCAGGACTGCTGACCCCTCTGAAATCTATGTTATGCAGTCAAGAATAACAAATGAAATGGGGAAGTATATAATGTTGTGGGCGCGCGCACAAAGCTGTAGGTATGCTTAGAAATATAATTAAGTTATACTGCAGCCAATGATAGAAGTAAAGGAACGGCAAAGTCAACAAGATTTCACGTTTTTGATGTCCTCTTCCTTTACTGTACCTCCTTTATCGAGTTCCTCCGAATTGGCGTTGTTTCTTCAATGAATAAATTATTATTATTATTTATTATAAGAACAGAGTTTACAGAATTGAGTATTTTACATATAGGTAAAATATTTACATATAAGCAAAACAATTTAAATTAATAGTGGTGAAGATACACACAAAAAAGGAGAGTAGAGAAGGGAAAGTTGTCATCGAGAAGTAAGAAGAACGAAACTCCAGGAACTGTGGAGGTCATCGATCCTTTTTATTCTATGTACATAGCTATTATATATATTTTAGTTATAAACAAATTTTCATATCTAATTGTTACATATTATTTATTTTGTTATATCTTATATTTTATTTCTTATTTATACATTTAAAATTATAATTTTTCAGTTATTTAATTATTATTACTTTATTTTACATTGCATTATCTCTTATTACTTATTTACTTTTGCTTTCGATTAATACCGTTATTTTATTCTCTTTGTTGCCTTTCTTTAACATTAAATTTATAATATTTATTGCTACTTTATATCCTTTTGCTTATTCACTTTATTTTAATACCTATATTTCATGCACTTTTATATTTACATAATTTACGTTCATTTATTAGTCTATTCATGTTTTCGATTATTTTATTTATTTCTACCTTTTCCAATATTTCACAATTTTAACGTTTACCATATTCTATTTATATTATTTGACATTAGTACCGATATTTTATACATTTTATTATTTTTAATTACTTTACGTTCTTATTAATCTATTCATGTTTTTCGATTATTTTATTTATTTCTACTTTATTCTATATTTCCTAATTTTATCTTTTGCCTTATTCTATTTATATTATTTCACATTGGTAATTCATTTTTACTTTAATTTATTCACTTATCATATTTTCACTTTTGATTTATTACTCACTTTTATCGGTCACTTATTTGTCTATCGGAGAAGTCTTTTGTCCATTCTTAATTATGTTGAACACATTCAGGTTGTTCACTGTATGACTGCACGAGTTCGGTATGTATATGGGGCCTTCCTCCAGCAGTCCTGTTATTTCCTTCGGTGAGTAGGGCCCCTCGTGGGTCCATTTGAATTTGCCCTTTCTTATTCCTTCCGTGAGTTGTTCGATGTTTCCTTTCGGCGGTCTGCTTACTGGGGATCCAAAGACCTTGAGGGACACCTCTTCTGCATTAAAAAAGTATCCCATCTCTAGTATTTCCTGCTTTCCTGTGAGGGGAACTCCTGGGTACTTTACGATTTATTCGTCCTCGTCCTTTTCTTCTGTTGTAGGATTTTAATTTTCTTCTTTTTTCTCTGTTTTTTTTATTTTGGGGGGACTTCTTTGGATTTTCATTTTTTGCACTTTCTTCTTCTGTCGATTCCTCTTTTTTCTGTCGTTTCCTTTTTCTTTTCTTCTTGCTACTCGTCAGTGAATTGTATTTTGAGTATTTCGTTGGAGGCGGGGTTCGGCGAGAACCAGTTTATTTTTAACACCATTCATTTGCATAAGCTGAGTTAGCTCGTCTGCAAACGTGCCGGGGCGAGCCAGGTTTGCTAAGTGGGCAAACATTATCATGGCCATTATTTCGGTTACTTCCTTTGGCATGTCCAGTTTTGTCGCAGTTTCGGTGTTCCTTGGTGTGGCTGCATCGAGGTAGGTCTTTGCCCTTTTCTCCTCTTCCTTTTTCTGCTTCTCTTTCTTTTCCTGAATTGTTTTTTTCATGTGGGGTATCTCATTGCCATGACTTTCTGTTCACCACCGCAGTTGATGCATTTCGTTTTCTCGGCTCTGCATTCTTTCCACCCGTGACTGAATCCGGTGCAGTTGGAACACGCCATCTCCTTCGCGGGGCATTATCTGGTTTGGTGCTGCTCAACCACGTAGCATTTAAAGCACCTCTCGATGGGGATACATTCTTCGGCTTCAATTTGTTAGAGGGCTACCCTGAGGTAGAACCCTAACAGTCCTTCATTCTTTGCCCGACGCGCCATCTCAATGTTGGAGAATACTACTTTTACTATATTGTTAGCCTTGTCAAATTTTTCTACTTTAGTTATATTGGCCTATTTTTGTTTATCGGGCAGCTCGGACTTAATTTCATCACAGGAGTTATCCGTGAAGAAGGGGTCAAGCTGTCGAACGATGATGGTTGGTTGAACAAGGATCTCGTAGAGGATGATCGCCTCCAGTCCAAATTTTTGGCAGGTGTTTCTTGGCCTCTTCTGATACGAGCTTCCCCACGTCCTGCATGCTATCGCAAATGCTCGCGTAACCTGAAGGCGTTTCAATGAGACGAATAAGAGAGACATTTAGCTTTCCAAATATCTTATTCATCACCGTCGGCCGATCCAGTTTAGTTCCCCCTCCCCCCGTAGGGTGCGAAGGGGGACACGTCTAGTTAGGTTGTTGAGGGGCTGGCCCCATGGTGCCCCTTGGTTAGTTCTCCTTTTCTTCTTCTTGATCTCGACCTTTCCCCGATTAAAAATAGTTGTTTCCTCTTGTGAGCAGAAACTAATTTTGGCGGCGGGAGACGTTTTCAGAACTTTCCTTAGCTTTTCCTCTTTTGTCACGACCAGACATGATGAAAGCTCACTATCAAAAGGTATCACTCAGAATCCATCAATGAATAAACTTGACTTGGACTTGGACATAAAAAGTGGTGAAATTTAGGGAGAGTAAGAGAGAGATAGTGAGAGAGGAAAGTAGTGAAATTTAGGGAGAGTAAGAGAGAGATAGTGAGAGAGGAAAGTAGTGAAATTTAGGGAGAGTAAGAGAGAGATAGTGAGAGAGGAAAGTGGTGAAATAGGGTGAGTTTAAAGAATAGAGGTGGTGTGGGAGACAGAATAAATAGGTCCATGGTGAAAGGGTAGGTCTGTTTGTTTAAGTTTTGTTTTTTTGATGATTTTGTGTTTGTTTTTTAATAAACTATCAAAATCTATAGTTTATTCTAATTAAATTAAGCATGTGAATTTAAGTTTCCTTACATAATTTCCTTGTCTTTCCATCGGCATGTCTTAATTTGTACTATTTTTAATTTCTTAATATCCATAATTCGTTTTATTTGTCCTATATGTTAAGTTATCGGTGTTTCTTCTTCTTTTTCTGGTTTTTCTTTTGTTCCTCCCGGGTTCCTCTCTGCTGATTGCATTTGAGGGTCCTTCTGGTAGTTCATCTCTGGGTGATGGACCCCTTTTACTTGCGGATTTAGATATGTCCTTTCTTTGGGCTTTCCTGCGAGTAACCCGTGTGCACTCTTGCTCTGTGTCGTCGTCGGAGTTTTCAGTCTCTGAGTCTTCGCTGATTGTGTCCTCTTCTGATTCTTCTGCCTCTTGATTTCCTTTCGCATCTTCGATTAACTCATGTTTTGTCTTTTCTGTGACTGATTCTGAAAATGGCCGATGGGTCGACTTCTTTGTGGAATTTCATCGGTTCGAGCCCGTTTTCCTGTAACATGTTGTTGACTATTGATGCAAAACTTCCAGGGTTAGCTATGTTCATCACGTGGGCATGTAATATACAAGTGAGTATTTTCACGTTGAAAGTACCATCCAAATTTATCTGTGTTGCCGATCCTGGTTGGTCACTTTTTGCCATTGATGCGTAAAAGTTTATATTTACTTTAGCATTATTTATGTTTGACTCTGTTTCTTTTTTCTTTATATTTTTTCTTCTTCTGGGACAGATCATGGCCATAGTTCTGTGTTCCCCTTGGCAGTTAATGCATCTTTTATCTGTGTTGTTGCGGTAATGCCAAGAATGGCCTTCAATTCCACATTCAGAGCAGATGATTAGGTCTTTTGGGGGGCAATTTTGAGTCGTATATTCTTCCAAAAAATACATCTGAAGCATATATGTATGCTTGTGAAGACGTCTGTTTGTATGTGGGCGGATGGGATTCTCATGGTTAAAGTGAGAAGTCCCTGTTCTATGATCCTTGAAGCCATTTTGGTAGATTCACAAATGACCTTAAAAACGTGAATGTGATCTTTAAATTTGACCACCTCTGCTATTTTGAGCCATTTCTGTCTTTCCTTAAGTTCTTCTTTTATTTCTTAGCATGAGTGCTCTCCTATCCAGGACTCGATTTATCGGCAGATGACACTTCTGTTAGCCGTGGATTGTGGTGGTACTCTAGCTTCCAAGTCCAACTTCCTTAGTGTAATGCTCACAGCAGATGATAGTAGCTGCTGTACGTCTTAATTTTCTAGGCAAATAACTGTGAATCCAGATGGTGTTTCAATGCATTTGATTAGTGGTATCTACAGATCAATAGATATGCATTGCACTACTTCTTGTGGAGATCTTTTCCATTCGTTGGTTATAAGTATAAGGGGAAGGCTTTTGAAGTCCGGTGGGTTCATCTTCAGGGGAGTCGTCCCCTCTCCGAGGAGAGGGGTTCTTCTATCAAACTTCAGCTGTGGAGACTTTATCCAGTCTACACTAGTGTGAGGAGCCCTTCTATCTGTCCTAGTTATATCTCACCTACCTTCCACTTTTTGCACTCTCCTTGGTCGACCCTACCTATCTGGGTCTAGCCCTAACAGCGGGGTTATAGTTGGGTTCTGGCTCGTGACCGAGAATCGGCCCCCCTTTTCTGGCTCCTTAAGAGGGCCTCCTGCAGGGGTGCACTATACCTTACTACCAACAGCAACTCAGTCCTTGCCGGTGACCAAGTTATGTAGTGCTAGTGAAAAGTAAGTTTGAGGTAAAAAGTAAGAACAAAGAAAAATAATTTAGAATAAGGAAGAGCAACCCCTTCGCGCGGGCTACTTCTCTCAAGAGGAACAGAAAGAATCTCCAATCAGCCACAGGAGGGCAAAAAATTCTTCTTAAAAGTTTTCTTGAGAAAGGAGGTTTATTTAGGTCTTTCCTGAGTCTTTTCTTCCTTTACCTGTGATAGCCTTTACCAGTTTGCAGCGAGAGAGCAAGCGTACAGACTGAGTAAATCTGAATAAATAACTTTGACTTGTTGTAAGAATAGGTGCGGGTAGGGGATAGAGATAGGGTGTATGGGTAAATAGCGAAAAATACACCAGTGATGAAAAGAGAAAGAAGTGTGGAAGGGTGCAAAGAGATGCTAGTGCCTGGTGATTAGGATAATCATTTGGACGATATCATCGTCCAATTCTCGATTAACCATCTCCTGCATATTCCTTGTCCGTTCTTCTATGACAACGTTAATGGGAATTATCCCCGCCTCCCAGTGCAACTCTTCCTGGCGTCTTCTCTCATTTCTGTATGTACCTGTAATTAGGTACGTACATTTATTCTGCACCACTTGTAGTTTCCTCTTTTGTGTTTTCGAGACACATGATAGGGCAGAATTGGGGTATAGCAGCCTCGATCTCACAAGTGCATTGTAGATCTTTTTCTTATTGCTTTGACGAAGATTTATGAACCTATATTGAGTTTTGACTGCAGCAGTGGCCTTGGTGATTCTCTCTTGGGCGTGCTTCTTGTACCCGGATTAAGTAATCTTTATTTCGAGTACATTGCACTGTGTGGTGTAGGGATAACGTTTATCCCCCATCCTTACGTCGTAAAGTTGTCTCCTGTCTATGGGAACTATTTTAAAATTTTACTGGTTGGTGCGGATCTTCTACCGGGCCTCGTAGGGGTTAAGATTTTCCATTTCTGCTCCTGTCATACGAGCTTGCCAAGGTGCATTCGTCCATGGACAAGTGATTATCTGGGTGAAATCATCAGGGAATTAAATGTTAAGGCAAGTGTGGCTTACAGGTGCTGGAACATCAGCCCCACTTGCCTCAACATTTAATTCGCCACATTGGGCGGATACTTTGGTCCGTCCGTGCACCCTAAACTGATGTACACCGCTCTCTCCATGACATAGTCACAGAGAGTTCTTTCTAAGTTTTCACTTAGGCCCATTTGTAAGATCTTGTACTGCATTCTCCGTTGCCACAGCTTATCAAACGCCTTTGATGCATCCCGACAAACAATGTCCACGTAAATCCTTTCCCGTTTTGCTTTGGCTAACTTTTCCCTGATGAAATTAATCGCCATCTCCGTACTTTTCAAATTTTAGCTTTGTAAGGGGCTTACAAAGCTAAAATTTGAAAAGGCACCAGCCAATGTCATCGAAGGCATGAGAAGAATATATAACGCGTGTTTAAACACGGATACTTTCCAGATGTTTATAAGGACTTAAAGTTGAAGGAGAGCTACCAGCCAATTTCACTTCTAGAATTTGGCGGCATCTCTTCGAGAAGATCCTCAACAAAAGACTGGTTTCTCACCTGAAGGAGAAATTCCTCTCAACCCACATCAATTCGGGTTTAGGAGGAAGCAAAGTACGGAGATGGCGATTAATTTTATCAGGGATAAGTTAGCCAAAGCAAAACGGGAAAGGATTTACGTGGACATTGTTTGTCGGAATGTATCAAAGGCGTTTGATAAGCTGTAGAACGGAGAATGCAGTGAAGCGCGCCGAGTAGTTCTTTTTCGGTAATCTCCGCGTTTCTGTCGCGTTGTATATCCACCTGGTGGTGAGGGTGCGTCATGCGTATTTGTTCGTTAAGTTCGTCGATGATGTTGCTTTCAAACTCTAGGTCATAGTCTTCGTTTTCCTTGTCAGTTATACTGAAGAGTTTTTCCCAATAACTTCGGAATAGCTCTTCAATTCTTCCTTCTTCCGTTTCATGTTTCCATCTTCCTTTTGTAGCTTGATCTTCTGCTTCTTCCCAGTCGATCCTTTGAGATTTCTGATATTTTTCCAAATATCTTTGGGAGTTGCTTCGTGTTCGAGGTTATCGATCGTATCATCCCATCGTCGCCATTGTTGTTCGAGAATCAACTGGTTCAGTTCTTCTTTGACTTTTTTACTTCGCTGTATTGAGTGAACTGTCGCATTGCTGATGTTGATTTCATAAAATAACTTCAACTTACGGTATAAATCTTTTATGTATTTGGTCCATCTGTAGGTAGAGATGACCCTATACTCGGATTTAGGGATACAAGCCCTATCTGCGTTGATGAGATGATTATTGATGTTGACGAGTGCCTCTTTGATCTCCTCGAGAATTGCCTCGTCCAAGTTGGGCGGATCGTAGGCCTCGAGAAGGCGCGCGTACCGTGTCTAGTCTGCTCTTCTGTAGTTCTTTATGACTACAGCTGGAACTTGTATATGGTTCCTTTTGATAGTGAGTAGGATCCATATATGGTCACTACATGGTACCTGGACTCGTTCCATGTAGTAATTTAACGGCAGCTGACGATTTGTCAGACAAATGTCTGAGGAAGGGCACTTCCTGCTCTAACAAAGGTGGGGAAGTCGGGGCTTATTCACTCGGCAATATTTATGTCCAGCAATAGGTCCAGGCTTCCTCATATACCGTTGAAGGTCCTGTAACCGGATTTTCGACATCTGGCGTTCATATCTTCCATTAGTATAATGGATCTCTTTTGCCAAATAGGCCAGTGAGAGTGTGAATTGGTAACACGTCTCTCCTTAACAGTTGATATCCGGTAGCAATGACCAACGTTCCTAAGTCGAGTTCGACCTCAATTGCGATGTAGGATTCTTCTAGATTTCTTATTTGCTTGTATTTAATCCTTTTATTTATTGCAATAGCGGCACCGTCGAACCGCTCCTGCGAATAATTTGTGATCAACACCTCGTCGTTTCAGATTTTCATTTCTGTACTCCGCGTATCGATCCCGTGTTCGGAAATTAAGATTATGTCTGCATTAATTTCTCTGAATACATTTCCCTAAAGACTTCTTTTCGTCGTCCAGCCGTTGGTATTAATTTCCAATATCTTCAGCGCGTTCCGTAAAACGGTGAATTGATTTTACTTATGCTTCTTCTTATTATTTCTTTTCTTCTTGGAGGCTGGCTGGGCAGATTTACTGTTCCCAGGGTTTTCCTTCTTCGAAGGTAGACTTGGGGTTTTGAACCTGCTCTTCGTAGCTCGTGAACTTGTGCAGGGGCCCTCTTCGTTGTAGGAAGAGGAGGTTTTCCCTCCTCATTTTCAGCCTTTTCATTTTCCTTTTCATCGTCCTCTTCGGATTCCTCCGATGGGGGAGCTTTTACGATCTCCTCCAGTCTAGATTTGATATTGTTGTTTCTGATGACTTATTCCTTTAATACCTTGGAGCATTCAGGGTCTGCAGGCGTTATTACTGTCGGGAGATTGTTGGCTTTTAAGAGTGCATTGAGTACCTGGTTGTAGAAGCCAGGCTTCTCTGCATTAGCCACATTTGCGTGGATAATGCAGATTAGTATATTTGCACTTAGATCTCCTGCGATATTCATCTGTGCAGGTGCAGTTTTTATTTCTTCATTCTTCTTGGCAGCGTTCGCGTAGGTCAACTCTTTGGCTTTCTTCTCTTGTTCCTACTTACTTTTGATGATGTCTCGGCGCTCTGGGCAACTCAGGGCCATGTTCCTCTGGTCCCATTTACAATTGAGACATTTCTTCATAGTGCTCTCGCACTTATCGAATGGGTGTCCTCTGTGGCGCATTCACTGCACCACAGTTTGTTGTTGTCCAGGAATTTCGTTGTTGTGTGGTTCTCTAGTTTATAGCATATAAAGCACATTTGTATGTTATTAAATTTCTCTTGTTGGATGTTTTCTCCTGGGATTCTCATATTGAAAACCAGGATTCTGTCCGTCGTCGCTTTTCTGGCCATGTCAGTGGTGGTGAACGATATTTTGAACATGTGGGTGTGTTTACGGAATTTGATTACCTCCCGGACTTTCGTCTACGGGTTGCTCTTCTAGAACTCCTCTTTCACGTCTTTGGTCGAGTTTTCACCGACCCAACTCTCCACTTTGCGGCAAATGGCGCTGCAGTTCGCTGCCACTTGTGGGGGGGCAGGCTTTGCCTCCGGCCGATGCGTTTTAGTGTGGTTAGTTCTTTCTTCAGACAGGAACCGGTCCACATCTTTTGTCTCTGCACAGATGGCAATGAAACTTGATGAAACTTCAAAATGGTTCACCAGTGTCACCTTGTGTTCGAGGTAGAGGGTTTCGCAAAGTTTTCTGTTATCCAGGGCCTTTTCTCCTTGTATGGTCCTGCGGGGGATCCTCTTAGTGAGGATCTCCATCGTCTTCCACATCCTTCTACTAAGTCCTCTTGCGATATCTCCTTTTCTGAAACCAAAGTGTAATTATGGTGTTTGGAGTGAAAAAGGAAGTTATGAGGTGGTAAAGGAGGTAGCGGTTAGTGCAGGTAAGTTGGTGTATGAGTCCAAATGATGGGTGATGGATGGATGGGTTGGATCTCGAGTGGGAACCTCAAGAGGGGTGAATTGATAGTGGACCTGATGTAGTAGCGGTCGAATTAACGGCCGCTAAAGTTTTGCCATCCCCTTCCGGGTACTTGCGCCATAACTGCATCCAACTACATAGATATGGGTGTTACTTCCCTCTATGATTCTGGCCGGGTCCTGCGGGTGATGAGGATCTCTCCTCCGTCTGGGACTCGCAGTTATGCCCCAGTTTCGAGATAATTTATGACTTATGCTTCCGCTGTGGGCTAGTCCTCAAACCCGTTTTCACATAAGTCCTTAATTATGTCAGTCCAAGTGGCCGGCATAGGTAAGACGAAATCAATGAATGGCAGACTTCCAAGCAGGTTCGCACTCAGGGCGGCGGTCGAAAAAAATTATTATCTCTTTTTGAAGGGTGAAGCGAAATTCACCAAAAAACTTCCAAAATAGGCTCTTTTGTATGTAGGCGGTGCTCAAAGTCGAATATTTGGTTGTGCGAATATATGGCCTGGTAATAAATAACGCGTTTTCAAACCAACAGTAAGAAATTACCGACAGTCCTAAAAAAAAAATCAGTGTTTATTTGTGTATATAAGTATACGTATTTTCAAGGACCAAGTGTGCACTTTTTACAAAGGCCCTTCAAGGCGATGGTTTAGCTAAATATAGAGTTGTGTAACCAAAGTAGAGATGTAGTTGAATTGCAATGCAATGTACAAATATTTGCGAGGCAGTGGACAGCCACCTTTCAACATACGGAACTAAAAATTTATAAATAAACATTCCAACATTTAAACGTATGGTTTTAACACTTAAAATTACACACATGTGCAATTGTGCATATATGTGCAATAAATACTTAAATTTTACAATAATTATGCAAAAAAAAACATGAATAGAAAAGAGTAGGCTATATAAGTGAATAAATAAAAAATAAAGAATGAAATAACTAAATTGCACAAATCCTTCAATATACAAATAGAACAGAACAGACTTATTACTCCAAAACGGAAGTTGGGGGATATACAAGTACGAGTATGTTTTGGGCTCCGTCTTGGAAAGATGCCTTCCCTCGTCTGGTGCCCTGTCTACCCATACCTAAATACACCCCTGTTGCGAGTATTTGATCCGTAGGTTTGAAGAGTTTTCTTTGTCGCAATCGTGGGCTCATAGAATGTGGAGTTTTTCCTGCGGCGAAGCGCCAGGTCAAGGCGTCGCTTTTTTTTTTTTCAAACGGAGTAAAGTTCAATTGTACCCATTTAGAGCCATGAAATGACCCACATGACCATGGAACATATGGTTATCCACCCTGGAGATTTCAAATCTGCCATGGGATTTGGCGCTGGGTGGCGCCATCTAGTGGCAGAAGCCTCATTTAGCCATTCAAAGGCACTTGGAAGTGATTTGAACCATGGGAAACCATCAATGCAACAACCATTTATCATCTTATCACAAAACACTGCAGGTCATTGGAGGGACTTTCCCTATTGTTCTTTTGAACCCATTTATCATCTTTTTAAATCCAAGATTGCATAATCTCCCGCTTCCTGGAAGACTGATGGAAAAGAAAACAAAAGCGCAGATTAAGCCACCTCTGTGTTATCGAGTGAATCAAATCTACTAAAAAACAAACGAAACTTGTTTGTGTTAAATCAACGGAATTTTTAAATGGTTATTCTTGAGTTGAAGCCTATTTACTGACGTAATTTTCGTAGGCTACTTTGGTAAGGACATATGTTTTCCTCTTTCTATAGGTTCGTTCCGTCTATAAAAAATGTTGACACCTTAAAATAATTTGAAATCAAGATTTTTTCCCCTCCTAAAATCTTAAATACATCATGGCAAATTCTAGAATATAAACCTAAATAAGATTGTCTTAAGTAAGCAAGAAAATAAGAGATGTGAATTAAATTGATTCAGGACTAAAAATGGTAGTAGGAACAACCGATTTCCATGAATGTTCAAAGGTAGAAAAAACCTAAAATATATGAGAATAAAGTCAAGATGTCAAACTTAAATACAATTCTTCCAAAAATAAACTATAGACCATTTTTTTTAGTTATCTCCGACATAAGGGAAGCAAGGGAACCTAAAACTCATTCTGCAGCACAAGCTTTTATATTAATCGTCAAGTATTGAAAAAAGGAGAATTAATATGATAATCTTAGTACTAAGTTCAACAGATATTCAATAAAGGAAACTGTTAAATATAGTACTCAAGACAAAAAGACTTTATCTCCACAACTGCCTTCAAGCTGATTTAAAGACACGTCGCATAGATAGATAAAAACACCCTGAACATTCATTTACATTTCATAAATCAGTCTGAAAAATCTTGATATTCCATATTAGCGTCTTGAAAGTCTACAGAATGCTATTTTGTAAGCACAAAATCCAATCAAACCCACAGCTGCTGCAAATAACAATATATAAATAAAGTTAGCTCGTTTGTAATTTAAAAGTAGACCATAAATTTCTACCCCTAAAATTACGAATAAAGAATACTATTTACAATTAAACAAAATATATAGTACAAATCTTATCACGAACTACCATAAAAACCCAGAAAGTTACTACAAGTAGCAAATCTGTTTGGAAAGATTTTAGGTCATTATCGTAACCCATTCGAAAAAAATAAATTGACTTCATTTCAAATAATACTTCATTATGGCTGGTAAGGTTTAGAGAGTTGGTAACTTTTAGTGACTTAATAACCCTTTAATGATCAACTACAGCGATATTTCTCCGTTATTTTATAAAAAATATCAACGATGTATCGGTCTCTGGGCTGTTGCCCGTTTTTTTTAGTCGCGTGCGCGCCCCTCTATAAGTTTCTGTCACTCCGTAGTTAGGTCGGTCAGGTGGTAACCCTTTTGCTTTTTAAAGAGTTTCTTGGCAATAACGTCGTAACTATTCGGTTTATTCTAACGAAACTTGAAACCCTTATGTTGTTTTATATTATCTTTCGAATGATATAACTACCAAGGTGTCCCCAAGGATAGTTCCGTAATTATTAAAATAAAACTAACTATGGGTCGGATTTCCCCACTTGTTTTGAAGGTCGTAAGGTCATAGAGTCATAAGGTTATAATTCAGAATTATTGAGAGCACACAATTTAGGTCTATTGACCTTCTTATATGAAATACATATGAGTTATTTGAAAGTACATTTTTAGCATTTACTGGAAGAAATAACTGAGGTTGGAGTTGCATGAAAGCCTTTAATCGTATTTAATTATGCAATTCCGTTGTTCACTTCGCATTATCTGACTTTTTGGAGCATAAAATTGATTGTTCAGTCCACATTTTAAACCTTTGGGGGAAACTTGAATTTTTGTGCTATTTAGCTGCTCGCGATCCTTTAGGGATCGCGGAATTTGACTGTTCGCCACTACTTTTAAGTCTTTGGGGCACAGGATTTGTTCGCTATACTTAGTAAGCCCTTTGGGTCGGTGAAGTTAGTTTTCCAATACATCATCCATGCTTTCGAGCTTATGGAATTTTGCTGTTCGCTTAGCCTTGTAAGCCTTTTGGGGCAATGCACGGTTGCTGTTTGCCTCGTATGCAAGCCTTTATGAGTAGGGTGATTGGTATTTTCGCTGTAATGTGTAAGCATTGTGAAATCAAGGAATAATGGCTTCTCGTTACACTTTGCTAGATTTATGAGCTCCCGCGTAGAATTTTGCTGCTCACCACACCTTTTAAGCTCTTGGAAGTTGTCTAACTTATCTGCTAGCTTTACTTTTTTATGCCTTTTGGATTCGTGGAATGGGTCCATTTGCTAGTCCTTTTTGGGATTGAGGAATTCACCTGCTACGCCCTGGACACGCACACAACATCGCTGGGACCAGTGTAAAAACTCCGACAAAAGGTGTCTAAACTGCGGGAACGGACACAGAAAATTGCAATGTCGTGCCCAATAAAAAAAACAACTAATAAAGAAAAAGAAAGCTGAAATTATCGAAGAAAAGGAAAGAATAATACTTATGCCGCCACAACAGCAGGAGGAACAACAAGGGCACCTTCACCACAAACCACTAAAGTAAATATAGCAGGAAATATGCGACCCGATCTCATACTCTGTATTATACTAGCGCATTCCGTGAACATCGCAAAACCTGGATCGTATGCGACAGAGCTAAATATGTACAATGCTCGAAAAAGATGGCTTTAAGAAAATGTGGTTCCCTGAGAACCCATCCTCAAGTGAGATATACAACATCAATATGAAACACCCTGAACAAGAAAATAACACAGAAAATCAAGAACAAAAACAGATGGACACTGACCAGGAAATCGAGGAAGAAACACCCGACGAAGAAATCACAAAAGAAACCAGAGAAATTGTCAAATAAATTGAAAAGGAAATGCAAAAGCAAAAGCCAAAGATAAACACAGAAAAACTGAATATTAAAATATACGATTCACATGCGTCCCCACTCCCCAAAACCTTCAGCAAAGAGAAATCGTTGACAGACGAGTAAATGGATTATGAGGCAGATGCAAAAGAAACGAAAGTCCACGACGCCCTCAAAAAAGGAATGATTCTCATCGTACCAGAATCATGCTACAACATACCAAATGACCAGTTCAGTAAAAAACGTACATGCCGTGCCCGTTCACCAGCCAGAACAGACAAAATAATAAAAGGAAAGGAAAGTAGGTTTCAAAAAAAATATAAATCCATTATACAAATAAAGAAATCAATTAAAGTACCGTTTGGTTTTACCTAACACATTTCATTTAAAAAGAGATGAACGTAGGAGAAGATGTTTACCATCTACAAGATGAAAAGATAATAAAAAAAATAGAAAGTTTCTAAATAAAATTAATAAAGGCGAAATATACTATGGTCTTTAACAAAAAGAAGGTCTGCTACCCATTTACACTAATATATATATATATATATATATATATATATATATATATATATATATGAAATGAATAAATCCCAACGTAGCACGTGAAGGTTTGCAATGAATACGATGTCCCGCAGAAAAAATGAAACATTTGGTAGTTATCCTTGAGAATGAACTGAATAAAGTTCGAAAGTACTTGGAAGCACCTTTTCATTTTTCCTGCAGGACATTGCTTTCATATATATATATATATATATATATATATATATATATATATATATATATATATATCTAACAAAGTAGCGCGAGAGAATGATGAAAATGAATCCATTAAACCACATTGAAAGAGAAAACGGAATAATTTTTCCTTGCAGTAATATTTTTATTACCTTTTTTCGAAAAATCCGTGCAGGGAAGCGAGTCGAACCAGGCACACTGAGGCAGCGAGCACCGCTTTGATCACAGTTAAAAGTATGCCGTTAGTACACTACGCTACGCAGAGAACCAAAAAATTCTCTGAATAGAATAGCTTTTAAGGAACACTTTCGCCAGCTCGAACGGAGACTATGAACGAAATAGAAAATTAATTGAGAATTCAAAGAATAAATGAGGAATAGTTAAACGCGTGGCAGATATACAAATGTATATATCTCTCAAAGTAGCGCGAGAGAATGATGAAAATGAATCCATTAAAAATATTACTGCAAGGAAAAATTATTCCGTTTTCTCTTTCAATGTGGTTTAATGGATTCATTTGCCTAATACGCTCGCTTCTTCTAGCTCCAGGTATTTACAAGGTGGCTTTATTTTGTATTCTCTGCATCGTCCTGAGAGCAGTACAACTTGCCATCTGCGTTATTACTGCCGGGTACACTAGCACGGAGCTGACCAAGGCAGTGTATAGCTTCTTTTTGTTTGGAGCGTTAGGGTTCCGGAACCTGTATAGTTTCCGAAGTTGCCTTTTGGCTAGGAAGACGCTGGTGTTGATGTGGCTTTTGTACCCAGACTTGGTAAACCGTAAACCCAGGACGGTACCCTCTTTCGAGTACGGTATAGGTCGTCGTTCACGATGACGTCATCTATTTTCCGGCGGTTCATTGGGATTATTTTGAATTTGTGGCGGTTGGTTTTAATTTTCCACTTCCTTTCATATCTAATAATGTTGTTTATTTCGGCAGCTGTATCCCTTGTTTGAACTCCGTCGTTCCTAGATGAGCTGGGAACGATTTGTGTGATATCATCTGCAAATTACAGATACATCGTGTCATCCTGCACCGGAGCAGGGAGGCTATTGTGTACACAAGGTACACCAACTGACTCAAACAGCTGCTTTGTGGAACTCCAGCTATGAGTTCGAATTCGTGCCCTGAAAAGCTCTCGATGGAGATATGGGCTTTTCTCTTCAAAACATAATAACATAGGACCTTCTTCAGGAGTGGGTTTAGCTGAAGGTTTAGGATCTTGAATTGGAGACCCCTCAGCCAAACCTTATCGATGGCTTTTTATACATCGCGCAGCACCACATCTACATATTTCCCCATCTGCTTAGCTGTGGGCTATTTTCTCCGTTAGGAGGGCGAGGGCAGTTTCCGTTCCTCGCCCCTTTCGAAACCCATGCTGCAGGGGATTGTGAGCTCCCAGTTCGGCTAGTTGTTGTTGAAGCCGGTTTGCTAGGATTTTTTCGTAGATTTTAACCACAAACTCGAAAAGAGAGATTGGTCTGTTATTCACCAGTTGATCTGGGGGCTTACTATCCTTGGGTATAAAGATGATTTGGGCCACCTTTAAACCGTCGGGAAAGTAGCCCGTGTTCAGGGAAGTGTTAAAGATGTTGGTGATTTCCTGATTGATCTGTTGTGGAGCATTTTCCATATTGCTTTTGGTGATGCCCGTCCAGCCTGGTACCTTTTGTTTGAAGGATTTCACAGTGGCAATGACTTCCTCTGTTGTTATTGGACGACCATGGTCACCCATCTCCCTTCCCATGTCCACGTGGTGGTGTGGATGCGCGCGGTATATTATCTGATTCAGATCATCAATCAGACGGCCTTCGAATTCCTGGTCGAACTCTTCGTTGTCTTCTTCGGTGATAGAGAAGACTTTCTCTCAGTATGTTTTAAATCTTCCCTCCAAAACCGTTAGGTTTTCTACATATTTCCCATCCTCTTTGATCCGAGCCTTTTCCTTTCTTTGTAAACCTTTCAGTTTTCTGATTTGGTGCCAGAATTTGTCCTGGCGCAGCTCACTGTCTATTTTGGCTGTTGGATGTTTATTGCATCTTTTAGTTCGGAGCTTAGCCGGCGTAGTAGCACGCCTCTTTCCCGGTTTGAACCTTCCCGTCTAATCTTCTCGTACACTTCTCTATGCACAAGTGCGATCCTCTTCATATCCTCTATCCATCTGGGCTGAGGTAGCGTTTTGTATCTATTTCTGAGAACACACTCGTGGTCAGCTCCGATGATAGAAGTCATTGCTCTTTCGAGTTCATCGTATATCTCCTCCAATTTAGCCTCGCTCAGGTCGGCTGGGGCGTATTGTCGTAGTAGAGTCTTGTATCGGTCCAACGTAGTTCTTACGTGGTGTGACTGGTCGCTGGATCGGCGCGAGTGAAATTGTTGCGTCGTTGGGAGTTGTTAGGCCAGGATCGCTATGGTAGTTGGAGGGGATGCCTCCGCTTGCCATGATAATGTGAGGTTTGGTTGCTGATCTGTAAGTGATGTAGGTCTGGAAATCAGGTCCTATCCTCTGGATGTTTTTCCTGTTCATTACCATTTCCAAGTTTCGTACTCTTTCGTTGGTTCTACCATAGTAGTCCGACATTCGAAATCTGGCATCGAGGTCGCTCCCCAAAATGCCATTCTCCGGTGCCAGAAAAGTGTACAGAATTTGGGACGGGTAGATAGACTCGGCGAGGGGGTTGATAGGCTGCAGCCATCGTGAGGTTCCCCACCAATGTGGGAAGTTGTATCACCATAAAGGATTCATTCAATTCTTAAAGACGTTTGAACCTGAAGTTCCATCTAACAGCTATTGCAGCATCATCGAACCTTTCAGGTCAGTTATTCTTCATGAGCACTCTGTATCCCGGTATTTTAAGTTGACCCCTTGCGGTGTCAATACCGTGCTCCGTTATCAGTATTATGTCGGAGTCAAGCACACGGAATGTTTCCATATGCCGTTGCTTTACCCTACTAACCATTAACATTGAGTGTCAGAATCCTTAATCTATTGTTTACGTTCTCCATGCTGGTCTTTCTCTACTGGTGTATCTGGGTGAAGTTTCTTTTTCTTTGGTTCCACTTTTTTTTAAATTCTGTGTTGAAGACCTGCTCACATGAATCCTCGTATAGAGTAACGTTATGGCATAGTAGGGCCTCCTCAACCACTTCAACTTCGATCGATGCGTTGTACTTCCATTTATATATTTTCTTATTTACTCCGTTTAGAATTTTTGTTTCGTCCATATTTTCAGGGAAGGGGAATTTCTCTGACGCATAAATGGTGAGATTAATCCAGTCCGCGTCGAGCGTTTTTTTTTTTGTTTTCTTCCCTTTTTTTGGTTTTCTTATTTTTAGGTCTTCTGAGTCGGAAGAGTCCGAGTAGTCAGTAGATTCCGTTGATGCCGGTTCTACCGTTTCGCTTCTCTTCATGAATTTACTATTAGGTTGAACCTGTGTGGGTTTTCCTGCAGCAGCTTTAAGTTCTTGGGTTTCAATCTCTATTACTTCCTTGTCGGTGTCCATATCATTTGCACTTTTATGAACCATTTTCAGCTGGAGGATGTCTCCTAATGGAGGGTCGTCTGAAACCACTTTTTTCTCATTCCGTTTTTGGTCAGCATTTGGTTAAGCTCTTTTGCGAAGCAACCAGGTTGAGTTAGATTCTTAACGTGAGCATACAGGATGCAGGTCAGGATTTTTGTAGACTCTTCGTTCTCTATCTTCAAATATGTTTTCTTTGTTTTTGTTTCTTTGTACGCGGCTTAAGCTACCTGTGCGTAAGTAATATTTTATCTGCATACCTCTTCCTGTTTTTTGTCATTTTTCTTTCTGTTTATTATTTCTTTTTAAACCGGGCAAGCCATAGCCATTGATCTGTGGCCTTGCCCGAGGTTGGTACACCTATCGTAGTTGTTGTGGCATGTGGCCTTGCCCGCAGGTAGTGCACCTCTCGTAGTTGTTGCTGCAGTCCTCTCAGTGGTGTCCTTCTCGCTGCACTTGGAACACGTTTGCTTAGGCTCTTTACAGTCTTTGGTGGCGTGCTGCTCCATTTTATAGCAACGAAAGCAAAACCTCGACTGAAAAGAATTCTTCTCTCTCTATCTGGTCTCCACTCACCTTTGCGTTGAAAATAAGCAATCCTTGTTCTTTCGTTTTTTGGGCCATAGAGGTTTCTGCGAAGACAACATTAAATACATGGTTGTAGTCGCTATTGTCCCGCTTGTTCTTGAATTTGATGATATCTGCTACTTTCGCCCATTTTTGTCTAAACTCGATTTCTTCTTTTATTTCTTCCCTATTATGTTGGCCGATCCAAGGATCGAGTCTCCTACAAACGACATTGCGATGGGCTTGTATTTGCGGAGAAATAGCAGGCTGTAGTCCAATCGTTCTTAGTATTTCCAGAGCTTCTTCTTTCGTAATAGCTTCTACGTCCTTTTCTCGTTCGCAGATCGCGGCGTACCCAGATGGGACGTCTAGGAGCCTTACAAGAGCGATGTTTAGTTTACCGAACATTAGCTCAAATACCTTATCCCTGTTGGGCTTGTTCTACCTGTTGATCACCCTCAGGGGGATTCTTGTTGTATTCTCTTGGGCCATTTCGCACTTAGTGAGGACCCAAGGGGCCTTTCTGATTTTTGCCTCTTCTCTTTTTCTTCTGGTGTTTATACGATGGTTGAATATCTTGAGTCTTCTTCTTTGAGCCTGTGATTTCTCGTTAAATGGGCTGAGTAAGTGACTAATCCCCTCCAAGTAGCAGCACAGCGTTAGTGAACATATATTGCCAGATGGGGAAATGATGACGGTGGGTGAACCCGGGGAGGCCCTCACGAGGTGTGATTGTATGGCGGACTTTTTGTTGGTTAGTGTAGAATCAACCAACGCTAACCGGGGGTGCCGCCCCTCGCGGGTTTTGGTATCAGAACTGCATCCTGGCATACGATAGAGGCAGGTGAACTTCCCTATATGGTTCTGGCTGGGGCCCCCAAGGTTTGCCTAGGAGGTTGCAGTTTTGTCCCTGGTCTGGGTGTCTCAGACGTCGAGTTCCACAGTGGGCTACTCCTCAAACCTTCTTTCATTGGCTCCCCCAATCATGCCTGTCACGGAGAACGGCACAGTTGGGAAGAAGCTAAATGAATGGTAATCCAGTTCACGTCCGCCTGGCTGCCCCTCAGAGTGGGGTTTAGGCAGACATGTGTCACCTATTCACATTTCCAAATGAATTTTTCTCTCTTTAAATTCCCCGTAGGGAAAGTGGAAAAAATTCCAAGTTTGTGGATTCGCTTTTCCTCTCATCTATCTCCTTTATTGAGTATGAACTTTATTCTGAGTTAATGTTGTATATTCAATGAAGTCTGAGTAGTCAATGAAAAGAAAACGGTTTTTAGGTGATATTTATTCCGCCTCGTTTAATTGTAACGTCAAAGGAAACGAGACAATCTGGTGAGTTAAATTTTTAGAACAACTTTAATGTTCGATTCCAGCTCGTGGCCTGACTGTTGAGGGTCGGCTTTTCTTCTTCGACTGCGTAAAATTCTTGGTATATTCACTCCGACAACTAACTCAAAATTCGGCAAAGTAGGGAAAGTTTAGGGTAAATCCCAAAGACGTCTCCGAGATTACGAAAGAGATCGATGCACATTTTCACCATTCACTGAGACTAATAATTTAATCTTTCTTTTTAGCGGCCCCACTTAAAAAGATAACTGCTTAAGTCTCCGGCGCCGCCCCCCTGCGTGAACTGCCGCCGGATGTGAGAGGGGATTGCCATTCATGTTTCGTCCCAACTATGCCGTGCAATAGCACGGCCATAATTGGGGTCATTGGGGGAAGCTGGTTTGAGGAGTAGCCCACAGTCGTTAACAATGTCAGAAACAGTTCCGGACCCAGGGTGGACTGCTACATCCGCTGCTCATCACAGCGGGGGCCCCTTCCAGAACCATAGAGGGACATACAACCGTCTAAATGGTTGTTGGGGTGCGGTTGCGATTAAAACACCCTTGGTGAGGGCGTTGTCAATAAGTCCGCCATACAATCACCCACCCGAGAGGATCCCACCTGGATTCATATAATCCATTATCATCATTCACCCCAAAGGCAAATTCCCTTTTTAACCAGTAACTTAACAAATAATTTCTAAGAAAGTAACAGAAACTTATACACACTAGTGAGTCTCTAAAAGAACAGTAAAAAAGGCCAAGAACTGGACAGAGTGCGCTCCCCTCCTCAAGGGGTGTTCATCACCATAATAACGGCCCAAAATGCAAAATGCCGCGAAGGTCCCACTGAGATGCTTATCAGCCATGAAAAATCGCAAACGGTTAAGGTGTATGAGACCCTATTCGGTAAACTAAGCATTGTAGTCGTAAGACTAATTGATACGCCGACAGGATACGTCGCAATATGCGAAAGAGAAGAAGACGTGGAAATATTAAGGAAGGAGGAAGGGCTTCAAGTCCTTAAGGATATAAACCTACAACCAACTACGCCTCCTAAGATCCAAGCACACAGAAGTGTGGTGTGCAGAAGGCTGGAACCCTGGATCGGCCGTACTATAATGAGGAGATAAAGGAGATATTGTGAGGAACTAGCAATGGGCGATAGTGGTTGAGATAATTAAATTTAGAAATAAGAGAGACAACACAAAGTACCACTATGTGTTTAAAATTATCTTCTCAGACACGCAGATGGTTACAAAGGCGAAGGAGAGAGGGCAACTTCTCTTCAACGCAAAAATAACTGATGAGAAAATCGAGTGAGAGAAATTCCCCCCGGTGCAGATTTGCTTCAAATGCTACAGACTGCAACATTACACCACGAAGGACTGCAAGGAGCATGAATCGACCTGTTCCAGATGTAGTCAAAAAGGCCACGGCTGGCGTGGATGCTCAGCAGCAGAAGAGAAGTGCCCAAACTGTGGACAAAGACATGGGGCAATGGCGATATCCTGCCCCATAAAGAAGAAGATCCTGAAAAGAAAGGTGGAAAAGAAAAAGGCAGAAGGAATTAGGAGGGCGAACACCTCCTACGCCCAAGCGGCAAAAGCCGCCCCTTCAGGAAATGTAGAGAATATCACCACACAGAAAACATATTTGAAGATAGGCAAAGAAAATATAAACTTGACAAAAATTCTTACTTGCATACTGTATGCGCACGACCGGAATCTGACGAAACCAAGCTGCTTCGCCAAAGAGCTAAATATCATGTTCAAAATCAATGGCTTAGCAGAAATGTTGTTCCCGGAAACCCCCTATCAGGGAAAGTCCTCCAGATGCAATACCAGCCAGAGGAAGAGGTACCAGCGACCACTTTCCCAAGAAATGAAGAAGAAGGAGCGGAAAGGAACACGATCCCGGAATCCACCCCAGCTCCTCAAAGGTCGCTAAACAGGGACCCCAGAATTGAGGCTAGGAAAAAAAAGGGAAACGAGAGAGAAAAAAAAAGCCAGAAGGATCAAACAGGCTGAGGGCAACATCTCAAGCTCTGCTTCTTCCTCTGAAGATGAACAAGAGTGCTCACATCCCCCTAAGATCGATGAGAGAGCGAGGAGTAAGAACAAAAGGAAGAGTTCTTGTCAGAACAAAAATATGATGGTGAAGAGATCAAAGTCAAGTTCTACATGAAAGCTGAAACATCCTTCCCAGAGGACCCCCAGATAGGGGAAATCATCAAAGTAGTAAAAGCTGGCATGCTGAAATGGACATATGATTCGCCAAACCAGGAAGTGCTAATTGGCGCAGCGCTCATGGCGGCCAAAAATAAACTCCATAGGGACTCCTGCCTCGCCGTAAGTGAAGCAGATTTTTTTAAAATTAGGAACGGTAAAAAGACACGTAACAAAAAGCATTAGAAGAAAATACAAACACATAATCACCAGACAACACAAACATGGAAAACAAGAACAACACATTAAGAATAATCACAATTAACGTCAATGGATAGGAAGGGAAACACATTCTTTAAGGAAACATATTCCGTAAAGTTGATCCAGACCTAATCCTCATCACTGAACACGGTGTTAACACAAATAAAAACAGAATAAAGATACTAAATTACACAGTTATGACGGCGCAGCCATCGCGATCCGAAACATTTCATAAAGAACACATCCAAAACTAGATGAGTCCTTTGTGGCTGTTAAAATACCAACCCTGGTGGGAAACCTGACCGTGGTGGCTGCCTATCAACCTCCACGACGCAAATACCTACCGATCCCTAACTTTTACACCCTCTTCGGGGGCGGGAAACTTACATTGCTTGGCGGTGATCTAAATACCAGATGCAGTACATCAGGCTACGGAAGCACCGACCAAAGGGGAAGAAACCTGGAGTTGTTACACGAAAGAGACAAACTCCAGAGGGTTGGGCCAGATTTTCCGACTTTCTTAACACAACGTTCGGCAACTAAATTGGATATTGTATTAACGAGCAAAAACTTTCCCTTCAACATGATCAATGAGCCCGAGCCAGTGGTACCGAGCGATCATATCCCGATTCTGACCACTATCTGGCTTGCTCCAGTACTCAAGCCCGTTTCACTTAGGACAAGTTACGCTAAAGCTAACTTGGAGGTATATAGAGAGATACTCAGTACATACCATCCAGCTGACCTGGGAGCCGCTAACCTCGAAGAGATTGATGAGGAGATAAATAAGATCACCAATCTCCTCATACGAGCCAACGAGAGATGCGTCCCCATAATCTCCTATAAATTACTCCCACAACCTAGGCGAACGAACGAGATGAGAGAAATCGTCCGGGAACATAGAAAAACCTATGAAGAGATCGGCAGGATAGTCACCAATTGGGAAAGGATAGCCAGAATGAGACAACTAGGAAAGAAACTAGAAAACATAATAATTGAAAAACAAAGAACAATCTGGAATTACATCATTGGGAGGCTGGAAAGGGAGAACAATCCTGTAAGGTTTTGGAACAACATCCGAAGGATTAGAAGATTTCCTCCCAGACTCAGAACCCAAATCAAGGATGGAGACGACATCATTGAAGACCCAGAGTCTCTCGAGAGGAAATTTAGAACTCACTGGCAAGAGATTTTCGCTATATCCCCTCAGGAGAACAACGTCTTTGACCAAGACTTCGAAGACCAATTGCTCGATGACCTCGACACAGTGATACATAGAACCCATCAATCCCCGTAAGTATCTCAGGAAAGAGTGATGGTTGACCACGGATGCCCGATAACTCTCGAAGAGACCTTGAACACCATAAGGTCCTATAAGAAGAGGGCACGAGGCTGGTCTGAGATTACGAAGAATAACCTCGTAAATACCCCAAGGCAAATTATTCAGGGTTTGATTAACACAATGAACGCTGCCCTGAATACAGGCTACTTCCCTGATGGGTACAATATGGCCAAAATCATCTTTATCCCGAAAGGAAACAAGCCCCCAGACCAGGTGGCTAACTATCGCCCGATCTCTCTTCTTGAGATACAGGGAAAAATCTCTGAGGAGGTTATAGCAGACAGGCGAAAAAGCTCAACTGAGCGAGTTAGGAGCGCATAACCCCAACAACATGGGTTCTGCATGAAAAGGGGCACAGATACCGCCCTGGCGCTCCTAACAGAGAAAGTAGCATATTTCCAAGCGAACGGGTTCTATGTAGACATTGTGTTGAGGGACGTGCAAAAGGCCTTCGATAAAGTCTGCCTGGAAGGACTTCAATACAAGATCCTGAACCTCCAGCTAGACCAAATCCTGGAAAGGATCCTCTGTGACTTCTTCATGGAGAGAAGGGCCTGTCTCATGATTGAGGGTTACAGAGAGCCTGGATTTGAACTCAAGGCGGGCGTTCCCCAAGGAATCTGCCTGAGCCCTCTGCTTTACCTGGTCTTCACGATCGACCTCCCAACTCCGGTGAACAGGGACACGATGTATCTGTAATTCACAGATGACATCACGCAAATTGTCCCAAGCTCAGAGAGAAAAGCAAGGGCACAGGCAACTCGCACAATAGCGGAAATCAACAACATCAACCAGTACGAGAGACGATGGAAGATCAGGAGCAACAGGGACAAATTCAAGATCGTCCCCAGCCACGAGTTGACATGGCCCATCATTATAGATGGGAGGAGATACGGCTACGCCACCGAAGGCACCGTCCGGGCCTAAAGATCACCGACCATGGATACTCGAGACACCACACGGAGAGGCGGAACGTCGCAAGGAGGGAAATCTCCAAGCTATACGGGTTTAGAGATCTTTTCTCGCCCAACATCAGGAAAATATATCTGATGTATGTCCGAGCTAAGCTCATTTACCTCGCAGTGGTTACTCAAGCGGCCAGCAAATTCTCGATGGAAAGACTTCAACGTGTCGATAACACTGCATCTCTGCTTATTAACAAAATCCGAAGTCGTGATCGTCTTAAGCAAAGAGATTTGCACAGGAGAAAACGTTTGGAGCCTATCAATGTCATGACCCAATGACTTGGAAAAAAGGTATGGTCCACACTAACGAATGGTGTCATTCTGGAACTACAGGGAACAGGCGGCAGGTTTAACATTTCTGCGAGGTTACGGGCAAAAGTCTCACGCCGACGTCAGTTCCCGAGCACAAAACTATGCTCACAAGAAGACATTACACCAATGTATTCCTAGACGAAACACAATACAACACTTCATCAATATATACATAAACGAAACAGCAAACAATATAATTAATATAACATATAAGAAACAATCAGAAAGTTACAAATTACATTAAAACTCTTAACACGAAGTAAATTGTTGGCAAATAGAGCTAACAAAGGCTTGAAAGCTGAATATTTACACCAAAAATAAGTATATCAAATCATTTGAAAACAAACAATAAGAACACTAAAGCTCACAAAAATACAAAACATAGGACAAAAATTCAAACAAATAATAAAAGCAAAAGTAAAAATAAATAAAAGTAAAGCGATGCCCTCCCTACTAAGGCAAAACACCCCTCCCAACTTTAATTATTCACCCACTATATCTTACACTATCCCAACTTCTTCTAAAATTGAGTCTATCATCTTCTTTTCCTCTACTATACAACATAGACACAATCGACCTTCCCCAACCTCTAACTGAAGGTTCGTTATACGTCCAATTTGCAGACGATATAATGATGATGAATTACATGGCACAGAGTACGGCGTTAGAAATCAAAAACATCAACTCTTTTGAGAGAATATGGAAGATATCTATCAATGCCCAAAAGTTCCGTGTGGTTCCACTATTCTGACAGACCCTCACAGACATCCGTGTGTGGGGGGAGGGGGGGAGGCACGCATCCCATACCACACTGAGGGCACGGCTCTGGGACTCCGGATTACAACTCGTGGATATGGGAGTCACGTAGCTCTAAAACTACATCGAATGAACGGAGGGACCTGGGGTAATTTTTCAGATTCCTAAACCTGAATACCTCCAACAAACTAAAGATTTATTATGCATACATTCGATCCAAGCTCCTTTATCTACCGGTCCCTATAAACGTGAGTCTCGAGACCCAAGTCCTTAAACTGCAAAGGGTCCAAAATAAGGCTGTCTATATTATAACGAGAGCCCGAAGGAGAGAGTAGAGAAGGCAGAGTGAGCTCCATGGTGAACTGGGGTTAACCCCCATAAACGTGGAGCTTTACCGAGAGCAAGCAAGATCTGGGACAAAGTACACCAGCGCCTCCCTCCCGAGTTTGTACTCGAGAACATGGACTTTGATGACATAGGACACGCAAAACTATTTAATAGCAGCAGACTACTCATTGACAACGACGTAGATCCAATGTTTACTTAGATCTTTACAATACCCAACTAACACAAAGCCAAACACAGTCTCTTTTCACTAAATTAGTCAAGTGCAAAATTTTCCCCAAAATTTTAGCGCGATTAACTCGCCAAAAATATAAAAAACAACAAGCTTTGGTTTTCTTTCGGTTTATGCCCGCCCTAGAATTTCGTGGGCGCTTTGTTATAAATATCTCTAATTATCATGTTATAACGAAAAATAGATTTGCTGCAATCTTCGAATAGAAAGAATTTAGTTAGTATAATTTTTTTATTTTTGTAAAGTCTTCGCCTCAAAAGAATCGGTTACGTAAAGGTTTATATAGTTTAGTATTTTATTTTTGTAAAACACTTTAAATATTATTTTTTAATTAAGATCCTGTATTTTTTACATATGGGTGCGAACGGGTTACGTAACACACTATAAACAAATATAGCCCAGGAGCGTTATGGAAAAATATAAAGTTTTAGTGCAATAATTAGATAAAAGCTGAAACTTGGCACAAGTATAGGGATTTATGACTTGAACAACATATCAAAAGTCCCATGGACTCCCGCGCTTGCGTTAGCCGCCATATTGGAAAATAGTTGCCATATTGGAATTCCCTTAAAATTCAAATATCTCAATAAAAGTTGTTCAGACCTGATTGTTTTATAGCACTGATGAGGCTATTTTAGAAAAATAAGTAAATCTATATGGGAAAAAAATTAAAAATATTGAAATTGAAGTAATAAGTTTATTTTCAAAGACAATTTCCACAGAACTGGTGGCCTGTATGACGAACTGATTTGAAATAAATATTGTAGAGCAAACTTTCTTCTCTTGAAATATATATATACAAGTTTATGCATATTTTTAAAAAATAAGGAAGTTATGTGGGAAAATAAACAGTAACCTTTTTCTTCACAATCAAACATAATGCCTGAAAAAGCATGAGCTTTTGTACCTACAAATTATAATACATACCGTTTTGTTATATGTACTTACATATACAACAACAGAAACTACAAAGGAAAAATCTTTCAACTGCGATAAGTGACAAATTATTATTTGTTCATTAATACAAACATAAACACTCAAACACAAGAAAGATGGCAGCAGGTTTGCTTCAAATGTTTGTGCAATAAGTATGTCATAAAGGGTATTCATGAAAGTAATTAAGGTTTGAATTAGATCTGAACATCACACACTCAGAGCACACACACATGCTTCAAAATCAATTTTCTTTCATCACAGTGTCTTCTTCAGCAGCATCCTCAAATCGTAGTGAATTTTCACATCCATCACCGCGGCACTGGCCACACATGGATGAGCACGGTAAACCAGCCCTCCAAAATTCACATTGATGGCGGCAAACTTTGTGACAGTTACAGCTGACTAAATGTAACAGGTCATCTGGAGCTGGAGGTTTGATTGAAGGGATTGGTTTCAATCCGGTTCCGCAACTCTCTTATCCTTATTCGACTGGAGAGAGATGATTACCATGTCAATGTTGCACTTGGAAGAACACCCTAAACGAGTGCAAATGAGCTGCATCACTTGTTGGGGGCAATATGGATAGCTGGAACTCAGATTTAAGTGACATCTATTCTACTGTTCTCTTGTATGCATAAAAGCGATACTTATCCAATGTTTGAGTTTTTTCAGCTCCATACACAGAAAGGAGGAAGGCTTCACCAGCTTTGGCCACTTCATTTTTAGATGTTTCTGGGATATCAAATACAGACAAGATGTCGCACATGTCTTGGCTATTCTTCAGGATATCAAATGACCTTTTGTTTCCCTTTCCCATATATAGCTGATGTATCGCAGCCTGTACCTGCGTGGAGGAACAGCAGATGTTGCCGAAGATGTCCCATGTTAGCTTGAAATTTGCTAATATCATAGGTCTTGTTGGGATTGCGGGCTATATGTAGTATATGGTTATTCATGGGATTTATTTTCTGTTAATAAATCAGCCTAAATAGCGTTTCGAAAACCATAACCATAACCATAAATTTATTTCATCGAAGTTGTTGCCTGCTAGTTTTTAGGCCTAAGACGAAAGCGAAATTAATTTTGAAATAATGAACTGGGTTTTAAGAAAAACAATTAAACAAATATAAATATATTCATAGAATCAACGAACGAACAATGAGATAAGTTGGATTAGGTATACAATGTAAGATATGGTAAAATATAATTTACAGTAACGGGATGTGAAGAGAAATGAAGTACGTGAAATAAATATAAAATAATATGGTGAAATAATATGGTAACTACGATGGACTGAATTGGGGCTGCAAGAAAGAGAAGTAAATAGAATTAGGACCTACTCTCGTATGGTCGTTTGCAGAGAATTGCGAGAGGATGTGGAATTAAACTAAGTATGATTTGTTTGTAGGTAAATGACTAATTGTAGAAGGAATGATTACCGACCTTTATGTGAGAGTCGAATGGGAAAGAATATTGTTCCAGAATGTCGAGCTGAAAGCGTGTGTTTGTTTGTGTGTGAAATTTTAGGAGATGTTGTTTGAAACAGTAATACGTTAAATGAATTGACAAGTAAGATAAATGAATTAATTAATTATTAAGTTGTAGATAAAATATGATTTAATTTACAAAAGTTAAGTAAAATAATTGAACGATTTAATTGACAAAAGTAAAAGAATTGCATGATATGAATTTTACATAATAATTGATGTATATATATATATATATATATATATATATATATATATATATATATATATATATAAGTTTCCCAGGTGGTTTTTATTTTAGGAATGCCCAGAAGCATTGCTATAACATTTCTCCCCCTAAGAAGGTTACCCCCCCTCCCTTTTTACTATTTTGAGATTCCAAGTCCGAGTACCGACGAGGCCTCCTGACGACGCGACCGGAGCGTGTGACAGTCCCATTGGTTTAGATGCGGGTGTGAGGACACAGATTCGCTGTGGCAGTGGCAGTGCCATTAGCGTTGAATGAGGCACTGGCACGAGAGAAAGTTGATGGAGCGAAGGTGATCCGCTTGTTGGTTCCTTCCGAGATGGCGTCAAGCGGGATGTGGGAGTCTTGAGTCCCGTTGTCCGCTGACGGAGTGACCAGTGAGGGAGAGATTTGCTCCTGACTGACCACTTCTGCCGACGAGGGTTCCTGCAACAAAGGAGGAGGAGGCAGCAAAACGGAAGTGAAGTTGGAGTAGCAGGGGTGGTTTAAAAGGTGAGTTGAAGTTGTTTTGGTGGATTACTGTACCATAAAGGGGTATAGTGGGATGAGAATGAGGTGATTGGGGTTCTAGATGAACATTTTCGGTATAAGCGGGTTTCAGGCGTGTTGCCAGAGCACTATGTGAGTGCGAGTGAATTAATGACGTGTTGCCAGAGCACTATGTGAGAGCGAGAGAATTGATGACGTGTTGTCAGAGCACTATGTGAGTGCGAGAGAATTGATGACGTGTTGTCAGAGCACTATGTGAGTGCGATCGAATTGATGCCGTATTGCCAGAGCACTATGTGAGTGCGAGAGAATTGATGACGTGTTGTCAGAGCACTATGTGAGTGCGAGAGAATTAATGGTGTGTGGCAAGGGCACTATGTGAGTGCGAACGAATTTATGGCGTGTTGCAGAGCACTATGCGTGTGCGCTGAATGAATTGGTACGATAGGAAGTGAGGATTGAGTGTGGGTCAGTGCAAGTGAGGACCTACCTAAATAAATGAAGTGAGGTGCAGGGGGTAGATGTTGACCCGTTTATTGCCAATGGTTAATCCCTTAGGGATGTTAGTTTAAAGGATGTGAGGTGTTTGTCGTTTGTTAATCCCTTGAGATGTTGTTTGAAACAGTAGTACGTTAAATGAATTAACAAGATAAATGGATTAATTAATTATTAAGTTGTACATAAAATATGATTTAATTTACAAAAGTAAAAGAATTGCATGATATGAATTTTACATAATTTCATATAAATATATATATATATATATATATATATATATATATATATATATATATTTAAGTTTCCCAGGAGGTTTTTATTATAGGAATGCCCAGAGGCATTGCTATAGGGCTTTAACAGGTTTAAGGAAAAGTATTTTCATGCATGACTTAGAAAGTGATACAAGAAGTAGGAGCAAGTCTGTGTGGTCACCCACTACTGCAACATTATGTCCAGTATCTTTTAATGACTAAGCAGTTTGGACAATGGACGTATCTGCATCTCCTTGGGAACTTTAACCGTAATACCAGCAGACTGCAGGTGCACCTTCAGCTTATTGATCAGCTGTGTCTTTTCATACATATTACACAGGAAATCTGCTTGTGGTAAGGTTGTGTAATGTTCTTCATCCACTGCAACTTCTATAGAACAATGTTTCTGATGCCTTACGATTTTGTTCCTGAGATTTGCTCGTTGCTGTTACTGGTGTAGCAGGTCTCTCTCTCTCTCTCTCTCTCTCTCTCTCTCTCTCGCTCTCTTTTCTCTCTCTCTCTCTCTCTCGTACTATTCGTACTTTGACGAATACCGGAGGCTAGCCAGGAGAGTGAAGTCCAGCATAAGGGCGGCTAAGCGGTCTGAGGAACTCCGAGTGGCGAGACTCTGTAAAGAGAATCCCAAGGAGTTTTTTGGATATGTGAACAGCCGTAAACCAATCCGTCGAACGATTGGCCCTTTGAGGAACGAGGAGGGGACATTAAAGCATTCAGATGCAGAAAATGCCAACCTCCTCAACGACTACTTCTCTTCAGTGTTTACTGAAGAGTGTGGTCCCATTCCCCAGCCGACGGATTCCTACTCGGGGGAAAAGCTGGAGGCAATGGACTTCACCGAAGGAGAAATAAAGAAAAAGATCGCTGACCTAAAGACGAATAAGTCCCCTGGACCGGACGGGTTTCTACCTAAAGTGTTGAAGGAAGTGTGCGATGAAGTATCACGACATCTGTGCGCTATCTTTAACATGTCAATCCGGACCGCATGCGTTCCTAGAGACTGGCGTGAGGCGGAGGTGACTCCTATCTTCAAGAAAGGAGACCGTAACCAACCGTCGAACTACCGACCTATCAGTCTGACTTCGATAGTCGGTAAACTCATGGAAAGCATCATGGTGGACAAAGTGACGTCGTATTTAGAGTCAAACCTGCTACTGAGGAGTTCCCAGCACGGCTTCCGAAGGCAACGGTCATGCCTGACGAACCTTGTAGAATTCTTCCACTTCGTTTTCAGCGAGCACGATCGGGACAAGGCGGTGGATGTGGTCTACCTAGACTTTCAGAAAGCCTTTGATAAGGTACCACACCGCCGCCTTCTCCGGAAAGTGCGAGCGCTTGGCATAGACGGAAAGGTAGCCGGCTGGATCGAGAACTGGCTAAGTGGCAGACGGCAACGGGTGGTGGTGAATGGACAGTCTTCTGAGTGGGTGCCCGTTACTAGCGGGGTGCCTCAAGGTTCTGTCCTGGGACCACTACTATTCATCATCTACGTCAACGACATGGACGGTGGCATGGTTGCCAAGATTTCCAAATTTGCCGACGATACCAAGCTTGGTATGAACGTTGCAAAGGATGGAAATACTGCCCGCCTGCAGGAAGATCTTGGGAAGATTGGGGAGTGGTCGGACACGTGGCAAATGCCTTTTAACGTGGGCAAATGCAAAGTGATGCATATCGGCCACAGAAACCCCCAATCCCAGTATATCCTTAAGGGCACTGCTATTGAATCCACCGACACTGAGAAGGACTTGGGTGTAACAATCACTAGTGACCTCAAGTTCTCGAAACAGTGCATTGAGGCGGAGAAAAAGGCCCAAAGGATGCTAGGCTATATTAAGCGCCAGTTTGGTTATCGGAACCAGGAGATTGTACTGTGCCTGTACAACTCACTTGTCCGACCGCACCTGGAGTATGCCGTACAATTTTGGAGTCCTTCATTGCGAAAGGACATCGCGAGATTGGAACGCGTACAAGCCAGGGCAACCAAGCTGATTCCCTCTATCCGACATAAAAGTTATGAGGATAGACTAAGGGAGTTAGATATGTTCTCGCTGGAAACCCGTAGACTGCGTGGTCAGCTCATCGAAGTCTTCAAAATACTTCGAGGGTTCGACAATGTTGACTACCGGGATATTTTCACACTGAGTGAGAACAGAACGCGCAATCACGGCTTCAAACTTGAACTGAAGCGTTACAACCGCAATCTGTGTGGAAACTTTTTCACCTACAGTATCTGCGGTAAGTGGAACGCACTTCCAGTGGAAGTTGTCAACAGTGAATCTGTTGACCAGTTCAAGTCAAGACTAGACAAAGTCTTGAAAAGTGGCCGTTTAGGGACGCAAAACAATTGAGCAGCCATGTGCCCGCTCAATTGCTAGTCCAAAGGTACCCTCTTTGAATGGACCGTAAGGTCTCCTAGGGTACTTACTTTCCTTGTTACTCCTTGTTACTCTCTCTCTCTCTCTCTCTCTCTCTCTCTCTCTCTCTCAATATATATATATATATATATATATATATATATATATATATATATATATATATATATATATATATATATATATATATATATATATATATATATAAGAGAAAATAAGAATTGGAAGCAAATGAGCAAATGAGACAAGAAACCAGAGTTTTTTTAAAGGCAAGAGAGAGGGACATTAGAAGAATCCAGAATCAAAGGGAGCAGGGGGCGGCACAGTGAAGGCGATCCTTTACCGAGAAGATAGAAATAACGCCAGGGGGAAAAGTTTTGAATTCCTGGCCGGGAGTCGAACCCGGTTCTGCTGATTGCCGGTCAGATGCTTTACCACTAAGTTACCAGGCACAGTAACTATATTTCGCCCAAAGCGTTACCCCATCAAACCCAGTATCTCCCTAAGCTAGGAACTTCCAAGGAAATTTTTATACCACATCCTCTTACCCGCTCACAATTTAAAGGCTCACTGTCCATGTCACATACAAAGAAGGAGCAACTACAGGATCTGCGGGTGATAATACAACCACCACAGGGCTATGCCATTTTTATTTTCTGTCTTTCAAATAAAATTTGAAGACAGAAAGAAAGATGCAGAAACCTGGTGTAGCTGAGTATAAATACATATAGTACAAGGCAAGGCTTTCCTAGCCAACCTCATCTAGGATGTCGTGGAGCGCACCCAAAGGAGTGCCCGGCCCATTGGGAAGGCGGACGTACGCCAGTACGCCCGAGTCACTCCCCAAACAACCGTCTCGGAGGTTGTCAAAAATGGTGCCACCGCTACAACCAAGAAGCCGGGAAACGGAAGAGTATAGGGGGTCCTACATTAGGGGACTCCCTGAAAGTTCTACTGTTCAATGCGAGGTCCATCAGGAACAAGTTTCCTGAGCTCCGTGGCCTCGTAGTGACGGAAGAACCCGAAATGGTAGCCATAACAGAATCGTGGTTAAAAGCCTTAAACCGAGACTTTAAGGAGCGAATTCACGCTGCCTGGCTACCAGCTCTTCCACAAAGATAGGCCAGACAGAGAGGGTGGCGTGTAATGTTGTATGTCAAGAATACAATCAAATCTACGAACTCCAACATTATATCCAATCACGAGCTTCTAGGCGTTGACCTAGAGATAGGTCCTGTAAGATACAGGACCCTGGTGCTTTACAACCCCCTTCCCAACCTATTGAGAAGGACAGGGAACTGTACCAGCTGCTGGGTGAACTTGTTCAAGGCAGAGTGTGCATCATTATGGGCGACTTCAACAGCCAAGTTGATTGGGAAACCAGAGCAGCCTGTGGCGAGAGCGCGCCACTCCTGGAGTTCGCCAACAACGAGTTCCTCACTCAATGGGTCAGAGAGCCGATGAGAGGTGACAATATCCTGACTTGGTCTTCACCTCTGAGGATGATATCGTTGAGGATCTCTCTGTAGGCGAAGAGCTCGGTGGCAGTGATCACCAGCTAATTACATTTACCATCAAGATCCCGAAGGTAAGGTCTGTTGCCAGTCAATCAAGGAAACTTGACTTCAGAAGAGCAGACTTTGCAAGCGTTCGTGCTGTACTGACTGACGTGAGGCTAGAAGTGTGCAATGCTGTTGAAAACTCGTGGAATAGTTTTAAAACCACATTCATGAGTCTATAATCGCGTTTCATCCCTCTGAAATGCCCCCGTCGGTCTTCTGTTCAACCAAAGTGGTTTAATCGAAAAATCGGCCAACTGCTTAGGGAGAAGAGAACTGTGTACCGGCAATCGAAGATCTCGGGTGACTTTGACGAATACCGGAGGCTAGCCAGGCGAGTAAAGTCCAGCATAAGCGCGGCTAAGCGGTCTAAAGAACTCCGAATGGCGAGACTCTGTAAAGAGAATCCCAAGGAGTTTTTTGGATATGTAAACAGCCGTAAACCAATCCGTCGAACGATTGGCCCTTTGAGGAATGAGGAGGGGACATTAAAGCATTCAGATGCAGAAAATGCTAACCTCCTCAACGAATACTTCTCTTCAGTGTTTACTGAAGAATGTGGTCCCATCCCCCAGCAGACGGATTCCTACTCGGGGAAAAAGCTGGAGGATATGGACTTCACCGAAGTTGAAATCAAAAAGATCAGTGACCTAATGACGAATAAGTCACCTGACCCGGATGGTTTTCTACCTAAAGTGTTGAAAGAAGTGCGCGATCAAGTGTCACGACACCTGAGCGCAATCTTCAACATGTCAATCTGGACCAAATGCGTTCCTAGAGACTGGCGTGAGGCGGAGGTGACTCCTATTTCAAGAAAGGAGACCGTAACCAACCGTCGAACTACCGACCTATCAGTCTGACTTCGATAGTCGGTAAACTCATGGAAAGCATCATGGTGGACAAAATGACGTCGTATTTAGAGTCAAACCGGCTACTGAGGAGTTCCCAGCACGGCTTCCGAAGGCAACGGTCATGCCTGACGAACCTTGTGGAATTCTTCCACTCCGTTTTCAGTGAGCACGATCGGGACAAGGCGGTGGATGTGGTCTACCTAGACTTTCAGAAAGCCTTTGATAAGGTACCACACCACCGCCTTCTCCGAAAAGTGCGAGCGCTGGGCATAGACGGAAAGGTAGCCGGCTGGATCGAGAACTATCTAAGTGGCAGACGGCAACGGGTGGTGGTGAATGGACAGACTTCTGAGTGGGTGCCCGTTACTAGCGGGGTGCCTCAAGGTTCTGTCCTGGGACCACTATTATTCATCATCTACGTCAACGACATGGACGGTGACATGGTTGCCAAGATTTCCAAATTTGCCGACGATACCAAGCTTGGTATTAACGTTGCAAAGGATGAAAATACTGCCCGCCTGCAGGAAGATCTTGGGAAGATTGGGGAGTGGTCGGGCACGTGGAAAATGCCTTTTAACGTGAACAAATGCAAAGTGATTCATATCGGCCACAGAAACCCCCAATCTCAGTATATCCTTGAGGGCACTGCTATTGAATCCACCGACACTGAGAAGGACTAGGGTGTTACTATCACTAGCGACCTCAAGTTCTTGAAACAGTGCATCGAGGCAGAGAAGAAAGCCCAAAGGATGTTAGGCTACATAAAGCGCCAGTTTGGATACCGTAACAATGAGATAGTACTTTGTCTGTACAACTCTTTCGTTCGGCCGCACCTGGAGTATGCCGTACAATTTTGGAGTGCTTCGTTTCGAAAGGAGATCGCAAGGTTGGAACGCGTACAAGCCAGGGCAACCAAGCTGATTCCCTCTATCCGACATAAAAGTTATGAGGATAGACTAAGGGAATTAAATCTGTTCTCGCTGGAAACCCGTAGACTGCGTGGTCAGCTCATCGAAGTTTTAAAAATACTTCGAGGGTTCGAAAATGTTGACTACCGGGATATTTTTACACTGAGTGAGAACAGAACGCGCAATCACAGCTTCAAACTTGAACTGAAGCGTTAAAACCGCAATCTGTGTGGAAATTTTTTCACTTACAGTATCTGCGGTAAGTGGAACGCACTTGCAGTGGAAGTTGTCAACAGTGAATCTGTTGACCAGTTCAAGTCAAGACTAGACAAAGTCTTGAAAAGTGGCCGTTTAGAGACGCAAAACAGTTAAGCAGCCATGTGCCTGCTCGATTGCTAGTCCAAAGGTACCCTCTTTGAATGCACTGTAAGATCTCCTAGGGTACTTACTTTCCTTGTTACTCCTTGTTAAGAGAAATTAAGAATTGGACGCGAATGAGCAAATGAGACAAGAAACTGTGCCTGGTCGCTTAGCGGTAAAGCATCTGACCGTCAATCAGCAGACCCGGGTTCGAGTCCCGGCCAGGAATTCAAAACTTTTTTCCCTGGCGTTATTTCTGTCTTCTCGGTAAAGGATCGCCTTCACTGTGCCGCCCTCTGCTCCCTCTGATTCTGGATTCTTCTAATGTCCCTCTCTCTTGCCTTAAAAAAAACCTCCCGTTTCTTGTCTCCTTTGCTCATTCGCGGCCAATTCTTATTTTCTCTTGTACTATATGTATTTATAGTCAGCTACACCAGGTTTCTGCATCTTTCTTTCTGTCTTCAAATTTTATTTGAAAGACAGAAAATAAAAATGGCATAGCCTTCTGGTGGTTGTATTATCACCCGCAGATCCTGTAGTTGCTTTCTTTATATATATATATATATATATATATATATATATATATATATATATATATATATATATATATATATATATATATATATATATATATATATATATATATATATATATATATATATATATATATATATATATATATATATATATATATATATATATATATATATATATATATATATATATATATATATATATATATATATGTGAGAATGGATGGGGAGAAAGAAAAGTCCAGACACTACACAGAGCTCTTTATTGACGTTTCGCCTCTTGGCTTCCCCATTCTGAGGAAGCCAAGAGGCGAAACGTCAATAAAGAGCTCTGTGTAGTGTCTGGACTTTTCTTTCTCCCCATCCATTCTCACCTATACGTCGAGTCTTTCATGCATATATATATATATATATATATATATATATATATATATATATATATATATATATATATATATATATATATATATATATATATATATATATATATATATATATATATATATATATATATATATATATTTATATATATATATATATATATATATATATATATATATATATATATATATATATATATAGATTTATATATATATATATAGATTATATATATATATATATATATATATATATATATATATATATATATATATATATATATATATATATATATATATTATATATATATATATATATATATATATATATATATATATATATATATATATATATATATATATGAATGCAATATCCCGCAGGAAAAATTGAAAAGGTGTTTCCAAGTACTTTCGAACTTTATTAAGTTCCTTATCAAGGATAACTACAAGAAAGACCGCCTCAAAAACAAGAAATCACCAATGAGGAAGAGGGAAGGGGAAAGGTAAAAAAAACACATTAAGGATTACAAGAAGCAGGTAGTAAGGTCAAACTAAGTCGAAGGGAAGGGTAACAGATTCAAAGAAATGGAGATAGCCTAACGAGGGAGATTATAAGACATGATGAGCAAAAGGGGGAAAAATACAAAGTACAAAATAGAGCAGTGACAATAAAAAATTAAAATGAATAATAAAAAAAAAAAATAAATAAATAAATAAAAAAAAATAAATAAAATAAAATAAAATAGGGGCCACATAACTAAAGAATGTATATAAAAAAAAACACTAGGAACGCAAGACAAAACTAGTTTTTTTGAGTATTAATCTTTTAATTATAGCATCTAGTTTATATAAACCAGGGGAAAGGTTAAAATTATCACATTGGCTTATAAAAGCACATTCAATGATGTTCTTTTTTATAGGGTCATTGGAACGATAAATAAATTTAGCCGAGTTCCAGTTAATTAAATAATTCTTATCTGACATATGGACAAAGAAAGCACTGTTATCTTCCCTTCTTCGGACATTATATTTATGTTGATTTATGCGAACAGAAAGTTGTTTACCTGTTTGTCCGTAATATTTACTTAGACAACCAGATACTTTGTGAGTTTTTCATATATATATATCACCCGCAGATCTTGTAGTTGCTTTCTTTGTATGTATATATATATATATATATATATATATATATATATATATATATATATATATATATATATATATATATATAAAATAAATAAAATTTTATATAATTTTTCTTAAATGTTATATATTTGTAAAAAAGTCTTCAAATACAATTGGCAACATTTACACGCACGACTAACGCTTCAAAATATTCCGCATGCGAGACAAATATTTTCATTTGTTCCCTCGCCATCTCAAACTCAAGGTCAGTTGAATTCTTTCTCCATATAATCCTTAGTTTTACAAAAAAAAACACTTTCTAATTTTTTATATTTCCTTTCCAGACTGCTTTACATTTTCCCTTTTAACCATCGTGATTTCAATTACATTTACCCACAGTTCGTGATTTTAATTACATTTCAATTAGTTACAAATACATTTCAATTAGTTACAAACACATTTTAATTAGTTACCTTGATATCTTGTTACATACTTACCATTACTTATCTACCTTACACCAAGTTTAGTCACAACGAAAATTCAGTATTAAACTCATGTTCATTTTGTATAATTAAATTCAACCAATAAAATTTCAAATATGTTACATTCTTGTTAATCTATAATAATATATATTTTTGATCTATCCTTGTTGTATTACATCCATTCCTTAACGATTTCGTGTCCAACCATTAAGGCTAACTTCGCCATAAGCTTAGCCGCTCGAGCCTTTTACGATTCAATAACTCTCCTCAAAAACTTATAGATTTAGGTTTGTTGTGAAGTATATATCTAGGTTCATACCACGATGGCCCTATATCTATAAATTGGTGCCAAGAATTTGTTTAATTATCTCCCGTACGTTCATCCATTCTTAATTATAAAATCAAATATATATTTTCAACCCAGTCACATGGTTTCATATTTTTCGAGTCACTTACTCACGCGTTCATTTTCCGAGCGTCGACTTTCAACACGTGTTAGTTTCTAATCCCAAGTTTCCAATTACATCCTTAATTGAATTAATAATATCCTTATTAAATTAAATTTATTATATCTATATAAATACGAGTGAATAATATTTCTTTTTCCGATAATTTTTATTTTACGCTCATTCGCGTGACTACGTTTTACACACACACACCCTCACACACACGATACACACACCTCCTACTAGTTAAGAATCACGATAGTTACATCAGCAGCTTCGTTGACAACTCACACCATTACTACATGGCAGGCAGGCCTTACTGCTTCCACCAATACGAGTATCTCTAATGTTACTCACGCAAGCATTCTTAATTATTCGTCCTTCATGAAAGAAGATCGATCTCGAATCTTCCTTCCTCGATTTTCCTCCCAAAATATGATTCGGGCAACCCCATTTCCTGCTAAAAAGGCAGATATTATAATGATGCATCACGCTATCTCTGAATAAAACCGGATTTTCTGCATCAGTCAAAATTGACCATTAAGTATCTTTTCGCTTTTTAAAAACATCTTGCTAGAAAGTGATAGAATTAGGGCTTGGGACAAATTAAAAGAGGCTTTAGGGAGAAGTATGGGAGATCGCAAGTCGAAGATCTAAGGATGCTATCAAATACTCAGGAGATTGGTGACCGGCGTCCCACGCGATTTATGGAGTATCTAAAAGACTTAATTCGAACTAAGGGAGCTGAGTTAGAATTTTTTGACGTCCTGCTCACAGAAATATTCATGCGTGGGATTCCTGAAAATATTAGGCCACTCATCCTGATGACATCACCCACTAATGTGGAGCAAATGGCAAAGGCAGCCGATGAGTTGTTCAATAATCCATACGTAAGCTGTGGAACTATTTAAATCTTCCAAGAACCATGTTCAAGTGTGTCTTTCACAGGTTCGTTTCCCAAGGGAGGGAGTCTTCCGATAACCGACCAGAACTCACACGCAAGTCACCCCCCCACCTCCGACACAGAAAATTGCAGCTGTTTTTGAGAGGATGGAGAGCGATCTTCGTGCCCTAAAGGTGCGACAAGGAGTGCAGCGAGAGCACAGTTGTGAGCAGGGTAGAGGGGGAGACCGACGCCGTTCTTCCCCCCTAAAAAGAAACCAACAAGGGAACTCTAGCTAAAGAGGTGAGGCATGGCAGAATCATTTTCATTCTCGACCCAATTCCGCCTATCTTGACGATCATTCTCAGGGTCTCTTCTGGTATCATTCTAAATATGGTAACAACACCGTGCGTTGTGTACAGCCCTGTAGCTTCTACCACGCATTTAATCCTCGTTCATCACCTAATCCTTATTCGCAGAATTTTCACCCTCCAACAAATCATGCTGCTCAAGTTTCTTTTCCCCAACTTTCAAATTGGTACTGGTACGATTGCAGGTTTGGTGCAAAGGCAGAAAAATGCTTACATCCATGTACGTACCAACATCATGTGTGTTTTTCAACTTCAACTTCTTCACATACCCTAATTTCACCAACCTCAAACGCGCAAAATCAGAAAAACTCTACGGGTTCTGTCACCCAAATTTCAAGCTCATCAGCACAGCATAATCCTTTAAACTAAAAACGCAAGTGATTCGTGGGTCTATCACCTCTGCAAGCTCAGTTTTTCTTCAGGTTGATCCTCCTTTTAGTATTTACGACCCACTTTCTGGTTTTTCATTTTTTGCTTCACACCGGTGCTCAATGCAGTGTCATTCCAACCTTTCCGGACGACAAAGCTTGCCTGTCTGACTTTGTCTTTAAAGCCGCTAACTCTTCGGATATAAGTACATATGGAAGGCATAACCTCGAGCTCTCTCTTGGGTTACGTCGTGTTTTTCCTTGGACTTTCATCGTCGCCGAGGTCGACATTCCAATTTTGGGCCTCGATTTCCTTTCGGCTCACGACCTTTTGATCGATTCTCGCAATCGCAAGCTTGTCTACAGAACCACTACTCTTACCGTTTTGGGTTCGTTTTTTTCCTTCTCAGAGTTGTCTCTTGTATATTAGTCTCCCTACAACTGCCCCACACTTCCAACATTCCAACATTTCCTGGCCTTAGTCTTCCACCTTCAAAGGACAGGCCTATCAAGCACGATGTGGTTCAAGGGATATAGCCGAGAGGAGGGCCTGTATTCTCATACCCCCGTCGACTGGCCCCGGGAAGACTTGCTCTAATGAAGCAGGAGTTCAGGTTTATGGTGGAGGCAGGAATAGCTTTTCCATCTTCTTCTCCCTGGGCTTCACCGCTTCAAGTAGTGCCAAAGTCTACGCTGGGTGAGTTCAGGGCTGTATGTGATTACAGGCGACTCAACGTTTGTACCATTCCAGATAGATATCCTCTTCCTTACCGGTCTGATTTTAATTCTGCTCTTTTCGGTTGTTCAATCTTTTCTCGACTCGATTTGGTCCGTGCTTTCAACTAAATCCCTATCCACCCAGATGACGTCCCAAAGACGGTTATCAACACTACATTCGGTTCCGTCGTCATGAAGCGAATGCTCTACGATCTTCGTAACAGTGGTCAGACCTTCCAACGGTTTATGGATCAGGTTTTGACAGCTCTTCCCTTCGTATTTTGCTACATAGACGACCTCCCGATAGCAATCTTTGTCTTTAAAGGAACATCTCTCTCACCTTCGTCCGGTTTTCGCTCGTTTAGAAGAGTATGGTATCGTACTCAACACTTCTAAGTATCTTTTTGGTGACACGCAACTCTCCTTTTTGTGACATCACATTTCCCCTGACGGAATTCGTCCTCTCGAGGATAAAGTATTCGGGATTTTCCCAGACCTTCTGCACTCAACAACTTCGTAGATTTTGTGGTATGGTAAACTTTTACAACAGATTCATTCCCAACATTTCTAACACCATGCAACCTCCCTACGATCTGTTTGCAAAATCCAAGGAGAACCTTCCTTTATCCTCTGACTGTCCTCATCCACTCATTCCTTTCGCTTACCGTCGGCACATTTTTTACCAAACTCGTGGTCTCTCTCATTCTGGCATTTGAGCAACTCGCAAGCTCATCACACAACGTTATGTGTGGCCAGGTATGAACGCCGACGTGGCCAAATAGACCTGCGCATGTTTGCCTTGTCAACGCGCAAAGGTTCAACGCCACACGAAGACCCCTTTGGCTGCTTTTCCTCTCCCATCGGTACGTTTTGACGCCGTTCACATCGATCTGGTAGGCCCTCTGCCCTTTTCGCGTGGTTTCACCTATCTTCTCATCATGATCGACCGTTTTACTCGTTGGCCAGAGGCAGTTCCTATCTCAGACATCAAAGCTTCCACTGTAACTCGAGCCTTCGTCTCAGCATGGGTTGTTCGTTTTGGTGTTCCGCTAACGATCATGATTGATCGTGGTAGCCAATTTGAATCCGACCAATGGAATACACTAATGTCAGTGCTTGGCTCTTTTAGTCTCGTACCACTAGTAACTCTAAGGTGGAACGTTTACACAGGACTCTCAAGGGAAGCTTACGCTCCACTGATCCCAACATCACTTGAGTGGACAAGCTACCCTTAATTCTCCTGGGTATCCGTGCATCCTTGAAAGAGGATTTGGCTTGCTGTGCGGCGGGACTTGTCTATGATACTCACCTTCGTCTTCCTGGTCAAGTTTTTTCTTCTTCTGACCGTCCTCTACCATGTTATGTTTATCCTGCTTCATGAGTACGTAATTTAGTACGGGCGATGTCTGAAGTTAAGCTGACCGCCCCAAGAGTGCCTGCTCATCAGAAACCTTTCGTGCCAATGGGGATGGCAACCTGTTCTTACGTTTTTATCCGTCGCGACTCAACTTGCTTTTCCTTGCAACCAGTCTATGACAGACCCTTTCTTGTCATCTCCACGAAGCCGAAATTCTTTGTAATACAGTTTTGCACCAAACAGGATACTGTCTCCATCGATCGCCTGAAACCGGCCTTTACAGAGGCCGTTCATCTTGAACAGCCACTGTCTTCTTCTTCCACTATGACTGTTAGTGATCAAGTGGTTTCTCATACTTTTCTTCAAAACCCTCCGACAAACCATTCTCAAACACCCAATTCTCCTTCCCGATTGCTGCCGCCTCCTCTTTTGTTGCAGGAGCCCTCTTCAGCAGCGGAGAGTCATTCTCACAACGGCCGGTCCCCGTCAGACACCAGTTTGGGGGGAACAGAACGGATGTCTTTCGTCCCGCCTGCCCTCGCACGCGAGAGTGTTTCACCGCAATTGATTGGCACTGCCAGTCAATTGTGCCCCAATGATCGAAATCAGCCACATGGCATCGTGACACGTTCTAGCTGCGTTGTTAGGAGACCTCTTCTGTATCTGAATTAAAAATTAATATTTCATGTTTCGAATTTTTTTGATGGGCGAGTAATTCTCTTTGGGGGGGAAATATTTGTAGCAGCTCTGCAGCTACAAATATATATATATATATATATATATATATATATATATATATATATATATATATATAAATAACTAAAATTTTATATCATTTTTCTTAAATATTATATATTTGTAAAAAAATTCTTCAAAAACAATTGGCAACATTTACCATTTACACGCACGACTAACGCTTCCAAATATTCCTCATACGAGTACAAGACAAAAATTTTTACCTGTTCCCTCTCCATCTCAAACTCAAGGTCAGTTGAATTTTTTGCCCATAAAATCCTTAGTTTTACAAACTAAAAACAGTGTCTAAATCTTTATATTTCCTTTCCAGACTCTTATACATTTCCCCCTTTAACCATCGTGATTTACCCATAATTCGTGATTTTAATTACATTTCAATTAGTTACAAATTCATTTCAATTAGTTGCAAACACATTTTAATTAGTTACCTTGATACCATTACCTTTGTTACCTATTATCTCATTACCTTGTTACATACTCCCCATTACCTATCTACCTTACACCAAGTTTAGTCACGACGAAAATTCAGTATTAAACTCATGTTCATTTTGTATAATTAAATTCAAATTCAACCAATAAAATTTCAAATATGTTCCATTATTGTTAATCTATAATAATATATATATATATATATATATATATATATATATATATATATATATTTTGTTCTATCCTCGTTGTATTTCATCCATTCCTTAACGATTTTGTGTCCAACCATTAAACCTAACTTCGCCATAAGTATCCATCTAGGTTCATACCACGATACTAAAGGATACCAAACCACTAAATGTTTCTTGAAATGGAGAGTGAGATCGTAGCCAGTTTTGCATTATGCGTAAGTGCTTCTCATCATGAAACTGGCGTGATTCTCGCAATTCAACATGCTGGTCAGTTGTTGCAGAGGAAACACCAGTAAATTTCTCCACAACTTCACAAACTTGTGTACTTACTGGCATCGCTTTTATCCACTAGGCTAAAGTTATCTCAGTAATTCCCTGCCATGCGTAAGTCCTCCAGAAGATTTAAATCCCTTCATCAGATACTGCTCAATTATCATATTATTCCACGTCCCTGACCAGTAACGTTTGCTACGACTCACCGTGAAGATTCCATCTGTGGTCAGTTGCTCATATTCTTTCTCTGGCATTCTACTTAAAAGTTCATTCATTTGCTGCAAATCGATCTGTGCTGCTTTGGCATAATGTATATGTCCTGCAGCATGGAAATGTGGAAGCATGTCTCGTACACAATACAGGTGCAAATCCCACTGTCTTGTACGTTTGGCTCTCACAAAGAACTTAATTAGGGTTACTTGTTGATGATACTGCAACCAAAGTTGTGCTGTGCGACTCAAGTCCTTCCTTTGGTTGATGGTGTTTATCAGCTTCTCCTTAATGTCTTTTAGGAGTTCATTGTTTATAACTTCTTCAAAATCAATTTCATGGGTTAAGAAGGAGTGAAAGATCTCCATGATTGCACTACGTTCTTTATCATTCATATTGAGATCATCTTCTAGAACATTTCTTGTAAGAGCAGCCTGTGTATGAAAGTGAGCTCGAAGGGCGCGGTAGTATGCATGGCCAGACAGCATGTGCCTCACAGAAGTTTCAGCATATATTGTTTCCCACAATTCTTCCAGTCGACTTCCACGCATTATGGTGCCTATTGCTCCCATAAAGGACATGAGGAGATGGAAACCACCCAAACGTACAACTACTTTTGACAAGGGACTTTCTTCACCACCTGCAGCAACTATTTCAAATGCTTTTATATAGAGGGGCTGGTCAAAAGTAACCACACAATGAGTTTGTTTCTGAGACTTAGTACCTTCGACAGCATGCAGGAGTGCTGTGTATATAGTTGATAGATTCCCTGGGTCCAAGTTCATGAAGGAAAGTGCAAGTATATGAGTAGTTAAGTTACCACCTTTCATTGCTGGCTGCATGTAGCCATTCCAGCCTGGGGTTTCACTGGTACTTAAGTAGTTTCCACATATCCATAAGGTATCTAAATGTTGAGCATGTTTTGCAGTTACTGGTTGATATGTATCGCATGAGATAGATGCCTTTGCTGTGATATTTTGCAGACATGACATGCTTGTAGGTTTTCTATATGTCATTATTCAATTGTGCCTCCAGCGTTACTTGAACTACTTACATCCACGACTCTCTGAACTGCACTGGTAGTAGTTACACATTTTATACCACCCAGACTGTGAAACGTTCCAAATCCATCAAGAGTGCGAATGTTGAAGTCTGCATTATCAAATATATATTGGAGAAAACCATCTTCTCTTATATTCACAGATGCAGTCCTAACTTCTGAGTTATCGTTTTCCTTATGTTCATCCTTACTCTTTAATTTTGTTACTTCGTCAACAAAGTCAGGAAGAGTGTCTGGCACCTGTTTTATTCAGGAATTAGTAATGTCTTCACATACTGGATACATGGATATGTCATACACACGTGCACGTATATCTTCAACATGATTGCGGCAGCTGTTAGTACAATTAGACGTCTCTTATCTTGACTATTGCTTTCTCTGTTTTTATGCCATGAGTCTGCTAATGATCTACTGACTGCTTCACTGAATGAAACAATATCATTGCCTTTATATTTTCTGACAGTGATGCTTTCTCCATATCTGCCTAGCAGTTTTTGTTTAAGTGTCCTAACTGTGTATACAGTCTCTGTTGTGTCTGCACCTCCATCATCATTTTGTGCAATTCCTGCAGTGAGTACTGGCACTCATTGTTGTAATCTATAATGTCGCACAGTTCATTGAAAGCTTCTGATGCACCTGCCTGGCATGGTCTTCCAACTGTTTTATGAGAACAGGATGCACCACTATCACAGCTAGTTTTGCAGAAATCATTGTAACACTTCCGATGATACTTAGACTCTGATTAACTTTTCTTCTTTTCATCACTGGGAAAAATTCCTTTCAGTAATTATCAGCTTGGATCTGAATGCCACTATAGCGTACGAGAAGTGCAGGCGAGCGACTTAAAAGCTTCGTTTGAATGAGTCTTTTTTGAGACTCAGGGTGGCCGAGGGGATTCGCCGCTGGCTAACAGTGGTCCAGCGACGCGGGAAGCTGTTCGCAACTCGCCTACGCTATTATTTTTTCTTTGCCCCTTTTCCTACCCCCCTCTATCTACACCACCATCATTTTCTCATTTCTTCGTTTTTGAATACTTTTTATCCTTTATATTTTTTATGCTTGGTGCAATCCTGCTTAGTACCAAATAAACAAGTTTATCATTGCATTCCTTTGCTCTTGCCCGCAATGTTTCCTGTAGTGTCAGTGTCGTAACTTCATGTATGGACCTACGATACTTCCTTGGCTTTTTAAGCTCTGCAGTTTTATCAGCAGTTTCACCACAGAATAAGCAATGCAGTTTGATGTAAAATTCGGTTACTTCTGATTGCAGACAAGGTACTTTCTATGTACTTATTTGGAGCAGGTCTTCAAGTGTACGATTTACGGCAGTCGATATGTACTTGTAAAGATGTTTTGTTCTTGAACTGTTCATGCAACCCATCCTCTCAAGCCAGACTGGCAGTTATCAAGGTCTGAACTCCTCGAGTCACCTCTAAACTTGGAGATTCTTTAAAGGGAAGTCCACATATCAGAGAATCCATCCCTTCTGCTACCTGGAAGAAGAAAACATCGGTCAGTGTCTTGCGTTTTTCTTCATTTATGCCTCCTAACTTCCTTATTTTTTGAAATATGCATAAAATTGTATATATATTTCAAAAGAAGAAAGTTTGGTCTACAACCTTTGTTTCAAAGCATTTTGTCATACAAGCCACCAGTTCTGCGAAATTGTCTTTGAAAATTAACTTATTACTTCAATTTCAATATTTATAATTTCTTTCCATATAAATTTACTTAGTTTTGTAAAATAACCTAGTTAGCGCTATAAAACAATCAGTTCTGAACAACCTTTATTGAGTGGTGTTTTTTGATAAAACTATTATTTTACGAGATATTTGAATTTTAAGGGAATTCCAATATGGCGGCTAACGCAAGCGCGAGAGTCCATGAGACTTTTCATATGTTGCTCAAGTCACAAATCCCTATACTTCTGCCAAGTTTCAGCATTTATCTAATTATTGCACCTCAAAACCCTAAAGTTCGTGGGCAAATAGAGGCCTAACAAGATTTTGCTTTTTCGAATATGGAATATTTACTAGTTTTTTTAATTTGCGTGGGGTAGTGGTGCAACTCTCACAATTAAGTTAAAAATGATATATAATACAATATATATATATATATATATATATATATATATATATATATATATATATATATATATATATATATATATATATATATATATATATATATATATCCACGGAAAATTTTGGGAGGCCTTAAAATTCAAAACTTGCGCCATTTCCAGACATCTGTGGAAACTTACGTACATAGTCGTAAAACGTAAGTGTTGGTTGGCTGAGACGGGACGATTCCAGCCAATCAGCGTTCAGATCTCACTCGCTCGACTACAGTATGTACAGTATATGTAGCGATTTCCCACTCTCCGTTCAGTACGCTTGTGTCCCACGTGTGTGAGCGGTGATTTGTGTATTTGTCGTAATTTTTTGTGTTACAATTCTCGTTTTTCAATCGTTTTACACCCTGGATAATTCTTGCTTTTTGCACCTTAATATTAACAATGCCTAAGTGCCCTGCATCTTCTAGTGTTGCTAACGGCATGCCTAAGCGTGCCAAGAAAGGGATGAGTTTGGAAGAGAAGGCGAAAGTGTTAGATAAGTTGAAAGAAGGCAAGAAAAAGGCCGAAGTTGCTCGAGAGTTTGGCGTGAACGAAAGCACAATTCGATAAATTTTAAGCTGTGAAAAGGTTATTAGAGAGAAAGTGTTAGTGAGTGTAAACCAAGTGATGAAGACTAGCAAATCAGTGCGCAGAAGATGCCTGCGTTGGTTTTCGCTTTAAATTTTGAAAATAAAAATGTAGACCGCACTCCATAGGGGAAGCGAATCTGAGATTCCACATAACAACCATTAGATTGGGAATTCCTGGCAAATATTATTGAACAGTTACTTATAAATCTTTTAAAGATAACCAGGCAATGGCTTCGCCACTTTCCCTTAGGGAGGAGCTTGCGCTTCGCTACTAAGATTAATATTTAAAATCTAAAAATAGCAGCCATGGTTAAACTTTTATAAATTTGCTGAACTTCGCCATTTATAATAATTTTAAAAAGGAACTCTAAACTAAATTTCCCCCTTTCAAAATATCACGTTGCTAAAATATAGAGTTATAGAGAAGATATATACAAAGAAATTCTGATCTTCACCATTTATAAGGAAAATTCACAAAATTTCGATACCTATATTTATTTCTGAACTTCACCATTTTGTTTTTTGATATTATAAAAGAATTATTAGAAATAACTTTGATAAAAAAGCATATGTCATAACCAAACAAAGATGAAATTTTTATTCAAATACTCAAAAAAATCCCCTTCTTAAATTATAGATTTAGTGATGATGATTCTTACCTGGTATGCTTACCTGGTAGGGCCTCACTACCATTGCCCAGTCAGAGCTGGGCAGAAGGGGGCGGGCCCCGCGGTTCCAAACAGATACTCCAGTCAGACAAACGAGTAATAATAACTATAAAAAATGACAAATTGACTAGTTGAGTGTATCTTCCTATAGAATAAAACAGGAAAAAGAACTTGTGGGGTTACTGGAAACAAGGACAAAGGAATGGCAACTGATTGCTACAGGGAGAATAGTTCCTCGTGTAGGAAAGGTTACTACAATTTGGATTTAAAGACTGCAAGGCTGGAAGCATCAACTACCTCCGAGGGCAATGAATTCCATCTTGCCACCACTCTTGAAGAGAAGAAACGTTTACGAGCTTCAGACTGACAGTGTTGAACTTGAATTTTTATATGACCTCTAGTGCCTACATCAGGGAATAAAGTGAAAATATCAGAAGGATGGATAAAGCAGAGATTGTGGAAAATGCGATAGCAATAAATCATGTCATGTCTAAGTAGCCTACCCTTTATGGAGAAAAGCTTTAGAGAGTTTAGTCTGTCAATTTAGGACAAGTCAGCTAAGCCTGATACTTGCTTTGTCCACCTTAGGAACAGATTCAAGGAGCTTTAAATTCCCAAGGTACCCAGAGTACCAAACTGGGGATGCAAAGTCTAACAGAAGTCTAATATCTGAAACAAGAAGAGAGGACATAAACTAATGAGAACCGCAAAGAGTGGCAGTTAGCAAATTAGAAACCATGCTTCCTGCTTTACCTACAGAATTTCTGATGTGATGAAACTTTAACTTGTCATCAACAATGACTCCAAGGTCTTTACAGGTATTGCAGAGGTTTAAGGGTGTATCGTCAAGGAGATAGCAAGAATTGGGGTTTCTAACAATAAGATGTCAAGCAAATCGGAGGTGAGCACTATAGTATATGGTTATTGATGTGATTTATTTTCTGTTAATAAATCACATGAATAACCATATACTATAAAGTCGGGCCCAGACCCGGGATTACTGTACCACAAAGGGGTATAGTAGGAGGAGAATGAGGTGATTGTGGTTCTAGACGAACATTTTCGGTATAAGCGGGTTTCAAGCGTGTTGCCAGAGCACTATGTGAGTGCGAGCGAATTAATGGCGTGTTGCCAGAGCACAATGCGAGTGCGAGGATTGATGACGTGTTGTCAGGGCCCTATGTGAGTGCGATAGAATTAATGGCGTGTTGCCAGAGCACTATGTGAGTGCGAGCGAATTAATGGCGTGTTGCCAGAGCACAATGCGAGTGCGAGGATTGATGACGTGTTGTCAGGGCACTATGTGAGTGCGAGAGAATTAATGGCGTGTTGCCAGAGCACTATGTGAGTGCGAGAGAATTGATGACATTATGAAGTGAGGATTGAGTGTGGGTCAAAATGCAGAAGTAAGCATTGGGTGTGGGTCAGTGCAAAAGTGAGGACCTACCTGAATAAGTAAAGTGAGGTGAGGTGAGGTGAGATGTAGGTATTGACCCGTTTATTGTCAATTGTTATTAATCCCTTGAGATGTTAGTTTAAAGGATGTGAGGTGTAGGTGGTAGATGTTGACCCGTTTATCGTTAATTGTTAATTTTTGTTGTTAATCCCTTGAGATGTTAGTTTAAATGATGTGATTGAGAGACTGGAGTGAGAGGACTGCAGGAATTTGAAGTTTGAGGATTTGGAGAAAGTGATTGAGATGGGTGAAGTGAGAAAACGAGAATTTGAGGAATGAAGATTTGATTGGGGATTTGGAGAGTTTGGTGATGAAAAGTGAAGATTATAGGAGTTTTGAGATGAAGATTGATGTGCGAGGAGTGGAGAGTTGAGATTAGGTGTATTTACTGGTTCTAAATATGTGCAAGGCTGTAAACACTTTTACGGCTTGTTCACCATATTTGTTATACCAGCACCGTTTCAGGCGTGTTGCGAGAGAACTATGTGAGTGCGAGTGAATTAATGGCTTGTTGCCAGAGCACTATTTGAGTGCAAGGATTGATGACGTGTTGTCAGAGCACTATATGAGTGCGATAGGATTTATGGCGTGTTGCCAGAGCACTATGCGAGTGCGAGCGAATTAATGGCGTGTTGCCAGAGCACTATGTGAGTGCGAGGATTGATGACCTGTTGTCAGAGCACTATGTGAGTGCGAGGATTGATGACCTGTTGTCAGAGCACTATGTGAGTGCGAAAAAATTAATGGCGTGTTGCCAGAGTTTCCCAGGAGGTTTTTATTATAGGAATGCCTAGAGGCATTGCTATAGCACACTTGTCTACAGAGAATTTAACACCCCAGGAAGAGGCAGTAGCAGACAGTGTTAATACTGTGTTGTAGATCAGGTGAAGGTAAGTAATAACTAGAAGATGATAAATGGAGATACAGCATTAAGTCATCAGAAAACATCTTATATTGACAATGAAGATGGGAGCTAGTGTGATTAATGAATTTGAGAAATATAAGGGGACCCGGGACAGAGCCTTGAGGCACCCCACTTAGGACCGGTCTAGGAGAGCTGACAGTGCCACTAATGGAGAGACTCATATAACGACCAACAAGGAAACTCCTAATCCAACTAAGAAGGTCCCCAGAGATCCCAATAGGGGCAAGTTTGTCCAAACGAATGGTGGACATGATCAAAGGCTTTTTTTAAAGTCAAATAAGATGAGATCTACTACATGGCCTTTGTCGTTCCAGTAGGTAACATAATTGTATGTCAGAAGGAGCTGGTCAGTAACAAATCTATTGGGTCTAAACCCAAATTGATGATTGTCAAATAGCTGGTGGTCATCCAAAAAACTGAATAAGGACTTAGTAATGATCCTCTCCATTGTCTTGCATGGTATAGGGTTAAGACTTATAAGTCTGTAGTTTAAGAGTTTGTGGGGGTCGAACCTATTAAACGTTTGTTTGAAAATTTTAAACGGTTCATACATTGAACCTTATAAATAGGAAGATAAACCTCCGGCTTTTAGTATCTCTTTTTCGTAAATAGGAAGATAAACTTCCCGCTTTGTACTATTTCTCTTTCGTAAATAGGAAGTTAAACTCCCCAGTATGCAGTGCAATATCATGGGTCGGCTATACGTGGCTCTGACAAAATAGATCTTGTTCTTGAAGTCCCCGTGGGGAAAAGGTAAAAATCGATGGTATTTTCTTAGGTGACTTCCTTCGCCTTTTCCTCCTTTGTCGGCTGTGAACTTTTCGGTGAGCTTAATTTTCTTGGAGATTTCTTCCAAGTCTAAAAATTCGGAAAATGTCGAGATGAGAGAAGTATGGGTAGAGAGAGAATGATAGCATGATAGTTTTTTTTTGGGGGGGGGGAGTAGTGGAGGGAAATTGGTTTATAGATGAGATGATGAATATCAAGATGATTAATTGCCAGGTCACTGGTTGATCTCTTTGGCTTTATGGGTTCTTTGTATTCACTTTTCTTCTTAGCTTGAGTGGGACCTTTGCAGATGCGTTGATTCTAATTTTGATGATAAATAATTTTTCTCTTAATATAAATCTTTTCCGTATATCTGTTTGTTTCTTCTAATTTCCTTTTCGGTATTTTTATTGGATTAGTCTCTTGTGAATACTTGGGGCATTCAAGCCTTTGTCTTCTTTATTCTTTGCTTGGAATTCCATATTGGGTTTTCTTGTTGATTTCTCAACTTTTTATTCGTTTGTGTCCAGTTATGTTTTTATAGTCAGTTCCTCCTTCTCTAGGTTGATCCTATTGCTGAGGAATAACTTAATTATGGTTTCTTGAGAGTTTTCTAGTTTGAGTTTGCTTTGACGATTCCTTGTTGGCCTTTTGTCCATTTTTTCGTCCGTTACTCTTTCAAATAATTCCTTTCTTGGTATTCTTCTTCGTCTTCTTCTGTGCTTTAGTTTCTTTCCTTAATTTTTGATCGGTATTTATATCTTCTGATTCGGTGTCCTTTTTGGTCTCTTTGGCCTGTCCTTGTTTTCTCTTCTCTGTTGCTGCTCCAACATACATCATGTCTTTTACGTCTAATGTCTTCCCAGCTGTGACTCCGTATATGAGTGCTGATGGTGGGTTTGGGGGGAACCACATCTTGCGAATCCCATTTTTCACCAAAAGGAGGTTTAGGGTATTCGCGAAGGTTCCCGCTTCCGCGATATTGTTTACGTGGGAAAAAATTATACAGGCAAGTATGTCTAAGCCGGTGCCCTCGTTCACGTTGATATTATTTTGGGGTTCTTTTGTATTTTTGACTTCGTTAATCGTGGCTTTGGCAATACTTGCATAGGTCTGGTTATTTTTCTTCTGAGTTTCGCCTCGTTGTTCATGTTCTTTTCTTTCTATGATGCTCTTACGTTTGGGGAAGTTTATAGCCATAGTCCTGTGAGGACCCTGGCAGTTGATACATTTTTTTATTTGCTCTTTGCATTCTCTGAAGATATGGCCGACTTGACTGCACTCGGAGCATATCTACAGGTCCTTATGAGGGCAGTTATTCGTCACGTGTTCTTCTAGTGCCGAGACTGAAAACATGCTTGGACGTTCATGAATTTTTCCAATTCCATGTTGTCTGGGGGGATTCTCATACCAAATGCCAGAATCCCATTTGAGAGTGGTTAATTTGCCATTTCCGTTGTGGCACACGCAATCTTAAACACGTGTGTGTGTGATTTTTAAATTTTATAAGGTCCTTAATTTTGAGATTTTGATTTTCTTTATCAATTTCCGTGGCCAATTCTTCTTGCGTGTGGGATCCTATGTATTGGTTGATTTTCCTACAAATAATTGATCGGCTTGCCAGTAGTTGTGGTGGTAACTTTGGTGCTAGTCCTATCTTGTTTAGGGCCGTTGTTCCTTTCGGAGAATCCAATCGCTCCACATCTTCTTGTTTGTGGCAGAGAGCCACATAACCGTTTGGGACATCGATCAACCTTGTCACGGCTATTTTTAGGTCGATGTACAGAGTTCTAATAAGATCTCCTCTCTCCGGCTTCTGCTTTCCCTGTTCTACCCTAAGTAGTAGTCTTTTATATTCGTCCATTTTGTGGTGGGGGTCCCTCCCCTCTTAAAACAGAGAAGAAGGGGGGGGGGGGTAGACGATCATTGAGGATTATGCGCCTAGATAAAATGTATATTTTATCTCTCTTTTAGGTACCTCCGCAATAGGGGGATTTTGGTGTGGTAGGGAAAGGATGCGGGAGACAATAGATGAAATGAAAGGAAATGAAGTGAGATGAAGTCTTCTTCTTGCACTCGACATCTCTTCTAGCGTAGAATATGTGTAGAATATCAGAAGTAAATGCTTTTTTCAAAAGCAAACTGCGGTCTCTATTCCAAAGAATGAGAACGAGGCAAACTCTTCTTCGGTTGAGAATGTGCTGAGATTTTGGCGGTCATCTGCTTTACCAAGCTTAACGTGCGTTTTATATCACCAATCCAAGCAGCGAATTCTTCGGAAAATTGATTTCAGCCGTATTTATGTGTAAATGGTTGTAGTGTTAGTAACATTTTAAATCTATCATGGCGTTGATTGGACTATCATTACAGTGCTTATGTCTAAAAGCTGATTGGTCAATTTGTCAACGCCAAAGCTGTTATTCCAAAAATGAACGTAAGAATGACTATTGAATGTATATCAATCCTGATTGGTTGAATTGTTGTAGTGTTATGTGTAGATGAAATAACGATTTATATAAGTGTATTTTTGTGTAAATATAGTCAGAAGAGTCAGAAAAATTATTATTATTAAAAAGGAAAAGTTATATTCCCTGTTCGCCATTTCGAAGCATATTCCAGCCATATACCCAAGAATAAAGAATCCATATATAATTATATATATTTTTCCTTCATCCCATAAGGAAGCGGTTGATCACTTAACCCAGCCTACGAAACTACAAGAGAGGAAATACTTTACTCAGACCCTATAGGTTCACTACGAGACCCTTTCTTAAAGGTGGGCGAGACATGTGAGAGTTTCCATGACTGTGGTAGAGTTCCAGTAGACATGGACAGGTTAAATAGGTGAGAAAAGCGGTAGGCAAGCTCAGATGCGCATTCCTTTAAGAATCTAGGGTGGATATGATCGGGTCCCATCGCACTATCTGCTTTTAGGCCTTTCAATTGGAGTTCAACGTCCCTGGGGAAGAACTGGATTGAGGTAAGATTACTACGAGTATGACAAATCTGATGAGGGAAGATGTTTACTGGAGTCTCAAAAATCAAGACTGATGAGAAAGCCTCCACAAACAATTCAGACATTATGCTAGGATTATCTGTGAGGAAACCATTGCTCATAAGAGGGCCAACTTTAGGACGGTCAGTTTTTTTATTCCTAATATATGAGTGGAAAAGTTTAGGTTTAGTATAACGTTGATCAATGAGATTAGGTTTATATTTGATTTGGGACTGGTGAACTAAATGTCTAAGTTGAACATTAATTTCATTAAATTGAAAAAGGTTTTGTAGGGTTAGGTGGTACAGCCTCCCATAGGTCTGTCGTAATAGTTTGTACTGATTCCAAAGTTTACCAAGCTGTTTAATTAAGTTACGAGGGATACTCTTTTCCCATGGGACAGTCTTGCCTGCAGGTTTCTTAATAGGAACATACATATCAACAAGCTTATTTAAAGAAGCTGTAACAAAAAAAGGCACTATCAACATCAAGAGGCATAAGTTCAAAGTCACAATCAATAAGATTGAGAGCATTACGAATCTTGTCATACTTACCCCTAGCCCAGTCCAAAAGGGGATGGGGGTAGCTCTGTCATGGAGGATATCGCTCTGGTATAGTAGTGAGGCCTTGATAACACAGTGACCACAACGGGGAAATGGGGGATAGGTGTTGACTTCTTGAATTCTGTCGTGTGCAGTAGATAGGATGAGATCTAAAGTATTGCCTGAGCTAACAAATGTGGGTTCCAATACAAATTGACGAAAACCAAGAGTTTGGAAGAGGTTATAGAACATAGCATCGGTAGTACTAGTGTTGAGGTCAGGAACTACACTATTCCAAGAAATGAAAGGTAGGTTGAAGTCACCTATCAATATAAGTTCCTTACCCAAGCTAATATTGTAGATGTAATTAATAAGTGCAATGTTTGTGTCATAAGAGGAAGAAGGAGGCCGATAGACAGTTAATATGTAGAGGTTAAGTGTAGGAAGGAATAAAGTCGGTGTGTTAGGGAAGGACTCTAAGTCATTGTAAACAACAGCCTTAATATTATTCTTAATATAAGTAAAGGGTCTTTCAATAAGGTCGTTCGATTTTTAAATGTAAATATAACAAGTTGTGTGTGATATATGCACTCAATTTATTTGAAATTTGGAAGTAAATTTGATGGCATTAAGTGTGGAATATGACGTCGTTCAAATGTCCACCACGACTTCGCTTGGTGGAACTATTCCGGGGGCCCAATTTTCGATGACTTTGTCGCATAAATCTGGCTGAATTTGTGGATGGTGTTCGTTATGTTGACTTTGAGGCATCAACTGTTTGCGGATTATTCACATAGACTTGCGATTTAAGGTAGCCCTAAAGGAAGTATTCTAATGGCGTTAAATGGCATGATCTCGGTGGCCAGTTGACGTCGCCGCCGCGCGAGATGACCCTGCCCTGAAATCGCTGGTGCAAAATGTCTATCGTGGCGTGCGCAGTGTGGCACGTAGCGCCGCCCTGTTGGAACCACATGTCGCCAGTATCCATATTTGGCATATAATCCAGTTGAGGCCACAATAAATTGCTTATCGTCGATCTGTAGGTCTCGCCGTTGACGGTTATGGCAATCTCATCTTCGTTCTCAAAAATAATACGGACCAATGATTCCGTTAGACGAAAATCCCCACCAAATAGTGACTGTGTTGGGATGCGATTGGTGCTGGTGTATCTTATGTGGATTGTTTTCGCCCCAAACCCGACAATTTTGCTTGTTGACAAATCCATTCATCCAATAGTAGGACTCGTAGCTGAAGATGATTTGGGGGGGAAATTTGGGGCAAATTCCAACTGCTCTAGAGCCCAATCAGCGAACACACGGTGTTGTCTATAGTTGTTAACCTTAAGTTCCTGGGTTAGTTGGATTTTGTACGGGTGCAGACCCAAGTTGCTACGCATAATTCGCCAAATTGAAGTCGCAGAAAGGCCAAGTTCTTGTGAACGACGAGAAATTGACTGCTTCGGATTTTCCCGTACACTCATTTACGGCAGCGATGTTTTCAGCAGACCTTGCGTTTCGGTGACGTACGGGTGTTGGCTAATTGTTGATCGACCCTTTTGCCTCGAGTTTGGCCAACGAGCGTCGAACAGTCGACTAGGCAGGACGATTGTGGAGGGGATAGAAATCACGTAATACGCGAAACGTTTGTCGAACGGAGCACTGATTTTGATAATAACATTTGATGATTTGCACACGCTACTCAACGCTATAACCTTCCATCGTGACTTGCCAAGTACTACTGAACAGTTTATAGTGAGGTTGCCAGATGTCGCTCTAACAACATGGCTACTATCGCCTGACAAAGCTCGAGCGTCTTGTTGAAAGACCCTTTACAAACACCAAACTTAGGAATATGGGAAACAAAATCATTGCGAAATAAGGAATACCCATTAATATTAACAACTGAATCTTGGATAACTGGGTTGAGACAAGACTCAGTCAGAAAAAATTGAAATTTCATGCTCAGAATAGAAGTTTCTGACATAACTAACCTTATTAGATAAGCAGTTCAAGTTAGAAAGAGCTATATACAAGAGGTTGAATCCAGTGTTAACGGGGGAAACTAGATTCTCTAAGTGATTAATAGTTAATGGGTGTGGACCTGAGCCTCTGCCCCACCAACATATGCTAAAGGGGCACCTGTGCGGAGTGTAGATAGAGGAGAGTAGGAAAGGGGGGAAAGAAAAAAATAATAGCGTAGGCGAGTTGCGAACAGCTTCCCGCGTCACTGGACCACTGTTAGCCAGCGACAAATCCACTCGGCTATCCTGAGTCTCAAAAAAGACTCACTCATTCAAAGCTTTTGAGCCGCTCGCCTGCACTTCTAGTACGCTATACAACCCCCCTCCTAGAAGCGGAGCGTATTTTGAAGAAATGAAGAGAGCCCGTTCGGAAATGTTATACAAGGGCTAACGCTCCACCTCCCGGGTCTGGGCACCATTGTAGATAGAGGAGAGTAGGAAAGGGGGCAAGGAAAAAAAAATAATAGCGTAGGCGAGTTGCGAACAGCTTCCCGCGTCGCTGGACCACTGTTAGCCAGCGGTGAATCCACTCGGCCACCCTGAGTCTCAAAAAAGACTCATTCAAACAAAGCTTTTAAGCCGCTCGCCTGCACTTCTCGTACGCTATACAACCCCCCTCCTTTTTTTAAAGAAACTCCTGAGTTGTTTGCGTGATGTAGGACTAGAAAGGTTTCGCATCGGTGTAACTTTATCTTCGAGTGGGCTTTGTAGATAGAGGAGAGTAGGAAAGGGGGCAAAGAAAAAAAATAATAGCGTAGGTGAGTTGCGAACAGCTTCCCGCGTCGCTGGACCACTGCTAGCCAGCGGCGAATACACTCGGCCACCCTGAGTCTCAAAAAAGACCTATTCAAACAAAGCTTTTAAACCGCTCGCCTGCACTTCTCGTACGCTATAGGAGGTACCACAGGCTCACCAGCACCATCTATACCCGGGCCCCGACACCATGGGAGCCGCTGCCATCCCGACCACTGTGCTCTACCCTTGAGATACTAAGGGTGCGAGGAGCACCACTATTGGCATTAGGAAACTGGGCATGAGAGCTCTGAGTGCAACACCAGAGCTGCGAGATGACCGACGTTTCTTGAGAATAAACCGCTGTTTGAAAGTCAAATCCCTTGTAATGTAAACATCGTTGAAAGTAGAACCTTTCAACTTCTTAGCAGCTACAAGTAAGTATCGCCATGAGGAAGTGTTTTTAATCTTGGCACGTATCAGATCAGGCTTGATGGGTACCACCTCCTCAAGGGCAATGGATGTATTTCTTCAAAGAAGAAAGGTGATAACCTCATCAAACTTATGTGGAAGAGTATCCACATCTAAACCTAATCCTCTTATAATTACAGCGTCAACCCTTTTCTCTCTCTCCCTAATTTCTAAGGCTTCTTCGTGTAAGATGGTGCGAATTTTAGCTGGAGTGGGTAGTGAGGATTGGTGATGAGTGGTAGGAAGATTCTGATTGCTAGATTTGAGATTGCTTATTTGAGTTATTTCTATGGGTAAGTTGGCCACAGCACTAGCTAGACCCTTGACTGTTTCAAAAAGTTGAGATATGTCTTTACTGTTGGAAGATTGACTATTATTACGATTTAGGCTGCAGGAGGTGCAGCCATAACATACGCCCTGGTCAGACTAATCAACTATATTCTTAAAAGCTTTATAGGGGAGACCAGAGCATTTCTGTGTACCATGGGCCCAAATGGAACAGTGTTCACACTTCAGCGAGTCCTCATTTCCAATGGTAACCCCACAAGTGCCACAAGGGTAATGAGATCCATTTGAATTACTAGCATTACTCGTTTCACCTGAGCCAGGATCTAGTGTATACGTACTGCGAGAACCACGACCCTTCCCCTACTGTTTACCAGTCATGGCTGGGTCTTACCGGTGGGGTGGGCTCATCAGGGTGCGACGAAGGATAACGGGATGATGACCAAAGGTAGAAGTTCTTCACTCAAATTGTCGTAGACCCATAGAATGATTTGTTGGTCTTTAAAGCTAAAAGTACATATGCTATTTATATATTCTTTCACTTGTTCCACTATATTTTCATTTTTTGGTTAAAATAATTTTAGCAAAGAAACTCTTTTTGTTTTTGTTTTACTGATAAATTTAATAAATGATTATTTTAAACTAATTACAATGATGATGATGATGATATTTAAAAATTTCTTATCCATTATAGTATATGGTTATTCATGTGATTTATTTTCTGTTAATAAATCAGCCTAAATAGCGTTTCGAAAACCATAACCATAAATTTGTTTGATCGAAGTTGTCGGCTGATAGTTTTTAGGCCTAAGACGACAGCGAAGTAAATTTTGAAATAATGAACTGGTTTTTAAGAAAAACAATTAAACAAATATAAATACATTCATAGAATCAACGAATGTACAATGAGACAAGTTGGATTAGGTATGCAATGTAAGATATTGTAACATATGATTTACTGTAACAAGATGCGAAGAGAATTGAAGTATGTGAAATGAATATGAAATAATATGATGAACTGTGAATTAGGGACTTTATACGGAGAATGCTGAAAGTCGACTGAGAATGAATATTGTGCTATTTGGTTTAGCTGAAAGCGTGTGTTTGTTTGTTAATGTGTTAAATTTTAAGAGATGTTGTTTGGAACAGTAGTACGTTAAATGAATTGACAAGTAAAATAAATGAATGAATTAATTATTAAGTTGTACATAAAATGGTGATTAATTTACACAAGTTAAGTAAAATAATTGAAAGATTAAATTTACAAAGTTAAGTAAAATAATTGCATATGAATTTTACATAAAAATTGATGTATATATATATATATATTTAAGTTTCCCAGGAGGTTTTTATTATAGGAATGCCCAGAGGCATTGCTATATTCATATCATTTTTAACCTATTAAGCTTCTAATTTTAGTACTTTTCTCTTTCAACTCTCAAAAGTGCTTTTAAAAAAACAAAATAAAAATTGGTATGTGGCAATCAGAAAACAACCCCCAAGTTATCCGGTTTGGACTTGGTGAGTTGGTTTGGTACCTTTTTAATTTTCAACTTTTCAGTTCTTATCCTCACTCCTCTTTGTACGCTGTATTGTTGTTGGCTCCGTTTTGAAAGATTTTCTCTCGCTTTCTTATATTTATTATTTAAAATATATGGAAACTGTGAGATATTGTTTCGTTTTTTCATAATATCCTTTAGTCGTATTAACGTCATAAAATATATTTTATTTCGAATATAATAATGGAAACCGAAGTAAGGAATAGGAAAAGTAAATCTTTAAATTCTGTTATCAAGTTTAAAGGAAAAAATGAAGTAAATAATTCAGATTTGTTGGAGAGTGACACAGAATTGAAAAAGCCATCTACAATTTTAGAAGAAACTGACACGGATTCGGTAAGCTTATTATTTTCGTAATAAAATATTTCTATTATTCATTCCTATACTTTTTGTACATAGCCTCATAACTACAAACTGCCAATATCTCTTCCCACAAAAATTATTACACTGTATTTCAATACAAAGAATGCTATAACAACCGACCCTGGCAGTAACTTGGTTACTGCCAGGGACTGCCGGCAGCAAAAGCCAGGCTCCGGGGACAGTGGCCCCATCATATAAACTGAATACTGATACACCAGTCAGGTTGCCAGTAAAGACAAACGTGGTACATAGTAATGGGGACTGGTTTCATGTATCATGCCATGTCATATGGCAAGACTAGACAGCTAGGTAACATACAAATAATCCAAGTCGTGTTATTTAACAAGAATTATTAGTTTTATGGTAAATTCCTACAATACTAGGTAAATATGTAGATTAGCGACTCGATCGATGGGACGTACTATTTCATCCGTATTCCAAAATGATTCACGTTTTTGCAGTACATTTAAGGGGGCAGCTTGTGTGGGGATAAACACAATGGGGGGACCACACTACGATGATCCTGAGTTTCATTAAATTGGGGGGTCTGGGGGGCACAGCCTCCCAGTATATAATCCTAATTGTTTATAGACTAATATGCTAGCGTTTACAGAGGTGAATGATTTAACCAAATCATGTCAGCGCCTTTAATCATTTTGCAAATTATAATGGGGGTGGGGTCTGACGTCAGACGACTCAAATGCGCATGAATATTCCGGTATGGGTGAAGAAAATATTTACCAAAAAAAACACTTTTTTAGCCGAGTTGCTAATCTACATATTTACCCAATACTAGCCCTAAATGAAAATACAAATTAATAACTTTAAAATAAAGGATGAAAAAAGGTAAACATGAAGATCTGCGGCATGAACGATGGGCTGCTAAATATTTTGTCTCTGTTCCAATATGCCTCACCTCTTGGAGTAAATTCAAGGGCACTGTATATGGGGGGTTTATCACTGTAGGGGACCCCCTTAGGATGATCCTGAGTTTCAGTCAATTGGTGGGGGAGGGGGGAGGCTGGGCGGCACAGCCCCCCAGTATGTAATCCTAATTATTTATAGAATAATGTTCTAACGTTTTTATTTAACATAACATAACAGTATTTTACGGATGACAAAAGCCACAAGGGCCTATCAAAGGTCATCCGCATCCGTCAAAACCCACCCACAAAAAGCACCATCACTAGGAGAAGACAAAATCAAAGTCCCCCACAATAGAATATAACGGATGAAAAAAGCCACAAGGGCTCATCATAGGTCATCCAAGTCAAACGGCCTCTTTTTTTAAGGCACCCACACACCCAGGAAAACTACATCCAGAGGATTGCATCCAGAAACAAGGGTATCACCAATCAAGGCTTGTCAAGAACTAAATCATGCAGCTATAGATATATACAAACAATATTAATATATACAAAACTTAGGAACCATCACAACCTTCCCTCCCCATAAACTCATCCAACCTATTCTTAAATACATTTAGATTTGGACTACCTACTATCCTCGGCGGCAATTTGTTCTAGAAATCTGCACCTCTGTTTTTTAATCTTTAAGTGGTGGCCTCTAGTTCTATTACTACCTTCTAACTCAAATAACTTGCTGAAATAACTTGCTGAAATAACTTGCTGAATAACTTGCTCAATCATATCTCCCCTCACACATTTTCTTTCAAATGAAAACATATTTAATACCCTCAGTCTATCTTCATATTCAAGGTGCTTCAGGGATGGTATTATTTTTGTTGCCCTCCTTTGTACTGACTCTAATAAGTTTATATCATGTCTAAAATGTGGTGACCATGCCTGTATACAGTACTCTAAATGTGGCCTGACATAAGAAAAGAAGGAGACTGCAAAAGACCATTCATGGCCTACACTTGGCAGCTCCTGTTCCAGTCAACACACAAAAGATTTCTTACCAGAGAAAAGTCATCAACATTGTCACCCTTTACAGGAGTTCGTCAGATCTAATCTACAATCTACATAAAATGCATCCAGAGGATTATGTGCATTCATGCAACCGCAAAATATAATCTCCCCACTCCTTAGAAAAATATATACATATGTACATAAAAAAAAAAGTCAGTCCCATCTAGCAGCTTCATCCATATATTTATCTAATCTATTCCTAAAACTACCCAGAGAGGAGGCTTCTATCACATGTCTAGTGAGCCTATTCCATTCATCTACCACATGATTTGTAAACCAATTCCTCCCAATCTCCTTCCTAAACCTAAACTTATCAAGCTTAAACCCATTGCTACGTATTCTGTCATGTTCACTAAGTATAAGAACCTTATTATATCCTTTTACCCATTTGAAGACTAAAATCAATTCCCCTCTGACTCTTCTCCTTTCCAATGTATGTAGATTTAGTTTCCTGAGCCTTTCACCATAAGGTAAGTTCCTTAGCCCACCAATCATCTTTGTCATTCTTCTCTGCACAGACTCAAGCAAATCAATATCCTTCCTATAATATGGTGACCAAAATTGTACTGCATAGTCTAGATGAGGCCTAGCTAGCGCCAGATACAGTTTTAGAATGACTTCAGCACTCTTATTGCTTACACTCCTCCTAATGAATCCCAATATCCTATTAGCTTTATTCTTAGCATTTAGGCATTGCTTTCTAGGACGAAGGTCTGAACTTACCAAAATACCCAAGTCCCTCTCACAATCAGTCCTCCCTAAAATTCTCCCATTTAATTTATAACTATTCAATGGATTATTTCTACCTATACCAAGTACACTACATTTGTCTATGTTAAACTTCATTTGCCATTTCTCGGCCCAATTGGACAGAATGGTCAATTCCTCCTGGCTTTGTTCTGGAAGGTTGTCTTGCAGGAAGCTCTTGATTCTCATTGTAAGATTGGGATATAATACTGATTTGGGTGTATAGTTTTTCTTGTATTTATTTAATACATCAATCACTGTGTAATAAATACATTAGTGATTAATACTTTTGGGGAAGATAACTGGCAGCAATCCTGAGCAAGAATTTTTTTGGGTGAGTGTTAACTTTTTCCTTAGTAAATTTCTGAGAGTATGGCTGTTTGTATAGATGGTGAGAGCATGCCGTTTGAAAGTAGTGTGTATGTGGTGTGTGATGCATGTGGAGTTGAAAGGAGAGTGAATGTAACTGAATGCCGTGTGTGTTTTCTGGAAGGGGAGGTTAGGAGGTTGAGTGGGGAATGTAAGAGGTTGAATGATTTGGTGTTTGAGGTGAGAAGAGATGCAAGTGTGCGATTGAAGGGTGAGATTAGTGCTAAGAGGGTGGAAGATAGGGCTAGGACTGGGAACAGTGTGGAAGTTGTGAGTGATGATGAATGGTGGGTGAAAATGGATAGGATAGATAAGTTAGGACAGGTTAGGTGTGTGAATGAGAGGGACATAGAACCTGTTAGGTTGACTAACAGATTCAATGTCCTGAGAGAGGAAGAGTGTGAAAGTGATTTGCCTGGTGTGATTGTGGATGAAAGCAGGATGGGTGGTGGATGAAAGCAGGATGGGTGGTAGTGTGACTGAGAGCAGGAGGGAGGGTAATGTTAGGCCAAGACAGAATAGGAGAATGACTGAGGTGCTAGTGATGGGTGACTCTCAGATTAGGTATTTAGATAGGAAGTTGAGTGATAGCAAGTGGAAGGGAATGAGAGTTTGTCTGCCGGGTGCTGGTGTGAGAGGGATGCAGTTGTGATTACGCATGTGGGAGTGAATGATGTAAAGAAGGTGGGTACATGTGAGTTACGTGAGCAGTATAAAAGGTTAGTTGAAAGGATGAGTAAAAGCAGGGTAAAAGGTGTTGTTTCTGGTGTGCTTCCGAGATTGGATGTGGGGGTAGAATGGTTGTCGCGTGCAATTGGTTTGAATGAATTTGTGAAAGGACTGTGTGAGGAGTTAGGATTGGTGTTTGTAGATGTCTGGGGAGGGTTTTACGGGAATAGGAGGTTGTATGCGATGGATGGGCTCCATCTTAGTCGGGCAGGTGTTGAAGACAAGCTCATCTTGTATCCAGAATCTATCAAAGCCAAACACTCAATCCAATTCAATTCTACCTTCACACACACTTCCTACCAGACAGCACTTTCACACTAGACAGACTTACCAACACATTACTCACACTCATGCACCCAGAGGATACTTCAATAGGTACCCTCTTACATTTCAGTTTCCCGCTTCAGACTTTCCATTCATACCTTGCGCTCTCAGCCTAATTCAACACTTTTCACTTGAATGTCCTTCCATCGCACAATATCTACATACATTCCTCTGGTCACAACACATCTTTGCATAATGACTGGCCTTTCCACAGTTACCACATGCAAATCTTCCACTCCCCCCAGCATTTGCTCCACCATTCAACTTTGGACAATCTTTCTTCAAATGGCCTCTTTCTTTACATTTGAAGCACTCTTTCACACTCCTGGCAATCCTTTATCATATGCCCCTTCTTACCACACCCAAAACATGCACCCCTTCTTACCACACCCAAAACATGCACCAGATGTCCACTTACATTCCGCCAACATATGACCCTTCCTTCCACAATCTTTCACCCCATTCTCTCTTATTTGCTGGGACATACCTCGGTTGCTCCCTCATATACCCATTCACACGCTTACCAGTCATCTGCCCCTTCCAGCTGGGGTGATGTCGAGCCCAGGAAGCTCGACATCACCCCAGCTGGCACAGCCCTCAGAGCATCCTGATAGCTGACAAACTGCTGGTGTGGAGGAAAACTCCTGTGCTTCTTATCCCCAACATTTACACTGTACCATCGATCCTCGTCTAAATCACTTTCCTCATCAAATCGCCCATCTTCCAACAGTTCCAACACATCTTCCTGCACCAACCATTCACCTGTCAGCCTCATTCTCTCCTCTCTTTTGCCATTCAGCCATTCACTTACCTTTCGCGGGACTGTATCCAGGAATTTTCTCATCAATTGTTTACATTCATTCACATCATCATACTCTCAAGCCTATGTGCATACATGTTCACACTTTCATTCTTCCCTATTCAAGCTTTCTCAAATTCATTCACCCTTTATACTTCACACCCTTTCATTCGTTTCACCTGTCCAATCAGTCTCTCCTTGACCACCTCATACCTCGGTTCCCCCACACTTGTGATCACACAGAAAAACTAATACTTTTCCATCCAAACATTCATCCATTATCCCTGATTCTCTGGGTACTTCAGCTTGCAATACTACTCAAATTTCCTGAAGAATTCTTCCATACTTTTCCCACCATGCAACCTAAACATATCTACCTTTGGCACTTCCCTTATTATAATACCCTTCCCCACATTCACTTCACTCTCATTTGAGCTGCCCTCACTCTCACTCATACCATCACTCTCTCCTTCATCCGAGTACAATGAGTCCACACTCTTCCCTCTCACCTTCCGATCCTTCTCCTTTGACCCAGTCTTCCTTCTTCTCTTGCATTCCACTCTCTTCCATTCTCCGTCCTTCCTATCACTCACAATCATCTTATCCTCTCTAGACTCGCACACACTCACATTGATCGATCCCATTAGTCTTATACCCTTCAGTTGGGTCAGGGTTGAGGGTCCTGGGGCCAGTCCTGATCCATTCATCATGTCATATAGGTCCTTCATTCGTTGCTCAACCTGCTTCTGTCTCTCGTCCATTTCTTTCCTCATCCTCTGTCTTCTCATCCATACTTATCATATCACTCTTCAATCCCTCAATCATGCTCCTCAACATCATACATTCCTCTTCTTTCTGTCTCAACTCCAGCCTCAGTCTCACAATCTCATCATGGAGGCCCTGTTCCACAGAAGTCATCCTCCCAGGTTAGTAAAAATGATAGAAAAAGGGAAAAAACAGTCAAACTACTTGTTACTCTAATTGGGTGTGGACTGCAATTCAATCCTGTCACATTCCCGGTTTTGAGACTTCACTACCCTATTCGGGCACCCAACCAAGAGACAAGAAGAAACAAAAGAGATAAATGCGCAAACAAAACCGGTATTACTCATATAATAGAGGTCTAACACTTTGGATCCAAAACAATGCAAAAAAAGAAAAGGCCTGGCGTGCTAATTTGTAATATTCAAAATCGTACAATGCCAGCCACTCTTTACAAAAGGAATATTTTGGAATTTAATAGAGTGGCCTTTCAAAAAAATAATAATCAACAATTTGCTGAGGAAGAGAAAAAAACATTTTATACAAAAATGAAATCCAGAATTTATATTATATAAAAAAACAAATAAAAAACGTTTACATTCATACACACACACACTCTTAGAGAGGGAGGGAGAGAGTATTGGGAAAAGGGTGGGAGAATGGCCCTTCACACACATTCGCTCCACCACAATGTCACCATTTTCTGGCCGCACAGATCTTATGTCATGCCACGCCATAAACAAATGAACAACGCACGTATAACTGTGCGCCATTATTACTCTGCCAGATACTCACACCTGCCCCCCTCCCCATTTTCGGAGGGGTGTATTATTAGTAAAAAAAAGACCTTTCAAAAGTGTAAATACCCTATGTGCCCTCCCGACCCATTGCCTGTAGGAGGATTTGCACATATATAATAATAGGTTGGAAACTTTTATTGACTCATTTACAATGAAACAATGCAACAAAAGAAACATATCAATGGACATTGTAATAACTTATTTTGGAGCACCTGCTTCCAACGACAAGATGGATCATGGATGCCTTTTTTGTAAAATTCAATTGATTTGCTATCAAAGAAGTCTCCAAATGCAGTTTTCAGCTCATCATTTGCCATTCAAGAAGCTCTGAAGTGCCCGGTATAGATGATGGTCTGTTGGTGCCAAGTCTAGTGACTACGGTGGGTGAGGTTGAATTTCTCACCCCATCTCCAGCAGTTTTTTACGGGTATGATTTGTAACGTGTGGTTGGGTGTTATCATGAAGAAACATGACATCAGCCAATTCTGGTCGTTTCTGCGCAATTGCTTCTGTCACCTATTGGAGTTGTTCACTCTATAATTGAGCGTCGATAGACTGATTGCGTTCCAACATTTCCCAGTAAATTACTCCCCTCACACCCCACCAGACACAAACCATAAGCTTTTGATGTTCGTCCACCTCTGCCTGAAGTTGTGCAGGTGCACCTTTGTCTGTCCAGCTTCTTTTGCGTGCCATGTTCGAGAGTAGACACCATTTATCTTCTGCACTAACCACTGTTCAGCCAATCAAAACGAAGTTTCTTGGACAGTAGTGTCAAGTAGGCGCTGACGCTCGAAGTCGGTCAGTTTACGTGGAATCTATTTGTCCAATTTGCTGACTTTGCTCTTTTCCTCTAAATGATACAAAATGGCTGTATGGCTGACGCTAAACTTTCCATCCAGCTCGCATGATGTCAGCTGTGGAACACCTTTGAAACAGGCGCACTAACGGTCATTGTCAATGTTAGGGTCGACCACTTCTTGGCTGATTTTGTAATTCGAATTGTCCACGTTGAAACTTCTCAATCCAATCGTAGGCTGTGCGATGACTTTTTGTCTCTTCTCCCAATGCGATCGGACATCGTTTAGGCCGCACTTGTAATAATACCATAAAAGAGTACTTTGCTGTTCACGAGAAAGTAATTTGATTGGTAATTTTTTAAACTTTACATATCATATATGGCAGGTGTTCTTAAAGTAGTGCCTCAATACCTCCAGGAGGTATTGAAACCGGTTCTTTAGGATATCCACAAAGGCATCCTAGGCTGGGTGCTCCCTAGAATTGAGGCTTTGGTTGCTCACTGTCGAGAAAAATCTATAGGTGTACGGGGCTGTCAGTTAGCGCGGTTAAAAGGGGGTTTATGCTCTTATGAGTGTCTCGTGTTATCACTTACAGATGATTGAAGGCCCAGTTATGGGGTACGAGGTTTTTCAATGCCATGTAGAGCGTTTTGGGGTATTTGGTTACTGAGCGCTAACCTTGGGCTGACTATCCTTTCGTTTGATTTTGGCGTAGTCGGCTGGGTACTCGTAGATTAATCGTATTAAAAAGAAACCCCGAAAGGCAAATTCTCGGTCTCTTTGTTAACGAAGACTCGGTAGGCCTAGGCGCAATGAATTCGTTTGGTGTATGTCGGGTATTTGAGTCTAGTCTAATCCTCTTCTCGAGCTAACATTTGACCTTATTACTGATGACGAAACTTCCTAGTGATTTCGGGGTCTACTTTTAGCTGTTATTTATCGTGTAGAAAAATGTGGGCCTGGCCCACTGTTCGCCACTCATGCGGTTTGTCCGAAGCTTACTTGAATGGAATGTCTATCCGTGTGTATAAGGGGCTAGAAAGAAAATGAGCAGGGAGGGAGTTTTGATTCAGGCCTCTGCTAGATAATTTCAGGAAATAAGATTTCGTGTTTCACGGCTGTGTGACACTAAACAAAGGACCAGCGTCTTCCCTATTTCTCAGCTTGGTGTGTTTGATAAATATATTTGCACAACTTTTTCGTCACCTCCAGAATTTTTGGCGCGGCCCGAATGGTCAACAAAGATGCGCGTTTTGGACCTGTGAGTGTGTGACCGTGTGAAAGCATTTCGATTTCATTTTTGCCTAAATAGCCTTTAAATAATATATTATTTACATGTTTCCATTAAAAAATGTTATACAATTTCAGTAGATTAATTGCAAGTGCATAATTATGTGCGTCCCCATTTTAAGACTTCATAAGACTCGCATTGTACTAATTTGTGAGGCTTCTTTTGTTGATCCTAATCCACCTTGCAATGGGGCACTGCAAAGGTTGTGCGGGAACTTTGTTTCCAACCTAATATTTAATCTTCCACACATTTTTACACTTCACTTAGCTTGACTAGGCTATTTCTCCTTTACAAACTTTCTGCGATTAGGGGGGGGGGGAAGTACTTTGTACTCTCCGAATTCCTCCCATGTCACCTGAGATGGATCCGGATAACGAACTAAGATCTTGAACCACTTAGGAACAAGTTCGTACCAAATGCACACTCAAAGCTGCGAGCCTGAATTCTGTTGATGGGGGAGGGGGGGGGATGTTCCATCTGTCCGTTCGTAGTAAGGGAAAAATGTGAAACTCACGGGTGAAAATTGCCCTCTGTCTATTTGGTCACATTAATGGTTGCATTAGGCTTGGCGTTTACTTGTGTTGAGAGGACATTCATTCTTTAAAGGTAACCTAAAGATGGCATTTTTGACATAGAAATGTCACCTGCAAATTTGACCACCGTCGAAAGCCACGCGTCTCCAGTCTGGAGTGCCTCCGGCATTGTGGTTGGCCTGCGTGGCGCCTCCGTTTCCTCCTCATAAAGAGGAAAAATGAGCTGAAATTTATCGTGTAAGGATGTATAAGTGGTCTCATTCAGACACATCCGTGCAGGGGGATTTATATTTGTGCTTTTGCATCCTCGATTGTTTTCCTTATCCACTTTTTTAAAAAGAATTTTAATGGCTTCTGTCCCCCTTTGTCGGATTATACAGGCGCGGAAGAGAGAGTGGGAGTGCAGAAAGAGTGGCAATACTGACTTGCCACAAACCTGCGAGGGAGGAGTGAGCCCTTCGTGTGAGAGCCACCCGTCCCCCCTTGATAGCCAACGGGGCAATAGACGACCCGAGAGAGAGTACCTACCCTTCCATTCTTTACCTCGCCTGGGTAGACCCAATTACGGATTGAAGACGTTAAATCATCATCACTTCATCACTAACTATAATTTAAGAAGGGGATTTTTTTGAGTATTTGAATAATAATTTCATCTTAGTTTCGTTATGACTTATGTTTTTTTTTATAAAAGTTATTTCTAATGATTCTTTTATAATATCAAAAAACAAAATGGTGAAGTTCAGAAATAAATATAAGTATCGAAATTTTATGAATTTTTTAAAACCCAAAGAATTACAAATGGTGAATTTCAGGTTCAGAAAATTTATTTTTATATATCTTCTAGAACTATATTTTAACACCGTGATATTTTGAAAGGGGGGAAATTTAGTTTAAGAGTTCCTTTTTATTTTTTTTTATAATTGGCGAAGTTCAGAAAATTTATAAATATTTAACCATGGATGTTTTTTTTAGATTTTAAATTTTAATCTTAGTAGCCAAGCACAAGCTCCGCGAAGCCATTGCCTGGTTAATCAAATAATGCAAACATTATTACATCTAGCCATTGAACCTCAGGAGAGTTACATGACCCTTCTTCCCCTCCCTATTCAAGTCTCGAAACCCCTAATACGCCTGTACTCGGTTCCATTTCTACTTTCTAAATTTCAAACAAGACTGGTGGTGCTAGATATATATCCTTATCCAAAGAAACGCTGGTGCGAATTTTTACGGAAAGATCAACTGTAATTAACGTAACGGTAAATAGTAATCGGGGATGTTTTGAGAACTTTGCCCATTCACAACTTGTGTATTAGCCAAAAACTAAATACATAAGTATTCATTTATTTAAATTAATATTGTTATCGCTCACTTTGAATAAAGAAAATTAGTAGTTTGATTCTCCGTATTACTATACCCACCATTTCAAAGTTCCCTCTGTCACGTGGAGAAAGTACTTTTCGCAATAAATAGGCTCGCATTCTCACTGGAAAAGATGGAGAAAGTGTGACCTACTTAGTTTCGCTGCCGGGAAATCTTGGAGAGAAGACGGGTAAAAAAATTAAAACTTCAAACTGTTGCTTTCTGTACAGTTTTTACCAAGGAAATAAACCTCTTTTTAAAAAGGATCATTCTCAGTTTAATTAACCAACGAGTCGAAGCTCGGTTCGCTACATAGTAGCAGTCCTGAATTGAAGAGTGGCTCCATTCGATGACATGGCATACGTAATTGAGCCTTTTAATTCCTGACCCTTTTAGTTTTTAACCAAATCAACCAAAATTTAGACAGCGGGTACACACGGATCTATGTGAGAAAGGCAGATATTACTCATTAGTTTTGAATTTTTGTTTTGATTAAATAATGGTAATTAATTTAAAGGTGAGTTGCTCGGCCTCGTTCGATTATATTTTTACTTTCCACTGCCCGGGAACGAGTGAATGAAGTTGCGACAATTGGCGTAGGCTCAAGCGCTGAATAGAACGAAACCTTTTCTCGTTAGGGAAGGGAGTGCAGAAAGAGTGGCAATACTGACTTGCCACAAACCAGCGAGGAGGAGTGAGCCCTTCGTGTGAGAGCCACCGGAATAGAGCTGTAAAAAAAAATCGTGTTTGGGAAGTTTTGTTTGGAAACCCTTCAGCAGGTTGGAGACGGAAGAGTGATGTGTTGTCTGGGCAAAGGAAGGTAGGGGAGAGCAGTGTGGGGATGCGTCTCTCTTCTGTGCCATACGTGGCATGATCCATGGCGCGTACATGCCTCAGGCCGGACTAAGAGAAAGGTGGTCCGTTACTGAGGGGAGTCCAAATCATTTTTGGATCCCATTAGTTGGACTTGTGGTGGCGGTCCTTTTAGGAGCCTCCATTTTTTCCCCCTTAGAGTAGTCACCCTGGGAGTTTAGCCTTCGCCTATGACCTTCCTATTTCAAGTGAACTGTGAGGTGGTGGTGGGGGGGTTGATATCTCCCCCCTCCCCATCCAAGGTGAGTGGCGACTAGGGTAGCTTCACAGCTGGAGACAAGGTCCTTCCCTGGAGTTGGAATGTAGTTTGGTGGGGTAGACTCGCAAGCTTGATTCCATTCCTGGGCACTGACTGGCTCTGGGCTTCAGGTCGCTTTCTGTCCTCTTCAAATTGGGCACACTCGAAGGGACGCACCGCCATCCGATGGAGTCCTTCCCTGCACCTCACTGCAACGAATGCGCTGTTCCCCGGGCTATTAGGTACATTTTGTTGAATGTACCGGTACCGGGACGAGCAGGGTCGCTACTCCTTTTCCCTTGTACTCAGGATGAGTTTGTATGCACAGACTTGTGGTGCAGTGGACTATCTGACTTTAGTTCCCTCAAGGAGGGGCAGGAGAGAGTTAAAACTGGGCCCTCCTTACATCAAAAGAAAGGAAAATAGCAGAACTTTAGGGAAAAAGAGTGGAGTCTTGAAGACCTCAGGGCCATTCATAGATGGCTGGGTGTCTTAGTCTGTTGGCTTCCAGCATTTTCAAGTAATTTGTGTGACCGATGGAACAAGTTTATCAGAAGGACACTTGCTCCTTCAGTGTCAGGCTCTACTTTTGTTTGTTTTTTATAGTAGGGTACTGAATGTTTATCATTCTTTGACTAGCCCCCTTCTGGTTAAAGTGGCCAATCCTGCCCAGAGTGCCAAATTGAGGGAGCTTCAGCCACTTAATAGCACACCTGTATGGGTCACCTCAC